>JAMJFZ010000191.1:0-652500 GCA_026225945.1 Cricetomys ansorgei | reverse complement strand
GGTGCTCGTCTGACTCGCTGTCAGCTATCCTCTTCGAGCTCAGGACAGCCTAAAAGAGGCGGTGGAGATTTCTACCGTTCTCTCCTTCTATATCAAGGCTGCTTGCAAAAGCGGTGAAGACTTCTTACTATCCTCTGTCCCTAAATTGAGGGTAAAAGATACTATGCAGTGGACTGCTACACTGGGGCAGACACTAGATGGCAGAAGTCTTTGAAGAGTGGGAATCCTGTCCTTAGTAACAGGAGCTATTGGGGCTCTTCCTATAAATTCTCAGTAGAACGCCAGCGATGTCTATAGAGGAGTAAGTGAAATTAAAATTTGACAGCAATTTAGAGAGGTATGGGAAACGGGGCCATTAAAACAGAAAGAACATGCCAACAGAGAAGAAGATGACTGGCCACACTGGACAGCGAGGAGAGATGAGGGTAGCCGAAACCGGACACAGACCCTAGGAAGAAAACAGGCTGCTGGTTAACTCTGCTCATACTGTTGTTCATTGTAAAGACGTATCTCAGTGAAGAGGAGCTGGCAGATGAGAAAATGAGAAAAAGGGAGCTCGGAGGTCTTCAGAATTCTCACAACACTGTTCAGAGGGATCTCAGAAATTCAAACCTGTCTGAGAGCACTCATTTCTCATTCATCATCTTATCACCCGCCCCTCTCCTCTCCCTTCCTTTTCCTAATGGGACTTGGATTATTTATGCTTTTTGTATTTTAGTCTCCTTGACAGTAATGTCACAGTTTTCATGCTGAAAAAAGTCGGAGCAGTATCATCACAGAGATTCCTCTTTTCAAATGAGCTATATAATAATAATAATTCAATTTATTATACCAGGAGGCCTTTTTATTAACCTCCTAGAGATCGAATTCATGAATTATTAAGGCAGAGGTTCCTAGATTGTCATCATTATGACATTTCCGGTAAATTCCCCTTCCTGCCTTGTCAAGGCTCGGCTGACAAGGGGAGCTTTTAAAACCAAGCCACCTCAGAACAGGAAGGCTTTCCTCTCCACGGGAGCTCCCAGCCCTTTACTTGCTGATTAAGCGAACAGCAAGTTCTGGATTCATTTGCCTTCCAATGGCTCCCGCCATACCGCTTCCAATTACTTTAAACGGGGCGTCCAATTCTCTTGTAACTGCTAGGTTCTGCTTGGCCATCTGTTCCTGCAGGGGCTTGAAGGCCCGGAAAGAAGGCAGCGGTTAGAACATTTCAACTTAATGTACCATCCGGAAGACTGCAGGCCAGCCATTGCAGTGCAAGGACAGGGGCGTTCGCCTCTGCTAATTGGGTTGAGGAGCAAAAGAATGGCCAACAGAAGTAAGGCCAGTGAGCACAGGGGACCTGGAGCTGTGGCGCCCGCTGTGGACAGCGTCCTTCTGCGAACCAGCTGCTTCTCAGAGTCCCGAGCGTGATCCGCAGACGGCCGCCAGGACCACTGTGCTCCCGTCTCATCACTGAGCCCGAGCATGCATCGTTACTTAGCTGATTGCTTTAGAATGCTTTAAGTGAATTCTGTTTTCCTCTCAGAGAGTGGTCTGTTTGGGTGTGAGGGGGCTCTGCCGCCAGCAGAGCCGTTCCTAAGGACCCGAGCGTGTTTATTTTCCCAGAGCCACTTCCGGGCTGGCTTTAGAACCGCGGCTGAGAGTTGTGGGTTGAGCGATTTCTAGCGTTCTTAAGAAAGAGGGATTGGTATGGTAGGGATGCTGATAAATCTTAGAAAAGCGATTTACTGGATTAATGACTACTAGATATGAGTAAATCTGGTGTGTGTGTGTGTGTGTGTGTGTGTGTGTGTGCGCGCGCTGGGTGTGCGCACTCCTGTGCGCTCATGTGCCTTGTGGCGCTGGAGCGTTAAAGGCATGTACCTCAGAGCGGAGTGTCTTGAGCTAAAGCTGCAGCTTCCTTGTTCGGTTATGTCACTTTCCGTGGCCGGGCTACTTTTTTAACCTTGTTTTCCCCTTCTTCTTCAAAGAAAGTGCCAAAATGCTACCTTTCCCCTAAAATTACTGGGAGAATTAAGTGAGATATAACTTAGTACAAGATCTGTCATATAGTAAATATTCAATAAATATTAGCTGTCATACATCTGTGCTGCAGAGAAGTGAATTATATATTGCTATGTAGGGGAAGCCACTTTAGAGTTCAGAGCGTCTCCCAAATGATAGTCCTGTTCTGCTCTGCGTCCTTGCCAGTGAATTCAAGGCTGAACAGGTCTATCTGACAAGCTGATGGCACAGCTCTGGGCTGGATAGTGTAGGATATATCCAAAATCACGGCCTTAAACTGACAAGCCCAAACGGGTAGAGGTTGAGTACAATTTTCTTTTAGGCTCAAACAATATGTGAAGGCCTGTGTGGGGGGCCATGACTGGCACACGGTCAATGTGGGAAGCCCCACGGACTCCTGTTGGCGACAAGCTCTTGCTGTTTTGGGGTGCTGACTGATCCTCCAAATGTTTAGAGGCACTGGTGCCGTTGCTTTCTGCTCTAAACATACAAGAGCTGCAGGTCATGCTTTCCTTGGGCGTCACTTCTGGGGGCGGGGCTTGTCTTCTTAATTATTTTGTTAGACGATCAAAACTTTAGCGGGTTAGACTGTTCTCATTTCCATCTCCTGCAAAGCTGCCCGGCATATAAAAATAAATAGACGGTGTTTATTGGGCGGGCACTTGTTTTAAGCTCCCTGCACTTAATAATTCATTTGATCATCAAAACTGCTCTATGAGGCTGACGCTGGCCCTTTCTTGCTTGAAACAAAAGAGAACGTTGCCACTCAGAGCAACTTAGGTGATTTACCAACATCACATAAGTTCTGGAGCTGGGGTTTGAACTCAGGAAGTTGGACGCTAGCGCCACCCTCATTGTTCCCCTATATTGTCTCTCCTGGAAGAAGGTGTCTGCCAGTACTTATCCAACCTCAGGGCAGTCACCCGAATAGTACGACTAAGCGGGATCCAGGGCAGAACATGGAAGACTAAGAAGGGGCAGATGGGGCCGGGAGAGGGAAGGCTCGAAGTGGGGACAGCGGTAACACCTTTGTCACAGGCTATCCTTGGGCGGACTCTGTATCCAGGAGCTGTGGTGAAAGAGAGCTGTCTGTCAGCACACAGAAGCAAGAACACGTGAGTCTCTCTTCTTCCTTTGTAGGGGAGACATTTTCCATCAGGATGATTAGTTAGAAGCCAGTCCCTCAATTAGCATTCCTTCAGAATGCCATCTGTGAGTGAGGGAAGAAGCCGCAGCCGGAAGGCAGAACACAGGGGGCTGCAGTGACGAGACAGGGGCCTGGGGAGGCAGAACGGCCCTGTCTGCGGCTTCCTGCGTGTTCAAGGGTCCACCCACCAAGCAAATGCCACTACCATGGAGACAGAGGCTGAAGCTATGATTGAGTGGGTGCTTAAAGACACAGTGGCTCTGTATTTTTATGCCAGATTTAACAGAATGCTTCTAACTTTCACAGGCATTTGGAAACTTGCAAAAAATTTGCAAAAAAACTTTGCAAAAAAATTAAAAATGAAAATCTATCCAGATTACTGTTACTGGTGCTACTGGGCTTTTTTACCCTCTCCTTCAGGAAAGAGAAAGGAAGGACAGAAATCTTTGGTATCCTTGTAGGCGGCCTTGACAGAAAGAGAGAAAGGAAGAAATATTTACATCCCTCTCTTTGGAGATCAGGAGCTGATAGTGAGCTGGACTTTTGTCTCAGGTCAATATCCTCGAACCCAAGTTCTCCAACTGATGTCCCTCAAAATAATAACCAACCAACCAACTCTGGCTCTTGGGGCCTCAACCCTTATATACTCTAAGCAAAGTTCCCAGAAACCCAAGCAGCACACAATCCCAAGGACAAGCTACGAATGGCAAAACAGCTGCGTGTAACCAGATTATAGGCACTGGCAACGAACAGTTCAAATCAAACTCCTTATCATCCACCACAGCTCAGACGGGAACAGACGCACAGTCCAAACGCCATTTTGCATTTGTAGAAACCATACACACACGCAAGTCTTTCCCAGTGTCCCTCTACAGGTTATGGAGGAGATGCATCTCAGAATGCTGCTGAGACAATGCACTGTGTCAGGACTACTTGGTGACATGTGGGCCCCTCTCTCACAGGCCCTGTGCACACAACACATCACAACTGCTATCCTCAGAGGAGTGGGAGTCACCATACTTGATTTTACTTCAAAACTCTATCAAAAACGCCTAGTGCTGTTGTGGTAGGAAAGTAGGGAAGACACTGAGATCATTACATGGATGGAGCCGGCTAGCCGAAGGCTGCAGACCCATCCCCACTTGGGCAATGTGTTAGGACAGAGCATGCTCGAGATGAGCATGCACATACAGATTCGAGAGAAGGTGGTTGTCATGTAACTGACCTCACAGGGGTGACTATTCTTCTGACTTATTGCCAAGGAGCTTCTAACCTTTCCCAGTTCTCTTGTCTGCTCCATGCTCAGGGTGTGTGTGTGTGTGTGTGTATGTGTGGGGTATGTGTGGTGTGTATGTATGTGTGTGTGTGTGTGTGTGTGTGTGTGTGTGTGTATGCATGTGTGATGTGTGTGTATGTGTGGTGTATTTGTGTGTGTTGCATATGTGTGTGTATGTGCATGTATGTGTGTATGTGTGTGGTATGTGTGTGTATGTGTGTGTGTGTATGCATGTGTGTGTATGTATGTGTGGTGTGTGTGTGTGTGTATGCATGTGTGATGTGTGTGTATGTGTGTATGCATATGTGTTGCATGTGTGTGTATGTATGTGTGTGTGTGTGTGTGTGTATGCGTGTGTGATGTGTATGTGTGTGTGTGTATTTGTGTGTGTTGCATGTGTGTGTGTGTATGTGCATGTATGTGTGTATGTGTGTGTATGTGTGTATGCATATGTGTTGCATGTGTGTGTATGTATGTATGTGTGTGTGTGGTGTGTGTGTGTGTGTGGTGTGTATATGTGTGTGCGTTTCTTAACATACTCTCCTTGTTTCTACAGCCATCTATGTCTCTGGTGCAATTCTTTGTTCTGGGACACAAGAACCTCAGTAGGTGCCCTGTGGACTCTGACCCAAGCACATAAAAGCATTCTATTACTTGCTGTCCCTGCCAGCTGAGAAGCCTGATTGGCCCTTTTTGTGCCCTTCTGACAAGAGACCGAGTCTTAGGAAAGGGTTTGACATCTTGTCTTACTTAGATTCTGCATTAAAAAAAGTGGGCGCTGCGGTGAGCTCTGTAATGGAAGTACTCAGGAGGCAAAAGGCAGGGACCGCTGCAAGTCCAGAGCCAGTGAGTCCGTCCTTAGCCACTGGGCCTGTAGAAGCTACAGTCTATTAGCTCATTCTAAACTGCACAGTGAGTTCTAGCCCAGCCAGGAGAGACTATCTCTAAAAAAGCAAAACGCAAAACACAAAACCCCAAGAAACGATTTCTATGGAGTTTAGTGACCGATCAATTTTTGTTTTCACTCCCAAACCCAATACTTGAAATCTGCATGTTCAGAGGCACCGGATGGGAGGGGAATGCAGTGTCTTTACCCGTAGGCTCGTCTACCTGTTCATTCATTCACTGGACAGTTCAGCACTCTCACACCGCTACGACATTACACAGCCAATCCTCACTGAGGTTAGTACACAGGTTCACACCTCAGGGATAAGGACGCTGGCTGGGGATGCTTTAGTTATGTGCTCATGGTGGCTGGGGTGCGTTTGAAGAGGGTTCTGCTTCAGGTGAACTTGTAAGATCCAAGTTTGCTACGTAATGTCAAGGCCTCTGAGATCTGTCCTTGGCTTTCCCTGACCCTGTGACCTTCTCTCTGTCCTGCCCTGTGTTGAACTCTGGTTTCCATGGGTCTCCCTGAAGGCACACTGCACATACAAATAACCAGACCCTCAGACAGAATTTCACAGTTTCTAGGAGCTCCAAGAGGTGAATACAAAGGTGAAGCTAGTCTTGATGCTAAGTTTTATTTATCTTTTGATACAAAACTGCTGCTCTCGTCTCGAAGGGACTGGGAGAGTCTATTCTGGGACATAAGAACCTGAAATATGAGTGTCCACGGCGCAGACACGTGGATTTGGGGTACCCCAAATACCATACTCTGATGTGGTTCTGATTTCATGAAGCTCTTGTAGAGATGGAATGAAGAAAGCTGTAAATCAAGGCAGTTTTCAAATCCACTGGTGGAAACATCAGACCGGTGGGTTGCGGCAGAGGGGAATCTCAGCTCTAGGCGTTGGCAGCTATCATCCTTAGCCTCTAGGTCTGTAGACGCTACATTCTGTTAGCACATTCAGAAGGATTTACTTAATAGTCACAGAACGGTGTTAACTCAAGCACAGAGGCAGGCAATGAACAGCTATGGGGGGAGGGGGGACTAGAGGGAGCCAGGTATAATTACCTTGGAACCTACAACGTTCTAGCTCTCTGTGATCACAGATGTTTTAATCAGTTGGCTTTGTAGAATCTTTGACACGGGTGAGTGAACCCTGCCCCGGAACTCCAGTTGATATATCTCAATAATTAAGTATTATTTACATAGTCAGTATCAAGAATATTAACAAAATACTTTATATCTTCCCTTTTGAACTAAGTCTTTGAAATCTGGTTTGCACTCTGTATTTATAAACTGGATCAGCCATGCTTCAAGTGTCCCGCAGCACATATAGGTAGTGATTACGACACTGCTGACTCCGTACCCCTAGGGGGATGGACGCTTTGGTGACTAGCACGTCCTGCACTAGGAGTCGGCCGGCCCTACAATCCAGTATACCACTTGAAAACAACTGTTGGCAGGGTATAAACGGAAGTGAAGCCTGCAGCTTTTGAGTTACTCCCTTCCCTTTACTTCTTTGTGCAGGCCAAAGGGTCAGATGCAGAGATGAGCCTTAACTCCCAGGATTTCAGAATATGATCCCATCTGGAACTCTAGGTGTCATCAATGAAGGCGACAGCAGGTCAGGGTAGGCCTGGCCAATGTGCCGTATCCCTGTGAGGGGAGAAAGGCCCACACATGAGAGAAGATGGCTGGGAGAGGATGGAGGCAGGGATTGCCAGTGATGGTCTGCAGATACCTGGTACTAGAAGAAGCAAACAAGGATTCCTTTTGTGGTTTTCAGAGACTGCGTGGCCTTTGTGGCAGCCTGATTTCTAATGCTTAGCTCACAGACCTTTGAGGCCATCCATGTTGCTGCCGACCACCTAGCTGGTGGAACTTTACTATTTCAGCCTTGGACAATAGACCAACGGATAAACATGCTTTGTGCTCCTCTTCCTTCAGGTACAGCTCTGGAGCTTGTAGGATGAGAAGCAATGTCCTCTGAGATAAACCTTGCCCTCCCAGAGGGAAGGCAGAGGCTGTTCTAAAGCAATTCTCAACCTGTGGGTCGCGACCCCTTTGGGGAGGTTGAACGATCCTTTCACAGGGGTCCCCTAAGACCACCTGCATATCAGATGTTTATGTTATGATTCATATCAGTAGAAAAATTACAGTTATGAAGTAGCAACAAAAATAATTTTATGGTTGTGGGTCACCACAACATGAGGAATTGCATTAAAGGGTCGCAGCATTAGGAAGGTTGAGCACCACTGGGGAAGGGAAAAACATTCCATCCTGCTGGGAAGCTCTTTAAGATCAGGAAGTAAACAACTCAAAAGTTTTAGGAAGTTCCTGAAACTGACCAGATAGACCAGTCTCTTCCCTCCCAGAGTGTATAAAAGCAGTAAGAACTACGGAGGACACTCTCAGACAAGCTGAGCTGCCTAGAGGAGGCTCAGACCAGTCTACAGACCTGGATGAGGCAGATAAGCCAAGCTGCCTTGAAGAAGCAGAGACCAGCAGAGCTGCTTGGGAGAGGGAAATACTGGCTGGATCATCTGGAAAGGACAATCTCTGTGTGCAAGTCACACAGTCAGCTCCATGGTTTCGGCTTTTGGGAGCTGTCACCCATGCTGGAGTGGGCTTTGTGATGCAACCATCCTTGAGTCATTCTGGTTCCTGTCAGTGACCTCTCCTGTTCCTTTCTGTGAGTCGTCCCAGTAAAACTCGTTGGTTCACAAAGTTGGACTTTGGTAGCATTCTTACTTTGTTTCTGTTGCTGGTTTCCTATATGGGGTAAGCAGACATATTTTTATGTCTCCCCTAAGAGCGGTATCGCATAATACTGCTGCCAAGGGTCAGCCCTCTTGTGGAAGCTTTGACTGGCCTGTGGCCTTTAGTGATGGTCACTTGTCAGCTCTCCACACTCCTGGCATGGTTCAGCTTGTGAAGTGCGGGAAATTTGGCCTGGGAATTAAAGGTAACTTTACCTCCTGAGCATAATCTCCCAGTGAAGACTGAGCAGAGGACAGGGGGTCCAGCTGCGAGGCTCAGAAGGACATACCCTCTCAGTTCTCATAAAGACAAAGAGCTCTCCTCAAAACAGACCCATGGCAAACAGGCCCATCTTAGGGAGGAGCCCACTTGCTCTTTGGTTTAGAACTGGGAATGCGCGTGGAGCGATGGCCGACTCTGTCACTCTTTGTCGGTGCTCCTGGCCTCCATTCTAAGGAACGGTTGTCAGGCCTGCCTGAGTCTGCCTTTCCTCCCGGAGACTGGGCGCTTTGAAACAAATACTGTTAAGCCGTTGCTCTCGCCTTTCTCTTCCAGTTTAGGAAATGCTCCCTTTCTGTTAGACAGACTCCACATCGGAGGCAGACACGAGGAGCCCAGGGTTTTGCTTTGCTCCCTGCCAAGGTGGGAGGACCAAGATGAGCAGCTGCCATAGATCCAACACTCGCCAAGGTTAGCGCTCATTTCTGATGCACTACAATTGTTTTCCTTTAAAAGGAATACTTTAATATATTTAGTTCTAATCGCATGATGACAGTTACGCTTCTAAGTCTGACTAAGCGGCGGGACAGAAGAAATCTTTGCTTCCGTAAGGGGACACCTGTTGTTCAATAGATGGGTCTAGTTTTCTGAGGTGGGAGGGTTCATGGTATAAGCACCGAGACTGCCTTTTCTTCATTAGTCATTTATAAAGCTCTTATTAGGCTAGTTAAATGTACAAAGGGGAAAAACATAAGTTATTGTTAATCAATTTCTAATCTATTCATTATGGAGCTGATAGAAAATGAAGCTCACTGTGGGGATTTTTTATTTAGATTGCAGATCATTTCAGTGCCGTGTATCATTTCAATTGATAAATAGAACATTTGCCTTTTCACAGTTAGCACCCTTGTTTGTCACGTTTGCTGTGTTACCTTCCTCAGAAAGCCTGCTACGATTCCTCGTTCTGTAGTTGGTGAAAATATGGTCTATGGCTTAGAATTCGAGCTGGACAGCTCCTGGCGGATGGTTGCACTGTCCTGTGGTGTGTTATGCTCTCTCTTCTCCGGGAGCTCACAGGACTGTCCTGTCCTCACTCTATGAAATTAGTTGTGGCCACACGACGTGCTTGGCTAGTGACAGGAAAGCAGAGCTGACGTGTGGCTTGAGGCCACAGTTTTTAATTGCTGCTATCCAGATCTCTACCCTCTCCTTCTGCTGTAGTGCACACGACTGTGGCTGACTGACAGGCACGTGCTGCTGTCTCTTGAAGGTGGCCCCTGCCTGATAATGCTGGGGAAGAGACGTCCTTGCTAACCCAGATGGACATGCTTTGTAGTCCACAAAGATATCCTTGCCTCAAACCGTTAAACATTGGGGGCTCTTTATTATGGCAACGGAGTTTAGCATGCGTCATAGTTCCTTCTTTCAAAACTCCATTGTGTTTCCAAGTGAGATTTGACTTGGAACATCTACATATAATATAAGTGAGAGGACCAGCGCCCCCTAGTGGCGGCGGCACTGACCTTGCCTCTGCTTAACTATCAAGTACCTGCTTTCCCAGAAGCCCCTTGCTTCCTCCTGAGATATGACAGCCAATCCAGTATTCAGATTCTGAATCAGAAGGATCCTCTAGGTGCCGCCTACTTGATGTGTAAGGCAGCACATGGCCAGTTTTTGAGGCTGCGCCATGTTTTTTTTATTGGACAGCCCTGATGTCAGTATGTAACCCACGGAAAAATGAAACTGTTTTGTATGGCCATACACATAGCTCTAAGTGTCTAACTGGGCTATTAACATGAACCTAACAGAAGCAATAGCAATCATCTTGCTGAGGAGGAGGAAGAGGAAGAGGAGAAAGAAGAGAAGGGACAAAAACTTTCTTTTTTTCATCCAACAAACTCTGGTGCTCCCTTACAATTTCCTAGCATTTTTGGAACTCCACTTGAAACCCAGTGAACTAGAAGAAGCAGATCTCTCCAGTTAAATTCTGTCCCAGAAGCCACAACTGGTGGCTTGGGAGAAGGCTCTGGACAAACACGTACGTTCTTTTGTGCTACAGAGTGTTTCGAGAGACTCTAAGACACCATCTAGAAATGGGTAGATTAATACAACTTGAGTTTTGAACTTCCTCTGAGCAAATGAAGAGTTAGACCACTGCCTTCCCCTTCCTCTCCCACCTCCAGGACCACAGCAGCTGCCTTTGTCATTCTTCGTACACGCCTGTGACACTTGGGGAAACGTTTCCCTGTCCTGCGTGACTGTTTAAAGAATAGAAATGTATTTAGAGAGGTTGCGTTTTTCTAAAAGTCAGAGGACGCATTTCTTTGTAGGGTGCACGGCTTCCTGAGCATTGAGGCTAAGCTTGCCAATGCCTTCGCAGCCTCTGATCAGTCACCGGCATCGCCTCCAGGCACGGCGTTCCTGATGTCTCTTCTGGCATGTTAAGTGGGCCTCTGTGCTTGAGTTCCGAAAGCGTGGTCCCTGGCACACCCGGCTGCAAGCCAGGCTCCTGAGAAATGCAGATCTCAGATTCACTGAACCAGCTCCTACCATTTCCTGCGTCTTCCGTAAGTATCTCTCTTCTTCTCCAGACATTTACTGGGCACAACTCACTATGAAAGCCACCAGTCTAGGGCTAAAGGAACTGTAAATTCAGAAGTAAAGTTCTAAGACCTGGGAACGAAGAACTGAGAGAAGTATTTTTTTCCCCCTTGTCTAAGAGACATCATTGTTCAGAAGTACCAATTTATCTGTCACCAGCTGAATGGCATCTTGGCTGCCTCTCAGCTTTGGAATGTATAAACAAGGCCACCATAAATATTCCTGTCAAGGCTGAGGTGTGGAAATTAGTTTTCATCTAATTTTGGTAAATGCCAAAGGAGAGTGACAGCTGGGTGTTAGTTTTATAGGAAACACTCAGACTGTCCTCAAAAGTGATTGTTTTCCACCCCGCTTGGCAGTCGCTGAGCATTCCCGTGGCTCTGAAGCCTTTCCAGCATTTGATGCTGTCGGTGTTTTGGGGTCTGGCCAGGTTAACAGGTATGACTTGTAGTGGCCGAGTGACATGATGTACATCTCTCAGTGCTTATTTGACACCTATCTTTGGTCAGGAATATGCCCATTTTAAAACTTGATTGTTAGTCTACTAGTTTAATGAACAATTATGATTTATTCGGTGTAGCAGCCCATTATTAAGTATCTACCTGGCAAATATTTCCCTCCTAGAAAGCCATCTTTTACGGTTGGTCTGATTGGAGGAGTCAGGAGTCAGGTCCAAACACAGTCCCAATGTTCACGCTGTTGCTCTCTGCAAGTCTCTTCTCTTGTAGTTGTCTCTCCTCCCTGCGGCTTTGTAATCCTTGGTTGGTTGGTTGTTTTCTGAGATTCTGAAATTCTCCCTTTGCTTCTCAGAGGTGTCTTGTGGGTTGACATGGGTCTACAGACCAAAAGATTCTTTCCTGGGGCTGGGCCAGGAAAGAAGTGCCCTAAAACTAGCAAGGCCATAGCTATAGCCCTACCGTACATGGTGACTAAGAGTAAGTGAGACACATTCATACAGTCTAACTGCGCTGGGTGTCCTGTTAGCGATGTGCATAAGGAAGTATGCAAGCTCACTATCAGCCACCAGAGACAGTGATGCTCAACCACTGAGTTATTATAAGCCACATATAGCAACTTTTGAAAGTGTTATCGTTGCTGTTGCTAATATTGACCATTTTGGGCCATGTTCCGCTCAAGTTTTCCATGTAGGATAGTTTTATTGGATCATCACCCCTTGAGAGAGGCACTAGACTGTGTCCACTTCATTGTTGAAGATACAGAGAGAAATTAATTGAGTTGGTGTTAAACTAGTCAATAGCAATATCTTTTATGCTCACAAACAACTATTTGAGTCTGCAGAAACCAATACTCGGGGACAGTTTCTACGAGCCGACATAACTGATGGTAAAGGACCACTTCTCACAAAGCTGGGGAAGTAGGTAAAGCTCTGGAGACCTCCCAAGGCGGCTTGCTTTCTGCCTCTTGTTCTCCAAACCAAAATCTACCTACTGTAGAATCCACCACAAGCAAAAACCTGGCACAACCTTGTCAGTTATTCATGCCTGCTGCTTTGTGGGGTTGGGGTGGCTAGAATTCCCTTGACCACGAGGCCTAGGGTGGGAGAAGGCAGAGAGAAACATGGGGCTGGAAAGCTCGACCCTTGTGGCGCTGGGCACTCACAGAAGGCCAACAGTCCTCAGGTCATCCTGACTGGAGGAACAAATTCTAATGAGACACCTGTGCCCTGCCCTCCCTTGGGCTATCAGGGGGAATTGCATGCTGGGGGAAGGGAGAAGCTGAAATTCCAGTGTCTGCCAGATGGGGGAGTTTGCTTCCCAGGAAGAAACTGTATAATGCTGACAATTTGCAGGACAGACCAGGAGTCCAGACAACGATGCCAGTGATTGCTGGGACCTATCGTCACCAGGATTTAGTTATACATACCTGCTACCCTCTGTTTACATCTAACCGCATGCCAGAAACCTAGAACATGGACTTGGGGGATTGCTAGAATGCTTTACCCTTCTCCATGTGGCAATGTTGACTAAATCTCTCTCTTTGCTTCAGTATTACTGGGATGGGTGGCCAAACCTAGCTGGTTAGGGCTGCTGGGGCCCAGAAAGTGACCCCAAGCAGTCCCCACACCCTGGAGCGGATGGATCCAGATCCAAAGCCAACTCTGCTGCTCCGAGGAAGTGTAGCCTGAGCTTGCTCGCCTCACTGTCCTAATCTGTCATTCTTCCATTTTGATTTTGGGTCTTTGTGGTAATCTCTGAGTTAGGCTGGATCAAACGTTAAGCCCACGTCTGACATAGGAACTTCTTGACGTACTGACAGTCAGTGGGTATTAATTAAAGGAGCCGTGGCTTTGAGGGTGTGTCCGGCTCAGGCAAGCGGCCTCGGTGAAGTGGAAATGCTAATGGATGCTCCTGACAGGGAAGGAAATGGAACCCAGGCTGTCACGGGCGTTGTCTGTATTGCACATGTTACTAGGAGGGTAGAAGAGTTGGGAAGCGGCGGCAGAGTCACAGAGTGCTAGGCCATCTACGGCCGTCGCTCCGGAAACCGTCATGTGTGTTTTGAACAAGACATACGTGTTCTTTATGCGGCAGCCACTGCCCATGTGGCTTGCTCCTTGCTGGCCTAGCCGCTGTGCTCTTTCCGAGGCTCCTCTAGCTTGTTCTCACAGTGGACAAACGTGCTTCGTGCCTCTTTGATTCTGGGTAAACTCTGCCACGGCTGCTTGAAGCTTTTATGCGTTGTCTGTCAAAGCTGCAGTGACTCCGGGAGCTGGAAGCTTTTAATTACCCGCCGTCCTATTCGCAGAAGCAATGAGAGGCCTTCTAACCGGGCTGGAGTTGGGGCTACTGGGCGCTGGGGCTTGGCTCCGCCCCTGGGCTCTGCCCCAGCTCGTGCTGTGAGAGCCACTGCTTGTCTGTGAAGGTCATGGGCAGGGGTAGTCTGGTCTGCACTTGCTGATTTTTTTAAAGGTTAGAAACATCATTCACAGCACCACAGGGTGGCCTCTGTACAATGTCAGATGTGAGAATTCTTTTCCAACCCACCGTTAGGAATTCTGACAATGATGATGATGTCAGTAGCCGTTCCCTTTCTACTCTGTAAGTCAAGATGTCCTTGGCCTGTTCACAGCACCATGGGGAGGGGGGAGAGGGGCTTTGGGGTCAGCATCACGCTTTTTTCTTCATCCTTCATCTGGGTTTTTAACCTTGATGTGTAACGTGTTGCTGTGTCAGCGCATCTATTTGTGTAGCATGAAGGAAGATGGTTATATATCTTGAAAAGCCGTATCAGTGACACGGCGAGGGAATAGCAGATAAGATTTTTCATATCTGGAGTGGTAAGATATGTAAAGGTAGAGGCTCCGAGACACAGCCCACAGGGTCTCCAGGGCTGGAAGAGTGGGTAAGTGTGTCTGTAAGAAACCTAGTGAGGAGAGCTGTGGGAAGTCTGACTTATCTGCAGATAAGTCATCGCTGTTCGGATGACTTATCTTCAGATGACTTTGGATGACTACTCCCAGTAGTCGGGCGTCATCGCTGGAGGCTGAGATCCGGAAAGGAGTGGGCAGCGGAACTCAGGAGGGTGGAGACAGAGCAAAAAGAAGGCAGTCACTCCTCTTCACCTATTTACCCCAGTAACTTTTGCCACCACAGCATGGAGCCCTTTCCATGTTTCAGCTCATTTAGTGGCTATCAGGACTCCTTTAACCAAGGAACTGAAGCCAGTGGAGGCCCAGTTGCCTGCAGAGGCAGAATATGGAGCTGTCCCAGTGACTAGAAGGTAGGGCTCCTCTGCTTCCTTTTAGCTTGGGGCTCTGTCGGGCTAAGAAGAAGGCCTGTTTAGGAGTGGATGAGTTTTTATGGAAGCATCTTTCCCACATGGCACCTGAAAGATGGCTCATCTCCAGGGAACGGAATGACCCAGCTCCTCTCAGAGGGATTTAAGGCACCGGCCCTCAGCTTTCACTCAATACCTTAGGCAAAACCATTAGCTCACATCCTGTGCTCACCTACTTAGGTAAAATGGCCAGGCAGAGGGTGGTGGCGTGGTGATTGATCTTGGTGATCGGAAACCTCTTTAGTGAAACGGCAGTCTCCTGCTTGAGCTCTGGGGGATGAGCAGTTCACCTTATTTTACTGCCCTGTAACCGCCTTGCTCCATTCGGTAAACTACGGTTTAATAGTAAGTGTCTGCAGCTGATCCGGGTCACCCCCACCCTCGCTCCCCCAGCAAGCTCCCTGACTTACTTTTTCATCTTTGCGTACGGATGCACGAGGCAGGTCCTGGTTTATAATAAGGGCTCAACAATAGCAGATGAAAGGAGCGACCTCCCTTTCAACACAAGAAGGGGATGCCTTCTATATTCTTATTTCGGGTAGTGAAGTTTGGATCAAATGTATCCATGGCAACACTTCACTAATAGAAGCACTGGACACGTTGGGCATAAAAGCCATCTTTTTTTAAAAAAATGCTGTGATAGACTAATAACTGTTAGTTTGCAATCACACACTACAAAAGAAATGATCGCGCGGGTGTCTGAGATTCCAGGTGTTAATTCTGCAGCACAGAAATGTGTGTGCCCTTGCGGTTTAGTTTCTTACGGCTTGGGAGCAGGTGCGTACTTGCTTTTGAATTCACTAGAATCAGATTCAGGACCTTCTGTAATTCTACAGACTCAAAGGAATAGATATCGCTTCTAAAGGTCACCCACCACAAGCCCCTGCCTTCAGGCAGAACAGGAGATAAAACACCCGTGGACCATCCATCCTTTACAGACCCGGCTCAAGGAGAATAGAGATGAACGCTCTCTACTCTGGCTGGGCGTCTCCAGAGGGAGAGCCCTTGTGGTCCTATTTTACATGATAACAAATTCTCCCTTGCTACACTGTATAACCACTTCAATTTGCTCTGTCCTCAGCGGAGTAAGACATTGGTCTGCATCAAGCATAGAATGCCCTTCAGTACATCCAGTAAATCCACCCGGACTCTCTTTTCCCAGACGCGGTAAGGCCAGTTCCTTAGGCATATTCTCAGAGATTGGTTTTGTAAGCCTTTATCCTCATGAGCATTTTCGTCTCTCTCGGTTGAAGCATTTCCAATCCCTCCTCACCCACTTACTTTACTTTTTGGCCTTAAAATTAAACACTAGGGTAATTCAGCGCTGACTGCAGCTAAGAGTACGGGGAGTGTCTCAAGAACATGACCGCATTTTCTTTCTAAAGTAAGAATGACACAGAATGCTGGTATAGCACAGTTCTGGGCATCTCTGTCTTCCAGATCTTTCTCAGCAAAACCACCTCCACCTTGTGAGTGCTGGGCTGCAGGACTGTCCCCGCACGCTTGGTTTACACAGTACTGGGGCTCAAACCAGAGCTTCCTGCCTGCTAGCCAAGCTCTCTACAGACTGGCCTACATCTCTAGTCCCACTTAACATTAAAAAATCATATTTTAAAAGATTTTAAAGGAAAATAACTTAAAAGTTCATTCTCTTGTGGTAGAATTTTGCTAAAAGTGATGACTGTGTGGCTGAGCCTCTGTGCTGAGCGCTAACAGCTGCTCTGATGTGGGAGCCCGCTGGGGTGCACAGGGTGTTGTCTCCAGTTCCCACTTGGCAAAGTTGCTTCAAGTTAATCTGAGGTCAATGCAAAAAGGCAACGCTGACTGAAGAGATGTACCCATTTGTGCCTTGTATTCTAATTTCCAAACCCAGCAGGTTCTATCTACTTACAAAGGTTGGTCTAAGAAAGAGTTCTCAGTGCAGAAAGGCAATTTAACTAAAACACTTTCCTCTAATTACACAGCACAGCTATCTGCATAAGTAACTAGGGATTCGGGGGCCCCAGAGAGTCGCTGCTATTAGAGTGGAAGTTATATTTTTTGGATAATTTTTAAGAAAATAATAGCAAGTCAAGATCTGAAAATGTTTCGTCTTTCTAGAAGCAAATGACAGAAGGGATAATCCCGTCATTCAAGTCAAGTATGTGCTTCGAGGAGAGCCCTCCTAATGGGAAAGCACTCAAATATGGATTCCTTTCCACCCACTGTGGCCGTTTCTGTAGGACAGGGTGTTGGTCACGCTGAGCGGGGATAAAGAACAGTTGCTTTCAATCAAGGCAAGCAGAGCGGACGTGATTTCCTCTGCCAGTTTGGAAAATGCTACTTTTAAAGCCGCTCTTGGTCTCTTGTCTGCTGTAGAAAATGAAGTCATTTCTTAGGTTAATGGGCTCAGACTAACACATACACACAAAAACAGTTTATCTTAAGATGCGCTAAGACGTTTCCAACATATTGGTAAACAGTGACACTGTTTACAAGGGAGGAAAATAAATGCTCTTTGTAGAGTTTTGTTTTTTTTTAAGTAGACAAAACAATCGCCTGAAGAGACGGGCTTGTGAGGCCCAAATCCCAGCCCCACGGGACAGCCAATTTGTCAGATTGGAAATAAGACGTGAGTGCAAACATATAAAAACGAAAGAAAACAGTCTAGGCTCCTCCTCCGGTATCTTTGCGGTTCAGATGATTTAAAGCTTTGCAATTAAATGCTGCATAGCATTTGCCAATTCTCCTTCCAGAAGAAAACAAGCCCCGCAGGCTTGATGCAAACCCAAGAAGCAACTGTCACTTCCAGACTCTCGGGTAGCTGGCCAAGGAGATAAAGGGAACATACACCCGCATGCATCCTGAAGGAGAAGCGGAATAAGAAGGCGTATTGCACGGCCTCCATGTGCATGTCAGGCATGCCATTTCTGTGAAACTTTTAGCCTGTGATACTGGGCTGGAACCCTACGAATTAAGGTCAGATTGTGACCAACTATTCAGGAACAACCAAGCCCACACGACAGAGGACGGACCAGTTTCAAACGACCTCTGCTTCCACCAGACGGGGTCCCGGGACTGATTCATTCGTTCTCAGCTCGGGGAATCAGGGTCCAGGATGATCTCAGAACCCCGTCTCCCCGCTCCCGTGTTCCCCCAGCGCGGGTTCCCTGTGCCTGGCCACTACGGACAACTGGGCCGAGACCCAGCCGGCTGCGGGCTGGGACAGATGGCGATGGGTCATCATGGGAGCCATACTAACAGTTTCCCCGTCACTGTCTCTCTAAATTGGCACACTGGGGGATGGGTGGCTGAGTCTGGCCTGCTGGGGCTGCTGGAGGCTAGGCGCTGGCCTTAAAATACTGATAATGGTACAGTGACTAGAATTCCAGTTACTACTTAAGAAGAGCCCCCCCTGCACCCACCTACCCCAACCGGTGCCGGGGTCTCTTCTGCTCACTGGGTCTGGCCCAGCTCTGACATTCTCTGTGCTTTTACCAGAGCTGCAGGCTCTGTGCCTCGTCTCGGTTTCCCAGCTGCCCTTGCTCCCCACTCCCTGCCAGGGACTGTACTGAGGTCCACAGGTCAGCGCCGATGGCTTTGGTTACTTTTGGTGTCTCTGGGAAGAGAGCACCTAGGAACCATGACCTCCTCAAGCAGAGATATGGCTCTTGCTCAACATCTGGTGCCTGTCTGTGCACACTTACCCTCCGAGGAACTGGAAACACATGCCTGGAGAACACGGCTGAAACCATGAGACCACAGAAGTGGATCTGTGAGTGGAATCAGAGAGGAGGAATCCTTTGTTCTTTAGATTCAACAAAAGAGAAATATTGACTCATCTGGGCTTGGCACACACAGGTCAGATGTAGAGATGGCTATTGTCATTCTGAGAGACAGTTACACAGGGCCTTGGCTGATAGGCCAGGCCACAGAAGGCTGGCACTGGGACTCTGAACAGCCTGGAAGGGGATGAATTCTATCCCAGGGAGTGAGGGAGGTTCTGGCAGAAGAGGTGAAGGAGGCAGGGCTCCAAAGCAGAGCAATACCAGGCTCGGATACTTTGAAGATGAGCTTAAGCAGATCTCAATGCAAGGGAGGGGGAAGAGGAAAAGCATCTGCACTAAAGCTGAGATGTCTCAGGGTCGCCCGGATGAGGAAACCTGAGCTCTCCCAGGTGCTGGACTGGTGGAGCTTAGAGGCCAAGGCTCTTGGAGCCGATTATGAAGAGTCCACGTCCAGTAGAAGGGGACTTGATTACTAGGGACACGATGAGACCTCTGTTACCATGACAACCAGTTACAGGCAAAATGGGGACAGGCCCAGGCACCCACAGTTCAGCTAGCTTCTGGGGACAGCTCCTCGATATCTGTACCATAGAGGTGTCTGTGGGGCTACTCAGCCCCACCCCACTCCTGAGGCCCAGGGGTGCTCTGTGGTCTGAGGCGGGACTGAGGTTGGATGTGGTGTTAGGGTTCTCAGCGGCCAGTGGAGAGGGACCCGAAGCATCGCCACTGCCAACCCTGCAGAGGGGCAGTACCACACATGGGGATCCGGGGTGCTGCAGCCTCTCTTGTGCCTCTGAATTGTAAAGCAACCCTGCTGGCTTTGTATTGGTGTGCCTTTCCCTAGCTGTGCTCACAGAACAGGTACTGAGGAGAGAAACAGACATCAGCTGAGATACTTCCCTCCTCTGTATTATGAGGAAATATTAATGCTTAAAAATTATAGGCATTATCCGCTTCTTAAAAATAGGAACAAAAATGACCCATAATATCACCATATTAAGCCGCTATATTATCTTTATTCTGGATTCCCATGTGCGCGCGTTCTTACAGAGTTATAGTCATAAATGTGGTTTTGTGTGGCTTACTCTTATATGGCTGTATTGCCTCCAGAAATTATTCTTATTTTTCAGGCCTAGGTGTGGGATGCTTAGGCTGTGAGAAATTGGATTTTAGCAGTTCAAGGCAAGAGCCATTGAGGCTGAGGGCGGCCGCTATTACTCCGTGTGTGCTTTGTTTGAAGGGATATTTTATTCTACTACTGCAATAACTAAGGCGACATCTTTTGAGCAGGGGGTTCGAGTACCGAAGGCAAATGGAATTAAAGAGGACACTGGCATATTCACGACTCCTCAGTATCTAATAACCACCAACCAACAAACCCGATGACGCGTCCATCTCCAGACCACACGTGTTCTGACGGGACTCTGGTGGGTAGACACTGACATGGCTGGCACACACTGCCCCAAACAGCAAGATGCTTGAGCAAGAGAGAAAAGAGAGCTCGTGATATTTCAGACAAAGACTGAAAAGAACTAGTAGCCTCATAATCTTCACAGAGGAGACACTTTTTCCCCTCAAGAGAGATTCCACAGTGTGGGATTCTTCTTGATGACCTGAAAGCTCTGAGTACAATTATCAAAAGTCACTAAGATCAAAGCCAGGTGTGGCTCATGCCTGCAATTCCAGTACTTGGAGGCTGAGGCCAAAGGGAAGTCATGAGTTTGAGGGCAGCCTCGGGGTACAGAGCAATATCCTGTTTCAAAAGACATAAATCCAAACAAAACAGACCAGCCAGCCAGCCAGCTGGAGGAAGCCTCTTGCTGTGACTCTACACATGCCGTGAGGAACTCATAATGCCAAAACAACCTTAAGAGATGGAACTGGGCCATTACCAGTGTTTCAGAGGCATTATTTTGAGAAGAGCTGGAATGTGACCCTTGAATAGTCATTTCGTGCATATATTTATTATGAAGCTAGAATTGACGCCTTCAGTAAGTTGTTTCTCACTCTAGTGTCTCTCTAAAAAGTCATGTTGAATCCACAGGTTAAAAATTTACATACTTTAATTATATATGTGATACACACACACACACACACACACACACACACATATAGAATGCTTTTGCATTCACAGAAGTGGCGTTGATTTTAGTGCAGGTGACCATGGAGTAGACGCAGATATTTTAACTGCTGTGGGAAAGTCCGATAAATCTTTCAGCATTGTGTAGCAAAACGATCAGGGCCTGTTTTCCCTGGAAAGCACATGTCAATCCCGAGTCTTTGATGGGCAGAGACAAGTCTATTGGGTAGTGTTCCGTGGGATGGATGTATCTGTCTAGGTCCGTTCATGTTAAACAATCTTTATGGATCTGGGAGCAATCAGACTCTAGAATCATGACTTTGGTTATTCATGCAGTGAGTCTACAATAAACCAAAAGCATGGAGTCTTCAGGTTTCCTGAAACTCTGACTTGGAAGAACCTTGCTATGCAGATAGGACGTGAGATCAAGATTTGAGGTAGGAGCTGCAACAAACTACATGGGACAAGATGGCATAGAATGGCCGGGTCTGGTAGTGCAGACCTCTAATATCAGCTTCTTGGGAAGCCAAGGCAGGAAGATTGCAAGTTCAAGGAGGGCCTCCTCAACTCTGTAAGATCCTGTCTCAAAATAATCTCAGAACAATAAAGAAAAAAGAGCTGGGGATTTAGCTCAGCGGTAAAGCATTGCCTAATGTAAGCATGAGTAAGACTCTGGATTGGAACTCTAGGACCACAAATATGTCACACAGCTGACATACAATGTGTGGTGTTGAGTTATGCCTACTAGTCGGGTCACCAAGGATGACAAGAAGGCATATTCATTGGTGCAAGCCCTGCCAGACCTCAGCAGAGGGAACCACCACCATGGTAGACATCCTACTCGACAGTGGAACCCTGAGCATCTGAGTTCAGGTGTTTTTATTGATTCAGAACTCCTCAGGTGCAGATCATAAGCAATCACCCCCCCCCCACACACACACAGATAGCAACACCTGCAAACACTACAAAATGCCAAGCCCTATGCATCCCTTTTTCCAACAATGCACAAAACAATATTTGTATATAACTAAAAATAAACTTCCACAACAGTGTGGCAAATCCATATCCTGGCTCTGACCTTGGACTCCAGCTATGTAAAGTGTGGTTCTCCCAAAGGAGAGGAGGTGAAGGACACTGCTCCATTTTTACAACTCCCCTTGTAGAACTGTTTGAAAGGATTACAAGGATTAGGAAGTGTGGCCTTGTTGGAGTAGGTGTGGCCTTGGGGAAACTATGTCACTGGGTGTGACAGGCTTTGAGACCTCAAAAGCTCATGCCAAGTCAGGTGTCTCCTTTCTGCCTGCATATCAGGATATAAGCTCTCAACTACTTCTCTAGTACCGGCCTGCCATGCCTGCTGCCATGCTTCCTGCCATTATAATAATGGATTAAATCTTCTAAACTGTAAGCAAGCCTCAATTAAATGCTTTTTCTTATATAAGAGTTGCCATGGTCATGGTATCTCTTCATAGCAATAGAACAGTTGTAGGTGGAGATGTTGGGCGTTGATTTAATAATTATTCTCGTGGGTTCATGGCAGAGGACAGTTTATTCTTTGCTAATTCATCCCCAGTCCCAAAGTGTTTCAGCCTCTGTATACACTTATCTAAAGATACAAGCCTGGACCTTGATAGGAGGCTTCAGCCTATGTTCAGCCTAACATTTCTATCAGTGTTCCTCTGGAATTTAAACAAAGTTAGCTTCCCTGATGTACCTGAAATGCTTCCATGTGCATGCAAGGTAGAACAACCTGTGAAGTCAGCACCCAACTATGTGAATAACTGCCCTTACAGTACCGTGGGGAGTCTAGAGGAACGGCAGTGGCCTACACCGTGCTCTTGAGGGCAGGGTTTTGGTTACAATTGGAAGGGATAGTAAAGGAGAAATGCCACCAGGGCTGATTTAATATCCTTCTAAAGCGAAGTGGAAGGCAAGGCCAAGAGGGTGAGGATGATGTAAGAGCGAGCAGAAGAAGGGGTGGTGCGGGCGAAGGCCTGGCCGGGTAGTAGTCTCACCGCAGGGCTGCCAGCTGGCCTGGGATTGCTGGAGGCGGGTGTGCCGTCAACATGGCCATACGCAGGGGTCCTCGGTGATGCTTTCAACGAAAGAATGGAACCCTCTGAATTTTCTTGGCCTCCTTATATGTTCAAATCTTCAAAGGGGATCAGTCTTTGACTCTGGAGGATTCCATGAGGAGGCAAAAAAGTCGGACTATCTCCAGAAGTGGTGGTTAGTAGCTAAATATCAATGGAAAATTAGGCTCAAGTACCTGGAAAGATTTAGTCCTGGGTCTAATTTAACTGTCCGACACAGAGGACATCTTGGAGGCATGGCTATGAATCTGCAGATGGTTTCTCACATTGCTTTGAGTACCATAAAATCATAGAGTGCATATGAGAAAGCGGGGTCCACATAAACGTGGTCTTCTCGGGCGATGTGGTGAGGACATTTAATATCAAGACTGCAGAACTCCCTCACAGCCATGTCTGCCCTGCAGATGAGTACCGCATGTCGGACACAGGGTCAGGCCCGTCAGCACTTGCCAGAATCAATGTGAGGCTCAGAAGAGGTTGTTAGGCATCGTTACTGGTTGTGTGATGTCCCTCTTCCTATATGTCTAGCCTTGAGTTAAATCTTAAACTGAAATAAATGTCTTCTCCACCATCTCGAGTTGTAAGAAGCCACCAGGAAGGACACCTACCAGAGTGTCGGGGCTGGGGCCAGTCTTGGCTGGGTTAGTGAAGCAGGAAGCCTCTAGTTCCAGACACGGATGAATAGGAGAGTGATAGACAGGGTCCATACACAAGCAATTTATTATTCATTTGCTTAAATATATTCATTTTTCACTCCGGAAGAACACTGTTTTCCATTTCAAAGACTTTGTTACTGATCCATCTTTGCAGGGCTGACAAATTACCAAAAAGCCAGATGAAATTAGGATAGAAATCTCTTTGTGATAAAGCCCCGGAAAAACCATGCTGAAATTCAATTGCACAGAACAGTGCGTCAAGGATCGGGCAGTTGCCCTGGGGAAGCTTGCTTTCTTCTTGAGAATCAGACATGCCGTTTTAATACTTGAACAAAAGCCCGAATCAACTCTGCCCGCAAAGACATGAAACATCATCGCTGGCATGTGCTTGGTATGAGCATCTTGGCAGCCATGTTTGTGAGTATACAAACTTATCCATGAATGTGAGGGCAGTGACGTTTTGTCGTGTATGTTATTAACTTGGCTAGATGTGATGACCAAGGGGTGTTTCTTGGCTTTCAGCTGGTTCCCATTTTGGATATATCTCTGTCTGTCTCTGCCTGTCGCCATCTCTCTGTCTCTGTTTCCCTCCTCCCTCCCTTCTTCCCTCCCCTCTTTTCTTCATTTCTCTGATTTACCCTTTTCTCCGCTAGGGATTCAGTCCTGGGCATTGTGCACACCACCGAGCTCCATCCTCAGGCTGCTCTTCACTTCTGAGGTTAAGATAGCGCCCACTGAATCACACCCATCTAGACCCTGAACTCACCCTAAAGCCCAAACAGGGCTTGGACTGGTGATCTTCCTGCTTCAGCCTCCTGAGTAACTAGGATTCCAGGCCTGCTCTCCACCAGGCCTGGCTGGGAGTCGCTTTCATCTTTGGGTATCAGGCTTCTCAGTTCCATTCCTGGGGCCCTAGCAGCTCTTCCCAGGAGAGCCTGGGTGAGTACTTCTTGCCTATGGGATCGCCTCCAGATAAGATTCAGCGGCCCATGATGAATGCGAGTATGGTGCCCAGTCACTGATCCTGGCATCCTGGTTAGAGTTAGTTATCGAATGCTCAGCTTATTGGAACAGACATGCAAGCTGAGCCTCCTGAACTTTCCAGGCTTCATTTAGAACAAAGCTTTCTTGGGGCTGGCAGAGGAGACATGAAGAGCAAGTATTGACATATGACACACAATGTGTGTGTGTGTGTGTGTGTGTGTGTGTGTGTGTGTGTGTGTATGCATATACATACATATACATATGTTTTTCGGAAAAGTTTTTTTTAATAAAAAGTTTAGTTGATTTTAAATTTAATATTTAACCAAATGCTGCCAATTTCTGCTGCCTCCCAAGGGCATTCTAAAAATCCATTAATAATGTGTCTGTTGTTGTCACAGTGTCCATTCTCCAGCTTGGGCTTTGTGAAGAGCTGCCTCCCCGTGTGGGCCGTGTCAGGCTAGGGAGGCAGAGGAGAGGGCTGATGGACATGTGCTTCTGTGGTGACAAGTGGGGAGGACAAGCGGGACGAAGGACCAGTAAGAGTTTCCATTAAGTCAAGAAAAACACAACTTGCCCCTGACATCACCTCTGATGGCTTCCTGGACCAGCTGCTTCCCTGACACCCTACTGAGGAACAAATTGCTTTCCTAGCAGGACATTTGGACACTCCTGCATTAATAGATATGGATCCCAGCATGCCAAGCCAAGCGAGAAGGCAATTTAATATGAACAACACTGTCATCTCAATTTAGGACAACAGCCAGGATGCCCTACAGGGCAATGCAGCGGCTTCTGCAAGTGCACGCCGTAAGACATTCGTGGTGTCTTAAGGCTACAGAAAGCTGGTGTTTCTGGTAAACAGTCGGCCCAAGGATAATGGAGGAGGCACCGCGGAGACAATGGCAGCACTGGCCTGTCTGCCAGCATCAGTTTCAGTCGCTGTGGAGAATGGAGGCCGAGCGGAGACTGCCTCCTTTCTCCCAGGCTCATCCCAGGACATGGAACCTGAGGCCGCCCTGATGGATGGAGACAGAGATAGTACAGATGTAGGTAGGCCTGAGGGCACTTCACAACTGAGCAAAGGACCTCAGGTTTTCTGTCTCAGACTTAATTGTCTGCCTTAGCTGCTAAGCAAGACAAGAACAAATGGATGTGTTTTTAATTTGCATCTCAGCCCTGGGCTGCATGCAAAAAAAAACAAAAAGCTTTTGTAACACTCTAAATTCTTTGTATGTTGGTATGCACTTTAGCAACAGTTCCTGTCTATTCTCTCCACAATACGGATGTGGCTGAACCCAGAACATGTGACATTCCAAGATCACTTATATTAAGATACTATCTTTGACAAGGATTCCCAGCTGCACGTAGAACTTTTAAAAACTGTAGATAAATACATTTTTATATAATATGAAATTTTTTGCAGTATCTACTGATCCATCACTTTTTTTCTTTTTGAATCAATAAAGGTTTCTTAATAATCACACTGAGAAGGACTCTTACATAGATTTAGAAGAAATATATTTATACGTGTGGCGGTTTGGATGAGAACTGTCCCCCATAGGCTTAAGCATTGACACTTGGTCTTTGGTTGGTGGTGCTGCTGGGGAGGTGGTGCTGGAGGAACTACATCACTGGGGGTGGGCTTTGGGAGATTAGAGCCCCCCCTCCTCTTAAGGCCAGTTTCCTCTCTCTGGTTTGTCATTGGAGGTGTGAGCTCCCAGTGTCCTGCTCTTACTGCCCTGCCTCCAGCTTGCTGCCATGCCCACTGCTTGCTGCCATGCAAGTAACGTGAGACAGTTTCTACCCACAACTTCTATCCTATCACCGACTGCCTCTGAGATTTCCAGACACTGGAGCAAAATAAGAATGACAAATTATATTTCTATTATTCATCAGCTAAGACCATTCTTTCATAATCATGGGACACTCTCTGAAGACAGAGCAGTCTTGTGATATGGCTGGAAGGATGGGGTGAAACTGATCCTCTGTAGTTCAAGGGACCTTGCCCACCTCTGCCCTCCCCGACACCACGCCCTACTGCAAGGGCCAGGTTGCTCTGCCAGGATGGCCTCATGTGACAGATGGTGAGCCAGGTCTTTTGTAACAGTCTGGTTGCCACTAGCCCACCCACTGACTGACTGGCTAGAGATAACTGAGGCAAGCCCTGACCAAATCACCAGGAGCAGAGTGGTCTAGCTGGACCAAAGACTCAGGAGAGAAAAGCAGTTTGATTCCTGTATGTTGCTGAGGTTTTTTGGTCGGTGTTTGCAGAGTGACTGGGGAAAGAGCTAGTTGTACAGCATCCAGGTTAAGCCTGGCTTCCGTCGATGTGGTGGAACACAGGCCATCAGAGCAGATTCCTGGTGGTTAGGCTTGAGATTAAGTCATTCCTAGGGATGGCTATTTGTAAGTAGTCTCTTGTGAAGGGTGTGGTTAGTGTGATGGCAGTCCTTCAAAGGATGCTTGTACTTTTATACCCAGAACCCAAAGATGCAATGGTACCCAACACAGCAAAAGGACTCTGCAGAAGGGACTGGGCATGTGGACTTCAGGATGGAGAAGTGATCATTGTATCTAGGTAGATCCAGTAATTCTAAGGATGCTTCAAAGTGGAAACCCCTTCCCGCCTGGGGAAAGAGCAGGAGGGAAGGGCAGAGAGAGCACCTTGCTGCCTTGCAGATGGAGAGAGGGAACCACAAGACAGGGGACGTTTACTAGAAACTAGAAACAGAATTCTCCACAGAGCCTTGAAGATACGCACAGCCCCACCCACACCCCAGTTTTAGCTCATCAAGAGCCACACTGAATTTCTAGCCCACAGAATGTTATAGTAACAAATTTGGGATAGCTGAAGCCTTCAAGTTTGTGAAAATTTTACAGAGATAAGAAAACATGGATAAGCAATATTTTTAATACATGGCTTCTGACCATAAAGAAGATCAAAGTTATTTGTGGGGAAATGGATGCAACTGGAGATAATCATATTGAGCAAATCAAACCAAACTCAGAAAGACTTATATCACATTATATCATGGGTTCTAGATTCTATATGGATACATAAAGCCACGTATGTATCACATATGTATATGCCGTGGTGTTAACTGTCAACTGGACAGAATCTAGAGTCACCTGGGAGACAGGCCTTTGGGAATGCCTGTGGGGATATCTTGATTGCATTACGTGGTCTGGGAAGACCTGTACCCTGTGGGTAGGGCCATCCCTTCCCTGGGATCCTGGCTGGAATAAAATGGAAACAGGAAACAACTGAGCAGTGTGCATGCTCTCCTCACTCTCTGCTCTTGGTTGCAGATGGTACATGGCTGGCTGATTCCAGCTCCTGACCTTTGACCTCCCCGCCATGCTGGACTGTGGGCTATGATGAAGCCTTTCCCCCTTTGCCAGAGCATTTTATCACAGCTGTTGGAAGAGAATCTAACAGAGCAGATCGGATGTAAAAGCAGAAGCAAAACTGTCTGGCAGGGATGTCCGACCTTGACACTGTGACAGGACTCTGTCATCTGCAAGTCTGCTGGGTCCCATTCACAGCCATCCTGGAACATATGTGGTCCACAGGACAGGGGCTTATGGGGGAACATGCTCAACGTCCAATATGCGCTTACATGAAAATGTCCTTACATAAGGCAGCGTCATGAGTAATGGAAAAATTATTTTTGTAATGAAGAGTGGCTTTAGATTTCGAATGGACAGAAGAATCTAACCTGATATTCTCCGTTAAAAACATGTCTTCCCGATATGTCACCAGGTCCTGGTTGTTGCATGGTGGTGGAACACAGGTTTGCAGATTACCTGAACATGAAACTAAAACCGCACCTCCCAGCTGATGATCGTAGCTGTTTAGCATGAAACACCCCTCATCTTAAGGACTGGACTCTGAGAGGCCTGGTAACTACAACATGGCTCCCTCATGCAGTGGTTCTCAACCTGTGGGTCGCCACCCCTTTGGGGGTTGAATGACCCTTTCACAGGGGTTGCCTAAAACCATCTGCATATCAGATATTTACATTATGGTAGCAAAATCACAGTTCTGAGGTAGCAAAGAAAATAATTCTATGGTTGGGGGTCAGCACAGTGTGAGGAACTGTATTAAAGGGGCGCAACATTAACGAAGTTGAGAACCGCTGCTCTAAGGAATGAAACCACAGAACACCAGGCAATTGCAAATGGGGAGGAGGGCAGTAACTTTGTGATGCATGGAGACTGGCTTCCCCAGCTGCTGGGATTCTGTCATTCTGAGTGGCATCTGTAGAAGGGCCTTGGAGTCTGACATAATTTTAATGAAATAAGCTCATGGTTTCTGGCTAGCGCTTCGGCTGGAACCGGCAGGCCTAAGCTGCTGATTGGCTGCAGATCCGACTCTTCCCCCAGTTGTAACTGCTGCTGCTGCTGTGCTGGAGCGGCGACTACTTCATTCCGTCTTCATCGTTAGTATCAGCATGGGTTAAGACCAATCCCTTCCTGCTAAAAGGAGCCCTTGATTTTATGATGGAAATTGAGGAGCAAACTGGACTCCACAGTTATTAAAGATGTCCCTTTGTGGCTTTTAAAAATCATCTCTATTTCAGATAGTGCGGGGTGCTTCTAGCTACTGTGCTGTGAGCTACAGCAAGCTCTGGGTCTACGGAGGAATGGCAAGGGGTCTGGTCTGTGCTGAAGTGTCTCCGGAGAAGGCTTGACAGTGAGGCTGGATGCTGAGTGGTTCTGGGTGGACGGTAAGGCCCAGGGCAGCCAAGGGGAGGAAACAGGAAAGCTGTACCCCTCGAAGGCCCACTAGGTGATTCCAGACCCATGAACCTACCTAATTGTCCCCATTCTTCAAATTTTGGATATACTTCAGTTAAAGAAGCTGCAGTCAGATTACCTGGATGTTTCCTAACGGTTTACCCGAGACGCAAGAGAGATTACGGGAAGAACTCAGCGAATGCTTCAGAAGGGAACCGTGTGAGGACTGCGGCCATACCGTCCCTTGTAGACAGAAAGCTGGAGATTTTCCCCATAACACCAGAGATGAGGGAAAAGGTAAGAAGGAAAGCTGATGGAAAGCTTAGTCCTCAGGAAGAAGAGTCAGTCGGTACTCAAAACCTAAATGTTACAAGAGCAATGAAGAAGCTCCCATCTGGACTTAATGCTTCAGCTCTGTGGATCTTTGAAGGCTATAATATTACGGAAATCATTATAGTCGGGGACTGGAGCATTGGCTCGGGAGTCAAGGGCACTGGCTGCTCTTCCGGAGGACCTAGCTTTAAGCCCCAGTACCTGCATGACCGTCCCAGGCGATACAACTTCCTGCTCCAGTCTCTGCAGACACTACACCCATGTACACAGATGTGCATGCAAGCAAAACACCCATGCACAGAAAATAATTTCAAAATATTGTATTCAATGCATAACATCAGAAACACAGCTATTTTAACATGCACATTTGTGTTCTACCTAAAGATTCTAAAAATGTGTTAGTTGTTATTTGACTATCAAATAATCAACAGATGTCACTTGACAAAAATAGGTTTTAAGTTAACTCTTTTTTGTTCTGTTTGTTTGTTTGTTTATTTTGAGGCAGGGTAACTCTGGCTGTCCTGGAACTCACTCTGTAGATCAGGCTGGCCTCGAACTCACAGAGATCTGCCTGCCTCTGCCTCCCGAGTGCTGGGATTAAAGGCTTTAAGTTAATGCTTGCTGATCAAAATGATGTCTCAGAGGGTGCTGTTGACGCATGTGTAAAGTGTCTTCTAGTTATACTGATGACCCAAATATACACACAACACCAAGGGTGAAGGGAAAGGTGCCATTTGCCATTCCCCAAGGCAGCCTATATACACAACTTAGTACCACGTGCCTCTTGGCGACCTCTGCTTGACTATATGCTAATCGTGTGTCCACAGAGAGTGTACTCACAGGTCGGCTTTACTCTAGTGCCCCCCACAAAGCCAGCCCTACAAGAGGTCCTAACGGGCCCATTTCACAGCATCAGCTGGAAGTTACTGAGCACAGCTGGAAGGAGATGTTGTGATGCCGATCCCAGCTGTCAGGGTGACTGCAACTGGAATCAGCCGATGCCCGAGTTGCTGGGGCACGCCTGAGGGATATTTTCTTACATTATTCAAGGCAGGAAGGCCCACCCGCCACCTGGGCCACACCCTGTGTTGCACCCTAGATAAAAGACATTGCAGAGCTCTGCTTTTCGTCTACTTGCCTGCAGCCTCGCTGGCGACTTCGTCTCTCCTGTTGCTGAGGCATTCCGGCACCAATATCAGAACCAGCTTCTGTGGGATCCCAACGTAGACTGAACATCAACAGCTCTTCGGGAATACTCCAGGACTCTAGCGCCACTGGGATTGCTGAGACAGCCAGTGTTGTAGAGTGGACAGCCACCGGATTCTCAGCCTTGCCAGTACGAGTCAGACATTGTTGGACTACCCTGACTACAGTCTGTGAACCAGTCGAATAAACCCTGTGCGTGTGTGTGCGTGTGCGTGTGTGTGCGCGCGTGTATACACCAGTTGTGTATAAGTGGCCTCTGGGAACCGGTACTGCCTGCTCCAGACTCCAGCGCATGCATGTATACTCAGGTATGTGCATGCGTATTCAGCAAATTTAAGTTCCTTGCGGCACTGAGCAGGAGGCTTGGACAATTCTGTCTTATTTATCACACAGAAGGCATATCACACAATGGGCACAAAGCTTCTTGGATACAAAGTAAAGTAGTCAACAAATGTCTCTTGCTTCCTTCCTTTCTTTTTGTCCTGTTAACTCACTCTTTATTTGCTGTGATGGTTAGTGGTTCTACTAACATTCTCAAGTATAACTGTAACAGTGAGTGCCATGGGACTGGGTGTAAGTTTAGTTTATCCAATACTCAAACACTAACAGGTATGTATAAATATCAAATATGATTTTGAACCGAAGTCTGTACTTTAGTGTGATATACACATTGTTTGGATAACTACACCCACAGGCAGTCCTCTTCTGGCTTTGCCACCTGGTGGGGACCATACCCACACGTGGAGAGAAGCTTTTTAGTGTACAACAAGATGTTACCTGCTGGCCAAGTCCTGCATAAGTCAGATGCCTGTTCAAGCCATACTGGGAGACACGAAAGGTATATTACTCAGGGTTCTCTGCAGTAACAGAACTTATAGAATGACATACACACACACACACACACACACACGATTTATTAGGATGGTTTACAGGCTGTGGACCTGCTATTCCAACAATGATGGCTAATAACACAAAGTTCAAGCATCTAGTAGTTGTTCATCCCATGGAGCTGGATGTCCCAGCTGGTCTTCAGTATAAGCGAGAATCTCAAAGAAGTAGGCTATAATGCCAATGAAGGAATGGACTTTCTAGCAATGTGAGAGCAAGGAGAGCCAGAGAGAGAGCCAGAGAGAGAGCCAGAGGGGGGGGGAGGGAGAGAGAACGTCCTTCTTCCACGTCCTTATATAGCCTTCCAGCAGTAGTCATGGCTCAGATTAGAGGTGGGTTCTCCCAGCTCAAAAGATCTGAATTAAAGGTGTGTCTTCCTCCTTCGGAGATTTGGATTAGAAGCTGATTTTCCCTCTTCAAATTAAGCAAGGATCCCTCGCAGGTATGCCTCTATTTTTGAGCTTTAGTTAATTCTAGATGTAGTCAAGTTGACAACCAACAATAGCCATCAGAGAGGGCATCCTTTAAAACCTGCTTAGAGGAGGCTCAAATGCGGACTCTCCCCTTCATGGTTTAATATTCCTACTTAGGCCAAGACATTGCTATGCAAGTCCCCACTTCTGCACCTTCGCTGGGAGACCTCCCTCCCAGAGCCCACGTCTCCTTTTGGCCCGTGCCGTGGATGAGTGCCGAAGAGTCCTTGGGTGGGGTGGTTCTGCACAGAAAGCTCAGGTTACTCAGGACCTTGTGGTTCCCTTAACACGAAGCTACTTTAAAACATTTTCTTTTCTGAGTCCCTCAAGACTCAGAATTAACTTGAATGAATTCTCCTAATCTGAGACAGTGTTTTAGAAAGCTTCTAATACTCTAAATCCCTGTGCACATGCTAACGGCTTAACAGACACCTGTGAGATGACACATGCATAGAACGGAGCTGCTCCAGGAATTTTGGGGGGTGAGCGCTTTCATCTGCAACTTAGCAAAGTGATTTAGCAAACCAGGAAAAAAGAAAAGGATTTTATTCTAATAGGCATTTTCTAGTTGCCTATTTATTAATACTAGTAACTTCCTGGCACAAACATCCCTTGTGTTAATACAGCTGTGGGAATGTATTGTGGCCTCCTGTCTAGTCCGGGAACTATTTATCATTCTCCCAAAGCCCATTTCATGGGAAAAGATGGGCTCCTGAACTATTGTAGAGGAGGCCAGTATTCTGGGAGCCCTCAACTGTATCGTTGGGTACTTCAGTGACAATGGGAACAAGCTAGGAACCCCATAGCTCCCACTGAGAAGGGGTGCCAAGATCACAGCAGAGACATAGGGGTCTCTTGGCTACATCTGTACATTGCATACAAAGAGGGTCCCACCGACCCCAGGGCAACCAGCACATCTGAGGTCTGTAAGGCGTCAAGAACGTCACACGAGGAGTTGCGACATGACATATTGCCCTGAGACTTCAGCGAGGGGTGAGGTTAGACACCAAGCAACTTCTTGTCAGCCAAGGTAATTAATTGCTGCCTCAGGAAATAGTCTAATTACCTCCTAAGTAGAGATAGCTGTTTGTCGTGAATGACTAGGGGAAGCCCTACATGAAGGTGGGAGACTGGAGACGATTCCTGCAAATAAAGCCAAATAAGGCCTTTCTTACAGTCCCATCCCACTGTGCCAAGTGGCAAAGACGTCCTTTTGCTCGCTTGTGCTTTTTACCTTATAAGGCAGGAACTCTTTTGTGATATCTGAATTATTTCTATGTTCACACGTGTTAAGCCTCAAACTCAGGACGGACTGCTGGAGGAGAAACATATTTAACACATCAGAGCAGACCTGGCCGCCAGGTTCTCCCAGGATCCCTCAGTCTCTACCTGTTACAGGGTCCTCTGGGATGGCATACCCCACCCCTACCCTGAACTCTCCAGCCCGGCGGGCTGGGCTGCCCTGCCCTACGTAGTCCAGCCATTTTGGCTACCCTGTGTCTTTCGGCCTTCTGGCCTCTTGCTCTCCAGGTTCCCCTCCTCTCCCCTTCTCCCTCCCCCTCTCCTCACACGGCCCAGTCTGGCAATGGCCGCCCAGGACCCTCCCAGGTGTCTCTGGAGACTATGTTCTCCATTTTATCTGCAGTAGACTTTCTCTTCCACACTCCTAGGAGCGGTCATAGCCTTTCCTTTTTACTATTACTTTTTACTCAACAGGAACAGTCCAGTTTAAACACTTGTGATTTAGGGGTCTGCTACTTGAAGGTTCTTAACGGCTGAGCAGCGGTACTTGGAATAGCTGTTGCGGGTCACACACCCCTGACTAGAGAGCTGGTTCTGGGTCTCTGCCCGCAACCGGAAGAGCTTTCAAAGTGAGCACAGGCGCGAAGGCAAGAGTCTCGCCAGCCAATAGCTGGTCTGGTGAGCAACTGAAGGTAAAGACTTAAGTGGAGATGAAAAGGCAAAGGCAGGAAGCTGGCTGACTACCATCCCTCTACCTGCCTAGCCCAGCAGCAGCGCTAAGGTGGACCCCATGCTTGCTGGTCTGCCCTGGATCTAACCAGAGAACGCTGAGGTTAATGGGCACAGACAAAACCTCACTGTGCAACTGAGGGAGCTTGAGTAGGTCAGCTGTGACCTCAGAACATCGGACGGAGAAATGCTGGGTTCTGCTCATTGTTTTGTTTTTTGTTTGTGACATTGTTTGTTTTGTCTTGTTTTTTTCAAAGATAGGACCTCATGCAGGTTGACGTCTGACTTGCTGTGCGTCTGAGGACGAACCTGGACTTCCCATCCTCCTGCCTTCACCTCCTAAGTGCTGGGATTACACGTGGGAGCCACCGCTGGGTTTGTGGAGCGCTGGAGTCCACCCAGGTCTTTGCCCTCACCAGGCAAGCACCCTGCCAGCTGAGCTTCCCTGCCCCCACCTTGGGATTCTTATTAATGCCTTTAACGCTTTTCAAGTAACAACAAATTATCTGAACTTTCCTTCTCAGCTCAACAGGGTCTGCTTTTATAACGAAGCCAGCTCAGTTTAAAATGAACTAGCTTTGAGAGAGTCATCTGATGCCAACATTGTTTTCTGAAGAAAAAAAAAAAGTATTTCCTGCACAAAGAAACAGTTATAAAACGTGGGCACGGCTGATTTTTTATCTCTTGCTGGAAATCGCTGCACGGGTTACTTTAATAAACGCGCTGTGTTTGGGAAGAGGAGATTTCATTGCCTGCATTTTGATGACGAAGGCAAGGATCGTTTGATAATAATTAATGTTAAGCCCCCCCAGGACCGGTTCCTTCTGCGTGGGATAGACATAAAACGACACAGGAACATTAACTTGCTTCTTCGAGCGCGGAGACTCTCTGAGTGTGGCGCGGAAGCCAAGAGTGGCGGAAGCATCTCTTAGTGAAACCGAGTTAAATTTTCTGATTTGCTTCACGCTGCCCTGGCCATTTGGTCAGCGCTGACACTGGGCTTAGACTGTGTGTGAGTCTTTTCACGTTACATAAATTTATATCCCTCTTGTCCTAGACCACAGGGGCCTGGAAAAAAACATCGATGAAACAGCCATCGGTGACTGAGAGTAACAGGAGCGCCAATCCTTGGTGCCCATGCCAGGGGAATGGAGGTCCTGCAGTCTGGGGAGTCTGGTTTGCTGGGGCCACTCTTGCCATCGGTTACAGCGGTGGTTCTCAACCTTCCTAATTCTGTGACCCTTTAACACCGTTCCTCATGCTGTGGTGATTCCCCAAGCATAAAATTCTTTTCGTTGGTACTTCACAACTGTAGTTTTGCTACTGCTATGAATCGTAACGTAAATATCTGGTGTGCAGGTGGTCTTAGGCGACCCCTGTGTAGCCCAGGTGGATCTAACATTTCCATTCCTCTTGTCTCAGCCTCCCATATATATATATGGGGCATGTGCGTGTGCGCGCCTGTGTGCGTACGCACGTACAGAGGTTGGCCTTGGTTGTCTTCTTCAATTATTCCCTATTTACTGAGGCAGGCCTCTCACTGAACCCAGAGCTCACGGATTCAGCTGTTCTAGCTAGCCATCTTGCCCAGGGATCCCCTGTCCCACCCTGTCTCCATCTGAGGTGTTGGGATTATAAGCTGGCTGACACACTCCCTTGGCGTCTATGTGGGTGCTGGGGTCTGAACTCTGGTCCTCCGGTGTCAGCAAGCATTTCACTCCCCAAATGTCTGGAAACCATGATTAATATCGAGGAGATAAAGAAGGGATATTCGCTGCTTGAGAACTCTAAATGCAAAGCATTTACTTTTAGAAAACCAAAGCCAGCAAATTGCATGCTGTAAAGAAAACAGGCGAGAAAATACTGTATAGCCCATTACGTGTTAAACAGATACAAGGTGGCTGCAGATTCACTCAAGTTCTAAATTAACTTCAAAATAAAAGAGTGATCTCAACTTCCCACACCCCGAGGTATTTGTTTTAGATGAAAGCAGTATCACAAGACCAAAATTCTTAAATAATTTAAAAAAAAAAAAAAAAGCCTAGTATGTAGAACAGGTAGGGTGGACACTCCTGGTTGTGAGGTCGTTAGGGGGTCAGATGTTGCTCACACCGGTGAGTGTCGGCGCTCTCCTCTACCGTTGCACGAAGAAGTTCCTTCATCGGAAGGGTCTAACCCTGGCACTTAAGTCCTTCTCTGGTCTCCATGGGAGCACGGAGGAGCCACCTCCTTCTCCTTTTCCAGTTAGTGGTCACACCCCCTGGCCCTGGCTACCCCAGTCTCTCACCAGGATGCTCTGGCCATGCTGTCTATTGCCTCCTGGTTTGGACTCAGTTCTGTGATAGAGGGTCTTCTGCATGAAATGTCACAGTTCCCATTGCTGGGCAAAATTTCTTCAACCTTCAAGGCCCCAGTGAAGGTTCCCCTACCCTCTAGAGTCCCAGCCTTCTCCTTTGTGGCACAACGCCCTGTATAACGACACGTGCGCTGGACACGCTGGTGGATAATGAGCATGCAGAAACGGACAGAGCACAGACTCTGCTCATCCTGCTGGGGACCTCACAGAAGGGGGAGCACGTGACGAGTACACATCACAGTCATGTGCAAGGTGATGTGGGATGAGGCTGAGCAGGCCCTGGCTACTCTGGATTCCTCTGAGACCTTGTTTGGTACGGGCACGTTTGCCATGTGGATGTGGCATCTCATGCATGTGGCATGTGTCCTGTCTTCCCCTTAGCTTATCTATTTCCTATGCACTGTGGTTATGTGGCCACGTTGTCTGGCTCGTTGCTGTACACGCAGGTGACAGCAGCTAATGCAAGCCGAATGCATACATGATTTCCCCTGCAAGAGTTACTGATTTATTTTAAATATAATAAATAACATACTGAAAATTTCCCCAGTGGACATTTCTTAGAAGAGCGTAGTGGCTGAAAACAACTCTGATTCCACTGCGCGCAGTAGGAGAAGGAAAGGCGAGAGCCTAGGACTTCCGTCAGAAATGTAAACCAGAGGCCACTGCTGTTCCAAGTGCGGCATGAGTTGGCGAGAGCCATGCGTGGCTCCAGAGCTTTAATCTGGGGCACGTGTAGTTTTGCTTGGCTGAACCAGGAGCAGAAAGAGCTGCGGATGAAGGTGTCAGTCCCACTGAGGAATCTTCCAGAACTGTGGCTCTGCTCCCAGTTTATGGGGTTACTGGATGCTTCTATCTGCACAAAGTCAGAAGGTTACTGAAGTGACACCTTAGTGTGAGGGGCAAATACAGCTTTGAGGACAAGATGAGGAGCTGGATCGGACGTTTCATGCCCGAGAAAAACCGGGAGTGAAGTAAGTATTTATGTGAGGAGAGATAGCATATGCACAGCTTAACAAATACCCAGTCCTGTTAGAAATGAGAAAGATGTAACGTCCCACATGCAAGTTTTCATTTTTTTCCTGCATGAATATATATATATGTGTGTGTGTATACATACACACACATATACATATCTATGTATACATATACATACACATATGTGTATGTGTATATATATATAAATATATAAATAAATAAATAAATAAATATATATGGATGGAGACTGGAAGTAAGTAGGCAGTTCAGAGAACTGAGGAGAGATAGAGAGAGAGAGAGAGGGGGGGGGGGGGGAGAGAGAGAGATGGACAGCAGTCCCTGCAATGTCCATCCACCCTTCTGTTTGGGGAAAACCTCAGCTAGGCACATGACACCCAGGTGTGGCCATTCCTGCTGTCTTTGTGGCGACCCTCGTGGCCATGCAAAGCATTTTTCTTCAGCGGGATCTAGTGACGATGTTGGCTTCTGGAATGGCCTGATGAGAAGATGGAAGCGTCCTCCTTTGTTCCCGGTTCCTTGCGGGCTTGACAACTACCGACTGGCACAGACCGGAAGCGGTGCCGCATCCCAGATCCAGACTCCTAGGAGCGAGAAGTAAACTCCAGCCGGCTCGAGGCGATGCTCTTTGCTCTGGGTCTCAGTCACACGCCGTGGAGATGGAACGTAGGTCTCCCATTCATTTAGCCAGGGAGTAACAAAGAGAAATGTTTTCTGGCTGTCATAGCAACAATGGGCACAAAAATTATTATGGGCTACTACCTGAAGACGGTTTTGTCTGATACTAAAAAGCCTTTTCCTTTCCAAATATGTTTCTTGGCCGTTACCCTTAGCAAATTAATCCTTCGGTCACTATTAGGAGAAAATAAAGGGGCTGGAGGCTGACTTAGCTGCTCAAGTGTTTGCGTAAGCGTGAGGTTGAAGGCACGAGGACCTGAGTGTGACGCCCCGTACCCACGGTGAAAGTCTCACATGTCCGTGCACTTCTGCAGTCCCGGCCCTGGAGAGGCAGGGCAGACCGATCTCCAGGGCCTGTTGGCCAACCTAGTTTAACGTGTGAGCCCCAGACCCCAAAGAGAGACAGCATCTCAAAAAAATAACAAGGTGGTCAGCTTCTGAGGAATGACGCTGGAGGATTCCACAGACACAGGCTCCCACACACCTACGGTCATGCGTCTGATAGAGGGGTGGAAGAGGTTTTGTCTGAAGACTAGGGCTCTCCTGTTCAGCTGGCATAAGTGACACACACTCTCCTCCACAGCGGGAAGCTTGAGTGCAGGTGCACTCAGTCCTGCAATGGAGGACAGCGCCTGGCCCTCCTCACACCCACGGCAGTGTCGATCCTTGGGCTCCTGCGGCCGCATGGGGCGACTCAGATCTCACTCAGGAATGGGGTCAGCTGCCAAAGAAGCCGATGCTTGTCAAAAGGGGGCCGGGTGGGCAATGGCTCTCTCTGGGGAAGGCAGAGCTTGTCTCGAGTCTGCCGGAGCCCACGTGGTTTCTACCAGTGACCCAAGGTAAGTAGACCTGGTTGGGCTGGGCACCATGCACCAGGGGCTCATTTCTACCTAGGAGCAGGTCTGCGTGGGCTGGGAAGGTAAGTGGGCATTAGTGCAGACTCCCTGCTGCTGGTGTCCTTGACTTCTGGAATAACCGTGTCCCTGCTGGTATCTGATTATGCATCAATGGTGTTTAAAAGGGTGCTTGAAACATTAAAATCCCACCCAGCAAGTGGTTTATCTAAAGCATGTTCATCATGAAGGTCTGTGGTTTGGGGGATCTTACAGAAACAGCCTCTGGTTTCTTTAGTACAACAAACTGGATATCCACACGGAGCCTCAAAACACCAATTTTGAGACCTTTAAATAAAATCTGTTAACATTCAAGATGTGAAGTGGTTTCCCTTCTGCCCACTGTGGGAAGAGGACTCCTGGGTCAGTGGATTCAGGGTAACAGAGATACTATCTCTTTAATCCTATCTTCCCACTCCAGCCTCCATTGACTAAATACCTCCTGCACTTTACGGGGGCAACACGCTGCCTACACAGGGGCCCGTCTCTCAGAAGCTTGCTTTGATTTAGACTCATTTCTTTCCAGGTAGCTGCCGTCTCCGGAATGCAGCCTTTGCTGTCATCTCCCTGTTTACATGTAACGCTGTTTGCGGGAATGGTCCAAAGATTGATAAATAAATAACTGCCGATTTCTTGTCTGAGACGCATCCATCCAGAGCACTTTACAGTCGTTAAAGATTCAACAAGTGACATTTCATCTCGTTTCTCCGTGAGACTGACTTATACGGTGATTGGGCCCAGGAGCTTTTCGTTGAGTAACTCTTCCAAACGACTGGGCCCTGACAGCACGAAGGCCTGTTTTCGTGAAGAAGCGTATTTCCTGTTCTTAGAGGTGGGATACAAAACTCCTACCTTGTAATTTGGTGAAGAATCCTTTAGGGGGGAAGATACAGCTCGGCTGGGAGAGCTCTCACCTGGCACGCAGGTTCTGTGGCACTACATGAACTGGGCGTGGCAAGTGTATACCTGTAATCCCAGCACTTGGGAGACAGAAGCAGGAGGATCAAAAGTTTAAGCTCATCCTCTGCCACGCAGCAAGTTCAAGGCTAGCCTGGGCTACGTGAGACTCTGCCTAAAAGGAAGAGAAAGCAAGCAAGCAGACACACCCCTCTCTTGAAGTTCTTTAGGGACAGTGGCATTCTATCAGAGAGCATCGCATATGTGGGTAGCTCTAGGAATAGTTAAGGCAGACTGACTGTTGACAGACCTGTCATTTAACACCAATACCTGAAAGGAACTGGGAAAAAATAATTCAGTTGACCTCCAATTCCTGTGCTGTCTGTGAGTGCCAGACAATAGCCAATGTGGCTCTGTAAAGAACGGGTGCCAGGGGCAAGTCTATCTTCTTCTTAAAAAAAGCGTTGAGGGAAGCTCTGACTTGGGAGGAGCTGGTGTCCTGGTCCAGCTCTCATTTCTGTGGCGAAAGGAGGAAATTGCTTTCTTTGTGGAAGTGCAGGCCCACTTGACAGCTGACTTCCTGGAGGGTGATGCAGTCCCACCTCCCTCCACACTCCTTCCTTAGGATTCTTCCAATCCAGTACAAGAGAAGGGGGAGGGGGCAGGGTACGTTCATTTTTGCCTGAGTTTCACCGCTGTAGTCTTGCTTGATTTTTAAATTTTCCCCTTTAAGAAATAAATCAGTAAGACAGGCATAAAACAGAAGAAAACAAAAAAACCAAAAAAACACCCGGCTTCTTAGTCTATCCAGAACATAAGCTTCCACGCAGATGAATCTCAGGCTGATGCAGGAGGAGGCTCAGGTGTCCCTGCCAGAGAGGCCTCCTATCTGATCTTCACCAGGGCTGAGGAGCAGAAGCCTTTGACTAAACCAATGGGCAGGGTCCTGGGGGCCATTAAGAGGCCAAGAAGAGAGGGCGGCCAGCAGCCACACTGCTGCCATGATTGCTGGGGCAGTCCAGCAGAGGCCACAGCGGGGTGAGAAATGGCAAGGGAGGAAACCATGTTCGCTCCTAGGAGTCTGTGGGTGTGTGGCCTTTCTGATGGGGTGTCTGACCGTGTGAGAGAGGCACTCTCCTACTGTGTTGAGTGCGGATCCACTCTCGCGAGGGGCCACACGGAATGTTCCGAGACACCGGAAGAGTCTGCAGTTGCTATGTGCTGACTTTGGGTCCTCCTTTGGTCTGACAGGGGAGAGCACACTGCTTTGCTGCTCCTGTGCATTGGCACGCCGGGCTCTGGGCACCACAGGGGCCAGTCTTCAGCCTGTGAAAAGAGCACTGGATACTCAAGACCCAGTAAAATACCATCGTGGAGCCAGGCACGGAGGTTCGCGAGGGACAGGAGGTTTGCTGCAAGATCAAGGCCGACATAGGTCACTAGGTGGGTTTCAGGCCAGTCTGGGCTACAGAGTGAGGCCTTGCCTTAAAGAACAAAACTAAAAACAAAATGTGGGTGAGAATATGATTCCTGGAGTCCAGACACGTGTACAGGACAACGGGATACATTTTCCTGTAATTTAGGACTTACTTAAACTATTTAAGTGTCACATAAAACCTTGAAACTCATTTATTTGCATCCAGCTGCCCAATCCTTCCGATGACATGTTTCATAGAACTTATTTTGAGAACGTAAATTAAATTTCCCAGCAGACTTCATTCCCATTTTTCTTAACTATGTCATTCAATTCGATTAGCATGACGGGGAGGTGTGCTGGCTGCGGATCACGAGCTTGAAGCCACACGGGCCGGGCCACCTGCACGCCTTGCTCGCGCCGAGAGCAGCAGCCGGGTTCTGCGGACGGGGTCTTCGCCCTCGGCCTCTGCCATGGAAGAGCACAGTCCCTCCCCGAGAAAACCCAAAGGAAATACTCTTTCAGGATGGTGGACGGGTCTACCTAATGCAATTGCTGGTCAGGCTGCCTTCGCCTATCCGTGATTTTCCTCCTCTTTTTAAAACTTAGCATTTAAACAACAGTGCCTAACAATTGCATCTAGTGTGCTGTGGGTGTGTGTAACGACCAAGGGAGGGTAGCTCGCCCACACATCTCCCGGAGCCAACCATTTCCTTGTGTTTGGAGTCTACAAACCCCAGACAATCAGCTGTTATGGGCTGCAGAACACTGCTTGTGTCACTGTTGTTATTAGTATTGTGTGCGTGTGGTGAAGGTGTGTGCGTGTGCGCATGTGCGCGTGTGTGCATGTGTGTATGCGCGTGTGCATGTGCGTGTGTGTGCGCACGATGGCATGTGAGTGGAGGTCTTAGGACAGCGTTCAGGAGTTAGCTCTCGTTCCTTCTGCTGTGGGGTCTGAGATCTCAGGTCGTCAGGCAGGCCGAGCGCTTCTACCCCCGAGCCGTCTCGCAGGTGCCATCATTGCTTGTGTTTTTAACGCGTAACGTCACTGAGGTATTTAGTATATATTTCAGACGTTCAACTAAGAAAAATTATCCTTGGCGGCACCGTGAGTTCAATGCTCCTGAGATGCTTGAGACCCCGTCTCCAACAAATAGAGAAACAAACCACACAGCCCTCGCGTGTCCCTCAGAAAGACTTTGGCGAGCCTTTGCGATTCTGTCCCTGAGGCCCGGTTCTGGCAGGAGGGTAGTGCTCTTATATCTGGGAGCAGGGGTTGGGGCTTGCCACACAAAGGACAGGGAGCTTCAGGAGGGGTGATCCCATGAGGAGCCTGAAATATGTGGGCACCGATTGTATTCAAGGCCAGGTGACTTCTAGCATTAGAATCCAAAAATAAAATCTGGACGTGGACGAAGTAGGCACTCTTTAGGTCTTACAGGTACATGATAGACAAAGGGATGGGACATTTAAGGGGTAGAGAGCCGGGGGGTGGCTGCACGTGTTTTCTGAATGTGAACTCTTAGTAGCTATGGTTGCCTGCACAAGACCACATCAGTCAGCAGCCCAGCACAGATGGGGAAAGGTTCACAAGTGCCCATCTCTAGTTGAGGAGCTACAGGTTGTCAATGACTTCTGAAGGGGGGCCAGCTTTCTTCAGTGACAAGCCACCCCCAGATTGCGCATATTCAAGTGGTCACCCCTGTATCCACATGGCCAACACTAACCAGATTCAGTTGGCACGTGTGCGTCTGCACGCGCACGCACGCGCGCGCGCACACACACACACACACACACACACACACACAAACGAACCAATGAAATCATAGGAGAACGACTCAGAGAAGGGAGTGTGACGGCGGCGGGCGGGAAGCTGGAGGCCGGAGTAAGCGGTAAATAGCGATTAAAATGCATTGCACATATATAAAATTCTGAAGATAAAGTACAAAAATACATGTGAGACAAACATAGCATATGATTTGAAAATCATTTATCAGTTCTCTACTGAGAGGAAAACACGCGGCGCACTGGCTTTGAGGCTGAGATCTCACAAGCTCATTATAGCTGTGGTATGCTACTTAGCACTCTGCATTAAAAACATGAAGGGAATGATTTGAATCTCAAATTGTTTCATGAAACACCTGTCTTGGAGAACGCAGCACATGGAAGGCGGTTCCTGGGCTACAGAGCTGAGAAGACACACTCGCAGCGTTCCACTGGTTCGGAAAACTGCACACTTCCAAACAAGAGAGAAAAACAAAATGAAGTGGCCTTGGTTCTGGGGCACATGAGGTAGAAAGGGAACACCAGTGTTGGGGCAGGTGTCAGAAGGGGGGCCAGGCTGGCCCTGGTCTCTCTGCACAACCAAAGATGACCCTGGACTTCTGATCCTGATGTCTCCAACTCCCAAGGGCCGGAATTACAGGATACAGCAGCACCTCCACCTCAGGTGGTTCTGGGGCTTGAACTCAGGGTTTCGTGTATGCTAGGCAAGCATTCTGCCAATCTCAGCTAAGATGGACTTCTGAACAAGAGCCAAACCACCGTTTCTAGAGGCAGTGATGGCAATGTGGGCTGGTGAACTGTGCAGGGTGTCCCCCCTACCAGACATGCCCAGAGGCTGAGGCTCTACCCAATCTGAAACTAACCAGTTTGACTGGACTCAAACTAATCACAACCCTTGACAGAAGATGCAGGTACCTGCTCCTCTTCCTGCTGAAACGGTAAACACAGAGACCCCTGGCTGAACGTTTGTTCCCCATGTTGCAACCGTAGGGGCTTGAAAGAAAAGCAAATTTTCTTTGGTTTCTCCCTGGCTGAGTTCATTTTCAGTTGGCACTTGCATCCCAACCATGCTCCTCAGTTCCTCACTTTGGCCCCCAGAACCCATGTTGCATGATCCTCAGTTTGCACAATGCACCCATCCCCATCTCCCTATGCAGTTCAAGTTGGCTCGCCTCTGCCTCCTCAGTGGTGGGGGTCCAGGTGTCCCAAGCTTGGCCTGCTCTACATTCTTGTACTCCAGATTTCCCTGCAGAGGTCTCAGTATCCACAGTCAAGATACGGGAAACTTGGGGCTTGCCAATGCTACCTGCTGGAACGGGTATCCTTGCCTTTCTCCAGACCGGCACTGGCCAATTGAATTTTCTTCAGCGATGGAAATAGGGTGCATCTATAATGCTCAATACAGTTGCCGTACCTGCCCCACATGACCACTGAGCACTTAGAATGGGGCTACTGTAAGGAGCTGAACTGTTGATTGTGTTTAGTTTTGATGTAAACGGCACATGTGCGTGTTGAGCAACACAGCCCTAGAAAGAGGCCAGAACACATCAAAACAAACCCACAAGTTCAACAGTCTCTTCAGCTGAAAGACTCTTCTGAACTGCTCCGAGCTCTCCACAGCTCAAGGAGCCAGGACAGAGGTCTTCGGACAACCTGTCACCCCACGGAGTTCCTAACACACTAACCAGAAAGCTGGGCCTTACCATTTTGAAAGGACAAAACTATTTCATGCTTGTGTTAGTTTGTTGTTGCTTTAATGGAATGTGCGATCAAAGCCTAACGGAAGAAAGGTCTTTTTGACTGACCGTGTGGAGCTTTCCACCTGTAGCGGCATGACCGCATCACACAGTGGTTCTCAACCTGTGGGCCGTGACCCCTTGGGGACTGGATGAAGACTATCCTACATATTGGATATTTACATTATGATTCGTAACAGAAGCAAAATTACGGTTATGAAACAGCAACAAAAATGATTTTGTGGCTGGGGTCACCACAGCAAGAGACGCTATTAAAGGGTCGCAGCGTCAGGAAGGTTGAGAACAGCTGAATCACATCAGCGCACAGAGTGGAGAAAGGCTTCTTACCTCAGGGCAGCGGGGAGGGCGGGGAAGGAGAGCCAAGAGGGTTGGCCTAGGAATAAGCTGCCACTTTCAAAAAGATGCCTCAAGGGACGTCTTCCCGCAGCCCATCTGCTCATCCCGGCTCACCTGTTGGCCAGCCTGCGCTCGCCGCCCAGCCTCTCTCCAGCAACCCGAGCTGGGGCCAAGCTCTCAGCACAGGAGCTTTTCAGAAGAGAACTCATGTCCAAACAGAAGAGTAAGTCCCTTCACTTAAACAAAAACTGACTAGAGACAAGTCTTATGTCCAGACCTGTGCTGGATTAGAGTATGCGCTTCGAATCTCGGAACGCCATCTTTCGAGGAACGTTCGCCGATTGACAAGCGCTGAGCTGCGGAACGGCATGCGGGAACTCGCTTGCCCATTTGCGAGCGGTTTCTTTAATTAAAATAAATGCTCTCCAAAGCTTTCTATCTTTGCACTCCAAGCTGTCTCGCAGGCAGAAAGTCTAGCAAGACTTATTTCCGATCTGCAAATGAGCCAATCTTGGAGTTGAAATTAGATTTTTGGACACATGTCAAATAAACAAGGAACGTGGTTTTTTTTTTTTTTTTTGACATTTCCTAGCATTGATTTTCTTTCAAAAATACTTCTTGATGAGAAATGTTTTATAGATTAAACACTAACATATCAACATGGTGTGGCTCTACTTGGGGTGTGTTTAAAGGTTCAAGTGGTTATGACGAGGGAGGTTCAGCAGAGCCTGGATTTTGTGTTCGAGGATGCTTGTCTTGTCTGGTGTCTCCTTGAATACATCACAGTGTAAGCCACATACATCTGGAGTCTAGTTTTAATTCCAGTTCTTTAAGAAAGAACAAACCCAATATAGTTGACAAAATAGTTCATTATAATCTATGTATTTTTGTAAAAATTCACTAAGATGTCCTTAAAAGCAGCAAAGGAAGCCAGGCCTGCTGTGCATACTTGTGATCCAGCAAGTGTTTCCTTGGTGTATCCTGAGTTTAAGGCCCACCTGGGCTATAGCAGAGCCTGTCTCATTACTGAGCTGAACCAAAATGGAAACAAACAGAAGAGCAAAGAGATCAGCTTTCTTTGTCCTGATATTGGCTAATACCGACCACCTGCTTGCTTTTCATACACTTAACATATTGATAACGGGCCTCTCTGTCTTACTAATTTAAGCTTTAATTCAATGACACCTTCAATTTTTGCAGCGTCAGCGACTCCTCTCCTGAAAGGCTGAACATGAGGCTCAGACTCATCTCACTAAAATCCCCAGTAGCATATTCAGCACTGCTGCTATGGAGAAGTTCAAAGTCACCGTTCTCGACACAGATGGACGTGCTTTTATGAATGGGGTTTTTGTAAGGCCTTTACAACTTGAGCTTATACATTTTTAAGGCTCATTCTGAGGGAAGCAGTGCAAGAAGACACTCGTGGTTAGACGGTTCAGGAGGGGCCTGTGTAGGCAAGGGGCCAGCTCTGCCGCACAGGTGTTATTTGTTAAAGGAAGGGGTCCATAACCATCATGGCAGGGAGCATGGTGGTAGGCAGGCAGGGCTCTAGAGCAATAGCTGAGAGCTTGCATCTGATCCACAAGCAACAGGCAGAGAACAAGAGAATGGGCCTGTCACGAGCTTTTGAAACTTCAGAGTCCACGCCCAGTGACACTCCTCCTCCAACAAGGCCACACCCCTTAATCCTTCCCAAAACAGTTCTGCCAGCTGGGGACTATAAGCATTCAAATGTACGAGCCCATGGGGCTGTTCTCAAACTACCACAATAGCTTATGAATATATCTGTACTTATTGTACACCAAATGCCATTTTAACTAATCTATCCTGCATCACTTAGAATCTACAGCAGTGTGTGTCCACCTAGAGGCTAAAGCTATGGGAACTAATGGAAGCCCAATAGACTGGAAAGACTGCAGTGGTCAGGCAGGAGGGAGAAGGGTAGGAGAGGGGAGGGAGGGAGGGAGGGAGAGAGCAAGAGGAAAGGAAGGGGAGGGAGAGGTCGGATGTAGCCTTTGTAAACTCTTTGTTCTTTGTTCTCTTTTCAACTTCAAATTGCAAGTGAAGGTAGTTTAAAATACACTCACGAGTCCTTGGATACAGTTCCTTTCACGATAGGGACTGCTTCTCCATCTTTTGGAGCATGGAACTCATGAGCTGACTCAAGTAGAAGCGATGGTGAGTGACTTGGGGGCATAGGTCCCACAGGGTCTGTGGTTCCCTCTTGCTCTCTCATTTGGATCACATGCTCAGAGAAGAGTTAGCTGCCATCTTGAAGGCAAAGAACAGGGCCCTGTGGTAAGGGACCATACCTTCTGGCAACAACCAAGGAGGAATGTCTCCAGATATGTGGATGGAGGAGCTGGCCTACAGGCAGATCTCTCTGCTCTGGTCAAGCTCTCATGTAGATGTTCCCATCTGGACTACAATTCATGGGACACCCTGAAGCAGAACCTCCCGCCAAACCCTTTATTGGTGACTCCTGGCCTGTAGGAGCTCTGGGACATAATAAAGTCACAAGAAACCATGATTTGGGGCCATTTGTTAAATAGCACTAGCTGATGAACACAACCCAACAATCTTACTACTGCACGAAACAAAACAGGACAAATCAAATTAAGACAAAGACTCACATCACCCAGATTTCCATAGGACAAAGGGACACCCAGATACAGCCACCCTCATTGAGGTAGTTTGTCCCCAAACTCATGTAAACCAAAGTCACTGAAGTCGTTCAAAGGACCTCTAAAGCAATTTCCTGGGCCAGTGCAATGGTTCAGGGAATAAAGGCACTCGCCACCAATGCTAGGACTCTGAGTGAGACCCAGACCTGCACAGCCGAAGGGGAGACCTGACTCCTACAACTTGTCCTTAGATTTTCAAACATGCACCCGCCCAATGATTAAATAAATGTAATACAACTTTTAGAAAGCAGTGCCTCACGATTTGGAATTTAGATAGGCTAGTCATGATGCCACAGTGCATACGAAAAACTAAAAAACAAAAACCCACACACAATGCGAATATCTCCAAATAGTAAGACATCTTAAAAACCTTCAAAGTTCTCAGAGGAAAGTAAGAAACAATGTAAAAGCAAGGCCCAAGGAATTGCCCACCTCATAAGAAATATTAAAATCCAGCTTCATAGATGGAAACATTAGGACGGCAGCAGACAGACACAAGACGTTTGTTAGCCATCAGTCTGGAATGATTGTAACTCACTTGAAAACATTTGACAGGGTTCTGGTCCCTAAACGTGGCAGCCGTGCGCAATCCGTGCCAATGAAGGCTGGGACGGCGGCTTCATTTACATGGTTTTTGAGGACAGCAAACATGACTTCGTTCTCAACTGTGATTGATAACCCAGAGGTGCCTTGTGTTTGCTTTCCTTTGGGGGCATCATGTATCTTACTATTTTTCAACTTCTGCTTCCTCTATTGTGCAACCCTGGCTTTGAGAGCTGTGTCTCAGACACACAGGGAGTCCACTAGAGTGACAGATGCTAACACACGCACCACGACTTCAGAGTGCTCGGCCAAAAGTCAGGCCTGGGCGCCAGGGCTCTGCTAACCACGCCCTCTTCCAGGAAGCTCCTCGGGAATCTGCGAATCCTAAAAGGAACGGCTCCCACCAAAATTCAACAGCATCTTACAAGAGTGCACACATTTTTCTTATCCAGCCTGTTGGAATCTGTAATTAATTTGGCGAGCATTTGGGGACCAGAGTTAGCCACCCTGGCCCTTTACAGACTGAGGGATGTGTGGGCCCTGCTGGGCTTTGTCTGCTTCGATCTCTCAGAACACTTCCTGTTCCTCATTCTGCATCCCTTACAGGCACCATCAGCTTTGCTTATTTCGTTTTAGAGTGATTTTTATACAACGGTTGCATTTTGAGTTTTTCTGTACTAATCTTCATCTTATTTCTTGAAACATTTAGGCAGACAGTGTCACTAAACAGCCCGGGTGGGAACTTCGCTTCCTCCTTCACTCCCGTGTTAGGGCAGCTGAGGAGAAGGCTTTCTTGCCCCTCATCAGCTGAACATTGCAAGGAAACTGTGTAAAGGTCTGGTGTGGAGGTTCAGCACATCTTAGGATAAACACTCTAACAGAGAGCAGAGTATCTCAACACAACTCCTTCTTCCAAAATAAATAAAAACGTTTTGTGGGGCCCTACACAGGAATAAAACAAACAAACAAAACCCCTGTTTTTCTATACATCAGTTCACGTATGTATGAGCCCAAAAGGAAAATGCAAGCAATCGTCGAATATCCACGAAAGCAAAGGAACACACCACCAGGCACCCCTGGGTGTGGTCAGTACTCACCCCGCAGCCCAGTCCGTTGCCCCCTTCACAGGTGACTTTCCTCTGGCCCTGTTCAGGCAGCAGCCCAGCTCCGCAGCCAGGCCGGGGCACAGCACGCCCCCCATCTGCAGCACGCACTCCTCGGCGCCATACTGCTGGTATCTATTGTACTGCAAAAAGCAAAAGGAAGGCAAGGTGAGCTTTGTACAATGACCCAGAGATGAATGACCTCTGCCCAAGGCTCCCAGTTGGTGGACTCCAGAATTTCATTCTCAACTTGGTTCAGTAAAGAATGGGCATTTGGTGGAAATATATTTGTATGCCTCTATTCGGGATCTGAGGAGGCTTTCCAACCATTTAGAAAACACCTCGCTGTTGCCGACCACCCAGCAGCTGACCAGCTTGAAGAAGAGACAGTCGCCTAATAACATTCCGTTGTTCTACCCGGTTTCTTGTCTACTGGCTTCATTAAAACACAGGAGGCTGGGCAGCCACAGCACAGACCCCATCACCTCTAGCCCCACCGACACCACGGTTTCTTTAAGTCTGACCCAACCCTAACCTGACCCTCAGAAGCTTCGAGACCTGCAGTAGAGAGCACAGGCTCACTCCAAGGTGCAGACAAGGCTTTCTGAACAGGAGTGCAAGCAGACACAGACTTCCACTTGACCACGAAGATGCAAACAGGTATGAGAGGGAAGATGATGGGGGGGGGGTTGTGGGAGGGAGAGAGGAGCCCTGTGGATAGGGCTAGATCTGTGTGAGTGTGCTCACGTGTGTGCACGAGGAGCCACTCTTAAATGGGGGTGAGACTTCTGAGGGTGTCACTTTACCTTTCCCACACCCAGGCAGGGGCCCTAGGTCTAAGCACCGGGTCCCTACCCCAAGCTTGGGAGAGTCTCCTGACCCACCTGCCGTTCCCTGAGGATACTTTGATCTGGCAGGCAGAAGATAGGTGAAATGTCCCCTCCCCGTGTGGGACCCTGGTCTTGGGGTGGCTGTAATTCGGGAAGGCCCAGGCCTTCCCACGTCTGTCATGAGCCCCCTCTGCAGCAGAAGAATGGGTGACTAGGCTCACTGCGGTGCACCCCTTCACCTCTGCTGCCACTGCAAGTCCACTGTGCCTTTGGGGTTCCTTATCCAGGCTTGGGGTGGGGACAACTGGGGTTCCTCTTCTCTTAGGCCATTTACTTAGTACCCTTTTTCGCTACCAGACCCTAAAGCCCCTTCTGTCAAGAGTTCCAGGCCGTTCCTGACAGACTGTAGTTTGCTTCTCTGCTGCTGAGATAAAACACGGACCAGAAGCAACTTATAGAGGAAAGGGTTATCTGGCTGACAGCCACACCCATCATCTTGGGAAGCCAGGCATCAGCTCCAGCAGGAGCCTGGAGGCAGGGTCAGAGACCCAGGAGGAGTGGTGCTCACTGGCTTGCTTGTCTTCTATAGCCCAGTCCACCTGCCTAGGGATGGCACCCCTCATGGACGGTCTTATGTCAATTAGCAATTTTAAAATGCCCCACACAGACATGTGCATCGACCAGTGTGATAAAAGGCAACTCTTCAATTGAGGCTCCTTCTTCCTGGGTGACTCTGGTTTGTATCGAGTTGACAAAAACTAAACAGCGCTCCGTGCTTCTGGAATGTTGTACCATTGACTTGGCTTCTGGGCCCAGCTCCCTGTAGTGGCGTCCTGGGCCCACGGAGTAAACCTGCAGTTCCGCGGGCCCCCCGGTGCTTCTCTGACACTGCTGGATCATCTCAGCTCTAAACTCAGATCAGTGACATGTATTTGCTGAGTTATTAACTGATCCAGGCGACCTTTGCTGGGAGTCTACCCTGTATCTGTTGGATGCTCCTGAGAGTCCAATTTGAAGATGGAGCACAGAACAAAGCCAGCAGCTCTGTCCTTCCCTGCGAGATGATCACACCAAATACCGGAAGGCGAACATGCACAGCGTGTTGAAGGGTGCTGACTGAGAGGAAGAGCAAAGAAGAAGAGGCTGGGCTCCGGGGAAGACCAGCCTCCCAATTAGAGACCGGTAGTCAAGGCACACTTAAGCAGATGGAAGAAGATCTGAAAGTAAGCCTGTAGCTCCCCAGGGAAGGAGTTCTATAGACAGAACAGTGGCTGGTACAAGGGTCCAGAGGCTGTATCTACCTGGCTGGTTTCGGGGAACACTTTTAAGAGTGGTGGGAATGAGGCCGAGGGAGCCAGGGGATATGACAGACAGCGAAGGCAGAGGGTTCACGGGGATCCCGGATGTCTGGGTCCCTGACGGCTGTGTTAAGAACTCTGGTTCTTCCTCTAACAGGTACCAGAACTTAGAGAGCTCTGAATTTAGAGAGCTCTGAATAGAGGCATAGCATGACTTCACTGATGGTTTAAGGGCATCTGTCTGGTGGATACGTTCAGAACAGACTCTAAAGGGCACAAGGGAGGCAGGGGGCAGAGATGTGGTCAGTGTGAGTGATGACGGCGACCTGAACCAGAGAGGTGGCGTGGAGGGCTCAGCGGCTACATCTGGATACGCTGAGAGGTAGAATCTGTTGAATTTTCAGGCAGATTGCTTGGCTGGTGTGAGAGACAAAGCGGAGTCAAGTTTAAGTTTAATTTCCCTTAGAAGATGGGGAGAGGGGAGATAATGGAAAGAGGCACAGGTGTGTGTGTGTGTATGTGTATGTGTGTGTGTGCACGTTATGGGGGTACACAAGAAAAAGTCATTACTTTCTGTCACACTTATGTTCAATGTCATTACCCGATACACGAGTAAACTGGAGTGTTGCGTAGCTCACTGAATGGCTTAGTTATTTTAGAAGGTGTAGGTTAGGGTTGCAGATTTAAGTGATCAGGACTCTCCTCTGTTTTCTTACTTTTCTGGTTCCATGTAAACAAGACAGAGGAACCAGACAAATCTTTCTGTGCACGTGCTAATGGTCTGTACGCACAATGGCGTGCGCTAGAAGAGGTGTTTTCGCTATGGCATGGTCTAAGATCACATAGAATATGCAGATTTTCATGGGAGAGGGCTCTCTGGAAAATATCATAAGCTATGTAGTTATCAGTGCAGGAAACAAAGGTATTTCATTGAGTGTTTAGATGATTTACATAACTGAAAGATTATATATCTCCCCTCTCTCCCCCTACCAATATAGATGACAAGAACTTTACCAACTGAGTCAGCTCCCTAGCCCATTGTCTTTTTGAGATAGTCTTACGCAGTGGCCTACGCTGGCCTTGAACATGACGTAGTCCTGCCGTGGCTTTCCAGGGGCTGGGTTACAGGTCCGAGCCAGCCCTGCAGCTTTGTTACTCCATGTTTTTAACTAGACAGCTTCTTTCTTTTCCCCCTTTCTAGTCTAGGCAGATTTCTCCTTAGCGTGGGGTTCTGTCTTGAGAGGAAACTTAGGCTTGTTAGATTTTGTGAGCCAGGGGAGTCCAGTGCCTTTGGAGTGACCTCACTGCAGATTCTCTCGTCCCTTTATATAGCTTTACATGAATTCGGAACGATGCCTCACCAACAGTTTGTATACACAACAGAACAGGATGAGTTAGCGGACTCTGGCTATTAAGTTTCAATAATTAATTCAAGAATTCTAATACAGTTGTAGCAACGGGAATTAGTAACAGGAAGTAGTGATTTAGGATAGTTTTATCTAAAACAAATAAGGTTTAAAATAATTGTTCTTAATTGAGGTGCGATTCAGTGGTGGAACATGTACCCGGCACCCACATGTCCTGGGTTTCATTCTCCACACACACACACACACACACACACTTCCAAGTAACACACTCCTCTTCATTTGACAACTGCTCACTTGGTTCTTTAATTTACTAAACCAGTTTCACTACCATGATCACGGGACAATAGCTTTTTCCTAGGAAGATGGTAACCTACGAAGAAAGGCTGACAGCACATCAGAGAGTCTTCCTGGCCTCATTCGCAGTTGTCACAAATGCCCGTGCTGTATATAAAGCTACGCTCCTCTTTCTACTCGTCACATAGAAGGCGTGACTGATAAACTCAAGATTGCTGGATTCACAATTCCTTTTCTGAGGGAAAACGTAAACTTCAACATATGTCTGTGGTTTCTAGTAATTAAAAGTTCCACGTGAGATTTGAATGTGCCTACTGAAAGCATGTTTTGTGTGTATGTGTGAAGTGTGAAGTGTGTATGTGTATGTATGTGTGTATGTATGTGTGTATGTATGTGTGTGTGTATGTGTGTGTGCGTGTGTGTGATATGTGTATGTACGTGTATACGTGTATGTGTGTACGCATGTGTATGTGTGTATGTGTGTGTGTATGTGTCTGTATGTATGTATGTGTGTGTATGTGTGTATGTATGTGTGTATGTGTGGGTGTATATGTGTGTGTGTATGTGTGTATATGTGTGTATGTATGTATGTGTATGTGTGTGATATGTGTATGCATGTGTATATGTGTGTGTATGTGTATGTACCTGTATGTGTGTATGTGTATGTGTGTGTGTATGTGTGTGTGTATGTGTGTGTATGTGTGGGTGTATATGTGTGTGTGTATGTATGTGTGTGTATGTATGTGTGTGTGTGTATGTGTGTGTGTGTGTGTGTGTGTGTGGTTGCACACATACAGAAGCCAGGGGACATTGGGTGTCTTGCTCTATCATGCTTTGTTTTTGCTGTTGCTGTTTGTTTTTTTTGCTTGAGACAGGGTTTCTCACTGAACCTGGTGCTTACCAAGTTGGCTAGGAGGTCTGGTTAGGTGCCCCATCGGTCTTCTGGTCTCCCTCAGCCCCATCCCTGGTGTTGCAGGCACCTATACCCACCCTCAGGTCTACATCATGCTCAGTGAGTGCTCTTACCTTCATAGCCATTTCCTTATCTCAGAATATACATGTAACATTTTACAGTATGAAATTCATAAGAAAAAGTTTTGACTTGGAACTAATAATGTGATAGTATTTGTAGAAAGCTTGATGCCAAAGAAATAATTTAGACTTGTAATTAGCAAACAGCCTTATTTAATTTTTTTTCAAGATATGACCACATTTCCATAGACTCCTCTGACTTCTCATGGGCATGATAGGCAGTTCATGGAGAGCACTGACAGGTCCGTGCTAAGTGGAGCAGAATACCTACATCTACCTCGGCGTGAAATTCATGCGGTTGTGGTAGGTAATTGATAGATGGATTCCAAATGGCAAAACCAACTGTTCCTTCAACGCTACTTGCATTATTTCCGTGGGGTGTTTTGGCTTTCCAATATTGGATACCACTTTACAAACGGACCTAATTTGGAGGAATGTGATTACATGGTAACATAGACTAGGTCTAAGAAAATCAATCGGTTTTGAGGTAAGCTCAAAAGCACTGAATTAATCACAAATGGGTCGTTGGAGAACTCTGTGTGTGTGTGTGTGTGTGTGTGTGTGTGTGTGTGTGTACTAATATCAAACCGTCAAACTGTTAATTTAAGCTTTGATTAAAACTAGTTTGCAAATTCTGAGGTATGATTTCACAAAGTGGGCCATTCACAGATAACTAGTATCTCACTTCACCTGTTTTTAAAACACCCAGGAAAAAAGCAACTGAAGAGCGGAGGGTTTATTTTGGCTCACAGTTTGAAATGCAGTCCATTATAGTAGAAAAGTCAAAGCAGCAGGCGCTCGAGGCAGATGACCATACTGCACCGTCAGTCAGGAAGAAGAGAGCAATGGAAGCTTGTGCTCGACCCAGGGGGTGGTGCCACCCATGGTGGGCAGGTCTTCTCACCTCAGTTAACCTAGTCAGGATAACCCCCCACAGGCATGCCTACAGGCCCTGTTCCCCAGGGATCCTAGATGCCAACAAGTTGATAATCAAGATTAACCATCCTATCTAATTTATATTTTGTTATATGATATTTGTAAAAGTTTAAAAAAAATAATTGTGCCAAGATAGTATGTGACTCTTCACACAAGGAAAATAACAAAACATTTGCTCACAGTTCATGGAAATACAGTGAGGAATGCACTGTCAGATGCCTGACCTCAGTAAGGTCTTAGCTCACTGTTATGCTTGAGCCTTATTTGTGGTGTAAATTATTCCAGCTTTACGTGTGTATTCTCATGGATTTTCTTAAAAACAGAAGAATTCACTTGAAAATATCAGACTCAGGTTTCAACAAAATCATGTTTTAGGATTCTAAATAATGAGTCTTTGGGATAATAGAATGAAAGAGACATTGAAGATAGTTAGAAGACTTGGGCTGAGCAGATTATCATTCCATAATGAAGCAGAGGTCACAGGTTCAAGCCCCATGTGGGACAGTCAGCTTCTGTCTTTTCACCTACTGACTGCATGCTAAGTCCATGAAGGAACGTGGGTGATTGCCTGAGGTCAGGCTAGGAACTGTTCTTGTGTGGCCTCTCGTCTCCTCTTTCCCTCTCAGGCTTAATTTGCATGCTTTCATGGGGAAAGGCAGCGAGAAAGAATCTAAAATTTAAAAGTCAGAGAAATGTGAAGTATGGGGAAAGGAGGTTGAAACTGAGATGGGGGAGGGCTGGCAGATGTTCTGTGAAAGTGAGTCAGGCCTTGTCAGCCATCCAGGCACAGCCTGCCCCCAGGCAAGTGCTTGGAGCATGGAAGGAGATTGGTTTTATGCTGTGCTGGTGTTCCTTCCCCAGAGCATCCTTTTGGGGGCACTCAGGTACAGCTCTTGGGCCTGTTTTGCCTTTCAGCATCCATTCTGGCTTCTGTTAACTCTTAGCTGAAGCGTGTGTGTGCGTGCGTGTGTGTGCGTGCGTGTGTGTGTGTGTGTGTGTGTGTGTGTGTTCTCCTTCAGAGGGTGGGTGGGGATGTGGGGAGGGTGGGGGTATTCCTTCAGAGGGTGGGTGGGTGGGTGTGGCACTGTCGCCCCCAGGATCACTGACAGAGCGCAGAGCTGCTCTTTGGGAGCGGATGGGCGTTCTGCGTCACACACCTACACAGTTGCCAGTCCTTTGCCCACTGGCTGAGTCCTCCTCCTGGGCTGCAATAGGTGAAGATTTGGGGTCATGTGGAGGTGCTGTCTGAATCCCACGGGGTGGTGTGTGGGTATTCAATCCCAGAGCTCGGGCCAGGACTAAAGACGGTCCTTCCCACAGTGACAACATGCCTCCATTTTGCTTATGGTTTTCATTCTGATGAAAAGAAAACCCAAAGCCTTTGCTCACTGCTCCTCAGTCACCTACTAAAACCAGCAAAAATCCATTCCTTGTTTGCTTGTTTGGATTAAAAAGATCAAAAACAACTACACAAAAGACCCATAACTTTTGGTAAAACATTTTGCTACACACAGAATGTCTTATTTTTCCATATGAATTAGAAGGTTTTTTTTAAAAAGCACTCCTAAAATTGTCTGTAATCTCCTTATTTTTCCTCATTTGCAGGTTGTTAGTCTGACAGAGTTAGTGACAGTCTCAGCGGTGGCTCCTGTCACCTGCTGCTCCTGTTCTCCATGCCATCGCCAGTAATGGTCTCTGCATCCCTGGGCATCTGTCAGCTGCTGATGAGGGAACCGGCTAGAGGAAGGGCTGGACCTTGCTCACCGTATAGAAAAAGCAATCATTGGGACGGCGAAATCAAACGCAAGGAGGGAGCACATCAATCTACGCTGGAGAAATGATGGGGGGCGCTGACAGCACCACGGACTGTAATTTAGGAAGCCCTCCGGATGCGTGACAGGACATGGTGCTGAGGATCTGTACCTCGATTTTCAGGGTTGGTGGGGTCTCAGGAAAGAGATGGAAACAAGCTAGCTTCCTTGTCTCTTGAGTGCACTGTTAAACACGGCAGGGTATCCTCAGGGAAGGCTGGGGAGGCAGGAGCCATGCAGCTCTTCCCCAAGAGTTTTGGCTGGTGTGACTTGCTAGACTCTGCAAGCAGGAGCGCCAAGCACGGTCTCACTGGACACAGCCCAGCACTGCCGCCTTTCTGTCCGGAAGGGTCTCTGTTTCCTCTGTTCCCGGAGCAAAGCTCTGGGTAGCATTGTGGTGCTTGTGGCTGATCGCTCCTTCCCTGGGCGCTTTCCCAGCTCAGAATGTCCACAGCTCTGCCTTCGGGGTAAGTTTTTTCATCCAGTGCTGAAGCCTGTCTGGAGGTTTCCAGGTGGTTCTGAGGCCAGTAGAAGGGAGCGTCGGCGTGTCGTGTGTTCATGAGGCTGCGGGCGGGACGCTGAAATGGGTTCATTCAGTGAACAGGCATTTAATGAACCCACTAGAACTGGAAAACTGTTTTTTTTGTTTTGTTTTGTTTTGGTTTTTGTTTTTTTCAAGACAGGGTTTCTCTGTTGTAACTCTGGCTCTTCTGGATCTCACTCTGTAGACCAGGCTGGCCTCGAACTCACAGGCATCTGCCTGCCTCTGCCTCCCTTGTGCTGGGATTAAAGGTGTGGGCCACCATCACCCAGTTGAGTCTCCTCCTCCTCCTCTCTTTTTTTTTTAACAATGATCTTCTGGTTTGTAGCAGATGGTTTCACATCTGCAATGATCTACCTTTGCTGTGAGCCGGCCTGCACCATGAAGGGGCCGTCAGGCCCTTCTGCAGTGAGAGGTGCTGGGTGGTTTCGAGGACCATCTGCTTCCTGCAAAGGTCAGCAGAGTCTGCCTTACCTGCACACTGCTCCCTGCTGAGGTCAGGCCCCTGGTCTCTTCTCTTACCTCAACTCTCCATCCCCTGGTCACTACACATTCCCTAGGACACAGCAATTTTGATTCCTTTCTCCTCTTTCTGTGTGTCCCTGATCCACGATAAACAAACAGTCCTTTGAGTCAGCTCGGCAGACAGGTATGAAACATGGCTGTTCCCGGGGAGCCAGCCAAGTTAACCTTCCTTCCTGTGGCTACAGCTTGCTGGCTCTGGCGCTCCTGAACAATGGGGATTCTGAGGGTTGTCCAGACCTAGTGTCAGATGCTTCCGGACTCAATTCAAATGCTGGAGTGACTCTGCTAATCTGTGATGCGCTGAAAGTCCTTGCTGAATAGTTAAGGTTGCTGGTGAAGAGGCTTTATGACTGAGTTGTAGACATAAGTCAGAAAGGGACCAAGAAGCTAAAGTAAACATGTCAGGAGCTAGAAAGATGGCTGAGTGGTTAAGAGCACTGGCTGCTCTTGTAGAGGTCCCCGGTTTGATTCCTAGCACCCACATGGTGGCTCCAATCATCTGTGACTCCAGTTCCAGGAGACATGATGCCCCCTCTGGTCTCTGTGGTCACTGCCTGGACATGGTACACAGTCATACACACAGGCTTTAAAATATCCACACATAAATAAAATGAAAAATAAAAAATAAAATGAAAAAAATTAAGATATTCTTAACTTCAAGGAGTTTGTTTTATTTCAGAAGCTTAGTGATTTGTGTGTACATGTTTATGAACACATGTGTGTGCATGTGTGTATACATGTGTGAATGGTGTGTTTGTATGCACATGTGTGCATGTGTATACATGTGTTCATGTTTGTGTGCATACATATGCATGTCGCTGTGTGTACATGTGTGCATGTTTGTGTGTGTACATGAGTGGATGTTAATGCATGTACATGTTTGTGTATGTACATATGTGTGGGCTTGCCTGTGGAGGTCAGAAACAATCTCAGATCCTGTTCCTCATGATATCATGCACCTTGATTTTTGAGACATGCTCACTCACTGGCCTGGAGCATACGCTAGCTGGCCAGTGATGCTGGATCCTCTCGTCTGCACCTCCCAGGACCAGGGTTAGAGGTGCATGCCGCACCTAGCTTTCTTTACCTGAGTTTTAGGGACTGAACTCAGCTCTTTGTGCTTTCGTGGCAAGCATACTACCAACCGCACTGTCTTCCGAACCCTAGTGATTCTTTTTTAATCCAAATCTCAAAATTCCTAATAAAGACTGATGAGTCTAGAAAGAGATCACACATGAAGAATTAATGTCTGCCATCCAGCACTGAATTCGGCAAGGAGCCAGTGTGTGGCAAAGGCCCTTTCTCCTCTTTCCTGTCTAACTCATCAACCTTCATTCCAAGCCACCAGGCTACGAACTCTGATCCACGGCTCCTTTCGCTGTCAGCTTCTGCCCTCCTCCTCCTCTCCTTCTCCCCCAATTCTTCAGCGGGTGGGTCTCCATTACCCTCTGGATTCTCTCCGGTGAAGTTTCTAGTGGGTTTAGTGTCTGCATGTCATGCATGGCGATACATCTCAATTCAATGACGGAGCCTCACTCACTCTGTCTTCTTCCTAACTCAGCCGCCAGCGTCCCTGGAGTCTCTGGCTTTGTCCTCATCCCGTCATGCTCCTCCTTCCACACCCTGCATCCAGTGTTCATCTTTCAGCCAGTAACTATTTTTGCAGTCAGTCCTTCCCGCACCCAGTGGTGTGTGTAACCAACAGCTCCTCTGTCTCTCTTCGGTCCCTCTTCTCCCCTTTCTGCTCCTCTAGACGATCCTCGGAGGAAGGAATCAGAATCCCTCTCCTGGATCCACAGGCTCCTTTGTTCCTTGATCTCCCTCTCTCATCCTCCCTCTTAAGATTAAATTGAGATACAATCTTAGTTTTGTAATTGATATTTTGTATCTGAGACAGCGATCATCACCACACATGACATATACTGAACAGGTCTATGTCTGTGTGACAGAACTGATTTTTCCCAGGCTAACGCGATGCTGATGGACATTTCTTTTTTACACCTCTATCTCTATAACCTAGAATGAGTCATAGCACACAGTAGGTGCTCAGTGTTGTCTCCCTTCTTTTCTTCCTTTGGGTGAAAGGAAAGAAGAAAGGAAGATGGTTTTCTAGGACATAGACATCAACATTACAGTGATGTACTACATTGCCATAACTAATCAGGGCAATATTAATTTTGATTATCGCTTGATTAAATTCTAGGAGAATGCAAAGTGGCCCAACTTGCATGCAAATCTAAGAAGATTATTACAGTTGGCTTCCTTCCCCATTAATTACTCAGTGAGTCTGAAACAAATATGGAAACAATTTGCAAATATTGGTGCAAGTTAGAGAGAAGGCTCCATTATCTGAACAGAAGCACCAGGGTAACAATGAGTAGTTCTTTCCAAGAAGCCTTAAGTTCTCAATGAAAATGGCTGTGAGGTTATTTCATGGAGATGTGTGTACAGAAGAGCTGGCTAACAACTTATGCCTATAACACAGGAAGAATGATTTAGCTTGGACTTGAATACACATTTGTGTCTGCATTCTAGAAGCTTACAATATAAGAAACTGACGGGGCATACCAGGGCTAGTTAATTCAGCGATGTGGAAAGGACTCCAATGGCTTATCCTTCCCTGGCTCTTTCTGGTTTAATCTCGTATTGGTAACAGGCAATCACACTTTGCCAGTACACGCATACTGTGATGGTTGATCTCACTCTCAACCTGATGAAATGTAGAATCACATGTGTTGAGGAAGTTTATTTTTAGTTATATATAAAATAATTGTTTTATGCACTACTGGGTGAGGGACTGTCTAGGGTGTTCTGTATTGTTTGAGGTGTTGGATTTTTGTGGGCGTTGTTTAATTGCTAATGATCTGCATGTGCTATCACTGAGTATGGCACTGGCCATGACTGTGGTTCCCTCTGCTGAGGTCTGGCAGGGTTTGCAGTTATGAAATATGCCTCTATGTCTTCTTTGGTGAGCTGCCACAGTGGTGTACATGAGAGATGGGCCTTTGCACATGCCTGTGAGTAGAATTTTGCTATGAATTGAGTTCTGAAAACACACTCACTGTGGGTGGCATCATTCCCTAGCCAGGATCCTGGCCTGTGTGAGTAGAGAGAGTGGAGCACCAGGAAGTGTTCACCCCTCTCTGTTTCTTGATGTGAGCAGCTGCTTCAAGCTTCTGCCCCCTTGACTTATCTCACTTTACCCTTGAACTGAGTAGCAGGATAAACCCTTTGTCTCTTAAGTTGCTCTCGTTAGTGTATTTTATCATAGCAAAAGAAAAGAAACTTAGACACATACCGAACAAAAACCCAACCCCAGAATTAATTGGCAGAACTGAGTCACTGCAATTCCGTTTGTCTATTGTGTGGTCAGGGGTGACAAAGAGTAAACATTGATAGCAGAGTATCAGGCTAGCCAACATGCTGCCAATTATTTGGTGTAAGTGTTGCAAAGAAAATTAATGGCAGAATTAATTTTGTCATTTCATAGTAGGATTAAGAGAGGTACAGTTGTTTCCTGATATAACACTCTGGGCACACTCCAGTCACTTCTGTATATAAAATGGTGCAGGGTTATTTTCATGTATACAATGTATACACTTCCTCTAGTATACTTTAAATCGTTCTCGGATCACTAATAATGGCCATTATAATGCAAATACTATATACATATTATATAGTATATATAAATTTTGGGCTCATTTTTATTGTAATGTTTTTGTGTTGATTTATGTATGTGTATGATGGGTTTTTTTTGGGGGGCATACACCTGCCATAATACATATGTGGAGGTCAGAGGACAGCTCTGAGTGTCAGTTGTCACGTTCTTCCGTGTTTGGGACAGGGTGCCCTTGTTGCACATGGCTGTGGCGGCTAGCTTGGCGGCTCTCCTGTTCTTCTGCTGTAGGACATGGAATTAGCTGTTGTGCCTGGCTTTACATGGTCCCGGAGACTCAAACTCAGGCCGCACTTGCACGCCAGCGGCTCTGTCCTCTGAGCCAGCCCCCAGTCTCTTTGCTGTTGGTTCTTTTCCCAGTATTTTCAATCTGTGCGTGGCTGAATCTACAGATGTACAGATGTGAACCAGGGATACAGAAAGCCAGTCAAAAGTATAAGATAGAATACGTGTGTGCATGCACGCATGCGGGTGTGTGTGTGTGCATGTGTGCGTGTGCACACCATTTTTTGTATGTCCATATTCGCCTGCATGCAGAAGGTGGCTGCTGTAAACATAAGTAGCCCGCTGGGTACAACGGAACCTGCACACCCGCTCGCAGACGTATCGGGAATGCATGTGCCTATTGATCCCTTGGCGTAATTCTCTGCCTTTATTTGTTTGCATGCCTTCCGCTATGCAGTGCCTGCTTACGTCTCCGGTCTTGAGATGAAATTCTCTGGCAGGGAGCAGATGTCCTAATTAATAGCCTGTCATGTCTGATGGATAGAAGGGGGGTGCTCACATGTGTCTCGGGCATGAATTTCTTCCCCATTTCAGGGTGCGGTGGGTCGGGAGATGATCGCTGCCTCCCCAGGGAGGGTCCGCACTGTCTCGTTAGCGTCTATCACTGACGCCGTGCTGATGCGGCCTTTGAAAGGCTGACTCACCTGCTCTTCCCCGAGGATCCTGAAGTGATGGAGCTCTTTAATCAGGGAGTTGGGACAGCCAGCTGTGGGAGAGGAGAATCAATCACAAAAGTGCCGTTCTGAGCCGTAGTTCCTTTCTTATACACCGTTATGGCTACTGACAGCTGATGTTGACACTGACGCAGATGTACAAATGTGCGCCTGAGGCACGTCACGCCGACCGCAGGGAGCCAGACCGTCAAAGGAGTGTTGGCCACTGCGTGGGCTCAGGCTATAGTTTTTTTTTTTTTTTTTTTGAGACAGGGTTTCCCTGTTGTAACTCTGGCTGTTCTGGAACTCACTCTGTAGACCTCAAACTCACAGAGATTCTCCTGCTTCTGCTTCCCAAGTGCTGGGATTAAAGGCACACACCACCAGTGCCTAGTGAGGCTGTAACTCTTTAGGAAAGGCCTGTGCGTGAATCTGGGCAGGCCTGTCCCCTGGAATGAAGAGTATGACCTGGCCTTAGGTTATCACAGTCTGTCTGACACTTATAAATGTGCCCTGCTACAGAGCTGCGAGTCTGCGGGGCTCAGGAGAGGACAGCCAGTTACTGTAGCTCCCCACACATTCACCAGGTGGTGCTTCCTGACCACGAGGGCCAGGGTTCTGCCCGTTAAGGTTGGAATGGAGGCACAGCAGCTGGGCATCCTGTCTTCACAGGATCTGCTGGGGTTCAGAGACTGCCATCACTTTCTGGTCCTCCTAATGAATTCTTTAGGCTTTCTCATTGTCTTCCTTTAGTCATAAAATGAAATAAATAAATTATATATGCACACTTACATTTATAGATGTACACATTTGTAAATCCTCAGTATCAGTTAAAACATGTTCTGTCCCTACCTTCTCAATGGAATTATTTCACGGTGTTAACCTGTAGTCATTCATAATGTTAACTCCAGAAACAAAATTGATATTAAAAACCTGTTCCTCTGAGATAAGACCCATGGACTGCATAAATCCATTGACATTTCCATTAGGGAAATTGGATCATATGCAGAACACACTGAAGAAGCCACTGAGCCAATCCTCCTTTACTGGGTACCAGGAGGTGAGAAAAGTGGAAGGGACTCGGGGGGTGGGAGGGCACTGGGTGAGGGCAGCTAAGCAATGACGAGATCTGCGCGCAGGTGAAGTTGTCCATTCTAAAAGCCAAGGCAGAATTACAGTGTGGGCTGCTGCTGAGAGGTGTCCACGTACGGCTGAATATTGATACAGGATTTTAAAGGGGATTTAGGTGTGATGATGACTGTATGTGTCAACTTGACTAGCCAATGTGATGCCTGGAAAGGAGGCAAAATAGTGTTTCCAGCATTTGGATTGGTGGATTGAACGTAGAAGATCCGCCCTCACTTATCGGAGTGAGCATCACCCAGCACCATGCATGGGCAGCCAGAGAGGGCAGGGGAGGGTGAGGCCTTGCGGGCCCGGGGGTGGGTCCCTTTTCCTGCCCTGAGACCTCAGAGCCTCTGACTTGGGGGCTTCTGTCAACTCTGCCCTATTCCTTTCACCTTTTGTTCTCAAACGAGTTACCCCACCCCGCCCGGTTCTCTGGCTTCAGCGGGTAGACTGAGATCCTTCTGCTTCCATACTCGTGAGTGCAGTTCCAACACATGCCTCCTGTATGTTTAGGTGATGGCCAGTCTTTATTGTCAACTTGACTGGGTCTTGAGTCAGCCAAAACACAAGCCGCTGTGCACTCCTGGGAGGGACTTGCTCTGTCAGGTTATTTGTAGCAGGAAGTCCTTCCCTAAATGTCAACAGCACCTTCTAGTCTGATAAAAGGACAGGGAAACAGGATGCTTCCTCACTCCCTGGCAAATTCATCTACCCTGTGGCTGCTGTGATCTTTTACTGGTATTAGAACCTACGTCTTCAAGCTTCCGGTGTAGACTGAAGATCAGTGACTCTTTAGCTCCGCACTGGAAACAGTGAGACATCCAACATTTGTGGACTGAGAAAAACCCCAGATTCTTGGCCTCTCCAGTGTGAGCCAGTCATTGTTGGGTCACCAGACCACACCATGTGAGCCACCCGATAAACCCTGTGTGTGTGTTCATCATGTCAGTTCCGCCCCTCTAGAGAACCCCAACTAACACAGTAGTCCCCACATATGTATCCAACTGGTTCTGTTTTTCTGACCCCTGCATAATATACTCAGGTCAGTTCTAATTCTGAAATTTTCTGGTCAGGGCAAACGCTGAGACACATTTTAATCTTGGATATTATACAGTATAGTGGTTCATAAATATTCACCAAGATAGGACAGGTGATTTTTTTATTTAAGAAAATAAATGAAAGTCTTGAGGCAAATATTTTGGTGGAAAACATAATAAATTGGTTGCCCCAGCCATGTCCAATACCATGCAGAAGGAGGCTTGGTTTCTTGCAGTGAGAGCTGCCTGGGTCTCCAGCTGGAGGCCACGGAGCCTCTGCGAGAAAGGCTGTGCCTGAGAGGGTGCTCATATCCCAGTCGCCCTTCTGAAGAGCAGCTAAAGCCTTAGTGAGGGCGGGGGCGTCATCTGCCTGGTGGTGTAGCTGACAAGTGCTGTGGAGATCCAGCCGCATGGCAGTTCTCCTACTTCAAACCTCTCCAGGAGCAAGAATGGCTTAGTTTTCTGAAATGATGGAAAGAGGAGAGGATAGAGCAAGAGACCAACACCAGCTAGGGTTTACAATCCCAGGATCTGGGCTGAGGGCGGCGGAGCTGGAGGGCGGCGGAGCTGGAAGGCTTGTACTGGTTTCGGGACCCCGGTCAAGGTCAGTAAAATAGCAGCACCTGATTCATAGTTTGCTCGCTCTGGTTTTATACTTTAATTTACATTTAATTTACAAGTTTTTATTTTGGCCTTTTAGTTACATAAGCATAAAATATTTATACCTCAATTTATATCTAGGCATATTTAAAAAATATTATCATAAAAATAATCTGTCTAGTCTTAAAAATTTTAGAGTCCCTTTTCTCCTTTGTAAGTGGTTGTTGACATCACCCAAAACTGAAAAGAAAAATGGTCTTGACTTATTTTTACGCCAGATAAAACAAGAAACAGAATGTGAAATTAGCTCATCTTCAGAATTTATATTCTGGTACTCTCTTAAGACATGAGTAAAGGATTGATGTCAATGATGGCTCAAAGATAAACACCCGAACAGAGGAATACACAATTACCGGAAGCACCTGCGAGGGACCGCGAACTCTAACAAACAGGGATGGGTACAGCATACACTGAGAAGTGGCTAGACTCAAGGCATTTGAAGGATGCATGGAGTGAAACCCATCAGCTGTGCCCAACTCGGGGAATTCGAGAAGTGACAGATACAGACTTAATGTAAAGATGAAGCTTAAATCCCAGAAGCCAGAAATGTACGACAGGTGCACGGAATGTGTCAGTGAAATTTGTTGGATAAAATTACTCGTGTCAAGTTCTAACTAAAATAGCACGGCAGAGAAGTTTTGAAGGACAAGATGCATGCCCTATAGCAAGAAATACAAAGAATTGGCTAGACTGATAATCTTGCACAAGGTCACCATGAACCTGCAAAAGCAAAACAAAAAAACAAACAAACAAACAAACAGAACGCTTCTGCAAGGCCATGCACTCAGCAGCTGTCTGTCCAACCGTGGACTCTGTGGCCCCTGTGAGTAATGGCCCTTGTGACTAAGGAGAAGTTCCTGTGACTTATCCTTGTAAGTGTGACTCCTCATCTTGCCTCAAGTCTTCACCTCATCTTAGTCTCTTCTGATATGCTCATTAGTGATGGCACGTGTGTTCCCGCTGCAATGCTCTGCCATTCCCAAATTCACTAACTGTCAGGGCAACTTTTCCTGCATGTTATTTAGGTTAACGGGATACAGGAACAATTGGAGGGGGTGGAAAGAGGAAACATGTGGGGCGGGTCCTCGACACCCCACTTTTCTCCATTCATCTCAACTGTCCCTTCTCAGCTCCCCAAAGGCCCAACTCATCCTGTCTTCGCTCCTCTCCATCTTCTCCTGCTCTGAGTGTATTCAACAGTATACTTGAATATTCCTCTTTAGAAATCCAGAAAAAAGTCCAGCCTTGAGTCCAGTTGCTGCCTTTCCCTTTCATCCACGTTTCCCAGAAGGATAGCCTACAGCCGCCGTCACCATTGGAAACAGCAAGTCAAGGTATGTAGTACAGTAAGGAAATACCAAAATCTCGGGCTTCATACCTTCCGACGCAAGTTTTGGCCTGGTTGGAGTTCTGGTTCCGTACCAATTCCTTTTTTTTTTTTTTGGTAGGTGATGCGGGCATGCAGCTGAACACATATGCTACTGTAAGCACCCGCTTCTTGATCATAATGTCTACTTTGAACTGCTGTTTCGATGCATATAAAAGAAAGCAAGATGCTTTGCAAACGGGAGATGGACAAAAAAGCAAGCAAGCACAATTACTGCTAATGGTCTTAATGCTGCTCCTGGATCCAACGTTACGCATCTGAAAACATTCCCTTTCTTCAAAGGAGAAGCAGCTACTGAAACCACCACCACGTCCATCATGCCGAGAGGTGATGGGGACTCTTGTTTCCCAGTTCTGACATGTAAAGGGTTGGAAATTACTGCTTTCATCTTTACAAGAAGAATAATCTGGGAAAACTAAGCACCAAGCACGTTCTTGGGCTCCTGAGAGAACTCATGCTGCTGGGCAAGATGCCCTCTTAACATCTAGACAGGTGGGCCAGATATGTCAGCCTCGGTCATAAGCTTCCAGGGAGGATCAGCTGTTGATTCTGATCTGCCCCCGGGGGGGAGTGCAGAACAGCTGAGGGTGAGAAACATCCTGGACACCAACAACCTGTGGACTTTTCTGGGGTGTACTTCCAGAGGTTTCTGAGGATCTCCTGTGGCTTTCCATAGGAAAAGTCTACTCTTCTGTGAAAAGGACCAAGACAGCCACCATAGCCTGCCTGTCTCTATGGGGGAGGGTATCAGTCAGCAGGAATAAGGAAACAGAGCATCCTGCATCCATGGAAAGGGCTGCGTACCATCTCAGAAGCTATTCTGAAGGCCACTGCCCCAAGTAACAGCTCCTCTCAGAGACTGAAAGACAGACCCATAACTAGAAGACTGTAATCCACTCCCCACTCATACGGTGTTGCATTTCTGACAGGGTTCCAGTAAATTAGGTTCTACTGCAAGAGTCGCACTGCACAGAGGAGGAAGGTTTAAGAGCCCCAGAGGAAGCTGGGGCTGCAGCGCAGGGGTAGCGCACTTATTAGCATGGAAGAGCCCTTGGTTCCAGCTCCCTCACCAGAAAGGTAAAGATGTGAAGAGAGCCAAAGTCAAGAGTGGAGACAAAAATCAATCAATCAATCAAACAAAAAACCAACCATACAACAACAGCAGCAGCAGCCGCAGAATGCCAGAGGAGTCGGAAACCTCTGCCACCAGCAGGTACAACCCGCACTGCTCACAGCCTGGGTCTTCAGCAGTTAACACACATCTTCACATCAAAGGCCGAGATACCTCAGTCCCCAGCTCCCCAAATACCACATTTCAGCAAAAAAAATTGAAGCCACATTAATAGGCAAGGGGAAAACACACACACACACAGCACACACATACACAGCACACATACACACACACACGCAACACTCACACATACACACACACACCACACACAGAGCACACACACACACATACACACACACACACGCAGCACACACACATACACGCACACACACAGCACATACACACACAGAGCACACACACACACACCACACACACACGCAGCACACACACATACACGCACACATACAGCACATACACACACACAGAGCACACACACACACACACCACACACACAGAGTACACACACACACACACACACACACACACACACACACACACACACACACACACACACATGCAGCATGCAGCATACATGCAGCACACACCACACACCCAGGACACACACATGCACAGCACACACATACACAGCACACACACACACATACACACGCACAGCACACACACACATACACAGCACACACACAGAGAGCACACACACACACACGCAACACACACACACACACGCAGCACACACACACACACACAGCACACACACAGACACACGCAGCACACACACACACATACACACACACAGAGCACACACACACAAAGCACACACACACAACACACACACAGCACACACACACACACGCAGCACACACACATACACGCAACACACACACACACACACACCACGCACGCAGCACACACATGCACACACAGCACAAAGAGACAAAACATGCATCAGAGACTGACTCAGGCAGGGCGCTGATGTTGGAATTTGCAGGCAGGGAACTTAAACAGGATGAGTATAGAGTGCTCATGAAAACGTAGACAACACACAAGAGCAGAGGTGACACCAGCAGAGTGGCGGCTCAGAGGGAGTCACACTGTGAGGAGTAAAGATCACCTTTCACGGTCAGAAGTTCCAAGGAAAGTCAAAAGAAACTGTCCAACTTGAAATGGAAGAAAAAACAGGAACAGCTAAGACGGTGAGCCCACCTCCAAATTCCGCAAAGGCAGGAATGGCTGCAAAGAGAAAGTTATCTCCTTCAGCTCGAGAGAGACGGACCCCTGGCCTCGGTGGGGACTCGCTGCTCCAGCAGAGCAGACCAATCACCTGGCTAAGGGACTGTCCACTCAGGCCAGGGACTCCGCTCTCTCGACTAGAAGGAAATGCTTTTCCCTTGAGGGGCTTTCATTGCTAGTGGGACACAAAGATGTACCTCCACGTCTCTCTAACGCCACAGAGAGAAGGAGGACCCTGTGCGGTGGAAACGTTTCAGACTTTCCGAGGTTAGTGACAGGCACTCGATTCGCCACTTTTCCCATTTCTACAACAAAATACTTGATGGAAGACAGCTGAGGAATGAACGGATTGTCTGCCTCACTAGTCCGGATGACACAGTCCATTGTGGTAGGGAAGCCAAGGCAGCGTGAGCGTGGGGAAGTTGGTCACATTGCGTCCACAGTCGGGAAGCAGGGGTGTTCCTGCTCATCACACTTTCTCCTCTTTATCCAGTCTAGAACCCCAGTCTCTGGAAAGCCGTCACCCACATTTAGGTGCAGTCTGTACACATCAGTTAAGAGGAGAGTACTTGGGGTGCACGTGGCTGTGGCTAAGTCCCTACTCCAGAGAGTCCTTTGGGAGAGGAGACCAGCTTCCAGGAAAGCAACAGATTTGTGAGGATGTGATGTAAGGGGGATGTGGGAAATATGGAGCGGGGCTGTGGTTTGGATGAGAATGACCTCTGTAGGTGCACAGATTTTAAAAACTTGGCCCCTAGTTTTGGAAGGATTAGAAGGCGTGGCCCTGTTGGAGGAGGCATGTCATTGGGGGCAGGCTTTGAGGTTTCAAAAGACTTATACCATTCCTAGTCTGTCTATCTATCTAAATATAGCTACTGCTCCAGCACCATGCTTGCCTGCTGCCATGTTCTCTGATACAATGGTCATGAACTCTAACCTTCTCAGACTGTAAGCCCCAAATAAATTCTTTCTTCTATAAATTGCCTCAATAGAAACGTAACCAGGATAGGGGCTTTAATTGGAAAGGGAGAAGGGAGGTCAATGTAGAAAGGGAGGGGAAGAGGGACGAATTATATTAAGGGTGTTTGAAAAAGCCTTAGGGAAGCATATTACTTTGTATTTACCTACAATTACATAACACACACACACACACACACAAATACATACACACATATGTGTATAAACATAAATCAAGTTGACACTTGGGCTGACAATACTCCACAATTAGGAAACAGATATCAGATGATTTAATCCAGATCTGACCAGAAAGCCTCCTTCCTGAAGCTGATATGCAAGCTACCAAGAAGAGTAGTAAATAACAGTTCTACCCAGCCATGATGCCTGGGAGCCACAGCAAACTGGCATGGCAAGATATTCCTACAGGTACAATGGCCTTCATATCTTGGTGGCAACCAACGGCTGTCTAATTGGATTTGAGGCTTGCTCGACAGGAGAGAACCCATACCTGATACTGGAAACCCAGTTAACTACTCAGGGCTAGTAAAGTCATGGATCCTAGAGGGGAACCCATGACTTTCCCAGACCAGCATAATTGCTAACTGCATTCTAAAAGGAACCCTTATACCCGCAGATAAGTGTAGCTGTCACCTTTGACTAAAGAGACTTTCTTAGCAGTGGACAGAGACCATCACAGAAAGCCACAACTGGTCAAAACTCAGTGGACAACTCTGGAATCTAAGGCTCCCGGAAGATCTCTGAAGGGGGGGGGGGGGCAGAAGGTTTGTAAGAGCCAGAGGACCAGGAAGTCTGATGTGAGACTATGTCTCTTAGAAACAGGGAAGCCACATCCCCAATACCTCAGCAACACGGCTGCATCCACAAGACCTGACCAAGCACAATGTGATCACCATGCTTCTGTGAAAGGGAGAAGTCTCGCAGGGCCCCACCCCTGGGCGAAGAGCTATGGGCAACCACAGAATGCTCGGAGCAGGAGGATTAGTCTTTCCTAGAGATGACCCTCCTAATTAGTTATCCCATACCAAGCAGGCATTCCTGGACTCAGCAGGTTGTATTTATATATTTACGCATATGCGTGTATATAGATACAGATATCAGTACTAGAAAGAGGCCACCGATACCCATTTGAGAGGGAAGGAGGGGTTCATGGGAGGGGCTGGAGGGACAGGACGTGGAGGATTGCAAGTAGAAAAGGAAAGGGAGGTGGTGGTAATTATATTCTGATAAAAAAAAATTTAAGACAACAGATGACTTATGTTCACACAGGCATGGTTAGGATCCATTTAAGTCACTGTCTTCTAACTGCAAACAAGAGCTTTGAAAAGCACTTGGCTTTTTATATGACTGACAAATCTAGGCCCGGGTCAAAGATAAAGTGTAAAAAGTCTATTTGCCCTGTCAGTCAGTATTTTAATACCTCAGACAGGCTCTTAATATCACTTGGCAAGCAAGCAAGAGTTTGGATATAGACGTGCACGTGTCCTGTGTGTGCATGTGTTGTGTGTGTGTGTTCACATGCGTGTGCACACACCTTATTCCCTTACCGCCCGTCAAAGCAAAGCTAACCTCAGGAACAACAGAACTGTACTCACAGTGGAGGACAGAGGCCCCGCCTTCAGGGATGGCTCGGATTGGAGCCATTGTAATAGACAGTTATTCAGGCCACTGTTGAAATGTCAAGGAGTGTTCTTAATACAGCCACAAAACTGCCAGATGCAATCTAGTGATTCTTATTTGTGTCGGTGGCAATCAGATTGGGTTTTTGGATTTCACAGACTTGCTGGCACTTAATTGCTCAGTGATTAGAGACAGATTATGTAACATGCAGTGCTGTTCTGAAGAACGACGGGTCTTGCACATGGATTGCTCGCTCCTTCAGCAGGGAACTATTGCTCTCAGCATCACAGCCCACAGCCAGAGAGTTTCTACGCTCCAGAGACTGGGGCCAGAGGTCTCCTAGCAAATTACCTCTTAACATCAAAGTGTTCTTATCATTAGAAAGACTTTTTTTTTCCTAGACACTAATTCTAGATGTGAAGTGACTAAAACCGTAGCCGTTCTTCTTACGCAACCACTCCCTGTCTCCTCCCTGGGACAAGCATGCAATTTTCCTGAAATCATCTAGACAGAGTGCACATTCGGGAAAGACCAGATGCTCATGTCCCTGGCCCTTCTCTACCTCTGAGGCTGGACCTTGGGGTGAGCAGCCTTTCCAGATGAAATGTGGTGGCCAGAAGTCTCCCATGAGCCGTCTCTGTATTTGTTCATGTGTTTAGTGTCAGATGCTGGGCCAGACGCTGGGGACCTTGAGGTGGAGATGAGCTAGACCATATCCCTGACCTCACGGAGTCCTGTCCCAAGGGGTTTCTGCGAGGCGTTTCTGCGCTTCTGTGTGGCCAAGCACGCTAAATGAGGCTCTTCCCCTGGCTGCAGGCGAGCCTCACTTGGACATCCCACAGCTGGCGTCTGCCCATCCTACCTATGAGGCACCCTCCCGTCGAAACCTACTCTAAATTCTGAAGCTGGTAGCTGGACCCACCCTAGCACAGACATCTGATCCGTGGGCACAGAGCAGGTCACCAGACCATGCCGACAGTTTTGAGTTAAAGGCAATCAGGAAGCAGCACAGAGAGAGAGACTCCATCACAGGGCCCTCATTCTACGCTCAGACAAGATCTTCCTGTAGCCCCTTGCCTCGGCTCTGACGGCACCAGGAGAATCGTAACAAACCTCACAGTACTGGTTTCTTCCTGTTCACTAAAATTCAGACCCGCAGCCTCCCAGCTCCGGAAGCTGGGGATTATCCCGTCTCTGTCTCCTCAGGTCTCTGAAGTTTTCTGGTCTTTGTTCATTACACAGGTCAGGCCCAGTTTTCACGGGGGTTTCCCTCGCAGGATGGGAGGGCACATGTCAATAAACTCATTTCTCTCTTGCTCACCTGTCTTTTGTTAAAGGGATGTGTTCGTTTGTGTGCTTGTAAAGGATGAGGAGAGATGTTTCTTCCCTAATAGCAGCAACATTTCCTGAATCTTCGAAAGTTCTAAACGCACGGATTGTTAGACTTGTTTTGCCCTTTGACAAACACATCTGCTGGAGCGTGCGGAAGGTGGCCATTTCATCCCAGACTTCTTGAGGGCTGGATTGCACAGCCAGACCTGGCCCTTGGCCCTCTTCCCACTAACTCCCAGCTCCCCCGTACTCAAAAGGCTTCACAGACTTGTAGCTATGGGGTCCAAATCGCATGGCCTAGTCCCCCACTGAGAGCCCGGTCTGGCCACTGTCCTTGGGAATGGAGAGCTGGGTAAGGGTTTCAGAGTGGTCGGCAGTGAGCCCGAGAGGAGCTGTGTGCACTGGGCTTCCTAGAGACCTGAGAGTAAAGGCCTGGGGGGCTCATGGCGGGGCCTTTCTCACCAGGCACCTGCTGCAGCGGCCACTATCCATCAGCTTGCAGAACCTCACGTTGGCTCGGACGCCCCTTCTGAAGGTGCCTCTCTGGTTCCCCCTTCACGTCCTCTCTCCTCTCGGGGCCTTTGCTTCCCCCACAGCACCTGACCACTGCTCTGCACGCAGCTCCTGCTGCTCCTTCCCGTTCTCTCCTCCAGTTACTCAACCGCTTTGGCAGCGCCACTGTGCCCGGCCCATCTCTGGCGATCAGTTCAACACTGTGGCTGTGTGGCAGCTGTCATTTTAGCGTCAAGAAGCCCCATGGCGGGCGCCCCTGCCCACTAGCCAATGAGATCCTCTATTTGGTTCTTTTGAGTCCGAGTTGGTTCTTCAAGGTGTCATGTTCCTATATTCCTTTGTTAGTGCTTACGCTGTTGCTTGTATGGTTTTAGATTCGTGGTAGTCGGTGGCTAAAGTTCACGTCAAAGTCTCTGCTTCTCAAACTTTAGACTCAATCTTTCCTCATTTAGACAGCCACCCCCTTTTCCCCCTCACTCTCAAATCTGTTTTCTCCCACTCCGATCCCTCCAAAGCACATCCCGCTGACTCTTGAGATTTGACACGCAAGTTCTTTGGGGATCTGTCAGCCTGAGCACGTGTGTTCGGCTCCGCTGTCACTCTACAGAAGCACCGCTTCTCCACAGAGCATGTGTTCTGAGCACCACGCTTTGTTTTGCTCAGGGAAACAGGGGCATAGCCACCGGGAAGCAATTCTGCTGTCACTGTGCCCCTTCCTGGGAGAGGCCTGTCCTTCTTTCCTCTTCTCTCTTCTCTCTTGTCTCGGATCTGATGTTAAAGCCCACTTTGCCCTTGCTTACCTGACGCGGTTGTTCGTCTCATGCTGGGTTAGTCTTCCAGCATGCTCACATGAGCACTGTTTCCTTCGGTTGTGTTTTCGACTGCTATTTGTCTCCAGGACCATTGCATCTGCTGAGTTCGTTGCAGATAAAAATAAATCGTGTGCATGGTGTTACAGAGAACTAAGTTTTAATTTGACTTCATTTCACGGTACTGGGGACTGGACCTAAGGCCTCACACATGGTAAACAAGCACCGTGGTGCTGAGTCGCTTCTCCAGTACGAACAGTGTTTAGATGTTCGGATGGGGTCTATCTCACTAAGCTGTCAGGCCTTCAACTCAGTTTGCAGCCCAGGCCTTAAACTTACAATCCTTCTGCTTCAGCCTTCTACGTAGCCCTCTGCCCTGGCTGAACTGGACACCTTTACAAGGAATATGAAGACAGATTTCATTTAGAAAGATATCTTCGAAATCGTTCTCTATTTCAGTCAGTCACTGTAATCCACACCCTTTTGTTCTTACATCACAGCGTCTTTAGGTCATCTGGATGGGAAGCCCCTCTGTGAACCGTATTGCAAGGTTTTGATTTATTCTCACAGAATAACTGATAACTTAAAAAACCCCCCGCAAACCAAGGATTGAAAAGCAAAACATAACTCGGAGGGACTAACCCAGCCACAGCCTTCTGCAGCAGCTGGCGCTGGCTTCCCTCGAGCGCACGCTGGAAAGAAGGGGAGACTCGGTGGAAAATAGATTCCACTGAAGAGTGTTAAAGACTGCACGGGCCTTCAAGCCCCACTTTTCTCTCCTTTTAATTTCCTTGCAAATCACCACAGGGGCAGTTGTGATATCCTCTGGGTTCGATGGAAACCGTGCGCTCCCAGGCTTGGGATAAAAACAGAAATGGATTCCGCTCTCTGATGCACTCCTGGCACGGGGCACAGGACACAAATAATCTGCAGTTTGCAGATCACTGCTGTTTGGTATGGAATGCTTTGAGGATTAATTTCTCTCTTGGCTACAGCTTGGAATCCCCAGTGTCAGTTTGGCGGAGTGTTACCTTCGATTTTCCCTTAAGGACATCTTTGAAAAAGAATTCAGCCAACAATGAAACGGTGTGAAAAGTAAGGCTCAGATCTGACGTGATCAGAGTCAGAGCAGCAAAACTCAGTGATGACCTTGACTTACAAACCAGGGTGGGGAAGGCCACGTGGGCAGGCCGTATCTGAGCACCTGGGCCCCTGGCAGCTGTACAGATAAGTCAGGCTGATGAAGGGTCTCCGTGCACTAGTCTGAGATGGCCATTTCTGACTGAGACAGAATCCATGGAAAATTCACTGAAGTGTCTGGACTAAGCAGTTGCATTAAAAGTCAACTGTGGGACTTTGCATAATCCAATTCAAAGCACTGCTACTTTGGTTGATAAAGCCGAGCCTACCTTAATAATTTTTTTTTTTTTTGCTGCTGATAGCTTCATATTTACATTGCAAAGGAAGATTTATTCATCTCCTTTCAATAGCCAGCACTTGATGAATCTCAAGATCCACCCTAAACCAGTTAAGAGTCTCGGAGTGGACACCTTTCACCTAGCTATTTATTCCTGGATGCATAACTGAGGGAAACGCATAGTTGAACAGGAAGAGGTGCGCTGCCTCGCTGTTTAGTAGTAAGAGCAACCATGAAAGGAAACATCAGCAGTCTCCATCAACAGAAGAGGAAACCATTCGACAAATGCCCGGGCAATAGCCACTTAGCGCCAGCACTGCTAAAGGACCTGGACTGTATCCGTGAACAAAATAGAAATAGATGCTCCCCGTGGAGCATGTGCTGACAGGGAAGAAAGAGACAAGAGAGATATGTGTACAGGTACGTTGTCTTTGCAGCCCTGGGGACTGAGCCCAGGGCCTCCCTTCCACACACCAGGTAAATGCTACTGAGCTATAGCCCCAGAGCTGAGAGGTACATATGTAATGCAGCCTTTTAGAAGGCGATGAGCACAATGTAGAAGGAAAAGTGGAATTCTTGTTCTAGGGGACAAGTGCAGGGCAGGAGAAGGTGTGTAAGAGTTCCTTGTGAGGGAGCTGGTAGGATGGGTCAGTGGTTAGGTGCTACTCTTGCAAAGGACCCAAGCTTGGTTCCCAGCACCCATGTCAGGTGGCTCACAACTACATTTAACTCTAGCTCCAAGGGGTCTGATGCCCTCTGCTGGATTCCTCAGGTACCACACATGTGGCACATGCTCACACATACACACACAGAAGACACACAGAAAAATCTTTGAGAAAACAGATTTGTTGTTGAGAAAACGAAATGCAAGCAATGGCTTTTTGGAAGAGAGTTAATATGAGTTGGAGTAAAATGTATCCAAATAGATAAATGTCAAAGGCATCAAGTGGAGGAATCAAGCTGTAACAACCTGTTCATAACATTTACGTGCATGTGAAGAACACTAAACAGCATGGGTACCCGCGCGGTGAGAGCGGTATCATGTCCAGGAATGAAAACATAATTTTAGAGTCCCTCAAATTTAGAGGGTGGGAAAGTGGAGCAGGGTTCAGGAGGAAAGCCTCAACTCTGCCTTTAAAGTGTAATACAGTTGTAAAAGCAGTACACAGTTGCTGAGCACAAAGCGTTCACTCATCTAAGTGCACACAATGCATGGAATCCTATAACCACCCACGAAGCAGGGCTTCTACTCTGTGTGTGCGCGCGCACGTGCATGCATGATGCATGTGTTCGTGTACCCGTACCCGGGACACGGTGCAGTGTAGGGGTCGGAGGACGGCCCTGTAGAGTCAGTCTCCTCCTTCCACCTTTCTGTGGGTTCCAGGGAGAGTACTCACATCACCAGGTTTGTGACGCAAACCCTTCGCTCGCTGACGGTCCTGCCAACGCCGCTTTTATCTTATGAGGAGGAGGATTGAACAGAGGCAGCGAAGGACTAAGGAACCTGAGAGCTGTCGAAGACAGGCGTGTGAACACAGGTGCTCACTAAATTATTTTCTGTATCTAAGTGGGTGTTCGTGACTTCTCATGACAATACAAGACTTTGCGGTTTTTATTGTGTAAAAAAATCACCTTTGCAAAGGGTTCAAACTTGGGTGTTTAAAGCACTGATGTTTGTGATTTCGTAATTGAAGGTATATATAGTCAATCTAGAAAAATACAACAAATGGTAGCTCTGAGCATACTTTTAGTCATTGAGCTTGTTTGAGCATAAATTTAGTTTGAAGGAGGGAGACCTTGCAGTGCAACCCCCAGAGCACCAGGTATGGCTTAGCTGGGTCTGACAATCATGAATATTTTCAAAATAAGTCAACAGTAGGTATGAAATATTTATTCAACTTCTTGAAGCAGTTCCTACCCAAGAAGCACAGAGACTGCCTCCTCCAGAAGTTAAAATAGGGCATGTCTGGAGTGCTTGTTGCTGGCTTCACTGAGACGAGAATCATGCAGGTTGATATTTTCTGGTTTGCTGCAGCTGATCTGTGAATCCAATGTCTCTGTGTGATCTCCCCACAGCTAGGAGAGGACCTGTCTTCCAATGAGGTACTGAAGAAGAATCAACCTCACGGATATTAAGACATAATCACTAACTTTTCATTTCACAAATAAACAAATATGACTGTTATCAGTAGGAGGTAAATCCAGCTAGAAACTCATTCAAGTCTTATTTATTTATTTGTTTACTTATTTATTTTTGAACAACCTTTCAGTATGCTTCTACAATTCAGGAGGCCACCAGCCATAGAAAAAAACAAAATTGAGCCAGGCAGGGATTCTGCCTTCCTGGAGATGCTTGATGGGATAGCATGCATATAAACCAACTACCTAAATGCAGAGAGAAGCTACAGAGCGAGCACAATCAAAGAGAAGACAAAAGAGGCACCGTTGACCCTGAAGGCCTGGAGGCTGAAGCTGGGTGGGCGTGGAGGAGAACCGGAGACAGTGAGTCCACACCCCTCACGGGCGGCTGAGGACCAACACCACTGAGACCTAATTATTTGATCCAGGAAAATTCTTCCCTGGAAGATAAGCCTGTAAAGCAATAAATAGCCTTGCAGTTGGCTTCAAGAAAGTCCTGCACATAATTTAAGTAGACAGCATGCTTGTCTCTGTAGCCATGCCTGAACAGGACAACAGATGGGCTCACCTGGGCAGTAGCTCGCCTACAAGATGGCAGCACCCTTACTAAGTGTTCTCCTAACAACCTTGTCTTCCTCTGTCTGACAAACCCAACTGGGCACAAACATGCCCGGTTGCAGTCCCTTCTCAGCTCCCTTCATTGCAAGCTCTGCCTCTGCCGCTGGAGCCCAGATCCCCAGGTGTCCCAAGGTCTCCTTCCTTTATGTGATACCGTGACTGTCTGTACGGTGGTGCAGATCTACTGATGCAAAGGTTTTTCTGTGGTTATGCAGGAGTTGACAGAGGATATTGAAGAGCAGGCAGAAAAGGCAGTCCCAAAACATCAAAGGCACACAGGTTTCTAATTTTTACATTCATATATATATATATATATGTATACATATATATATATATATATATACACACACACACACACACACACACATCCATATATATCTTTGTGTGTATGCGCGTGCACGCTTAATGGATTTTTTTAAAGCCGTAAGAAATGAAGCTATATTGTTACGTTGTCTGTAGGAAAGTGGGTACAGCTGGAGATGACAGTATTAACTGAAAATGAAGAAGAGAGATGAACACCTGATTAGGAGGACCCCCAAGGGGACCAATGGGAGTTTGGAGGAAAGGAAGCATGGAGGGTATAAAAGAGAACACATTCAACATACAAAATATCCATGTACAAAAGTTTTAAAAACATGAGGGTATTTCGCCACCCAGCAAACTCTCCAACAACTTAACTCAGATGGTCAGCGAGAGAGTTAGCACTAGAGAGGAGAGGTTCTTGGGGTGACAGGTCACGTTGGCCTCTCTTCTTTCCTCTCAGCTCTCAGTAGCTCAGCCCAGTTAAAGTCAGAGACAGAAAGGGAGAGAAGGGTGTGTGCCTAACCTGTGTTCCCTTCTGATGTGTTTATCCATTGGTCTATCTGCATGAGCATGGCCACGTCCAGACGGCAGGTAGGAAGAGGGACCCTGTGTGGTCAAGCTTCCCAAGTGGGTGTGGCCAGGGGGGAGTGCCCATGAGCTACCCCGCAACAGAGAAAGCAGGCAGCAGGGTGCTGAGGGTCATGGTCGGTGAAGTCTCTTTCGTGTAAGAGTTCTGAGCTCCACGAGATTTGTAGATGCGAGTTGGTGAGAACCCTGGCTACAAACAGGAACTCTGCCTTCTGCCTTAACGTGTCCTAGAATTAGACTTCCTCAAGTTATAGTTAGGTACTTCCAGGTTTGGAAAAATAAGTAATGCCTCAAACAATTAAGGAAATGGCACTTACTAGATTTTTAGGAGTTTCTGTAATTCTAAAGGGGTTTAAAGTGTAAGTGGTGACAGTGTGAGGCGTGGCTCAGCCGGCAGCGTGCCTGTGCAGCATGGCTGAAGCCCTGCACGACTGAGGATCACAGCTGGAGCTCACCCGGCGACATCCAGACCAGCCTGGGATACACGGGACCCCACGGCACAGAAAAACAGAACAAACCCTGAACAAACACAGAAATTACAAAGAGGTGAGGAAAGAACTAGAGGGCAGGGGGACTGTGAGAGGTAGGCACAATCCAGTTTGAATTTTTACGAGTACTTAATGGTACTTTCTGTTTCTAATTTGTCTTATTTTAAATTTAATCTGGTAATTTCCCTTGTTACTCTGGTGCTATGTGTTTTATTTCTTTTATTTATCTTAGTGTGGGCATAATTGCTTTCATTACTGAAGAGCATGCTTCAAGTTCTTATAAAAACAAAACCCAATACTTCTGTAGGCATTCCGAGGATTGCCACTGAGATTCATTACTGCTCTTGCACAGTCTGATACTTAGGTTTTTGTTTTTTTTTTTAAGTGCTGGTGTGAGGTACATTTGAGAGAAATTAGATAAATAAAATAAAACCAAAATCCAATTTGAAGTACAAGTAACCGCTTTTATAGTGGGGAAAAAAAATCTACCAACGAAAACCTACCCCACATGGCTTCAGCTACGTTGGTGATTACACTGTGTTTTGATGGCCCAGATCCTGACATCATCTTAATTGGCTGAAGTGGCTAAGTCAGAATACTTCATTTCTGCCAGCAGACGTACACCAACGAGTCCTAACGTGCTACGCATTTTTGAAGTGCAGCGCTCTCGCACGCTCAGACACCACTGAAATAAAGGACAACGGCGTCCGCAGTGCAGGTTTGACGAGTCGAACGGGACCCTGGGATCCTCTCACGCGCTACCCGAGCGACGGCACAGTGGATGACTCTGGAGTCAGCTGAAGTCGAATCACGGTTTCCGAGGAAACGGCATACAGAACATCGGCAGCAGTGTTTACCAACCAGACAGTGAAACTTAGCAGCCACTAATCCAGTCAGCGATTCCGAGAGGAAGACTGCTTAGGAACACGTCCAGGCCTCTGAGAGTGTCCTCCTAGAAGGGCCGTGTGCCAGGGCTGGGACACAGCTCAGCTGGTGAAGTGCTTGCCACGCAACCGTGAGGACCTGGGTTTGATCCCTGGAATTTATGTGAGAAGCTGGGCGTGGTGACCTGTGTTTGGAACCCCAGTGCTGGGGAGGCAGAGGCAGGGGGACCCCTGGGGCGTGCCTCACATCCATTCTAGCCTAATCGGCAAGCTCCATGACGATGAAGATACACTGCCTCAAAATCAAGGTGAGTGGTACCTGGTGATTGACATATGAGGTTGACCTCTGACCTATACACAGGGGCACATATGTGCAAATGTCTGTGTTACACATGAGAGAAAGAGGGAGGGAGAGAGAGAGGAGGGAGAGAAGAGGGGAGAGAGGAAGGGAGGGAGAGAGAGACAGAGAGAGGGAGGTAGAGAGCGAGCAAGGGAACATATATATATCAATGTCTACTTAGGAAGTTTCCCAGACACCACTCAGCTACGTCAGGGAAAAGCCCACGGATGCCACGCTCATCTCAGGGTGACGTCAGCACATCAGTGTTACCATTCGCCAGTGACTTTTGTGCTGCCATTTTTATTTGAGCTCGTGCATCACTGGTGCTCACTGCACCGGCTGCACACCTGTGAGGTTAGTGACAATCATCTACGATGCCCAATAAGCATAAGAGCAGGACTAGGTTTTAGCTTTTCTGTTTAGAACTGTTGAGAGAGAGGAGACCCGAGAAATCTGGAATCCAACAACAAAGATGGCGTGTTACATTGGCAGAGGATTTAAAAGAAAAAAAAAAGATACACCAGACCTGGTGTATACAAGTCCAGGGGCTGAGCCTCCAGGGCAAGCAACTGAAGATGGATTTGATCTACAAAACGTGTTGGAAACGCTGTGTCTTCGCCACCCGCGACGGCGACAAGGGAGAACCAGAAACAGGTGAAAAGATGGAACGAAAGCTGGACCAAGGGCTGGAGACTCGGCATCGACTGGGGTGGACCCAGAGGGTGGGGTCGTGTCTGGGGCTTCTGGGAGTGGACGGCAAGGTGCCTCCATGAGCGCAGAAGCTGCTTGAGCTTGTGAGTGCCTAACCAGGGAGCTCCTTTTTCTGCCTCAGGCTTCGTCGCTGACCGGGTGGTCTTGGCGTAGAAGGAGCTGCTCACGGCTGGGGAAAGAGATGCAGCAGGAGGCAAGACTGATGCCCCACGTGCACAGTCCATGTGGGGAGTCTAGGGGTCACTTACCGGGCTCACCGTTGACCGTGCGATTTGATGACAACCACTTGGAAACGCTATATATCAAAATACTCTATTCTTCATCTTTTTTTTTCTACCGTGTATTTTTTCCACACTATTCTTTTAAAGTAAGAATTGGAAGTATACAGTATATTGATAAGAGAAACAAGGGAGTCATCCGGGTATCTTTGACTGTGTCTGGGCTCATTACTTCCACCTGTATTTATTGCCAGGCGCTGTACTGTGTCCCGACACAACGGTGAACGATGCGGGCAGTTCCCTGTCTTAGCCATGTTTATGCCGGTGAGAAATAAACAAGTAAGGGACAAGAAGTCAACTGTCGGTGTGCAGAACAAGTCTTGGCTTGTCAGATTGGCACTCATTTCCTTCGAATAAAATACACACTGTTGTCACCATTGTGTGCCTTGTGCGGGAGTGTAGAACCCTTGCGTTACAGGACGTTGTAGGAGAACTTTGAAATGGCTGCTATGCGTCTGCGAAAGCGAGTGCTTCGTGAATGGCAACTGACGTTTCGACCCTCGTTCCCACGCTGTGCTCTGGTGCCCACATCCAAGCCGTGCGTGCCTGTCTGCGGCTGGCTGTCGCTGGCTCTGCTCCCACGCCAGGAGTGGTCGCTGTGACCTCCTCAGCTGGCCCGGGGCCACCCGCCCACCGGGAGCTGCCGGCCCCTGGGGTCACCACAGCGCCTGGGCCCGCCTGTCACAACAGAAGCATCACCGCGGAGCCATCGGGCTGGCGCGGCGGGCGAGGAGGGCGAGGAGGGCGCGGACATAGACCGGGACCCACACTAGGTCTCCGCCTTCGTTTGTTGGCCTGAACGTTGTAAACACATCAGTGATCCTCAAATCCTGTGTCAGCTTTGCGATGGGGTCCCCAGTTATAAACGATACTCCTTGGCTGTCTCTCAGTACAGACAACTGTTTAGTTCTGCCACCTGACTGCCATTTTCGGCTTAACCCGGGGCCATTATCCTTTACCCTCCGCTACTGTTACTGCTCGGTAACCCCGTGTCACTGCCCAACAGTCAAGTGTTGATGAAGGCTGGCGTAGAATGTGATGTAATGTGTCACATATTTAAAAACAAACAAGAAAGGGTCACCGCCAAACAGATGAAGCGGAGGGAGACAGCCATGTCGGGGACGGGCACATGAGCTACACTCTCTGAATTTTCTTTTTTCTTTTTTGAATACATAGATTTTTAGGCTTTATATATTTTTTTGTAGTTTTTGAGATTTTTTAGCCTAGGCTAGCCTGGAATTTACTAGGTAGCCCAGGCTTCCCTACAATTTTAAACAATCCTCCTTCCTCAGCCCCTCAATGTCTTATAAATTATGAAAATCGAAATAAAAATGAGCCAGAAAAATAGAATTAAAATTTTTTGTGTTAGATTAATTTGAAGCAGTCCACCACTGATATCTTTGGTGGGAAGTCACCCTGGGGTGGGAAAATCAGTACAGGGGGAAAAAAACCTCACACTGTCAACAGTAATTCTGCTTTAAGCAAAATTGCTGCTGCTGGTCTGGGTGTCTGCCAGTCTATCCAGTGACTCCAGAGAGCTGTGAGCATTGGTAGGGTGACCGAGACCTTTCTCATATGAGAAAACCAAAGACCAGGTGAATGTTTGTAGCCCACGTTTGCCTCGTTAGTGTCAGGGTCGGATCTCAAGCACCTTTCCTCTAAGACTGTCGTGGTCTGTGAGGGCTCCGGTAGCCTCGTCATAGGCTGGGCAGCTCCTAACAACAAGAGACTTCCTTTTTTTGTAAGTTCCAAAGACTTAATTAAGTCCAAGATCAAGGTGACAGTTGACAGTGTCTGTCTAGCGCCCGCTCCTGCCCTCCAGGGTCCTCACATGGGAGGAGGGAGAAGAGGCTCCCTGGGCTAGTTTTGTAAGGATTCTGTGAGGGTTCTGCCTCAGAACTAATCGCCTCCGAAAGGCTCATATTAACCCTACTAGGATGATGCCAGGTTTCAGAATATGAACAGGGAAGATAGATATTCAGACCATAGCGAGAAGTATCTATGCCCACCCCACAGCCCACTCTCCAGGTCTCACGTATCCCAGAGAGCCCAGGATGGCTTTGAACTTGTGATCTTTCTGCCTGAACCCCCAAGTGCTGAGATTATATGAGCAGATGCCGCCACATCCCGGGGTTGATGTCAAGCTAAAATGGAACCCAGCGCTTGTGTGAGGCAAGCACTCTGCTGGTGAATTCTAACCCCGGATCCTGAGGACTCTTAAACGGCGGGTCCCAAGTCTGGGATGAGAATCCTGAGCATGACCCTGCAGCATCATGTCACATTAGAAAGCAGGGAGACTCTCAAGAACACACCAAGGTCATGACCAAAGGGTGCAAGAGCCGACACGGAGATCAAACCTTCGGGTGGAAACAGCACAGGGAAAATACCGAGACTTACGGCTCTCAGCGAGGGATGCCCGGACGACCCACAGTGGCGCCAGCTGGTCCTCTGGGGGTGCACGAGGTCTCCAGGAATTTGGTCAAAGGAGTCCAGGCACTGAACAAGAGGTGAACCAAGTCTGGTCCCACTGCCCGTGAGGCTGGTGCCGAGCGGCGTGGGTTAGGAGGCTCTCTCAGCGTCTGAAAGCTGCAGTGTGATATTGTGGAGAAGGCTGTGGGAGCCAAGTGCGAGTGTCTGTCTAACCAGGAGCCCTCTCATGGTGTGCTCAAACCCCATGCACCCCCAGCTCCTAGAGGATGCTTGGAGCTTCAGGGAAGCGGTGGTCAGGCTTCTCACAGTTCTCCAAGGTTTCCTCCCACAGACCACAGTCAGGTTCTGAAGATGCACGAACAGAACTCGTCCTTTGGTGTGAGCATCTGACTCTGTTCTTTCCTTTGCTTCCCATAGCTTTAGGTAAAAGCTGTCCGCTCTGTGAGGGGAGGGTACATTCCAGAGACAAGGGTGGTGAGCCAAGGACGGGTGAGGACACACCAGAAGCTTCTATGGGGCTCCGCAGGCACGCGTGTTGGGGCTCAGCTGCCCTCCTGGGGGCACTGGTGGTGGTGAGAGGGCTGGGACTTGGAGGGGAGAGCTGTGTGGGCTGAAAACACCTCGACCGCAGCAACTTATAAAAGAAAGTGTAATTTGGCTTATGGTTTCAGAGGGTCAGAGTCCATGATGGTGGAGCCAAGGAATAGCTGAGAGCTCACATCTTTACCCAAAACCACAGAGCAGGGGTGGAGTGGGGGACTGGGAATGGCATATTTGTCTTTTAAAACCTGAAAGCCCACCCCCAGTGACACACCTCCTCCAGCAAGGCCACGCCTCCTAATCCTTCCCGAACGGTTCCAACAACTGAGGGCCAAGCATTCAGACATATGAGCCGCTGGGGCCCTTCTCATTTAAGTCACCGCACTGCTGCGCGGGGACGGAGGACACAGATGATGGTCGTGTACATTTACTGGTTTAGTCACCAACACATACTCCTCGGACAGCTGAAAAGACACAGTTGGGAGACACCTCCTGGGGTCTTCAGCCTTGCTCGCCAGATCACGCTTGAATATGCTACCTGCGGGGCCCACCTTCTCAGATCAGGGAAGGAAGCTGAGACTGACTGTGTTCATTCCCAGCATCCTGGAAGGTGGAAGCTGGAAGCTGGCCACATGGTAGCACCGCGGGGTCTGCTGGTTTTCACTGAGGTGTAAAATGACTGTCCTAAAAGGCACTCTGGTTCATAGTAGGGGAAAGCATCTTAAAGGAGACATTTCTAAAGGCAGAAGAATTTTCAAAAATAATCTGGCTCTATTGACAATCTGTCTTATTTTTTAGCAGCAGAAATACTACATGACAAAATCAACTCCTATTATGACTCTGAAACGATCATAAAATAGTTTAGCAGGGTCAAAGTTGAGACCCTTCGGAAATCTGTACATCACGCTGTTGGGTAAGCCGGGCTAACTCCGAGCTCACAGGACCGCATTTGCTCGGTGGTATTCATTCTGCAAGCCAGACGTAAGCCATGTGAGCTCAGAGCTTTTGTTCTGGACCCCACCGTGCCTATTCCAGGGTGGGGGAAGCTAACAACATCTGTAGTGGACCCCAGCCTGGGCCGGACCTGGACTTAAGATGGCAGATGATCTGAAGGCCGGTGAATGAATTCTAACCAATAATCTTTCAGCTGCCCAATTCCAAAAATGTAAAAATCGATTCTGTCTGATAGAAGCATTCGTGGATTACTGGTTGACCCTGTGGTGACACACTATGGTGAATGTACCTGGGAACCTGAGGCTTTCTGTCCAGCTCTTGCTTTCGGGGGTACACGGTCCGTCCAATCACAGAGGGAGCAGGCCACATGTAATTCCTGGAGTACACGCAGCATCATTAGGTCTACTTAGACATTCTAGGACACATGAGGGAAAAAGTATACATGTATCTCACTTGGCGGCTGCTTATGACAGTTACGCTGCTCTAAGGAAAGGGAAGACTCAGTAAGATAAAATAAGCGCAAGGAAAAGAAAGGAAGGAGAAAACTAGGTTAAGTAGGACCAGCAGCATCCGGGAACAGCGAGGAGCCATGTGCGCTTTTCTCGCTTGTGCCGGCGTCAGATTATCATTCCAGAGGGGCTTCCGTACTTCCGGTTATAAAATAGTAAAATAGTAATGAAAAGTAGCAATTAGTAATTCTAGCACCCAGAGGCAGTTAGACTAACACTTTTTGTGAATGGTCTCCTGACAACTTTAACACACACACAATCCCACAATTTTAAGCATTTGGCTTTTTGCTATACAGCCTTGAACTTGTGTTTTTCCACGTAACAACATGCACAGACATCTTTGCATATTAAAAGGACAGATATACCACTTTTTTAATGGCTGACACCTTTCTCATCCTATGACAATATTCCTTAGCCAGACTCCAGTGACATCTGCGTCAGTGAGTCACCTGTGTATGTGAGTCTATAATCCCGATGGGCTAACCAGGGCACATTGCCCAGAGCGCAGCCTCCGTGGCCAGAGTGGCAGTGTGCTGAAGTTCTGGTAACCTAAATATGATGGTGATTCTTGATTAGCAACTTGATGAGGTTTGGAATCACCCCTCTGGGTGCGTCGCCGAGGGTGCTGACAGAGAGGTTTAGCCGAGGTGGGTAGACTCACCCTGGATGCAGCTGACACCATTCCATGGGGTGGCCTTCTGGGACTGAACAGAAAGGAGTGAGGGAGCATCAGCTTTGGTCTCCCTCCTGGCTGTGGACACAATGCAGTCAGCTGACTCATGTTCCTACAGCCACTGCTTTCCCTATCGTTAGAAACTTTCCTCTCAAACTGCAAGCCAAAGCCTCTTCTAAACCGCTTCTGTCTACACCCAGCAATGGGAAGAGTAGCTAACGCGCCCTGCTAAGACACTTCAGACTTTGTAAGCTTAGATCTCCTACGACAGTGAGTCCAGTTCCTCCTCCCCTGACCCCTGACCTCCTATCCCGAATGTGTGTGTGCTACCCTCTCCTTCCCCGAGATAGAGCTGGGCTCCTCTCCACGCCAAGGGAAATGAGGACAGGTTTTGTATTTCACCCTAATCACATCAATTTAGGACAGGTGGCAAGCCTGTAGCAATGGAATTATGAAAAATGCCTGTGCTCAATACAGGCTGTCTCGCTAGCCTCCCGGTCATGCAGGACACCTGAGCCCAACCTTGCCACTCTTAGCCGGCGGCTCACAAAACGGTCACCTACGTGTTCCGGATGTGACGGTGCTGGGAAATGGGACACCGAACATTGTCTAAAGACATGAGGACCTACTCAGACTAGCTAATTTAATATTAATTCTTCCATTTCAATCCTTACTTGCCAAGTTAGAAAAGCAAGCCCAACAGCTGGGCTGTCGTTAAGGAAGAAATAATCTTTTCACATATGCCCTTTATACTTTGCCATCCAAAATGAAAAAATTAATGTTGAGAATTCCATGGTTTACTGGGAGTAGCTTTCTTGCCCAGTGGAAGATGCCCAGTGAGTATCTGTTGAAGAAGATTTGAGGTGAAGAAGTTGCAGCCACGGTTCTGTTCTGCACTTTGGGGAATCTACACCCAGCTTCACTTAGCATATCACTTCCCAGGTGTCATCCCAAGCTGCAACAGCACACATGACATCATAATTGGATCTAGCAACAACATCAGGGTGAGTCTCACGAAGTGACTTCCCCAGCATGACAAAATCATACCATTACATTATGGAAACGAATTAACCAACGAACCAGCACAGGCCTGCTGCTACCGAAACCTCGTCTGTCACAGTGTCGTCGCATCCAGAGTGCGTGATTTCAGACCCCTTGGTGAATATGAACTGTAGCTCCTCTGTCTGCATGAAGCCAGATTTACTATTTAGAACGGACCCCAACAGAACAATTCAGATCCCCATTTCATTTCTCTCCAATACTGTGTAGCTACAGCTGGTCTTGAATTTATGGCAGTTCTCCTTCCCAAGACCTGGGATTGCAGGGAGGAGACACCACACTGAACACTTCCGACATTTGAAAAGCAAAGGCACAAGGAGGAAAGGAGGGAGGGAGAAGGGGGAGGAAGGGAGGAAAGTACTTTTGACATGGCCCACTGCAGGACTTGACCTTGCAGGTTCCCTCTCACACACCATGAAGCTTTGGCCTCCTGAATCCTGGTCCACAATGGCCAACTGCAGCCGAATGACCCCATGGCTGTTCTGATGTGCACTCTGGCATGCTACACTTAACGACATCACCATCCTTCATTTACCTACTTACCTATCTACCTATTTATCTATCAATCACCTATCTATTTGTCATCTATCTATCACCTATCTACCTATCACCTATCACCTATCTGTCATCTATCTACGTATCACCTATCTATCTGTCATCTATCTATCTATCTATCGATCTATCTATCTAGGTTTTTTGAGACAGGGTTTCTCTGTTGTAACTCTGGCTGTCCTGGAACTCGCTCTGTAGACCAGGCTGGCTTTGAACTCAGAGATCCACCTGCTTCTGCCTCCTAACTGCTGGGATTAACGGCGTGCACCACCACTGCCTGTCTCACCATCTTTTTGTAAAGGCTGTGATATGAAGTTGGAGATGGGGCCACTGGGCTAATTTTCACTTCACTTACCAATATCCAAAGGCCTTATTTTTTTGTTTGATCTGCATTTGAATCCCTTTTTGGGTGGTGTTTAGGCAGGGGCCTCTAAGTGTGAATTTTAAGCAGCACTAAACTGCCTCTCTCACTGTGCGATGGCACAGGTCCCATTAGATGCTCACTGACAGCTCAGAAAAGTCTACTCTGCATGGCACACATCCTTTTTTTTTTTTTGCTTTGTTGACATGTTAGATTCATAGTAGTGTTAGGTTCCCTGTTCTTTAGAAAGTAGCAGGACTGTGGCGTAGCAGTGCATCATCACAGTTTTCCAGGACTGACGACTGAGCCCATTTCACCACCTTATGCAAATAAGAGCATAAATGTATATGTATATATGTATACGTATATGTACATGTATATATATACATCTATGCTGATTGTTCTAATACTTCTCAATTATTTGATCTCCTTTTGAGTTAAGGCATAGGATTTCTGAGAATAACCAGAGACACATCGTTTATACCCAAAGAAAAGGACTTTTAATACTAATAATGATTTTTTTCCTTACATGTTCTTAATGTCTACGGGCTGTTTCTGTATCAGGCCCTGGGATTAAAATTTCAAGTTGTTCTTTGAGTGAGAAATCCCAAGGCCGGACTTCAGTCCTTGTGGCTCTTGAAGACTTGGGAGCAGCTGTCACCAAGGACTGGCATGGGCACACTGTAAGGCCTCAGAGGTGACCAGCCAAGGCCTGAGCAATGGTAATATCAACAGACATTTTACTATGGGAGGGAAAACCACCACAAGGTCCCACCCTTATGTAAGGACTCCATGCAGCTAGTGACTGCCCAGAGAGGAAGGATAAACCCATGGATAAACCACGTGATTGGCTTCCAATGCAACATGGTCAGTCCTAACATATACACAAACAACAAAAACAGACTCAGCAGGCTGTATTTATGTATTTGTGCATTGCTCACTCTTCTTTCTCCCTCCCGTGTGTGTGTGTGTGTGCACACGCACACATGTGTAACAATAATAAAAGGAAAAAGGCTACCAAGGTGACAGTGTGTGAAGGAAATGCAGGATTTGAGGGAGAAGACATGAGGAGAGCTGGAGAGAGAGAGGAGGAGGGGTGAAGTCATTTAATTATGTATTAATTAAAATACATTGAAAATAGTAACGATGAATTCTGATCTAAGTCTTCCTTGGATGTTCCCTCACAGCCTGTGGTTTGCCTCCTGTCTTCTTCAGAGCATCGTGCAGAGAGAAGATGTTTTTCAGTTATGAAGTCTTATCTGTCAGTTTTTTGTTGATTCTGCTTTCAGTGTTTCTAAGAAACCTTTGCCTAACTCAGCAGCACGATCATTTTCTCCTTAGCTTTATTCTGTGCCACAGTCCTGGACTCTTATTGCGGCCTGTGAGCCATCGGCGTTATCATGTTATATGGGTACCCAGAAGTTCCAACATTGTTTTATTGAAGAAAACTCTACTTTAAAAACAAAACAAAACCCCCAAGGGCTGAACTCTCTTTCCATTTTCTTTTTCTTACTGTTGAACCAAATTTCTTTGTGCATCTTTGAATACATGTGCAGACACCATTTTTGTTGAAGTCTCAGGCCTTTGCAGTGTGCTAAGAACATGAGAAGAGGTGTCTTATAATCAGGCTTTAAACCGAGGAAAGGAATCCCCAGGGTCAAATCTGAATCTACCCCAACAGCACCTTATGCAAACAAAGGTCCCTGGAGAGTGACTCGGGCTTGCTTCTGTGAAGTGCTGGGACATGGCTCCCTGGAGGGCTTGTCCCTGCAAAGACCCTTTCACCTCTATGGAGCTTTGGCCTCCTGAGTGACCAGAAGGATGCCCATGGCTGGCCTGCCAGATGTATAGGCAGACTACACTTACTGAGACGCACCACCCCGTCTTGGGCGCGGCCAACGGGCTGACTTTCACTGCCTTCGTCACCACACTTAGCAATATTCAAGGGCCTTGAAACCAGAATTTGCTATCAAAAGACACTAATCCAAATCGGTTTATAAAAACACTCCAGATTAACAAATCAATGGTACTTACATACCACGAAATTGGCTAACACTTAAAAGGCTTTATTCTGACTAGACTTATAGCTCCATAAACTCCATTCCTGTGTGATTTAGATGAAAGACAAGCTTTCTTCTCAGCTGGTAGTCCAGAGAGGGAGTGGTTCTTCAAGTTCAGTGTCTAGCAGCTGGTGTTCACACAGAAGCAGCGAGACAAGACCCTAGGCTGGCCCCTAAGTTTCCACTAAAATGGAATTAAAGAAGTTGCATAAGAGATGACATAAGAATGTCAGTAAAATGACTTTACAGTGTCCATATGTGTCTGTTTCAACACATACAGAAATAAAAAGACCAAGACGCCCCCCCCATACACACATTTTTCCACTGATAAGGTTGTTTAAAAAAAAAAAACGCTCCGAGTTACTTTAATGTTCACACAAGGCTAAGAATGGCAATACCCGATGTACTCAGAGCATTAGATGCTAGTGGCCACTGAGGACTTACAGTCTGCCCATGCCAGTTCTTGGTGACACAAGAGGCACATGGCACTGAAGTCTGGCCTTGGGATTTCTCACTCAAAGTTAAACTTAAAAACTTAAACCTGAGGCCTGATACAGAAAGACATTCTCAAAGACATTAAGCAGAACATGTGAGCAGAAAAATAATCATTTGTAGTATTAAATTACTTTTCTTCTCTGGGTATAAATGATGTGTCTCTGGTTATTCTCAGAAATCCTATGCCCTAACTCTATCTATCCACCCACCCACCCACCCTCCTACCTACCTACATGGTTCTTGTTTGCATAAGGAGGTGAATCTGAATAAAAATAAGAGTGAACTGGTAGTGTGGGCCTTGAAGCTCATGGACTGAGCACACGATGGTATTCTGCCTCATAGACGGGCCAATGGGGTTTTGAGTTTCCTAGTGATTTGAATGAAGCACGCCAGAATGGCTATGGAATCAAACCACAGTGGTTCTTGAGAATGCCAGACTTCTCTTGATACAAGCCAGGACTGCCAGATTCAGCAAATAATAATGACATGGAAGACTGAGTTCCACATGAACTTGTAGATAAACTCGGGCTTTAGGTGAATAATGAATACAAATATTTTCAGATATTTTCATTTACCTGAAATTCAGATGCAAATGAGTGTCCTAGAGTGTGTCTGCAAAGGGACCAGCTCAGAATTTAAATATAGAATGGAAAGTCATACACAGTGTGCCGTTTAATGTGCTGATTCCTTATGGAATGACAAGAAAGAGAAACAGAGTATTTACTGGAAATTGAAGCTCCTGTCTCCAGCACCAGGAACAAGTCTACCGTGAGTCAGATTCTTGGGGTCAGCAGGAGTCGAGCTACAGAGGGCGGAGGGGATGGACACACTCTACCCTGCTGTGGCTATTGTCCACTGTACATTAAAACAGTTGCATTTCAGATACCTGATCTTAACTCCTCTGGAGCCTTCAGCTTACACTGCTACAAAGACTTAACATGGAAAAGTAGGTTAACGTTAGATAAATCTGATATGTAAACCAAAGGATTCCAGTAAAGATTATCTACATTTCAATAGTAGCAATTTAACAGGAAAAAAAATTAAAGCATGCTAACTCGTGGCCTTCTTGGTGGGTAGACAATCCGTGGTCTCCACTGGTTTGTAATGCAGCGGAGAGACAAAAAGCACACACATAACCATCCAGTCTGTGTATACAGTTGCAAGGGATTTTGCATCTTCAATATACAAATAGCTGCTTGTGGATATTTCAGTCTACTTTTCAGACCTCAAGTATCTACTTTCTCTTCTCTGCTTGCTTATGGTTCCTGTTGAATTTCCTTAAACTACAAGGCCACCGAAGAGGATGAATTTCTGGAGACTGTGATTCTTTTTCATGCTCCATTTCTGTCAGAATACACAGACACCCTAATCCCAGCTCTGCAGTGGGAACCCCGCAGCCACATTCCTGACCCAGTGATCAGCTGCCCCCACTGGCAGTGGGCTGTCCCGAGACGGTAAGGCCTGGGAGAAGGACACCGGTTCATTTCCTGGACATTCTTGACCAAAAGCGCATGGCTGAGGCTCAGAATGCGGACAGGCCAGATAAAAACAAACCGAGGGATATTTAATACAATAACTGGGTTGTAATTTTCAAAAACGTCACTGTCTTTCCTGCAGCAGTGTTCAATAGCTAAGTCATAAAACCACCGTGGCATCCAGAAACAAAGGAGGGCATAAAGAAAATGCAACTATGTATCCATCCATACACAGCCAGAGACACGCAGACAGGGTCTTTTCAGCTCTATGAAAGAAGTTTCGCTGTTTGCAGGAAAACGGAGGCAACTGGAGTTAATCATAGCGAATGAATCAAGCTAGTCTCAGGAAGACAGATATATGCCTTCTCGCGGCTGCAACTCCTAGATTTCATGTAGACACACACGCACAGAAATCACGTATAATTATATCACATGAAAGTGGATGGGAAACTGTCTAGCAGAACAAAGGGAATGGGGGGAGGGGAGCAGGAAGGAAGGGGTGCTGGGGGAGATATGTCAGTACATTATGTGCTTATATGAAAATGTCATTATGAAACCTAGTACTTCGCACAATGAATATAAACAATGGAAATAGAAACAAACAAGAGGCTGTCATTGCTGCTAGGTGGAAAGGAAGACTCGGAGGCTGTCTCTGAGGAGAGCAGGGTGTGGAGTGTGGCAACTGAGTGCCACAGAGGAACCGGGATTTCCCTCCCGCAGTACAATTTTATAAGGTCTGAGTGAGGTCTGAACATTACACAGGAGGGTAGAACCAATGTGAATTTCTTGATTTTGATAATGGTGCTATGGTTATATATCACCCACGTAATGAAATATACTCAGAAATTTCTAGAAGACTCACACAGACAGCTTACACCACAGCCGTGCAGGGAACGTCCCTGAGGGCGCGGGTGTGTTCGCGGCAGAGGCAAAAGGGTGTCTAGATGGAAAGTCTTTCAAACCTCCTGAGATCTGAAATGCTGCCAAGATGAAGTGTTATGCGAAAGAACATTTCTTGCAGTGAAAAGTAGGCCAAGTTCGTGAGAACGGTGGGCCTTGCTGTGCCCGGGGGCAGGCCAGTGGAAGGCAGCAGCCAGCTGAGCTCGCAGATGCATCTGTCCCTACAGCAGGCCCCAGCTGGCTCCCACACCTCTCTTCGGTATGCTGAGCTGTGTGTGTGTGTGTGTGTGTGGCAGGGGGGAGTCTGCGATTCTCTGCCGTTCACAGATAATGTGCACTATATCCAATCAAGCCAGTGTACTACAAAACAACAGTTCAAATACCTAGTGATGATTTTCTTTGGATTGCTCTGGGATCTAAATGAATAGCATTACGGATGGACCCAAATGGCATGCTAACTCACCCGCGTCTGTAATAACTCTGTGCTTCCCAGTTCATATTATTTTCCCCAACTGTAAAATATTCCAATGGAGAACAAAGAAAGAATTTTTACCTGACTCTTTAGGGAACAGGGTAACTGTTCTCCTTAGGATATCGACTATACAATTCCTTTGTACTTTGAGGGCCTGTTTTGCGTCTATGGTGTGGAGGATTATCCTGCATGTCGAGGAGAAGCAAAACACATAGGCACAATACACTGATTTTGGCTAAAAAGGCCAGTTGGTGACTCTGATTGTTTTTGATATTACCTTAACAGTCAGTCCTGCATATCTGCTGGATTTTCACCCTTAGATTCATCTAATTATAGGTTGAAAATATGTAGAAAAACCAGGAAAAACAGGCCTGAATACATACTGACTTTGTCTTGTTGTCACGACATAAACAGTACAGTGTGCTGTCTATGCACACAGTGTTTCCAGCATGGGAGGTATTATTAGTCCACGGATAATTTTTTCGTATGTGGGAGGAAGTGTACAGATGACATGTGAATACTGCACCAATTCTACAAGGGACTTGAGCATATTCAGGTTTCAGTATCTCTGGGGAGGCACCCTCTTATCTGATCCCAGGTGGACACTGAAAGAGGAATATGAGACCCGTAATAGAAGGGAGTGAAGGCAGAATGAATATGAGCGTCACTTAGTACTGAGTATTCGCGCATTTGTTTCCAACACAGACGGAACAATTATCAAACCCCAAGAACCATCTAGATATGAGGACTACAGTCAGCTAAGGTGAAGCCCCGACACTCATAGAACTTATTATTTATGAACTAATTGATAATCTATGAAGGGGGGGAAAGCCCCTTGCAGACAGTGTTAAGGGGAAGGGTACAGCCCGGAAGTCACTGGGGGTTGGGGTGGAGGAAAGGCGTCTCAGCAGCCAAGCCCCCATCAAGGAGGTCTCAGTAGGGCTGAGACGCACATTGAGGAGATACAGGGAAGCCAGAATCAGAACCACAGGAGGGAACTGGAGGCAGGAGGTAGAGTAGGAGGAAAGTCTGCGTCTCCACGGGTCCAAAGACTACGAACCCCAGAAGGCAAGATAAGGGGTTAAAGGTATTCAAGAGTAGGGAGGAGGAATTGGAAAGTACTGGATAACACAGCAATTTGATAGCCTTTATATTAAAAAAGAATTATTTGGAAATAACTCAGGCTTACAAAAGAATTGGGCAGCAAGCAGAGTGCCCTCGGCCCCTTTGCCTCAGCGTTGGCCTCACACAATGGCGGCACCGTTCTCAGGATCTTGTGTAGTTCCAGAGGGTCAGTTCTGGAGACCTGAGGGCCCAGGGCTGTGTCCCAGAGGCAGAGGCATTTGTACCCTGTCAGCCTGAGCACGTGGCTGAACGGTTGTGTTGAGGGGAGAAAGAAGCTGGAGGAGCGGATGGGAGGACACTGATGCTCGACCTCAGACACGCTGAATGGGAAGCATCTGCAGAGCGTCCGGCTCAGCCGAGCGCAGAGTGCGCATGTCACCAGAGCAGAGAGACATGCCAGGTCCTGCTGGGTAATGGGACCTATAGAACCCACTCTTGGACTTCACCCCAAATCTCTTAAGAGCCAATCATGAACTTTCCAAGATGTGAAAAACAAGCGATCCCCCAATCCCGTCCCCAGCCCTCCCTCTCCTCCCCTTCACAGCCCACTTCTGGCTCTGATCTTCAAGGAGACTGGAAGTGAGGAAGATTCAGGAGGTCAGGGGCATGCTGGGAGGAGACCAGGAGGAAAACAGAGGCTAGGAAATTCTGACAACACACTTGAGTCGCTCTTCCCGCTAGCAAGATCTCTGTAAAAGACAATGGTGCCTTCTCTCCCAGACTTGGGTAGAATTCAGTCAAATTGTCTGTTTTGGAATTTACTATTATCTCCTTGGGCCTGTTACCTGGCCGTATATCTGAATACACAGCCAATCAAGTCAGTTCCAGTTCAGCTTCCACAATCGTAAACACACGGCAGCACTGCATGGAAGTCACAGGACCCCGCTCCTAGAGTAACCCGAGCAACGGACGGCATCTTCTCACATTCTGGCAGTCTAAGTAGATGCTCGAGAAAGCCATAAATACAGTCAGTGAAGAAAAACTGACAAAAGACAAGAAAATAAAGATAAGAAATAGATTAGAAATTATAAATTTGAGAGGGGAAAACCAGATATAACCAGATGCTGGAGGTGGGGAGGAAAGCAAGTGAGAGGAATGAATACAAGTTGTTTATCCACGGTAAGGCAGACAGTGCTGAAGAGGAGGCCGAGCCGCAGAAGTGGACACCCCGAGTGCTACTGCGAGGGAACACGATGCCAAGGGAACCTTACGGCTATTGTAACAATAGCTGCGTGGGCATCATTTTGTAATTTTAACTATCAGGTGGTGACAAAATAATTATATACATTTTTCTATTCTGTGTCAGATAAAATAGCACAAATTCTAGTCCCCGGATATTATAGGAACATCACAGAATGTACCTTGAATGTCCAAATGCCACAAGAATTTTAGAGATGTATTCAGACAAGCCTCTTACACTAACAAGCTCAGATCCAACCCTGCAGACACCATCTACAGTTGTCCAAGACATGGGAATTACACACACACACACACACACACACACACACACACACACGCCAGCCTGCCCCGGAGGGGCCACGGTAGAAGGGGAAAGGTGATTGGGCTTGGCCTGGCTCCCTACCGCAAACAAACTCCCCCTGCCTCCACACTTCCCTTTCCACACCACTAGGCTATGCGTTTAGCTAAGGCGTCCTCTCACCACAGACCCCTGAAGTGACAGGAGAGCCCAGGTTGCTGCTCATCCTAAGAGTGGGGCCTGAGACACTGATCTACATGTTTGACTGGTCCAAACAGATGCAGGTCCGCCCCGATTCAAGGAGGACCATAGAAGCTACCCGCTTTGTGTTCAGCGATAATATTCTTCAGGGTGGGTCTCTTTAGGATAACTTGGATGACCCGGGAAAAGGGGAAAGTGCTGGAATCAGGAGGAAAATAGGACATTCCTTGTCGGCTTAGACTTTGAACCATGTCAGTAGATGGATTTGAAACAATTGCAAGTAATGTCATCGAGATGTCGAGGCGGGAGCCTCGAGAGGGCACATGGGACAGGAGGCTCTCAGACTCGGAGCTCGAGGAGTCAGACGCGGGTCAGTCCCTGAGCAATGGCCACTGGCAATGAACCGCCATCGGTACAAACCTCGACATCCACGTGAAAGTCGTGGCTGGCTTCTGTCCTCCGACACACGCGTGGGGAGCTCTCCTTCTGCTGTGGGGCCGCAGCTGTCCTCAGCGTCTAGACGGTAGCCACCAGCAGAGCAGCCAGGGAGGAGGAGAGAAGAGCGCACCACAGCCAGCCAGTGGACACGGAACCTAGCTTCCGCGGGACTGATGGCTGCTGAGCGTCTGCACCTGAGCGCCGAGGCCCGCGTGCGATGCGCCGTGCTCGCTCGTGCCAGGACAAGTCCATATCGGCAGCACCTGCTGGGGGGGGGGCTTGCTCTCTAGGAGGCTTTTTTCCCCTTCATTTTCCTCAACTTGTCTCCTCCATCCCACCAGAGGGCCCCGTAGTACCCCTAGGGAGTACTTGGCACAACCTTTGCTCAATACTTTCCCAGGATGAATCTGTCAGGACGAGTCGAGACCCTAGGCACACATAGGGCATCTTCGAATGACACCAGTGAAATCGTCGGCAGGAACTTACCAGACATGCCAAACCTAGGAAAGGCTGTAATTCCCTCACTTGAGCCACTTAAGGATCCACAGGCCCATCATTAAGATGGCAGTGCCCCCCCCACCTGCCACCTGACACTTGGTGAGTATATTTCAAGGACCAACAGGAAGACAGAGATAGGGTCTTCAGCTTGGCCTGGTCCTACTCAGCTGCCATCTGCCATCCTCCTGTTCACTGCTCTGGATGTCCTGTCCGTCTGTGTCAGTGCTTCTCAACCTTCCTAACGCTGAGACCCCTTAATATAGTTCCTCATGCTGTGGTGAACCCCCAACCGTAAAATTATTTTTGTTGCTACTTCATAGCTGTACTTTTGCTGTTATACATCGTAATGCAAATATCTGATGTGCATATGGTCTTAGGTGACCCCTATGAAAGGGTCATTCCACCCCCGAACGGGTCACGGCCCACAGGTTGAGAACTGCTGGTCTATTTACTCATTCCAGCTCTGGACGGAGTGCTGCCTTTCACCTCACGGCTGCATGTGATTCTGCATCTTCACTCTCAACCCCAGCAGCTTCCACACTGCAGCTGGTTTGCATGTGTTACTGTTCATCGTGCCATGTTGTACTCTCAGTTATACCCTATCGTGTAAAACAGTGGTTTTTACAGGGCATGTCTTGCCTGGAGAGACTCCATTTTATAAGCAGCTTTTGCATCTGTTTTGAGGATGGAGGATGATTGCATCCCTGGGTGGGCACCAAAACATCACCGTCTGTCTACCACCTGCCCAGCACAGAGGGGTAAAGACTTCTTCCTGGGAATCGGAAAGGAGCCACCCTATAAATTCATCAAGGTGAACTGAAACTTGAGGAGCACAAGGTATGTTAAAATCATAGCAGGCAAACCAGGCCCAAGAACTCACTGGACACACCACATCAAGAAATGGATGTAATACTTTCACCTGAACCCCATAAAGTGAGGGCAAGAGCTCCCCCGCCCCCCACTGACCTATCACCTGATGCCTGGCTTGTATGTCAAAGAACACCAGGCAGGGAACTCTGCCATAGCTGTTGGCATGGCCGACTTGACTGCTGTCTAGCTACCCACCAGCTCGCCTGTCTGGACCCGGACCCGCTTCTCAGCGGTGGCTTCTTCCCTGTGCTGCTTTTAGGCTCCTTATCTCACCAATGCAGACTGGACTTACGCTCTCTCAGCTCACTTTGGGACTTTCCTGACTATGCTGTAGTTTCTTTAACTTGCATTCACTCTGTAACACACACACACACACACACACACACACACACACACACACACACGCACACGCACACACACACACGCACACACATACACACACACATGCACACACACGCGCACACACGCACACACACACGCACACAATGTGTGTATTTACTGTGTGAGAGTTAATATCAGCAACTGAGAGTGGTATCAAAGAACCTGTATTTGCCTCATCCAGATTACCAAATTAGGTGAGATTATCTGACAGTTTGTAGCCACTAATCTGCTATACCCTGTGAATTTATTGTTATTCAATAAATTCTGGCTTTGTGGGAAGACAAACACATGTTTTCCCGGACGCATATCCCAAGAGCACAAAGCCTAGACCCTTCACACATGTCCAGTTCCCAAGCCCACTCCTTCCCAGGCCTCCTCCCAGTCTTCTTATAAACAACACAGAATGTCTTTACTTTTGAGTCTCAGGACTCCTTCTATTGCTGGAATTGAAGGCATTATTTTGGGGGAGGAAACCGTGATCTGTAAGTACATTCAGAATTCACATTTTGGCGCAGAGAGGCCTCACTGAATAGAGATTCCTGGCAACCTGTGTTAAAGGATGATGAATGGGGAACATGCCTTGGAAAAAGAACAAATCCTTCCTGACGTGTGAGGCTGATCCTCTGGGGACCTTCACTTATGTTCCCAAGGCTGATAACATCTGGCCCCTCCCTCCCCTGCAGGGAGGCCTTGTCTGCCTTCCAAGGCTGAGGCCCTCTGTCTGTCTCTTCTTTGGAGAGGAGATGGGGAAGATAGAATGGTTACTCTACATAAGCTCTGAGTTTTGTGATGTCAAGGTTGTTCTCTCGGGAGTAAGTGCTGTGCACGGTTCACATCTCTCCTCCCTGTGCTGTCCCTGAGCACTGGAGCAGGGATGTGTTCTCACAAGGCTCCGTGAGGCACACTGCAACCTTTGATCTTTCTCTCTAGTCATCCACACAAGCATGTAAACACATACACATTCACGTGCACTCGTGCATACACACACATGCACGCATGTACACTACCATGTGACGACTCAAATGTATGCAGAACTCGGTGCTTGTGTATTCTTGGTGCTGTGTTGTTCATCAGAACTGCAAAAGAATCAGTAAACAAAACAATAAACCACATAAAAGCAAGATTAGGAACCATTGTCCTATGAACCACAAGAGTGTAGGGCTCTTGAGGAAAACATTGTGCATATATCTGAAGGGCCTAGCACTGTGCCCAATAAAGCTCACACACCTATAGGAATAGATGCACACAGGAACAAAACTGCAGGTATCAGCATAAAATTCTGACAAAATTCTACATTAACGAACATATCCAATTGTCTGGTTGAATGGAAAATAACTTTGCACTTCAGAGTGTTCACCTTGAGGCAGACACAAGAACTTCAGAGGCTGGGGGATCGCAGAGGGCCGTCTACGGAACACTTAGGCTCAGTCACATGACACATTCATTTTGTATCCAGGCATCTCCAGTTTTAAGAGCTTTAATGTCTTTTTAAGAGAAGCCAAGTAAAAATCAGTGTTATGAATCATATGAGTTCCATGTGAAATATGAATTGTTTCCATCTCATCTAATTCATTTCCCCCTTCTATAGAATATGCTTTCTTCCTCCAGAGTGTAGGGCAGAACACAGCTGCTTGTTAGCAAACAGAACGGTGAGCAGATCTGCGGGCCCGACCGTTCCTTCTGCACCCAGCAGGACACAATTACCTCCCCTCTGCCATCCCGGTTTCATTTTCTTAATTTGTGCTTCAAAACCAGTTGTTAAGATTTTCCAAGTATTTAAATTCTTTTGCTTGAATATGTTTTGGAGGAAATAGTGAAATAAATATTGATCATGGGGACTGAGGAGAGACAGCAGTGTGGGGGTCAAGCATTCCCCCTTCGGGGTGCCCACGGTGAGTCTAGACTGAGCGGTGCAGGCTCTCCCACAGCCCACAGGAGACAGTGCTTGTTCCCTCAGGAACACGCCGAAACCTGTACCGTTACCATTTAACCCGCCGTGCATACGGTGTGACTGGAATATAACCTCTTTAACATATGGCGCATTTTCTTAGGAAGGTTCTGGACTGACTTCATGGAAGTTGCCCAGAATCTGTTCGCAGCTGTCGCATTGCTGTTCCTTACCCTCAACACTGACCTGTTCCCAGCCTCCCAGCGAGCCTTCGCTCATCTGCGGCACATACTGGACTGTGGCAGCTAGGTTGTCTGATAAGAGAGCGTTTGGATGTAGTCTCTGCCCACACACCAAATTAGGGAATCCAGATCCTACAGTATCACATTAATCTTTTGTGTTAGGAGATGACAAAATCAATCAATCAATCAATTTATTTATCTTGAGGCCAGACCAAGCTGGCCTCAAACTCTCAATCTTTCTGTTTTGTCTCTTGAGTGACTGGGATTACAGGTAATCACCACCATGCTCATCAATAAAGTGTGATTTTATAATATGGTAGTAGTCGATGCTCATTTTGATTTGAGAATTGATTGTACATCCTGCTTATGGTAACCATTACTGAGTTCTCCCCGGAGGATGGCGGTTAGAGCGTTACCAGTCCTCGGACAACACTAATGGACATCCCTGAAGAACCTACGCATTTGGCAAATACCGAATAACCAATTTTCCTAGTTAAGAAAAAGCACATTTCTTCTCTTTCTGTGTTCATCTTTCCTCCTCCCTTTCCTTCTTCAGCCCCTCTTTACCACTCTCGCCATTCACTAAAACAGTTAAGTCGGGTGTTTGCAGATCATGGCAGACACTAGAAAAGAATTCAGAATTAGCAATTCCCGAGCACTTGGAGGACAGACCTAAATTAAACTTCTATTAAGAATTAACTGCGGCTACCTTTGGGAATCATTCTTTCTTTCTCTTATTCATAATTCAGCAGAGTATGTCTTAATGGGAATTCAGTGGAAATGGACCACCACAAAACTTTCCCACCATAATTCAACTGCGACTCACAGTTAAATAATACAGTTTTAAGAATTTGGCTTCATGTTGACTTCATGGGTTTCCTATCGATCGTTTAGTCCATTCGGACCGTCTCAACAGCATTCCGGAGGCCGCACAGCTCCACGGGAATGCACGGCTCACTATTCTGGGAACTGGGGAATCTAAGAACAAGGCCCTGAGGGATGCCATGTCAGGCTGGGCGCCACTTCCTGAGACAGTCTCTCACTACAGCACGGTTGCTTGGCGAGGGGCAGAGTATACACCGGGCCCGTTCTAACGGAACTGATCTGGTCGTGGACTCTATTCTCACAATCTACCCGCTTATCCAAAGACCCCAGTTCCCGATTCTGCCACTACAGGACTTAGGATTCCAACATATGGATTTTGGGGTACACAAACATTCAGACCCTAGCATCTTAGTTAAGGGTGAAAAGTGAAATGTAAACACAACTTACAATGCATTTTAAAGTTATTCTTTATTTGGTAAAACTAAAATCTTCGATTTCTCCCATAGAGTGCTCATGGCATCATCTTTAAGTACAGTCATACCGTGTTTGGATCTAAATACTGCACACTTGTCCACCCATCCGTCCTTCCATCATCTGTCCTTCATCTATCACCTATTATCTACCTGTCACCCGTCCTGTATCAGTAAAGTATTGTTTAGTGATTGTTAGTATCGATTGTCAAATTGATCGGACTTAGGATCACCATGGAAACAAAACTTCTGACATGTCTGTGGTCTGGATTAGGTTAACTGAGGTAGAAAGACCCACTGTGAATGAAAGCAGTACCAGGAGCTGAGCACAAACATTTGCTTCTCTCTGCTTCCTGACTATGGGTGCCATGTGACCCGCCTCCTTCTGCTCCCGCTGCCGCGCCTTCCTGCTCATGCTGGACTGCATCTACTGAAACCGTGAGCCAAAATAAACACTCGCTTCTGTCTCAGAAATAAGGCAAGTAAGTAAGATCATGTGTTATCTACTGTATGTTAGTCTTTACCTTTCTGCCACCATTCGAGTGACATTGCATTGTATCCCTAAGCATGATAATACTGGGCTTTTACAATTGCTCAGGTCACGGGACAAATCCCTCCCATGGGCAATTTCCTGGAAAGAAGCAGGGTGTGCAAGTGGAACTCTCTGAGTAGTGTTGGCAGCTTCGATGTGACCAGTTGATAATGCAAGTGTTCCCTCATTTGCTTTTAATGACTCTTGGGGCTCTGTCAGACATGTTTTATTTCTTTAGAAAATGTTAACATTGAGTTGTCCCTTGAGGCAAGTTGTAGTGTGAGAGAGAAATGTCAAGGTTAAAATTGCCACGAGATTTTCTCTCTGGCTTTCTGGACTGTAAATAATCAGTTGTCTCCAGCATCAAGTTATCGCTCAAATGAGTCCTTATTCCACACGAACTGATTTCACATGACTTTCAACTGCACCTGACACTGAGACCTGTACTTTGGGTCAGTTTAAGAAGGAACAGTTCATGGGCTGTCTTTGTAATAACAGTTCAACCAATGGGTACCTATGACGAGAAGACCAATGGCCCTGGGGAATATAAATAAGATATAATCTTTGTCCTAAAAGGTTAGTCTCTAGCAGATACATGCAAACAAATAAAGTAAGAGTTACAATGCGTGCCACAGATAGAATCTCACTTGTAAAAGCCTCCAGGAGTATGGGCCCTTTATCACATGACTTCTCCGGGTAGACACTGAATCCTCTGTGGCTGGAAATGAGAAGTAAAATTCAGAACATAAAGGGGTTTATGCGTAGGACCAACTGAACTAGTGGGTAGTCTGCCAGGACTTTGATACCGACTGTTAAAATGATTACAGGTTGCGGTGGCCTCTAAAACTGTGGCTTCCTTCGTCAGCAAACCGGAGCCTCACTGGTACTCACTGGCTGTAAGCAACAGAGTCAAACACAGGCCGAATGGGAGCTCAGGCAATCACAGGCGGCCCAGAGGGTGTCGGCTATACCATCTTGAACCTTTCAGAGCATCAATCCAAATAAGGCAAATGGAATGCTCAAACTTTAAGCAAACAACAGACATTTATCTGCTTTAGAACCCATCCACAACAGCTCTCCTTTGCTCCACCCCCAGCAGAGCCCTAATGGCTTGTGGCTTGGGACTGCTTGGTTTGTGAACTGCTGTTTATTCAAACTCCTTAAAAGTTAAATGTGTCTTGGTTTCTGTCCTCCTCTTCCCCCTGTAGCCTGAAATCCGGTTGACCTTACTTGACCTTTCTCAGCCGGCTTTCTCTCACACTCCGTGTCCTGACCGGTTTATGCTCTCCCTACTCCCAGCATCCTTCAGTGGGTCTTAGAGGATAGCAGTGCAAACACACAGAGCTTCGGAAGCCCTTGGGGGACACAGTCCTCTCTGGCCCTTAGTCCCAGGAGCACCTGAAGGGGCAAACCAGAATTGCCCAGGGCCAGGGAATGAGTGAGAGAGTGTGCTCAGCTCCACTGACAGGAGGCAGGATGCACGAAGCAGCCTCTCGCCTCTGTCTCTACATCAAAGCTTTACACAGGACTCTTGGGGAGCTCCTTTGCACTTCTACCACCCGGGGACCGGGGAGCTGGCATCTTTGAGGAAGAGGCTCTTACCAGACTGAGTGTGCTCCTGCCTCGGTCATGGCCTTTCTTTCCAGCATCCAAAATGGTGAAAAATAAACTTTTGTTTTTAAAGTCACCAAGACGGTGGTGTTTTGTTACAGTGGTCCAAACAGTCTAAGACAGAAGTCTTCAAATGACTACAGTAGGCGACATTAGGGTTATGTTTCCTTTTTCCTTATGGCACTGATGCTCAGTAAGAAGCCAAGGAGTCCAAATGATATACATTTTTTTTCAAATTAAAAAAAAAAAAAAGCTTTCAAATCATCAGCAGTCACGCACACTTTCTAGGAGATATAACTCTGAGCCTCACTCTGAGGGTTTAGAGCTGTATTTATGAGGCTATACTCACAGAGACTGTAACATCACTAACGCAGGAAGTGGTTCCAGCAAAGCGAGCAGGATGGGGACAGACGGAAAGTCGGAGACTTTCTTAAATCACTGCAAGCAGCTCCTGGGGCTGAGACACCACGGGCAGATGGCACAGGAGTCAAATGGAGGACTTTCTTTTTCTCTTACAGACAAAGAATCTCTCTGTGTAGCGCAGCCTGGCCTAGAACTTACTAGGTAGCCCCCACTGCCTCAAACTCGTCGTCTTCCTGCCTCTTCTCCCCAAATGCTGGGGTTACAAGTGTGACCACCACACCCAGCCAGGTGGGTTTATTTTCCAGGAGGGAGGATGAGGCTGCTCACTAGCACCTCCGTCCGGTTCACTGATCTTCCACGAGGTTAGGCTGTGACCCAGTGCTGTGTGGTCGTTAGTAATCTGATATAAACCACGACACAAGGGATTCACCTGAGACTGAAAATCTTAGACCTGGTTTAGTTCCCTTTGATGAAACAGCTTAAATATGGATAAACCTCAGCTTCTTGTGTGTATGCTCCCGTATTTGGCATCCTAAAGTAATCCATTCCTTCTGTTTCTTGCAAGGATCCGTGGAGGGTTCTACCATATCCTCTAGGGATAAGAATTCCACAGTAAATGGTCAACTTTAATGTCTAGATATTCAACTATTTGTTTTCTCTGTGAATGTATGTATATATATATGCTCTTACATATGTTTACATACTTTTACATATATGCTCAATATATATGCTCATATAGAATACGAATTTCCCTGTATTTAAATCCTCAACGGCAAATGGCCTGTCCTCTGTTAGTGGTGGCCGCATCCAAGAGGCATTTCAAGGAACAGGGAATGATGAGGTTGTTACCTTCCCCAGAGAAGAAGGACCAGCAAAAATGATAACATTCCTCATCAGTGCAATGGCAGAAGGGATGAGTCCCCGGGGATCAAGCAGAGACAAAAAGATGGGGGTGCTTAGGCAGGTGCAGACACCTCCAAAGTCAAAAACCCACCAGAGGACCCAGCAGGTCAAGGGCCCGTGGGGGAGGTAGGCGGCGGGAAGGGTGGAGGTTAGAGAAAATAGGCCTTTGATTTTAATGACTTTATTCATTATTATGAATTATTCTTTATTTATTATTATTCTTTATTTATTATTCTTTATTCATAATGAAGAGTCTCACCCTTACTCCAGGGGCTGCGGGGAATCCCAGAAAACTCCCTTTAAGGAGAATGACGTCAGTTCCCACTTTAGAGCCTGGGAGTGGGAGGGGTGTGAAGAGCAGGCTGCCGGGGAGGGGGAGGTCAGTCAGCTTCCAGGCTAACGCACACACTGAATGTGAACTGAAGATGCTATTAGAGGAACTGGGGCTGGGGGTGGGGGGGACAGCCAAGGGCTAAGTGTCGGGGGGCCTGGACTACACCGAGGCTGCACTCACTGATCTGCCCTAGCCACATTCACCACCGAGGACAGTTATATGTCCAGTTCCGTGTGGCCGGATACTTCTGATCTCCCATGTCACTGACCTCGCTGAAATGGGTAGGAAGGGAGTCTGTCCTTCGGGACAAAGAGCTTAAGGGAGGAAGAGGGACGTGTTTGTCAAACCCTAGGACCCTGACAGCACAGGGCAGAGAGAGAGCAAGCCAGTGACTGCTGTGGGGACAGCAGGAAACGAACCCACCATGAAAGACCTCAGGATGGTCCAGGCACTGAGACCCCAGGCCCTGGAAATTCAGAGGGCGGGTGGGGTCTGCACGTGAGTGAGAGATCGCCCATAAGGCAGAGCAGAGTCTAGCAGCCCACTTTCCTTCCCCGTTGCCTGGGGACAGACATGCATTGCTCAAAACAGCTCGTACAAAAGGACCTGCCTCAGGTGGTCCTCCACAGAGACCAGGAAGTGACGTGAACGATGGCATACCAGCAGGGGAAATGCCTCCCCTGCCCCTTGCTGTGGTCCTTACAGATGGCATCAGACTCAGCAGAACCCTCATCACCCAGCAGGAAATTCTTGCAGAGTTTCTCTCAGACTTGGATACTGTTCTGTAATGTTCCCGCCTTGTCTCATCAGCTGGTCTACCCTACAGTGAGATCCTCACAGTCAACAAGTCCCTTCTGCACATACAGCTTCCGGGAAGGACTTCCCAGTCATCTTTTTAATGAATGAAGAATGGAAGAAGATCTGGAATCTGAAAAAGTCTTCGAAATGAAAGGCAAGAGACCAAAGAAGCAGAGAACAGAGACTGAAAACAACTAAGAGCATTAGAGCTTAGATGCAAACGGAACAACCCTTAAACCCGAGAGCAGATGCCCAGGCGTTGGGGAGAGCTTGTGGTGGGGTGCTGTAGAGAAATCTATGCGGGGCAGAAGGACCAGCCTTAAACATGGAGTGGTGTCAGACAAGGGTTCAGTGAGACGGAAAAAGGGTGTGGAGATGAGAAAGGAGAGCAGGGGTAACAGTTGGGAACTTAGGGGGAAGGGGAGGGAGAAAGAGAGGAGGGAGGGAAGGAATGGGAAGAAAGGAGAGAAAGAGGGATGGGGGGGCGCGCGCAAGGTCTCCACTCAGTGGAAATTCCAAAAGAGAAGTGAAAAGAACCGGAGAAAAATCAGATCGTTAAATATGGAAACCTCTCCGAAAGCAGAGGATGTGTGTTTCCAGTTCATGCAACTTCTGTATCGTAGGCCCAGAGCAGGAGGCAGACCCACACCAAGGAGCTGAAGGTGGGAGCCAACAGACGGAGGGGCCAGAGTTCCCACAGAAAGACCAGGCATCAGATCGGTGTCAACTTCAGCACAACGCCTAAAGGTGTCCCGGCGACTGCCAAGTTCTGAGATGACCTGGCTCGTATGCTCCAGACAAACTGACAGAGCGAGCACAGTGCAGACACCAAGAGCACGGCAGACTCGGGAGAGGGGCCAGCACACAGAGGGGTGAGGGAATTCCTGGGGAGAGGTGACCAGAAACCTCAAGTCCAGTCTGACTAATCCTGAGACCCTGCCTCCAAAGAAAGGTGAAATGATGTCTCCTTCAGAAACAGCCAGCGACCAACAGCTCCTCAGTATGCAGTCTTCAGGAACAATTTTAAAAATTAAAAAAAGAGAAGAAAAATGCAAAAAAAAAAAAAAAAAAACCACAGAAAAACAACTCCCCAAAACAAACAAACCCAAGTAAGGCAGACGACAATTGAGGAAGATTCCTAGCGTCGTCACTAGGGGGCCTCCAGCCTCTCCCCCACACACTCGCAGGCACGGTAGCCACAAGCACCTGCACATAGGTATAAGAGAGAGAGACTGGGGGGGGGGGGGGGGGGGGAGAGGAGAGAGGAGGAAGAGAAAGAGAGAGGGAGAGCACTGGAGAGACATCTCCAATAGCAAAATTATGGGAGGCTCATGTCTGATTTTTTTCCTCAACCATCTTAAAAGTCTGTGATTCTGTTAGAAAGTTTTGGGCAGATTAACTATTTTAGTCGAAAACACAGCTAAACAAACAAACAAACAACACCAAAAACCCAGGAAGCCATTGTGAGAAAAGGCCACAGTCATTGAAAGGCGTGGTCTGGGCCTGGGCAGATGGCTCAGCAGGTGTCGCGCTTGCCTTGCTAGCATGAGGACCCAAGTTCAATTCCCAACACCCGAGTGAGAGCCAACGCGGTGGTACAGTGTTGTGATCCCGTTCTGGGGAGACAGACACAGGCAGGTTTGTGGGGTTCCCCAGCTGGTCATTTGGCTGAATCATCAAGCTATAAGTCGCGTGGGAGACCCAGTTTCCAACAAAAGAAGAAAAAGAAAAGTGAAGAGCGAAGAAGGCACACAGCATTGACTTCTGACAGCAGCAGCACATGCACACACACGCATGCATACCTGCACACACACGCATGCATACCTGCGCACACACTGGTATACACCTGCACACACACGCATGCATACCTGCACACACACACTGCACCTGGTGTACACCTGCACACACGCTGGTGTATACCTGCACACACACGTATGCATACCTGCACACACGCTGGTATACACCTGCACACACGCTGGTGTATACCTGCACACACACTGGTGCATACCTGCACACACGCTGGTGTATACCTGCACACACGCTGGTGTATACCTGCACACACACGCATGCATACCTGCACACATACGCATGCATACCTGCGCACACACTGGTATACACCTGCACACACGCTGGTGTATACCTGCACACACACGCATGCATACCTGCACACACACTGGTGCATACCTGCACACACGCTGGTGTATACCTGCACACACACGCATGCATACCTGCACACATACGCATGCATACCTGCGCACACACTGGTATACACCTGCACACGCATGCATACCTGCACACACACTCGTATACACCTGCACACACGCTGGTGTATACCTGCACACACACTCGTATACACCTGCACACACGCTGGTGTATACCTGCACACACACGCATGCATACCTGCACACATACGCATGCATACCTGCGCACACACTGGTATACACCTGCACACACACGCATGCATACCTGCACACACACGCATGCATACCTGCACACACACTGGTATACACTGCACACACATGCATGCATACCTGCACACACGCTGGTGTATACCTGCACACACACGTATGCATACCTGCACACACACTGGTATACACCTGCACACACGCTGGTGTATGCATGCATACCTGCACACACGCTGGTGCATACCTGCACACACACGCATGCATACCTGCACACACACTGGTGCATATACACCTGCACACACGCTGGCACACACGCTGGTGTATACCTGCACACACACGCATATACCTGCACACATACGCATGCATACCTGCGCACACACTGGTATACACCTGCACACACATGCATGCATACCTGCACACACGCTGGTGCATACCTGCACACACGCTGGTGCATACCTGCACACACACGCATGCATACCTGCACACACACTGGTATACACCTGCACACACACGCTGGTGTATACCTGCACACACACGCATGCATACCTGCACACACACTGGTGCATACCTGCACACACACAAATGACTAGCCTGAACTCACAGTGAATCTGCTAAGCTCGCATTACCCTGGTTTCAGCAGACATGTCCAGCTCACTGTGACATGCACTGTTTTCCTTTGAGAATGTGCAGCACCTCTGTATCCCTTGCTCATTAACTATCCAGACAGGGCTCCCCATTTCCAGGTCCTGCTTTGAACAGAAAGGCTACTTTGCCTGACAATCCATCCCTTATGCTGACCTTGTCCTGTAGCAGTACACTGCTGTGGCGGCTCAGCAGACAGGACAAGGAGGCATATTCATATCTGCAAACCCTGCCAGACCTCAGCAGAGGGCACCACCGTCCTGGCCAGTGCCACACTCAATCGACAGGGGAATATTTATTCTTTCAGAACTCCTCAGGTATCTACTGATAGCACGTGCAGATCATTAGCAATCAACAAACCCCAAAGAAATCCAACACCTGCAGACAATACAAACTGTCAAGGCCTATGCATCTCTTTTTCCAGCAGTGTACGAAAACAATTATTTTAAACACAACTAAAAGTAAACTTGCACAACATTGTCCCTCTGTGATGCACACGACTTCAGAGAGTAAGCCACAAGAGAAGAACTTTGTGTTTGGAAAGTCATAGGGATTTGCAATGACCAGCTTTCTTAGGGGGGAGGTAGGTCCAATTTCCCATTGCTTGCTCATTTTGGGCTCAGGGAGGCAGATTTTTTTTCTTCCCTCTACGGTGTTCTCATGCCCACAAAAATACTAAAGAAATCACATTAGAGGCTCATTCTCAGTTTTATGCCCAAACTGACCTACAAACTGTACATCAACAGGAAGCTAATTGTGCATAAAATTTAAATTCTACTGCCTTGCCCCATAAAAATGCAGACTGCCCTGGTGTGCAATGTGTGCCGAGCAGTCCAGGCAGGCAGGGCTGTCCCTCTCCACACGCCAAGCTTTCCCTTTCAGGGCGTTACTTTTATCATGCAGATCTAAGAATCTAATTTTAATCCAGGGGACCGTCTAGAAGATTAAACATGCCTTGCTCCCACTGAGTGTAATTAAGGAGACTAAGGATTCTTTCTTCTCGGAGGAAGATCCCAGCTGCCTGTATTCGTTTCTACCCACAGCTGCAGGAACGCCATCAGCAGCTAGGGCTATGGACTCGGTGATGATCTGCAGCCCTGAGTCTGTCTGGTGAGCTAAATGAGAGCAAGGTCGGCCGCGGGACAGCAGTGTGAAGCAGAGGGCTCTAGAGAGGGGTCAGGGCCCTGTGAGGGTGGCTCCAAAACGCCCAGATCTGAAACTTAACGGGGTCACTGGATGACCACTGGCCTGGGCATTTCTGCTAAGCCTGTACGGCAACCCTTCCCACTTTCAGTGGATCTACAGGTGTGCGTTAGACTGAAAACGTCACATATTGTGACACCTACGGTACCGACGTTTGAAGGTAACTGCCCGCATTTGTGGAGTTAGTGTCTACCAACGTAAGTGCTTCACGGGAGCAGCTTTAAGTAACCTTCGCAACGGCCTTGTGAAGCATATTATTACTATTTCCAAAATGAAGAAACAGAGTGCACGTTCAAAGTCATGTTGGAATACAGCAGAAGAGCCCTTGACATTGGCCTCTCGGCTGTCCAAACCTAGAGGTGCTCTCGGCTGTAATAGCTCAGGACCCAAGTGGCTCTTTCAGTGTGACCAGGCTGATGGATGGATTCTGAGTGTCAGCTGGATTCTGAAGTTTTAGCGTGGAAACAGTGTGAAATATCTCAATAATTTCTGCATCAATCATATGTTGCCATTATGGTGTTTTGGATATGCTGTACTATATAGAGCATATTAGTGTTGATTCCATCTCTATTGTGGCTATGGGGAAGTGTGAGTTACGGGACTGGCTTGTGTTCTTTCTATGTCCCTGCTGCCTTTAGATTCTCAACCCCCACCTTGTCCGCCACTATTCTGAGGTGCGTCCCTCAACTCCACTCTAGGGAAGATGAACAATTGTGAGAAATTCTGAAAATGCCTTCCGTGGACTCTGGTGGTTCCTCCCACTGCGCTGATCTGTCCTGTAGGAAAGCGTGTATGTCACGGCACCGCAGTCGCAAAGGACACGTGTGGTCACTGTGCAGGCAGCGGCGAGGGCGCGGAGTGAGGGCTTCTGCTGTGTACTGGCGTTTCCTGCAGGGCTCGGCTCCCAGCTCGAAGGCTGTCCTTTCGAAGAAGCTGTGGACACAGCAGCTGCCTCTGGTCTCTCTGTCCACCCCACATCATCGTGCAAACGGGTGTGGGGAGGAGGATGGTGGTGAGCAAAGGAAACAGAAAACCTTGACGGCTTCTCCGCTGCTTTTGAAGCACAGTTCCAATCGGACCTATTCTGTCTGAAGCACCAGGTTCTCAGAACGCGGTGCATTCCTTTGTTCTAGCAAACAGGAAACACAATGCGTACCTGAGTCGGACCATGGCAGCTGCCATGACTCAGCTGCGTGTCTCGCCTCCTCTGTCAAGTGCAGCCAAGCTGGCACTGCCTCTGTTCTTTAAAACTTCCTGTTTTGTTTTGTTTTTTCCAAAGCTGATGAGTTCATCTGCCATGGTTATTTACAATAGATATCACGAGCCTGCCTTGTTTCTTTAAAGCACAATACAAAACTGTGCATAAGACAGAAAAGTACCAGGAAGTGCGGAGCCTGGCTAACACTTGAGAGCCGGCGGGGAAGTCTGTCCAGGGCGCCTGTGAGTCCCTCTGTCATGGAGGTCTGCGGGGGCCTCAGAAGCGGAACCTCCGCTCTCCCTGCTTGGCCTTCGCGGTGGACAGCTGGCCCTTGCTCCCACTCCTCCGCCCGTCCACATTTCCTCCCGCGGGAGGTGCACACACAGACCTAAGCACGCAGAATGCGAGTCCAGACAGCGGAGGTAAAATGACTCCACTGTAACGGCCCCACTAAAAGCAGGAACGTGGGTGCGTGTTGACCTCCGGTTTTGAGCTGTTTAGAACGTATGTGATATATCCTGAGTACTGTTCTTAACTGTCAACAAATGCCAAATCGCCGTGGGATCCCAGACTGTCCTACTAAGTGGAATGCTAGTCTGACCTGGCTTCAAATTCGCAATCCTCCTGCCTCAGCTTCACGAGTGCTAGGGTTTAGGCGCACCCCACTGTACTTAGTTAAACAAAATGAACTCGTGTGGAAAACACGTCCAAGTTAAACATTTTCTATTTTTGTTTTCCAGTTTCGACAAAACCCTTATGTGAGCTGTTGGACCACCCCACTGCTGAGAAGCACCGCCCATTTTTTTTTTTTTTGAGAATGTGTGTACTCTGTAAATTTGACTAAAGCCCGCTTGTTATTCTCCTAATGACTGAAAACAACACCATTTCTCCATATCAACGGGAAGAAAATGGGCGAGAAAGGACCGACGGAGGGAGAGTAACAGGTGTGTCTCTGAGAAGAGCCGTTCCTGTCCGCGCAGTTGGTGCGCGGTGCGCATGTGCTCTTGACTGGAGGAGAGAGAGAAGCTGCAGTCTAGGTTGGAATGACTGGATCTATGGTTGTCTCGACTTCTGCTAACGGGTCACCTCATGTTTGCCAATAAACACAATGCTTTGATCTTTCATGTCTCCCTGAATTTGCAGGAAGGGCGTCTTGCTGTGAGAAGCCTCCTCTAGAAAAGTCTTGTTATGGTCTTGGATCCTGAAGAAATTACACTCTTCCCTCTTGACATCTTGCAATAAATAAAACTGTTAATATTTTGACTTTAGACAAATTTCTCTTGCTTTCAGGAGATCACAGTTATAAAAAGAGACACCGCCACATTAGTTACAGCAATTTAGTTCAGGGACACCAGCAGAAACACATCAGATCCATTAGTGCTGCCAACAGCTATATCCGCTTCTAATAGAAAAAAAAGGCTACATATGACTTATAAAATGAGTCTTCAAACTTCCTTGAAAACAGAAGAGGGTTGAGATGATCTTTTGGGTATAACTGAAGCAACAATCCCTGCTGTACTTAAGCCATGCTGTTTGTTTTCAAGATACTGTAGCTTAATGCGTTAACATCCGAAGCCTCTCGAATCATCAAGTGAACAGACACTGGGGAGAGACTCTCTTCTCAGCCCTGACGCTCGGTCCATTAAACCTGGCTCCCGCCTCTGGCAGTGTGTCATGCGTCAGAAGAAGGTAACGATGACAAAAAGAATTCACAGAGAGATTATAATAAATCTACCACTCTTACGATCAATCGCGCGACACTGACGTTGGGGGAAGAGCATCTATTTCTGCCTCTCTTCGGAGTCGCATGCCTTTGACTCTGATGCCTTGGGAAACGCGTCTTCACCCCATAGGAAACTCCGAGATCGCAGGTGGATGCACGCATTTTGCTTGTTAGCGCTGTTTTCATTAAAGAAACACTTTGGTTTGGTAATTTGTTAAAAAGCGGTTCCTAAAGGAACGATGCTGTCCCTCAAGATCTTTTAGAGACTCGCCTTTCATCAGGAAAGTTCTGCAGAGAAAAGCTGTGAAGATGCGATGAGAGACGACACCTCTGTTGCGAGTGATGACCAGGGGTCTCTGGCGGCGGGGCTGGGGAGACGGTTCAGTCGGCAAAGTGCTCGCTTTTCAAGCAGAAGGATGGGAGCTCTGTCCCAGGGACCCGTGTTATAAAAACACCCGGTGCAGTGGTGTGTGGTTGTAACCCCCTGGGATGGGGCTGGGGGTACGAAGACCCCCAGGGCTTGCTGACCAGAGAGCATAGCCTACTTGGCAAGCTCCAGGCCAATGAAGACCCTGTCTCAAAAAGCAACCAGAGGACAACAAACAGGTGTCTGATGCCTTAGGAACCACACCTGATGTTCACACACACGAGAGAACATCTACACGTGTATGCGCACCCGCACAGTCACGGACGTGCACACATGTGCTGTTTGGGAGACAAGAGAAAATGGAGGTAAATGCGAGTTGAGTGTTGAGCGAGTTGAGAACACAGATCCCTCTGCATCTGCCTCTCCTGGGGAACTGGAGTCCATGTCGTACTTCCTGTCTGGAGCTCCTCCCCAGCTGGCGTTTCCTGGTCCTTTCAAGCACATGGCTTTTTGAGTATTTCCTCTGCATGTCACTGGCCCCTGAGGGGTGAGCTTTGAGGGGCAATGTGCCTTCCAGGCAGAACCACTCACAGCAACATCTAACACTCTACTGAGCCTGCGGAGTGATCCTGACACAGACTGCCAGCTCCAGGCTCAGTCAGGACTCAAGGGTATTTCTGAAATGCCAGCACTTCCAGCTCAGAGATGTATTCAGTGGCCTGGTTTATTCGCAGGTGTCAACGTACCTCATACATCACCTTATGAAGAGACTGGGGAAGAGCAGTATTAGCTGGAGACAAATGTCCAGCCTTATCGTTTTCTAAAGTCCAATGTAAAGTTTTTTTAAAAATTTTTTTTATCACAGTCTACAGTAAAATTAAATCCAGATTAACAGTGGTGATTTAAATCTGGCAGTATCTAATTGAATTTTTTTTTAACTCCTGATGAGGAAACAACCCAGAGAGGCTTAATGGAATTGCCAGGAGGAAAGTTCTGGAATATTCCAGGGTGGATGACCTGTGTCCCAGCCTGTATGCAGTGCAGGACAAAGCAGGGCTCTGGGTGAATGAAGCTGGGAACTGGCACCATGAAGAGTCCCTGGGTTAGTGGCTGTGCTGCTGGAGTGCTAATTTCCTCTGGTACTAGCCTGATCAGAGAAGGATGGTCCCAGAAGTACTACAGCACACACTGACAGGTCCTTGACCAGTGATGCTTTATGTCTTTTAATGAGATTTCAATAGGTGTAACATTAAGCTACAGGATGGCTCAGGACAAGGACAAAACGACAAGGAGCCATTTTCATAGTGAAAACCCTGCCAGACCTCAGCAGAGGGAACCACTATCGTGGCAAACGCCATACTGGACAGTGGAACCCTGAGTGTCTCATCTCAGGGGTTTTTACTGATACCTGTACTCCTCAGGTGTTCTACTGATAGCACGTGCAGATCATAGGGAATCAAAATGTTCTACATAAAGCCAACACCTGCAGACAACACAAATGCCAAGGCCCAGGCAGCCCCTCACACAAAACAAACCATCTCAACTATAACTGGAAGCAAACTTCTGCAATACATAAAGCCTTCACTCAATAGTCAAGATAAATAGAGGGGTAATACCCATGCAGTCATGTGTCCCCCAGATCCGGTCTTACTCTGAAGCCTTAGGACATATGTGCTCACCAAAGCAGAGCTTACATAGTACACTGCCAAGCTGAAGAGGACACAGTCTGGCTGCATCCACCAATCTCTCTAGCCGACCTGGTGCAGACCCTGCCCCAACCACACTTGACATTCTCTTAACATGTGCTGTGGAAAAGTCAGAGATGCGGTGGGAAGTCAGGCCCCTGGGGACCTTATCAGACACCCACAGAGAGTCCTGCACATAGAAGCTGGATCTTGCTGTTACGTGATTTTTAAAGTTTATGTATTTCTGGAGAAACAATTCAGCAGAGTTTCATTTAAACCGAAGGGAAATGGAGACATCTGTACCATTTCTTGGAAGAAGTCAACTTCACTGACCAGGATGAGAACCACAAGGGGCAGAGTATATGTCTCACCGTGTCATGGGATGTGTAGCCTGGCTTTACATGCTGAAGAGCAACGCAAAATGATCATAGAAAAATAATAAGGAGCACGCTCCCCCTCAAACAAGATGAGCTCATCAAGTATCTCCTTCAGGAAGTCGCAAGGTTTCGGGAGAGCTTTTCCGTTGGCAGTGGAGAATTGTAGGAAAGAAGCGAGCAAACACCTGAGGATGTGCTCTTGCTGGGGCACATCAGAGGGATGTTCCCTTTCCTTAGGTCCTGGGACCTTTGCTCTCCATTTAGGAAGCAAGTGACTACAGGGAAGGTAGAGCCAGATGGCTTCCTTGGGGTCACTGACCAGCCGGCATGGTGGGATTGACAGATTGCAGATAAAAGGGAGAGACCCTGTCTCAACCATCAAGATAGATGGTGTTCTGAAGAACAACACCTGAGGTCCATCTCTGGCCTCCACATGCACCTCCCCCACATACACAGCACCCACGTGGACACACACACATGCACACCTCCCCCCCCCAACACTTCAGTTGTCTCGTGTGTAAAATACCCAGTGCCTCAGGGAACGTGTCCTTCCTTGACTAGGCTTGTGGGTATGCATTTTGTTACTAGCAGCTACAAAAATCAACATTAGTCAAAACAAACTGGTGTAAAAAGAGGGAAGGATCGTGCTGTGCATCACGCCAGCAGGGCGGTGTTGAATAATGGAAGGACTCGAGAGATATTTCTACACATTGGATTATTGCTTTTCCTTCTTTTCTTGTTATATGAAAGCTCAATTAAAAATCATTATCATCCATATGTGATCTGTCTAATAAATAGCATTAATAATTGGCCATTCCTCTCATACAGTCTGATGAAATACGTATGGGTATCTTAGCTTGTTCAGGAATTTGGGACAGAGAACCATAAACTGGGTATCTCAAACAAAAGTAGTCAACTCTTCAGTCCAGAGGCTGAGGAGTCTCGGCGTTGGCATGCTCAGAAGCTGGTTAGGGCAATCTTCTTCCTGGCAGAAGCAGTAGTGTGGCAGTAAGCTACAATCTTTTACCCTCAGTTTAGGGAAAGAGAAAGGAGGGATAGAAATCTTCACCGCTTTTGCAAGTGGCCTTGATATAGAATGAGAGAAAGGTAGAAATCTCCACAGCCTCTTTTAGGCTGTCCTAAGCTTGAAGAGGACCAGCTGACAGCGAGTTAGACTAGCGTCTCAGCTCACGGTCTGTAAACTCAATCTCTCCAACCTTTGTTCTTTTAAGAATTAACATACTAACAATGACGACCCAACCAATGAACCACTAACCAACACCCACCCTGACTCTAGGGACTTCAGACATTTTATACCCTAAGCCAAAAGTTCCCATAAACCCATGTGGCACCCAATCCCCAAAACAAGCTCCAGGTGCCAGAATGACTGCACCTACCCAGAGCTATGTTGGCTCTGAGGGGATGCCTAAGGTACTACATGGGACCCTGAGGTGGGAAACCAATAGAAATCATAAGATGGATTCAAATACCTGGGGAGCAAGGAGCTGTATAGGAACCTGTTTTATAAGACTTTCAAGAATGGACAATTTAGCATTGAGAGAAGGTCAATAAGTCATGTGAAAACTAGAGCTTAGACGCTGTCGGGGGTCAAAGAAGTGAAGGGCGGGGGAGAACGAGGGAGCATGGCCACGGGAAGAAGCCACCTGTGAAGCCTCGCAGCTCCTCGGGTGGCCCTGGGCTGAACTCGTTGATGGAGAAAGGCTATGGAAGTCCAAGAAGTTTGCACCTTGCTCGGGAGGCAACAAAGCCTTGGAAGGTGATCACAGACGTGGCCTGACCGGAATGGGTGTACGACAAGCACTGCAGAGGGCGTGGCGGTGATGTGGATCTGGGGGAGGTCTAGGCAACACTCTGAGTTGAGAGAGGACAGCTGAGAAAGTATTAGCCCGAGGCAGCAAGCCTGTGAGGAATGGGTACCCATTTCAAAAGCTGATCCTGTGCTCAAAGCGGAGGTCAAGGTTATTAGCGGCTAAGGGGCAGGGGGCCTTACTATCTGGAGACTGGTCCAGATGCCATTTGGAAGGCTACATCCCCCCCCATCCATGGCAGCCCCCTTTCCTCCTGTCTGGAGGCCCCTATGCTGTTGTCCTTCCCATCAATCCATTTCTAAAATGTAGGCACGTCAGACCTTCCTGCTGATCCACTTCAACAAAAAGTCAGAAGTCCTCGGTTACACACATATCGTGGCCCAGCTCTGGTAATTGTCCTTCTCCAGCCAGTCCTGACCGGGACTTATTTTCATGTATCCGGCTCTCCTCTTCTCTCCCTCAGAGCTCTTAAATTCCCCTGTGATCTCTGGGAAGATGCTGCAATCAAACTCCCCTGAGGAAGTCCAGTTAACTCCAGTTGAGTGGACCTGAGACTCAGGGGCACCTGGTGGTCACCTAGTGACCCACATTTGTGAGTTTTGCTAATGAAGACAAAGCTTTGTTGACAAACCCTGTTGAAGATACTGCTGCCCTAGCTCACTGGTTTGTGAAATGCTTTCAGGTTTCTTTAGCTGAAGGACTTCAAGGGGTTCTGGGCATTCACAATAGAACTGTGTCAAAGAGCTGCTGATGTTACACTGTGCCTGGTCACTGTAGCCTAATAAAGCCTTTTCTACTGTCAGTCTGACTGACAGGGTCTGAGAAGGCATGCGTTTTACTGTGTGCTTGGGCGATTCCACTTTTCTCTGGGAAGCTTGGAGTGGAATGGGGGAAAGTAGGGCCCTAGGGGTGACACTGCGAATGGATGCCTGCCTGCCAGCACCCTGCCCATCTGCTGGCCTCCGCCCACCAGCAACTTCCCTTTTGAGAACCGGGGTGAGTTGAGGCAGCAATTGAAGGCTCAGTCTCCTTGTTCAGTTGTAGAGAATTAGATGGGATGTTTTAAAGCAGCTGGTACTTGTGACACACTTGGTATGTTCTTAGTGGCGGAAACTGATCTGGACATTGTGATTACTATTGTCGTCACTGGGTAATCAGTTTCAGAACTCAAATAAGCGAAACCAGAAAAACTTGTGTAACACTATAGTGAGTTTCTAGAAGCAGAAGATATTCCCGGGGTTCCAATAACTGTTGTGTTTTAAAAGGTCCTTGAAAGCAGCTTTAAGGCAGGCGCAGTGGCCAGCACACGGGGGACTAGAGTAGGAGGAATGCTAGCTACAACTGTGAGATCAGTTCTGAGCCAGCCTGGGTTACACAGTGAAAGCATGCCTCCAATGAACACACAAACAAGCAAACAAACAAACAAAAACCAAAGACCAAACCAAAACAAAACAAAAAACCCAAAAACCAAAATGACAGTTTGAAAAGGAAAATTAAAAGAAGACAAAATGAAGCATGGCCATCGACTGGAGCAAGAGGCGCACAGAGGAGACCTTGGTGTCATCTTTCCATCACCACAGAAGTAAGAGCTCCCTGGCTAGTACTCCACATCCTACATTTCCTCGTCCACATTGTTGGTGAAGACATCTGTGCCCACTGAGGGGAGCCCTGTGCTAGGCAATCCAGGACGGAGGAGGGTGCTCAGGGAAAAGAGCCGGCTCCCTGCTAGCCAGTCTGTCCTCAAACAGCAGCAGTAGCTTGCTTTCGTCGGAGCCAAGAGACACAGCGAGTTTGCATGTCTGAACACAAAGATGGTTTCCTTTCCAAATGCTGGTCCCTGATGAAATAAGACACGGACAAAACACCCCTGCGGGGACCATCTGTGTCCCCAGGATGTCAGCAGCTAGCCTTGCTGGTTGAACCGGGTTTGGAGCACAGTCAGCTGTGGAGTTCCAGCATCCCATCTAAGGCCACAGGGGGAGGGTGTGAGGCAGGGAGTGGTGCGTGTGATGTGTGTGGTGGTACCCAGTGGTGGTGAGAGAGTGCAGGTGAGATAGAGGAGCAACTCGACACCTGCCACTCCATTTGGCTGCCATGACTGGAATGTGTTCCAAGGGATTGCTTCCTGGCGTTTCCTTTATGAGCATCCGCCATCTGCAAAGCACTGGGGCACTAGGTGCATTCCACAGGCTTCTTGCTAGCTCGCTGTCAGACTATTGAGAAAAGAGAAGACAAGGACATCGCTGTGTTTCCTAGAAAGGCCAAGCGACAGGTATGGCAAATCCATGGCCCAAATACTGCAGGCATCCAGAAATACAGTAAGATTTAGAACCACAATTTAATTTATGCTACCACAAGGATTACGATAGGTTGCTAAGCTTACTGGAGAGTCTCCATTCCGTGGGGACACTAATTCTTTCTTTTCCTGTCAAAAATTGTTATTTTTATTTTTGTTTTTATCCTTTGTAGTGCTGTTGATCAAACCCAAGCTTCATGCTTCATAGGCAGAAGCTCTACCACTGAGCGGCAGGCCCCGCCTGTGGAGTGTGGGTGAGCATGCTGTGCACACACCCATGCAGGCCGATTCCTCCTGGTTTTCATCTACCAGAAATGTGTAAGAGCTAACCGAGGAACAAAGCCCTGTGTCTGTGAACATACCTGCCGTCAGAGCGGTCCAGACATACATCCACCCAATTCGTCCCATGTAGTACCTGGGGAGGGTAAACTAATATTCAAAGGAGTGTGTGGTTAACCATCTCTTGTTAGAACCCTAACCCCCACCCCCAAGCAGTATATTAAAATGGTCTGTTCAAATTGATAGCTTCAACATTCAAAGGACATTAAAATAAACCGAACCGAGCCTGCATACCAATGTCAGAGCTGGCTTCTGCTGCCAATTAAAAGTCACCCCGTGGACGTGCCGCCTCCCGGCTCAACATGGTGCGAAGGTCTGATTTGTTTTCTGTAAGTCTTCATTTCAGTTTTAATGACGGTCATAACATCACATGTTTTTGCTCATTAGCATGGATAGGGCCTAAAGGTTACAAAAGCTGTGCAAAGAGCCGGCCTTAATTGTGTGGGTAGCTCTCTCAGGATTTGCTGGAGATCCCAGACTGGCGCTCTAGCCAGGCCGGACTCTGAACATGAGCAGGTCCCAGGCACTCTGCAAGGCCGTGCCCGATGAGCGGCCGCTCTAATGAAGTACACGAAGTGTGTCTTAGCATGCAGACTGCTGTGGCGCCCCTGCAAATACCTCTACCTTCTGATTTTTTTTTTTTTTCTGGGAGCCAAATACACGTCTTTGAAAGCTAGGATTCTCCTCCTTCTGACTCTTCATTTCTTGTTTTCTTTCTTTCTTTTTTCTTTTCTTGCCCCTGTGAGTCCCTGCAAGTCTGTGTGAATGTGTGTGTGTGATGTGTACATGTGTGTGTGTATGCATGTGTGTGTGCATGTATGTATTTGTGCGTGTGTGCATGTGTGGTTTGTGTGTGTTTGTGTGTGTGTGTGTGTGTATGTATGTGTCTGTGTGTGTGCGCCTGAGTGTGTGTCTGTGTGTGTGCATGTGTGTGTGCATGTATGTGTTTGTGTTTGAGTGTGTATGCATGTGTGTGTCCATGTATGTGTTTGTGTGTGTGTATGTATGTGTCTGTGTGTGTGTGCCTGTGTGTGTGTGTGTGTGCACGCACACGTGCATGCACATGTGGAGGTAAAGGGCGACCTTGGCCGATCTCCCTCAGCTGCAGTACACCTTGTTTTCTGAGACAGGGTCATAAGCTAGGCTGACTGGCTAGGGAGCTCAAAGGTTCTGCCTGTCTTGGTTTCTCCAGTGCTGGGATGACAAGAACATGACACCACGCCCAGATTTCTTTTTCATGCACATGCTGGGCATTGTTGTCAACTCTGACCGATAGATCATCCCAGACCCTGGATTTCTTCTTTCTTATAACGTGAGTGTCCGCAGAGCTGTGCTCACTTCTCCAGGAACTACCGAAGCCTTTCCTACAAAAGAGACGTTTCCAGTCGGAGGGGACACACTACTGGATCTCAAGAGAACATGGGTGGCAGTGCGCTGTGGTGGGCTACAGAGGCAGGAGCCTCTGACGTCTGCCCACCACTCGCTACTAACAGTGCTGGCAGTGAGGTGAGAGCCCGAGACCATTTCTGCTTCTCAGACAACTGTATGTGAGAACAGTCGTTTCTCATGCTTGAGGGTAAAGTCTACCAATAGCGATCGCCTGTCACCTCCAAGTGTCCAGGGGGAGGGATCCCTAGCTGTGCCCAGGACTGCAGGGCTGTAGGATGATTGCTGGTGACGGACAGACACGGTATGTGAAAGCAAAGGATCTAGGTACTGCCCGGTGCCCCTTTTGCTGGGCATCTATGGAGGTTCTGTCAAGGGAGGCCTTTGCAGATGACACGAGAGAATCATCTGGCAAAAGCTGTCCCTCAGAAAGATGTAACTTATGGGAAATTGGGAGTCCCTTGCAATTATATGGCACCTCTGTTTCTTGTACGGGACCTCAAATGTTGACTGGGAAGAGATGGGCATTGTACACATTCAGGACTGGACTTGATGCCTGGCTCCTTCATGGGTCAAGGGCTCGTTGGCTGCAGCTCTCCTAAGTTTTGGTTTCTTGGTCTGCTCATGGAAAAGTGGGCCCCAGTGACTGGGTCAAGGATCCAGATGGATGTGCTTGCTCCAGAACTGGAGGTACAGACCATCGAGAGCCAGCATTGGGTGCTAGGAATTGAACCCTTCTCCTCTGAAAGAGCAGCCTGTGCGCTTTAACTACAGGGCCATCCCTCCAACCCTGTGTTTTGTTTCTCTGTAGTCATAGCCTCAAGTAGCCCAGGCTGGCATCAGACTTTCAGTGTAGCTGAGGATGACCTGGGATTTTCAATTCCCTGACCTCCACCTCCCAGACGTTAGGGTTAGAGGTCTCCGCTACCGTGTGCGGCATTATCCGGTGCTGAGATTCGCTGGTCCCAGGGCCTTGTGCATGCTAAGAAAACACTCTCCTGAGTTATACCTCTAGCTGCAGACAACATTTTTAGTTTGAATAATTCTGGAATTATTAAAAAGTAGAAAAATTACAGAACTCCCACATGTCATTTCTCCTGCATCCATTAGTAATGACATCCTATATAATGTCTGTTCAAAGTAAGAAATTAACATTGTTAGAATTCTATTAACTAAATTACATAGTTGATTTGGGTTTCACCAGCTTTTCCACTATAAACCTTGTTCTGGAGAAAAACAAGCATTTTTTTGAATAATGTGTATCTCTCTGAGTTCATGAAACTAACTCAAGAAATAAATGGGTCTGGAGCAAAGAGCATTTCTATTAACCTTATCTGACTGACCTAATGTAAAAAACAGTTAAATGAATAGCCCAAGTCACACAGCCAATAATAAAGCCAGAACTCAAGCAGAGGACAACAGGGCCTTAGGACCCAGGCTCTTAACCATGACAAACGCCATGCCTACTTTAGTTTACAGGAGGGATGGAGACTCTTCTCTCCGAGGGTACGGATAGTATTTTAGGCATATGTAATATATTGCATACTTATATGCAGTATATTGCACATATATATGCAGTATATATATGCACTTATGTGCAGCATACTGCATGTGCCTATATAGCAACATCTCACCTCTGGCTGCTCTTGTGGATTGGAGTATGTCCTTCACCAGTTCGTATACTGAATTCCCAACCCATAGTACCTCCGAATGTGACTGTGTTTGAAACCAGGTAGTAACTGGGGAGGCAAAGAGGCCAGTGGGTGGATTCTAGTCCTTTACAACTGTCCTCATAGTAAGAGGGAACTGTGCTTAAGGCGTCAACACAGAAATGTGGAAGGACAGAGAGACAGTCGCCATCACAAGCCAAGGAGACAGGTCTCTGGAGAAGCTGTACCTGCCCTCAGCCCGATCTCACATGCCTGGCCTGTGGAATTACGAAGAGAGTAAGTTCCTGTTGCCGCAGCCACATGGGCATGAGGCTTAGTTACGGCAGCCTTAGCACACCCCGAGGGCGGCGCAGGCGTGGAGTCCCAGGGTGAGACCCGGTCAGGCGTTGCTAGGAAGGGTCTGTTGTTTGTTTTCTCGAGCTTCTCAGGTAGTCCCAATAAACAGCAGGGCCCACGCGTGCAGCGCCTCGCCCTACACTGCTGATGTGCGCACGTGTCTCCGCGGCTGGGCGCGGTTCTCCGTGCCCAGTAGCATCCCCCGCACGCACCAACGTTCTCGGTCTGCGGCACTTTGTAGGACGCTGAGCTCCCTTTTCTGAGGCTCCTGGGACTTCTCCACTCAGAGTCTTCCTGGTGGAGGTCCATCCACTGGGCCACGTTCTCCCCGAGAGTCCAGTCTCACACCTACCTTATCAATAAGATCAATAATGCTTTCTATTACGGAAATGAGTGAGCAACGAAGAAACGCAAGAGACCTGGCGAACTACTCCAGCAATGGCTTTCCCTGGCACAAAGACAGAACAGAAATGCCGAAATAATCTATGACCTGATGCCAGACACTAAGGAGTATGGGTAAAATTTAGCCTCGTTTCATTGACTCCACTATTTGTCCAATACAGACTTAGAAACGCAGATTCTACTTCTGCATTTTAGTCACCTTGAAATAAGGAAAGTCAAAATAACTTCAGTTGTCTGGGAAATGTGTCTATTTCTAAATACTTAATAAGCCACTTAAACAGCTTTGCGGGTCATAAAGCATCTCTCTATGGAACACTAGGTTCATCAGTCACATTGCTACGCCAGGCTTCCCTGTCCAAACAGTATTGTTTATCTGACGGAATGAAGATTAGACACGGGATGTTTATTTCAGAGGATACGAAGGTAGCAGGAACGTCTGTGAACAAGTGTGTACGCACGTGTCTTCGCTGTGCACACTCAGCCAGTCACTCAGAGGAGCTGATGTACTTGGTTGTCTTGCAGACAAGTTTCTTTGCGGAATGTATCACAAGCCTCTCCTCGTGGCTGAGTTTTTATCTCCCTCCGATTGAGAGTGGCATACCTACAGATACAGCGTTCTGAAGAGTCCACTCCCTGCTGTATTCTCTTTATTGGTATGGCATCCTTAAGATGTCTGTTGAAAGTCAGGTGCGTTAAGCTAACAACCTGAAAGGGTTGGGATCTAAGGAAATTTATCAAGCAAATTAACATCGACTTTAAAAGAGACAGTGCAGGAAGGTGGGGAGAATATTACAAGGATTTTTGTACAAGCCACGCAGCACAGCTGAGAAGACATGGCTGGCCCTCGGCGCTCAGTGTGGTGAGATGGCAGGACTTGGTGGTAGGGCCTGAGAGACGGCAGGTCTGCAAGTCTGGGAACAGCTCTACTTCGGAGCTGACATCTGTTTTCTAAAACCCCTAACTCACCGATGGTGCTCTGATCATGCCCATGTGAGCCATTCCCCTGACACAATCACACAATTTCTAGCTTAGGACAAAGAGGCAGGTGGAGGGGTGGATTCTCGTCTGGTGCTAGGATGGGAGAACCCGCAGTCCATGGCCTCTCTTGTTACACGAATTAGAATCACTGCGGGTGCAAGCTGGGTGCAGGAAACATGCATAGGTGTGCACGTACCCCAGAAGGCTTGGTCACCTGGAGAACCTGAAAAGTCCCCCCCCCCCCAAACTCCAGCAGCCTTTAGGGATGAGATGATGAGCATCGGCTACTGATGGCAACAGGTCATGCTCCTGCACAGGAGTGGGGATGGAGGTCAGACAGTGCGACAAGGTGGTGTGTCAGAGGTACAGACATGCCACCCATGTCTGCTTTTGTCCTAGAGGTCTGCATGTGCAGTATGAATGAGTCCTAGACATTGCTAAGGGTCCAAAGAGCGGGATGCTCCACACTGTTAGTCTCCTTGAAGAGCAGGACGTGGGCTTCCCAGGCTGAGTGGACCTTGACGTTAGGGGACAGCATCACGGGTCATCTTTGTATAACTGCACTTTACCTGAAGGATTTTACTCGGTCCTTACAATTGCCCTGGCCTATAGCAAATCTAGGTAGCCTGTTGGAGTATGCAGCACAAAGGTCCGAGCTCAGGGGGTGTTTCCACTGTCTAGCCGATCAGAAATACATCGTCCACCCCTGTAGGGAGACAACTTGGTGGGAGTCAGCTCTCCCCTTGCACTAACGAGAGTCCCAGGATGCTCCAACTTGGGTACCCTGACTTGGCAGTTGATGTCTTTAGCTGCTGAAGCAGAAATACCCTTAATGTCTGCTCTGCTTCGTTCATCTCCAGAGAGGGCCTGAAGATTCAGGGAGCGATGGGGTCATTCAGATGTCAGGCTGCTCTACTATCTCTTGAGTCCGGGCTTTCTAGGAGAGGAGAGCCATGTGATCTCCCTGGAGGCTGTCCTCCGAACCTACCACATTTAGATAGTTCTTCATTGTAGGTTGTTTGCCACGTGACTAAGTAGCAAGGGGTAAGACGAACTCAAAAATATTAAATTACTTGGTAAGTGTTTGTGCATAGTTTTCCTTTTTAATATGCTCTTAAGGATTGAACAAATTAAGAGGAACAGAGAGGCTGCCCTTCTCCTGGGGGCCGGACTTGACCTGAAAGCTTCCGAATGTCTTATTTGCTAAGCATGGCTGTGGTGTTTGTGCTTCAGCCTCACACCAAAAAGCCGAAGCCAGGGCATCAGCTGAGTGTTAGGCCTGGGAATTCTGATGTGCCCCTCGTGGGTCCTTAGGAGAAAGCCACACTGGCATGGGAGTTGGAAGAGACCTTGGGGACCCTCTAATCTGATCCCTTTATGGGGAGCCCCACTGCCTGTGGTCACCGATAATTTACTGAATTCAAGTGCAGTTGGTGACAGAGAGAAGGCAGAGCGTTGACTCCTACTCCAGAGTCCTCTTTGTCTGCTTGGCAAATAAGATGATAAAACTTACATGAAAAATAAACAAACAATAGAGCAGAAAACCTAAAAACTACAGAGGAATCATTTCGGACTATAGGAGAATCGCCTCTTTCCATAAACGGCTATCATTAAAGAACAGGTAGGCTCGCGCTCGGTGAGCGGGGCTGGAACAGCTGCGTCTGTCAGATGAGGCTATTTACATGTGCTGGCAGATGGTCCACAGTGGAAGAGCTTTGCCAGTCTGATTACAAGTCCTCATCACCCCAGATGCCTCCTTCAGGTGCCCTCCCTGGCTCCCGTGCTCCCGAGAGGCGGAATGTGGGCACTGACAGCTTTTCGTCCAACGCTGGGGTGAAATCTGAGGTGTTCGATTGTAAAGGATTTCAGGGTTTAGGCAAAGCTGGCTTTGGTTTTTATCTGCCGCTGTTTTTTCTTTCAGAGAGGAGGGGCCCCGATGGGAGGAAGGCTGAGAGGGAGCCTGTAAGTCCTGCATTGAGGAAGGAGAGGCTAAAAGCCAAGCTAAATTTGCTGGGGTTACTGACCATGGATAACAGAACACATTTGGTAACACGCATCCCTGGATATTACCGAAAGAGTTCTGCTTAAAATTAAAATGGTATCTGTTGCCTTTTTGACATCGCATTAAATCTGCACACCTGCAAGGCACCTCTGCATATGAACTTGGACCCGCCTACACAGGGTGAGTGTGCAGGCAGATGCCTGCCCATCCTTCGTCTCCCAACCCCCAAGGGCTTTGACGCTCTCCCTGTAACGCGAGTCTTCCAGAAACAGGTCTTCTGGGGCACAAGGATGTTATGGGGAGGATCTTGTAGAGATGAGGCCATCTGTCTTCAGAGCTTTGGTCCTGTGACACCATTCACCCTCTGTTGCCAAATGTGGTCCAGAGAGGGGCCTTCCTCCAGCCACCTCCCATCAGTCTCCACTAAGCAGGATGCATGCCTCGGCCATCACAGCTGATGGCTTCCAGGCTTCCAGGCTGGGAGAAGGGCCTGGGTGGAAGAATGGATGGATGTGAGGACAGACAAGGCTGCCTTCAGCTCCTCCCACTGGGGGCTGTCTACTTGGGAAGCATATGGAGCCGTTCGTCTCGGGAGCATCCTCACCTTCCTTCGGAATCTGCTCCTGGAGGTAGTAAAGGCATCCACGTGCAGAGGACGGGGCTGGGAGGAACCGCTTCAGTGTACGGTCTGTCTCTGGAATGCCCGTGTGAATGATGTACATATTTAAAGGGCCAACGTACAAAGTCAAGACTAACAAAGAGGTTTGTCAGAACCTGAGATAAGAGGCCTACACCTGCACGTACGTTTTAAAGCTCTCACCCAGGGGAGGGAGGCAGGAAGACGACGATGGTGCGACTCCAGGTCCGGCGCACGAAGACATGAGTGGTCGGAGCATTGTGTCTACTGGTGCTAATTTAAGATGAAATTCTGCAGAAAAATATCGCATTACCCAAAGTGCTATACCAGCCCATAATATCCTCCTTGGGATTTCTCAGCCACTGCAACGTTATAAAGCATGTCTGAGGGGTTGGTGGAGTGTGGCCTCATAAAAGGCTTGGGATGAAGAGAAGGTCAGCCTGTGTTGGTGGAAGGAATAAGGTGCTTTAAAAACCACTAAGGATGATGGAACTAGAGGGAGCTTACTGAGGTCTTTTCTTAAGTCATTCATTCACATGCCAATTGCTTCTGAGGAGTTCTTCCTTTCTAGGAACAGAGTTATGGGTCCCTTAAGTGTCCTAGGTGTGACTCAGGGTCCTTCCAGCCCATGATGGAGGAACTGATGTCATCCGTTCTTACTACCATGGACGAAGCTCAGATGGCTGCACTGCACTCCCTCTGTCTAACCTGCAGAGGCCTGAACTGAGCAAGAACAGGAACTTATTACTCCTGTGACAAGAAAAGGGAAGGTGGGGAGAAGCGGCAGAAACATCTACATCACTTCCTTCCACCGGCAGCCAGCTTTTAACCTTGGAAAGAAAAGGGTCCACAGAGAAGAAGCTGGGTGCTTCACTCTAGGGTATAACACAAACTGTCCGCAGCTCCAGGACACCCCAGCTCTGTCTTCTCAATTCCAGAGCTGTGGCAGGTCCTAAGCGGTGCCTGGACATAGCCCTTGGGCACCAGGACAGAGGTGTCGTTCCCTTTACCCGGGGAACAGGACCTATTCCTCTTTTTCTTAATTAAAAACAAGACCTAAGAGCTTGTGGAAAGGCAAGACCTGAGGCCTAGCCCAGCCTGCCTAGCCCACAGCTTCTCAACTTCTCTTGTTTGAGACTAAACTGTTTGGGACTCTGGAGCAAAAGTTGGGTATGACCCTAGAGGGGTGCTATTCTAATGCAGCAAGATAGACCCCAGGAGGGCTGGCTGTGGGGCTCCGAACAACCAACCATCACTCTCCATCGGAACAGAGATAGAGGTGGCTTATGTGGGTTACTCTGAAATCTTTCCCTTTTACATCTTTTCTATCCCCTTATTGGGGCCATTATACACCCTAACCCCAGACAAACAATGCTCCCCAGCACCTTTTGTAGCCTGTGTGCTGATTCAGCAGACACATCCATCTAGCCCAGTGGTTCTCGACCTTCCTGAGGCTGCGACCCTTTAATGCAGTACCTCATGCTGTGGTGACTCCCAACCATGAAATTATTTTCATTGCTACTTCATAACTGTAATTTCGTTACTGTTATGAATTAGAATGTAAATATCGGTTATGCAGATGGGCATAGGTGACCCCTGTGAAAAGGTCATTCGACCTCCAAAGGGGTTGAGACCCACAGGTTGAGAACCCTTGATTAAGACATTCTACTTATCTGTGTGCCAGCTGCCCAGAGTTTCTTGCCAAAGGCCACATGCCAGGAGGCTCTGGAGCCTTGAAACCCACAGGCCTCATGGCCAGAGCTCCTTCCAGTCTCTGTTGGAGCAAAAGGACCTTGAGCAACAGATTCAGTGATGCAGAACTTAGAAAATAACTCCTGAAGATGGGGAAAGCTAAGACAAATTTCCAACTCTGGTACTGACACCCCCTCCCCGTGTGTGTGTGTGTGTGTGTGTGTGTGTGTGTGAGACAGAGACAACAGCATCAGCCTCTCCCTCCTTGAGGGAGGGTTGCCAGGAAGCAGAACCAATCTGACCTCATTTCCCAGTGCCTCTCACGCCCCTCCTCCCAGTCGCCCAGGAGAGCAGGGAGGAGTATGCACTGACAAGCTTTGGTGTGGCTGGCCTTATCTTCTCCTCCAGGGGCAGCCTGCCTGTTCTGGGGATGTCTGTGGAACACATTTGACAATGATGCCTTCCTCCTTGAACACACCACAGAGAATGGGCCTGTGGTCTCTGCTCTATTGGAGCCTCGGGCAGGGCTCCATACCCAGCATGGCCACTGAACCCCCTCAGTCAGCTCCTTGGTGATAACTGAGTGGATTTGTTCCGAATGCAGGCAGCGGGAGGGGGCTGTGCGCTGGGGTCCCTCCCACGCCAATACACAGCTCAGGGTGGTTCTGCACAGGCCACAACACCTGCCTCCCAGCCACCAAATTATGCTCCGCAGGGGACAGGCCAAGGCACAGAGCTACTCTGGGGACTTGCTAGGTTGCTGTAGTCATGTTCTTTCCCCATAGAAAACAGCCCCAGAGCCATTTTGCCTGACTCTGTTTGGGAAGCCCCAGGGAGGCTCTGTCCTGCAGAGAACCAGCTCTCTTTCATGCTGACCTGGGCGGCAATCGGTTTGTGCTTGGGCTTTCCAGTGCTTGATGTATTTTATTCTTCTTTCGCACTTTTCATTTATTTCCCACTGCTTAATCCCTTTCCCATTAAAATCACGCAAAAGCCCCGACTCTCCCCATTCATATGAAAATACGCTTTGTTCTCCTCCACCACCATTCTGCAGATTATCATTTCAGCCCTAGAATCAGCAGGACTTGTTTCCCATAAAGGAAACAGCCATTCTATATTCCAAAAACTTGCTTTTCATCAGCTTCTAAGACACACCGATAAAGCGAAAATCCCCAAACTTTATGAAGCATTTTAATTTTACGTGGCATTGGAAGCCCGCGCGGGGTGGTCGGGGAGCATGCGCAGACGTCTGCACAGCTACTTCCAGCTCAGCTCTGTGGCCCAGACAGATGTGCTTATTAGTGCCAATTAGTCTAAACTGGTACAGAGCGAGAGACAAAGAGACGGAATATAAGAACCCCGGCTCGCGTCACAGGCTACCCTTCAGCTGCACACTCAGAAGGACAAGTACCACGGGGTACACTTCTGTGCTCCGGGGAAGACTCCATTTTGTGACCAGCCCTACGAGGACAGATTATCCCCTCATTTTTCTTTCAGTGTGTCCCTCTGGCAAAGGAGAGCAGAGAATAAAGGGAAATAGTTTGGGTTTGTGGCACAGAAGGCCACAATCAGTCTCTTCCCCCCAAACCACCCTTAGGATTAGCATATGGAATCGCCTGGACTCCTACATCTTTTTCAAATTATCAGTTGATTAGGGAAAGCGAGCAATTCTCATCATGAGGGATAAAAAAAACATTCTATGGTGCCACGCTGAATAAATTAAGTTAACCAGAAGGGCAATATAAAATGACCATTCGGAAACCTTTTCTGGGGAGAAGGGAGGCTGAGCCTTTGTGGGATGCGTCCGGCCTTAAGATGTGTTCAGATTCTACCTAAGGCTTGGCATTGCTCTCAGAGCTCCTCCATAAGCCAGGCCAAGGAATTAGACGGAGGAAACTGTCACGTGTGGTGCCTAGAATTCCCGTGCCAGATGCCTTCTGATGGGCCAGACCCACCAACCCGTCTCTACTCCTATCACAGACAATATGGCAGGCATGCTCATTTCCCAATAATGCTGAGGTTTCTGCTGGTATAAAGATTTTGCAGATTTTCTTGAGTGTACAGACCCAATCATCTAAGCAAAATGTTCAAGTTATAACCTTCTGTCTGGCATAAAATAATAAGACTCCTTTCCCCGCTGCTCTGGGTTAGAAGATCTCATAAAATGGAATAGAAACTGAGCTTTAATCTTACCAAAACTTAAAAAAAATAAATCTTTGCAAGCTGATTTGAAAGTCTACTAGGAAGTAATCAAGTTGTCTGTTCTTTTTGTCTTTGTAGGGCCATCTATCAAGGAATTAATTTTGTCCATAAATGGAATAATATAGAATGCAAAGTCACCAAATTGAAAAGAAAATAGATTTTGAGTTTTCATGATCAAGTGTACCTTAAACTTGAATTAATACAAATATAAATTACACACAGCTATTTGGCTGTCTTCCTCGGTGTGCTTCCTGGGTGTGTGACAGAAGGGTGATTGCACTGCTTGTTTAATACAAAGCTGATTTCCCCAGAACTGGGGCTATGTTTTATGGAATATAAAATAGGATTGCTGATGTGGATGAGAACACAGTCTCCTCTTTTGACGGGCAGCAGAGGAGTCTTATTTAACTTTGCAGACAGATCTTAAGCATGGGAAGGAGAGCGCTAGGGAGGCAGCAGAGGGCTGGCGGTCAGTGAGGGGAAAGCTTGAGGAAAGGGTCAAAGTAAATCCCCATGCAGAGACTAACATGGAAAGACTGGTGAAACATATGAAGATGAATTAGGTTTTACTCCGATAGAAAAAGAAACCCAAAGCCTTTCCTTTTTACTTTTTAAAAGGTTTTAAAGTTCAGGTTCTTGCTGGGAGCAGCGCAGAGGAAGAACAGCCAGCATAGAGTCAGGGATACAGCCTACTCTTTAGCAAGGAGACAGTAGGTTTTTACTTTGGCCTTCCAGGGTTTGTCTCCTGAATGCCCTTTGCCACTGCTGGGCCTTACTGTGCTTGTTGCTACCATGGTCTTTCTGTCTTTCTTGTGGCATGAAAGTTCTACAGGTTCTAGCCCCTCACTGGGCACACATCACAATGGTGATGATTTTCCTTGAGCAACGTCACTTGGGTAAGGCAATTCCAACTCAGTTAAACTAGTGATTCAATTGAAACTCCAGAAAAAATAACTAAAAAACACGTATAGTTAAAAGTAGTAGGTGTTTTTCACACAGAGTTACAGGGTTAAATTAGGATGTTTTGCCAGCTGCCTTGGAATCAGTAACTTAGGAAACATTAGTAATCTAATAAATAACATAAAAGTAAGAAAACATATTTTTGCTAGGAACTTCTTTGGTCAGAGTTAGGAAAGCTAGAATAAAGAAAGCTTCATTGCTGGGGCCCACGAGTTTCACCTATGAAAAACAGACCCATGATCAAGAAACAACAACCGAGTTTCAGTGCCCATTGTTAGGCTTGAACTTCCTCAACCACAAACAAAATTGATTCTTTCCTGGTCTCTATAATCAAAAGTTTACTGATGAGTTTTTTGCACCTTGAGGATACAGAGCTGTGCAGCAGATTCTCCTTATACCTAAGAAAAGCAAAAGACCCCTGGCTTAAAGTTTTCTAGTTATAATGACCTTGTTTCACTGCATTAACTAAAGAAGAACTGTGTTGAGTTAGGGTACTACGACGTACACTCGCTCCCTAGCAACTGCACTGCTACCTGCAGGCTACAATAGAAGCTGGCTGTGAAGTTACTTGGCTTGCTCAAACTCTGTTAATCTGTAATAGGTAAACTATTTCTTCTAGGATATAGATGTATTGTGGGGAGAAAATATTTGGGGAACTAGGTGTTCAGGCATGGGTTTTAAGATAACTTGTCTTTAAAAATATGGAACTTGTAATCGCCAAAATAAAACCTGTAATCATTATGTGAAGCTTAAGTTTATGATTAAGATGTGATTATAATGTGCTCTTTCCCCATGAGGGACTTTGTCTAATACACACACACACACACACACACACACACACATACACACATGTGTGTATGTGTGTGTGTGTGTGTGTGTGTATGGTATATAAAAAAACAGACAGACAGAAGAAGTAGGAGGAAGAGAAGAGAAAACAGGAGAATAGAGAAGGGAAGAAGGAAGCTTGCAAGAGGTGAGGGTAAGATATATGTGTGTTGGAACTTTGCTTCTTCCACAAGATGTGTGTGAATGTGTATGTGTGACTTTATGGAGAAGATATAGAGAGAAAAGTCAGTAGAAAAGGAGAGAAAACCCCGAATAAAGAGAGAAATCTAGTGCCACCCGTAAGAGGTTTGGTTTTGTATCATATTATTTCACCCACTCTGCCTCTTGCTCCGGGGTGGCTGAACTCCTGCTGAGGCTGGACCTTGGCAGGTTCTCTTACTAGCATGTCTTTATAATCGGATTTTCTACAGTTTCCAGTTGTTTGTTTAATTTTAGAACGTTCTCCTATACCCCAGGCTGACCCCTATGCTTAGACAGCCAATAACAAACTTGAACTTCTGGTCCTCTTGCTCTGCCTCTTGAGGGCAAGGATGACAGGTTTGTTCCAACAGACTCAGCTGGAGGAGGTGCTGCAGATTTGAACTCAGGGCCTTGTGCGTGCTAGGCAAGTACTCTACCACCTAAGGTGCACCCACACCCTAGTTTTAACGTTTTTTGTTTGTTTTTTGTTTTTTTTTTTAAAAGTAAAACAAGGATAACTAGCAAAGCGACAGGAAGGCAGGATTTGTTTGTAAGATTTCTTTAGAATTTAATTTATAATATTTTAATAATTATTCTGCATATAAATAACTCAACAATAGTTTTCTAATAAACACACCTGATTAAATCTTTGCAAATCACTCAACTTGGTTCTCTGGAGAAACAATTCTCTTTGCATTGATGGTTCACTGATTTACTTAATTTTTAATTAAATTAAGAAATTCAGTATTTAGCACAATTATCAGAAGTAGGTCTGGAAACAAACCCAGCTTACTTGTTGAAAGCACTCAACATGGAGAGAGCAGAAGCGCTGGAGAATCACTGGCCTTCAGGGCTCAGTGTGCTGGGATGCGTTCAGAGATTGTTGGATACTGGTCAACTTTCTAGCTCCGCAGTCACTGCTGGGAGAACATTCTGTGCTAAACGGAAAAGACTCAACAGTGCTTACTCTTGGATAAAGAAAATACTCCCAGGGCTGGAGACGGCACTGTGGTGAAGAACACATGCCCGGAGCTGCTCTTCCAGAGGACTAGGGTGTGGTCCCCAGCACAACGACAACTCCAGGAGACTGAAGCCTTCTTCTGGCCTCTTCAGGCACCTTCTTGCATGTGCACGGGCAGGCACGCGCGCGCGCGCGCGCGCGCGCGCGCGCGCGCGCGCGCGCGCGCACACACACACACACACACACACACACACGATATCATATTTTTTTAGAAAAAAAAAAAGAGAAAATACTATGAATAGACATCTTTGCTCAAAAAATTAAACTTGTGTATTAATTCAGGGCTAGTGGATACATATTGAAAGTATATTTCACAATTTACTTCATTTGAGAACTTGGAAGATGTCACACAATTATCTCTTTGTCATAAGAATAGAGAGAAATCTTGGAATCAGCTGATCTGGAGTCCTGTATGTTTTGGAAAAGCCAGGTTCTCTGATCTGTGCTTACCTATCTGCTTGATGGGTACAGAAAAGCTAGTCTGAGTAAGATGAAGCAGCTGGCAGGAGATCTGCGTTTACAGAAGGCTCTGTCGCAGGCAGATGTGCTGGTGCCTGCCTGTGACTCCAGTACCTCATGTGGGAGGCTGAAGCAGAAGAACTGAGAGTTTGCAGCCAGCCTGGAGGCAGAGTGAATCTCTGTCTCAAAATCAACAACAGCAAAACTGTGTATCGTTCAGACTCAGACGTTCACACCAGGTATTGTCCCTTTGTTAGTACTGCACATGAAATAGTTGCATATCAAGCAAGATGGTTTGCCTGTTCTAAAGTTTACAATTAGAAGAAAAACATATATGGATTATGACTAACCCATAGGAAAAGGAGGTAGATGGGTGGTTTTGGCAGTCCAGCATCTCTGGGGGTTAACCACACCTTTCTCTGTCCTGTTTGTCTGGTTCAAGTGGGATTCCCCATCTCTTAAGTTCAGGGTGAGCGTCTGACCCAGATATCTCTGTTCTTCTTTGCGGCTGCTATTCATCTGACTAAGCCAGTGGGATGTAAACAATAAGGGGCTTGTTCCAGGAGAGTAAATACGGGAGATGGAGAAGGGCAGGTAGGTGACAGTGCCAAATGAAGGAGAGACGACAGCTTTGGGGAGGCATCATTTGCGGACCAGCATCCGGGCAGGCTGGTAGCCAGGGAATGCCCTAACCTGCTCAGGTACACAGATAACATGCTGTCAATAAAACTAACTTTAGCTGAATTCTGTATTGATGACTAAGAGACTCCTAACACAGCCAGACTAAAGGCGGGAGGGGTAAGATGCAGAATCTTTTCTTATAAACCCATGTAATATTTATCCTTATAAGGGTCCTACGGAGAAAGTAAAATAGGTTGGGGTTTATTACCAGGTCATGTACCGAGGAATTTAAAATCAACTTTCAGGGAAATGAATAAATGTCCACTACGGATCCATGGGCAGAGCAGTGGCCGAATCACAGGCTCTCTGACTCCAGGCTCTGCGTGGCCGTTAGAGGATGACGCTGTAAATCCCAAGAAAAAGTCTAAGGACTGGTTTCCTAGAGAGATGTCTGACTCCTACCTCTCACAAAGAATTCATAAAATATGCTAAATGATATTTTTAGATGGAGATGGTCGTGGGCTTAGATTACTCACAGGTTCTGGCGAACTGTGACCAGAGAGTTACCTGACAGTGGTATGTGCAGCCAAGCCTAAGACTTTGGGGAATCAGTGGGCTCTTTTTAAACATTAGGTACCTGATAACATGACTGAATTTCTGAAGCCACTGTAGTCATTACAGCAATAATTTCGAAACACTCAGAGGTTTATAAAGTGAAACCTTACACAGTACTGTATGTACTATATAAGTAGAAAGCACTGAGATCTTATGTAACTGTAAAGTGCGGCCTTGATTCATCTTATTACCCCCATTAAACCGCGTCACTATTCCCTGTTTATCTCATGGCAGGTATTACTGTCATGGCTGTGTTCACGTGGAGTTGCTGACTAATTAAAAATTCCCTTCATTTTCATCAATAAAGTCACAACAATATGTGTATCCCTTTGCATTACTTGGGCACAGGGTTCAAGTTCAGAAAACTGGGCAGGAGAGACAGCTCAGCCGGTAAAGGATAGGCTCACAACCAGAAGATAAGGGTTTAAGGTCAGAAAATTAACACTACACACCGTTGAGAAACACCACACATGTGCCGTCACGCCATGAGGTCCATGAAGAACTGCCTCCGGGATGGAAGTCAGCTACAAAGAGGGGTCCCCTCCCCCACACTGGTGCTGGCGGAGATCAGTCCAGTGGTAGGCAGAGTGTTTGCTTCCTGTGTGTGTATGTGTGTGTGCATGTGTGTGTATGGGTGTGGTGAGTGTGCATGTGTATATATGTATGTGTGCATGAGTGTGTATGGATGTGGTGTGTGTGTATATATGTCTGTGTGTGTGTGTGCATGTGTGTGTATATGTGCATGTGTGTGTGTGTGTGTGTGTGTGTCTATGTGCAGATGCAGAAGTTCTTGAGTGTGCAGACCAGAGATCAACCTTGGGTGGTATTTCTCCAGATATATCCACCTTGTTTTTTGAGTAGCATCTCCCACTGGCCAGAAGCTCATTAAGTAGCTGGGCTGGCTGGCCGGTGGGCCCTGGGGATCTGCCTGTCTGCCTCCCCAGTGCTGTTAGGGTTCCAAGCTCACACCACCACACCTGGAGGGTTTTGTTTTCTCATGGGTTCGGTGGATTAAATTGGGACCTTCATGCTTGTACGTTGATCACTTTACTGACCAGGATGTCTCCTAACCCTACTTGGAGTCTACTGCTTACAGGTGTTATTAGAAGCGTTACGTAGAACATATAGAAACAGAGGGACAGATATGTTAGGTCAAGACCATCACGATAAAGCAGAGGCCCGGTTAAGAACATCTTGTGGGCAGAGGTGAGTCTTGGCCCCTCCTGTCTAATGGTGGGTTCAAGTCTCTAAGCAGCCATTTGCTACAGCATATGTGAAGCTGATGAATATTTAAAGACAGAGCAAAGTGAGAAGAAATGACAAAAAGAGCCAGCATGACAGCTCAGCGGTTAAACCCTGATGCCAGCACAGGACACCACTGTCTGAGTACGGCCAGGGATGCGCCCGTGTCTAGACTCACCTTTCAACAGCGTGACTTCAGTCACTAAAAATGGAAAAAGCATTCAGATTTTGGGTGTGCTGATACAAGCATTCTCAAAACACTATTCAGAGGAGCATATCAGCCGTGTAAACGAGGGTGTTTGTTAATGTTCTAAGTCTTCCATCCTGGGATATAATTCTGCTTTATTTACTTCCTTCAGTTCTAAGCACATCATGTCACAGAAATACTTTTCACATTAGGAAAAAAAATCATGTTTTAATTTTAAACATTTCGGATCATTTCTCTTTTTTAAGGAGTAAGAGTTAGCATGCAAAGAACGTAATTAAACCAAGCAATAAAGACCTTGATATTTTCACGCTTCTAAGACATTTAGTTTGTTACGTGATGTGCTAGAATAGAATCCATTCAAGGAGCAAATTCTGCTTCCATCTTGTTGTTTACTTGGGATTTGATTGCCCGTATGATACTCAGGATGGGTGGAAATGCTGAACTCAGAGGTCTTCTGGGCCTCCATCAGTCAGAGGTTATCTGCGTGGAGACGAGATCAGCTCGCTTTTCCAGTGCAGAGCTCACATCCTCAAGATACCCACACAGCTGTGTTCCAAGGCCATGCCCAAAAGATACTGCAGTTTTGCCTTCTTATTGTTGTTTAACCCACATAGATTACTGCAGGACAAAATACATGCTCACAATTTTAAAACGCAGTAGAAGCTTTGATAGGTTGCAGAGAAAGCTCTGGTCTATCAGGCAGGATTTGCCAAGGACGCATAACTCCTATCTATTATCTCAGTACATAAATGATCAATAGTTCTGGGGCAAGGGGTCTGTGTCCATCAGAGTTTAATGAAGCACAAGATAGTACCAACATTTAGCTCCTGCTCACAGGGGCCAGGAAAGCCTACAGACTTTCCTGAAATCATCCATAGGTCCAGCCCTGTGGGTCTTACTTATGACTGCTGATTAGCATACATAATCAGGCGGTGTTAGCCTGGATTCACTATTAAAGATATACACAGAACATGCTCCCCCTCTCTTGGTTCCTGCTTTAACTGCAATGTACAGTTCATCACCTGGACACAGATGGCTTCTGTCAGCCTTCTGAAATCCTTCCCTGGAACCTAGTGTTTGCATTTCAAGCATAGGCCCTACAGCAGATCAAGAGTCCAGTTCTTTGTACTAAGCTTAAGCATTCCTGCCCAGTAGGACACATTTCAGAGTGTGTTGAAAATATCCCAGCGCCATGGAAGCAACTCCAAAGCTAAGAATCAAGCAAAGGAGGCAGAGCTTTTGGAGTGCATTGCCCCCAGGGACAAAGGAACAATCAGGCCAGAAAAGACATTTCTTACTTTACTCCGTGTGCAGACTTCAGCTGTGCACAGGATTTTCCTCAGAGAGGCTTAGGGGTGAGTGCGTGTGCACGCAGCTCACTACACTACCTATGAGTGTCCGCTCGAGGACAGGATCACCACAAAGCTTTGTTAGACTTGTCTAATATGCTGAAACCAGGTCCAGTTTGAGAAAATGTCGAAATTTGAGAAAATGGTTAACAAGTAGTGAGATAGTTCTCAGAATCTGGTTGATTCATTTCAGAGGTCCATGTCTGAACCCAGAGTCCCAGTCTCCTTGTCCAGGAGCAGCATTTATGCTGCACTTGGTATGGGGACCAGGTACCCGTGGGACCCGAGGACTGGGCTACTCACCGCATTGCTGTCAGGATGCTACAGCAAGCAACACTTAAATAAGGAATGCTTCTCTGACTCAAAGGAAGCACCGAATGGTTGACGACAAGCACATATACAGTAAGTCTGTGTTTGATTTTACCAATGTCTGGTAAGCACTGGGACGCTGGGCTACGAGCTGCATACGGAAACCATGTTCAGAACGGCTTAGAAATGCAGTTTACGGGACTATACCATACTAGAAGGGAATTAGAGACCTCTGTATTTACCCACTAAAGTAATATTTTAAGGCTTTTCCCCCAGAGAGAATGAATTACATCCGTTGCCAGACCTAAAATGTAGGTAGCTATAGTTTTCAAAGGTACATGTTTTTCTATTTCTCATTCTAATGTTCTTCCCATCGAACCACACAGGGCTCCTTGAACCCAGGGAGTGCTCCATCGGTGCCTCGGCCAGCAGCAGGCAGAGGGGTGATACTATCTGGCTTTTAAGGTTAAGACCACAAACAGGGCGTGTACTTTAACCTTGTTCTTTTCGGAGGTTCTATCTTGAAACTCATAGTGGGAGGAAGCCCAAAACACAGAGGTGTTCAGTCACGCCCTCGGCTGAGACACCAGGGACGACGGATGTCGAGGTGAAGAGGCCAGCCACCCTTCAGCAACCCTTTAGTCCTGTGTAGCTCCCTGCTCCTTAGCATCCTGGATTTTACACACACACACACACACACACACACACACACACACACACACACACACACAGAGGGGGGAATTAAGTATTAAATATTAAATGGCTTAGGAACCAGACCCACAAGACACAGTGCTTTGTTACAAGGAATTATCCTTCCAGACATTCATAATTTAAGATGTTTATTTATTTAATGCTTGGATGACCCAGAATGGTGTTTCTAGGTGTTTTATACAGTTTTTCTTTGTCCACTTCCAAAGGCTACAACCAATACATGTATAAACAGACTCTAGGAGACATTGCAATATCACAGAAAGAGAAACACAGATATATTGAAAAGAAATAAAGAGAGATGGAGGGGAGACGGAGGGAGAGAGAGGGAGGGAGGGAGAGGGAGAGAGAGAGGGAGGGAGAGTTGCCCCTATGGTCTCACTCTTTTGAATTTGTAACGTGACCACTCGAGCTCTCCGTTGTATCTCACATTGAATAGACGGAGGAGCTGGTGAAGTCTGTGGCCTCTGGTGGTTGTGCAGTTTCCCCCTACACCACCACCACCACTACAGACCCTGGTCTGGAATGCAGAGTTTGCTCTAAGGTTGTTCATAAGACACACTGTGAAGGGGGTGTGTGCATTCCACACCAGTTCTCATGCTGTCTTCCAGAAAATTCTTTCCATCAATGGCTACTTGACAATTCCAAAAGTGTGTTGTGTTTTGTGTCTGTCTAATATCCTGAGTTTATTACATGGTATTATGTCATGCTAAATCCTCCTTCACGTCCATAATAATCTACCCTGATGCTAGCTTTCATATGTATCGGGGCTTTATCCAATAGACAACATGGAAGACAAGCAATGGATTAAGGTTATATTATCACAGGGAAATCTAATGCTTATCTTTAAGAAGATTTAAGTTTAATTAAGACACACACATCTAAGATTTATCAATGAATGTGTGTTTGGATGACTGCATTTGGAACATACTAATTAGGTTCCAATTAGCCAGGTCAAAACAAATACATCAAAGGTGCTTTGGCTTCCTGGATGTCTCTTTCTGCCTCCTAAGTCTCTGTGCTCTTCTTGGTCCCAGTAAATATCTTATCTCAGTGTGCCCTTAACTCTCGGAAAAGGCTCCTCGGTGATGGCTGGGGCTATTAGTGTTCAGTCCACCTCCGAGAGTGGGGGCTCGCCCTGATAGATGTTTCCCAATGCGTATCCTCTCTCCAGGGCCTGCGGAGTATAGAAGAATCCACAGCCAGAACTGTCAGAGCTCACATAGAGAGCGACCAAACCGTGGACAGTTTCTCTAGTAACGGATGAAAACTGAAAACTGGTACTCCGTAAAATGCATACGCCTTCTAAAGTTCACTTATAACTTGAATGCTGCAAAAAGATTGTGGTTGAAAGGGCTCTGACATCTCCATGCACTGGCTCTACAGACATCACACGTTTATGAGGAGCCCTGAACGGAGCCCCACAAATAGAAACTGAGGGTGACCTGTCCTCTAAAATGTAACGTGAGTTTTGTAAGGTGTACGATGGTCACGCGTGCTGAGCTTGGAGACATTCACCACCTCGAACTCGATCCCTCGGATGCCTCTTAAACAGAGGGTTGTGACACTTGGCAGCTCCTTCCTACCGATTTGCAAATGTTTTCATCCTTCATTTTATTACCTTACCTAGAGTCAACCTGCTCTCCTGGCACCGTCAGTCTCACTGACGGGCGAGGCTCCCTGGGCCTGGGTTCTAATTTATTCAGTCATGTACCCCGAGACATCTCAATCACTCACAGCTAGAAACAAGGACAGGGCTGGACTCACCAGAAATCTCTGTTTTTGTCATATATATATACATGTATATATACATATATATGTGTGTGTGTGTCTCATATACATATACATACATATGTATACATGTATGTATATGTATATGGTTATGGTTATTTATTTCAAAGAAAGTGTAGCGACACACAGGACTAATGTGCTGATGTCAGATCCGAACCCCAGTGGAGTGATGGCCACATCTGGAGGCAGAGCCGGTAAGACCACTCAGTGGGTTAAAGTGGGTGCTGCCGAGGCCTGGTGGCCTGAATTGGATCCCAGGAACCCATGGTGAAAGGAGAAATCTGACTCCCTGAAGGTGTCTTCTGACCTCCACAAGAACGCTGTGGCTATGCATGCACGCACACTCACACCCCCCATCAATAATCATAACCGTAACAACAATAGTGATAATTATAATAATATCAGCTTCAGAAATGCCTGGCTGATACAATTTGATGCCCTTGTGATGTGGCCATTGAACCATCAGCCACGGAAGAAAACCATTAGGGGAAAAGCACCACATTTATGTAAGAAAATCTTCACTGTGTCCAGCTGTAGGGGTTTGTGCTACTTTTAAGTGTTCTCTGTTCATATCACGCCGTAATGAAGGTTTCCGAGACATGTCAACGTCCAAGATAAGGAGTTACTGATGTTTATAGGCTATTTGTTAGCAGGATTCTAAAATAACACATAAATAATACTGAAGGGAAGAAATCCCTAATTCATGGAGATAGCAAGCAGTAAAAGCATTAGGTAGGGCCCTAATGGAGAGTATGCTGTGGAATTCTGTTTAATTATTTACGCGACTGTAAATTACCCTCTGCATGCCGGGGCCCGACAGAAGCAACCGTTCAAAGTTAAGGGGAGTGAAGAACCAGAAAATGCTTGAAAGCATATCAAAGAGGCCCATGTGACATAAAGTTAGAGAAACTGAATTTGGTTTCCGTCAGGTCAGCACGTTGAGTTTTTATGAGGTCAACAACTGCCTTACAATACCTAAATGGCTCCAAACTGAAGTGTCAAATCAGTCATGGGTTGAGCAGAGACTCGATTCTACCTTACTCATGGTGCTTGGCTGGGCACTGGCTGACTTTCTAGGGTGAGCAGTACTGGCTCTTTAGAAGGTGTAGAGGATGGTGCTAAGTAGCCCTGGCTGGGAGATTCCTCAAACAGAACACTCCGGGTCAGTGCCATCCAGGGTCAGCCATGCCTCGCACAGAGCCCCTCCAGAAGCTGCCTGTCACTGAATGCAGCCCCCTTGCCAGCCTCAGAGGGCAGGGATCTGGGCTGGCACCACAGAGCAGAAGAGGGCATTGTCAGTGCACCGGAGCCTGTTCTTCCGAGGGACTTCTGGTTGGTGGATCTACTGTTTGTGTCTTTAGACATCTTTGGTAGGCATAAGGGCGCATTAAGGGTAAAACTGAGAATCCTAGAGGCAGTACCTGACTGAGTAGTTTCAAGCATAACTATAAAGGCCTCTAAGAGGAACATTTAGTGTAGGAGCCAGATGAAACTTGCAGAGAAACTTCCCAGGGGAACTCTGGCGCCACACTCCCTGGCCCAGAACAGAACCTGTGTACCTGGTGTGAGTCAATGGGCTCAAATGTTATGCAGATACGTGAATGAGAGGGATTTTTTTCAAATGATGGGAAAATCATATTGAAGCCACTAAAAATTTAGTTGACTCTTACATCCAGAGTGGTTGTGTTAAGCCTAATTATATCATTTTTCATCTACCTTCATGCAGATCTTAGTAAATGTGCAAATTAACCAGTTGATGCTATAGTTATTGTGGGAAAATATTAAATCATTAAATATTAAATCATTTTGGGGGAAGTCTGGCGGATATTATGACCTCAGAGAAAAGAAGAGCTGAACTCTACTTCCCACAAGAGGAGATGTTGATCGTGGGAATTAACAGGCTCACTTAGGGGGTGGGCACCCCACCTGTGCAGGCCGTGTGGGGCAGAAGAGAGGCACAGTGAATCCAGAGATGTCCATCCTTAAGGAGAAGGCCATAGCCAGCCACTTACCTTTTCATCTGATTCGGAAGATTTGGGGTTAGCCTCTTTTCTCTAAGAGGGGAGGAGTTACGGCTGGCTAGGAGTCTGGATGACAGGGTATGTGACCTCTCAGATCTGAGCAGATCTCTGATCTCTGAGCATCAGATCTTTGATGCTCAGGGACCAGAAGCCAGGGGTGACTCAAGCCACAGCACTGTAAGCCTGGTGGGTGACTCATCACCACCAAGACAAATCAGTCACCTGACACGGACCTGTACCAACCAGTCTCCTGTTCCCACCTGGCTGTAGCAAAAGACTAAGTTTTCAGCCAGGAGTGGTTAATAGAACGATTCTACAGACTTCACTGGGACGGACTGAGTTTGGCTGTCTTGTGGGTGACAGCAGATGGCAGCTTGTCAGAGTGAGGTCATGAAAGTAGAGCGAGTTTGTGAATGTTGACATTGACTTCCAGCTGCCCGCCCCGCCCCAGACACAGGCACAGATATTTCAGGCATGTGTCTTCTGATTTCTGAGCACAGTTTAAGTGAGAAAGCCACTGAGCACCTGCCTGGTGTTTCCAGAATAAACTGTGGCTGTTACAGTTTTCCAGGTGAGGGGTGGGCCTCTGAAGCTGTCAGTTTAGCTAAGTGCAAAGCTTGTTTTTTTACCCTTCAGATATTTTAAACTTCAGAATATTAAATTGCTGGAGATGATGTTTTGAGAGAAAGAAGAATCTTGTCATCCACAAAATTCTCAGAGGTGGGGATAAAGAATGCAGGGTCAGCACAATATCTCTGCCCCATCCTGGACGGCTCCTCTGTTACTGTTTCTCCCTTCCCGTGTCAGACCCTAACTGCACATGCCCAGACGGATGCCATGTCATCATGGCTTACACTTTCCGCCTCTTGTAGGACATAGCAGCTGGGGCTCTGCTACTGGACTTTACAGACTGACCTACAGGAAAGGGGTCCCTCTACAGCACCCCCAGACTAGCCCGTTGTTCCGGGTAGGCTCCTCAGATGAGACCAGCAGGGCACTTCCCTGGAGTCTGTGACGTCTTGGGGCACCTGTCCAGAACACAGTCTTCTGGCCTCCCGCAACTTCTCAGGTTCACAGGTTTAAGTCCCGTGCCTCCTCCGTTATCCCTACAGACGCCACCAGTGACTCCACGTCTTTATCTCTAGAACACGTCTCTCCACTGAGTCCGGAGTCTGAAGGTCGAGAGGCCTTTTCTGAACTTGGAAAAGTAGCTCCCACCCCTTGTCCATCATGGAGTCTCAGTGAGTGTGCCCTGATGTCTCTTCCCCAAACGCCAGGATCTACAAGTCTCTTGTTGTCCATCTCCCTCCCCCGCTCCTAACTCAGCAGGAGGGTGATAGGAGACTCTAAGGTTATCTGATAATATTCCTTTAGGATCAAGTAAGAGAAGTAAATGCCAATGCAAATTAACTGAAGACACTGCCTTTTAAGTGCGGAGCCTCAGGTGTCCTAGGACAGTCCTCCCTGCCAATAAATCCTCAGGAAATGCTGTGACAGACTCTCTGTCCCCGGGGTCCACTTGACATTTCCACTTGGATACTTCAGACACTTCAAATTCAGTCCGAAATTGAGTTCACGGGGGCTCTCTGCTATTTTTGGTCTGCTCAGTCATAAGTCAAGGGCACTGCTGTCTATCCAATTGCCAAGTCCAGACGCCTGGGAAGCTATGCTACCCCTGTGTCTTACCAGACACCATCCATTCGTGTACAGGCACATGGCTCCAGGCTCCCATGGTAGATCACAGGGATTTCTGGCACAGCCTTTCTCTGACTGGCTTTCTGTTAGACCCTCCTAAACACAGGGGCATGCTTATTATTATTCGGAGCTGGGGACTGACCCCAGGGCCTTGATAGGTAAGTCCTCTGTCACCTGGCTACCCCCATGATCCCTCTTCTTATCTTTTCATTTTGAGATACGGTCTCACTAAGTTTCACAGGCTGGTCTTGAACTCCTGCTTCAGCCTCTTGATTAGGGCCCAGCTTATGCTTAGTTTTTAAAGTCAAATATGGTTAGGAGTTTTCTTTTCTTTTTTTTAATCTCCAAATGACTTGCCATTACACCTAGGATGCAGTCAGATCTCTGGAGGAGCACAGGGACCCTGCAAGAGTCTCAGCCATTGGGATCGTGGCCATGCCTTCCCATTCTTCCTCGGAGGCCGATGCTTTTGACTTTCATCACTGGCTTTTTTGTCTTGCTGGTTTGTTTTCACCTGTTTGTTGATTGATGGGTCACAGAAGCTCCGCTGGATATCATCTGCCGTCACAATGCACCCAGTTCTGGCAAGCTGTGCATTCGGGTGCAGGGACCGTGCAGTCCTCTCCCTCACCAGCTTTGCCTGGTTTAAGACCGCAGACTAGCTTCTCCACTGGCTCAGGCTGGAGCGGTATTTCTAACGGGCACTCCGGTTGAAGCCCCTCACCTTTGGAAAGGTACCACGCACGTTCTGCCCTTTTTGCAGAGGCGTCTTCATTTTCTTAAGAAGATTTATTCGCTTTTACTCTGTGTGTGTGAGTGTTTGCCTACCTGTATGTAGGTGCCCCGCAGAGTTTATGAGGGTGTCAGATAATGGGGTGGGTGCTGGGAACTGAACTGGGTCCTCTGCGAGGTTGTCAAGTGCTCTTACCTCCTGAGCCATCTAGCCAAGGTTTCCCAGTTCTATTTACTCTGAATGATAAATTCCATTAATACAAGGAAAAGAACTTTGCTATGCCATGTGTATACGTTATCCTCCAATGCAAGTCTCTGATCACTTTAATTAAGAGAATAATTGCATTACACATGAGCCATACTTCATGATGGGAAGAGCTGATCAATTACGACACATGATCATGCCGTCTTTCAATAAAGACGAAAGCGTTAGCCTCTGCTGGCCTTTCTGCCACGATTGGCACTCTCAGCCCAGCAATGCAGAGCAGTAGCAAAGCTGGTCACTGACGACTGGGACTCAGCACCAGAAGTCGGCCAGTGGGAACCTGTATCTAACCACTGCCATTGTGGGGGCTGCACCCTAGGATACTCCTCTGTACCTCCATCACAGCGGGCTTTGCACAGAGATCGTATTTTAATTAGAATAGGCACCAATTTCACAAGTTGCAGGCAGTCAGTTGTTAGTGGCGGGGCTGTGCTGGTTTGGAGAATTGGCAAGCACGTGGGACCGGGATGGATCAGCTGGGGAGAAGAAATGGATGGAAAATAAGAGCCTGCTGAAATCACTCCACTAGGAGTGGGGACAACTGGGGACCGCTAAGGCGGCCATGGGACTTAAAAGAATAGGGATGATGCAAAATAAATGAATAAGTAAACAAATAGCACTTCAAAAGGACCAAAGCCCAACTAAAAAGTGATTTTCCTGACGATCAGAGAAAACAACTAAAGATTTTCAAGGAAAAAAATTAGAGGAGTGTGAGGTACTTCTTAAGAAGTAGTTTGGCTATAAAAGGAAGAAAGTCCACATGTCCAGTGGGCACAGCCACAGTCTCTCTGACTGGTGCTTGTCCCAGCATCCACTGCTTCACCCCAGGGTCCAGAATCAGGCTTTGGATTTGCCCTGGTTGCTATCCTGGTTGCTGATTTTTTTGTTTGTTTGTTTGTTTTGTTTTGTTTTCGAGACAGGGTTTCTCTGTTGTAACTCTGGCTGTCCTGGAACTCACTCTGTAGACCAGGATGGCCTTGAATTTACAGAGCTCCACCTGCCTCTGCCTCCTGAGCGTTGAGATTAAAGGAGTGAGCCACCACCGCCTGGCCTCCACCCTTGCTCTTGCTCTTCTTCCTGCCTACAGAGGTCACCTGTTTGCTGCTGGCGGTGCATTTGTCTTGCTGTGGCTTGATCGTGTCCTTTGCTCTCCATCAAACCTATCCCCACTTCTGCTTAATGATGAATCTCAAACTACTGGTTTCACTCCAGACCTGCTTCCCTCTCTACCATCTATCCCCACCTCACTGAACGGGTACCCCAATCTTCTAGTGACTTATACCCAGTCCTGTGGCTCATCTCAGGCCTTCCCTTTATCACATACTTATTATTTAGCCTGCTTTTCACACATATGTCCAGAAGCTGGCTGTTTGTCTGGCTCTATCCCAACCATCTCGGCGGAGGCTCACATCATTGATCCAGATTCCTTCAAGAATAACTGCTCTCGGCACAGTTTCCCTTGGACAGGCCTTCCTCTGCCAGCAACTCTTTGTCCCTCTCATTCTATTAAACATAAATGCTTAGGCCCTCGCAGAGTCCGGGGAGGGGAGGGCTCTTGGCTCCGAGCACTCTATGACTTCCATTACTCATCCCGCACTCTGCTTGCCTCTACCTCAGAATGTTTGCGCGTGTTGTCCATTCGGTGGAGATCTTCCCTCCACAGATATCTCCATGGCTGACATCCTGGGTCTTTGGAACTGACCCACAAATATTAACTACCATAAAGATAGTCTCTCCACACCATCTTAATGTAAGAACTCCCTGCCCCATCACTACAAACCTTAGCCTCAGTAGCTTGCTCTCTCCTGGTACCATACATTGCACTTCCCGTTTCTCTACTGAGGGATGGCTTTATTTACAACAGTACTTTTCAACACCTAGAGCAATGTCTGACCCATAGGTCCAATATTTTCTTATATGTAATTATTACATTTTATATGAAAACAACATATAGAGAGAAAACTAAAAATGAATCCTTCAGTGAGCCAAAAAATATGGACTGAAAAAGCTCACGGATTCAAGGAGCAACCGTTCTGAGGAGAATGTGCTGCTTTGCAATGAACTTAATGTCCCAGCACCCCTCTTGTTGACAGTATCTCAAGCGGCAGGCGCAGTGCCAGGCCGTCCATCAGTCAGCCTCTGTGTCCACAGTGGCAAGCGTTGTGTTCTGTTATGTGGTCATTTCCCCACGTGTCTGGGAATAATAGGCATTAGATGGACAATAATGACAAACAGGGGCATCTCTACCTTTGACATGATAAGAATCCATTTGTACGTCATGTACTAGAAAGGAGCCCACGTGCCCATTGGAAGTAGCCCAGCACGGACACAATAACGGTGTGTTCACTCTGAAATAACTGTTTACTTAAATACAATCCAAATGGCAGACAGGAGGGGACACAAGTCTCAGAGGCCTAGGGTGTTTGCAGATCCCTAGTACACACAGAGAGGGTAACGGGAGACATAGCATAGCACGTGCCTTGGATGCGTGGCTGATCTCCTGAGCAGAGGGGCGAGGCTGACTTGGAATGACTGATTTGCCTTTGTTTCCACCCTGATCACAATCTGCTGCTGGAGGTGAGAAGCAAGATAGAGGTCTGGGATGCTAACTGACTGGCAGATCATCGGCTCTCTGAATAAAGCCCAATTTAGATTCCATTCTTGTCTCTCCTCATTGGCATTTCAAGTGACAGGCAGCATGAACTCTGGCTTCTGAGAAGCACTCCATGGGGATGAGTGAAGCCTCTGTGATTCTAAGGAACAATATTAGCGCAACCTTGACCTTGGCTGGATCCTTAAACACACACGCCTTTGCTCCCTGTTCTGTAAAATGGGAATGTGACTGCTACAGCTCCTCACTCTCATCTAAATCCGGGCTTCAGAATATTCCAGATCTGAGAGAACTAACACAGTGCCCACACCATACGTAACCCCACCACACAGTGTAAAAGACCTAACTATGTCTGCAGTGAGACAGCGGGATCGCACCCAGAAGGGATGAATTAAGGATGCAAATTGTCTCGTGCCAGGTTTTGATCCTGGAGTTCAGGTCAGACAAGTTTTGTCTCTAAAAGAGGCAGAAATGTGAGATCTCATCTTACTGCTGGGTTAATGCATCAAAACATAAATTTTTCACGAAAATGAAAATTTCATGTATTTATGATATTAAATATTATTCCATTATGTTTTTCCTAAGTTGAGTTGTCTTCTTTAAACGCTGAAACTGTTTTTCTGAATCTCTTTCTTTACTTCCACCATTTCTGTGAGACCCTCAGCTCTTGATGGCTGGTTGGCAGAGTCAGTGTGGGTGAGGAGAGGCAGCCCTTCTGGAAGAGTCCAAGTGATTGCAAGGGGAGAGGGTGGGTGGGAGGACAGCTCTAGGCTGAAACCCTGAGGCTCTCCACTCTAGGTATGAGGAACAGCTTTGACTACCTGGCTGTGGGGACTCTGCTGGGGGTGCTGATGTTGCCAACAGACGTGCACTTTTCTGAGAGGAACCAAGATCCAAACAAAGATCAATGGCTCCTTCTCATAGTTCAGACTTCTCATGTGGAGTTGGACAGAGTGAGAGCAGCAGACGGTCTTACCGTTTGGGGTGAGAACGGTGGAACTGGCTTTTTATGTCAAGGATGCTTGATTCCTTGCAATTGCCAACAGAGTGGAGAGCGGCAGACTTTCGGCGGGCAGGCAGCTGCCTGGGTATCTGCTCGAGTGATACCTGTCTGAGTAACTGTCACTTTATTTGGAGCTCTAGATGTGACAGCTTCTTAGCGCTGGGGTCCTTATGAGACAGTGTACCTCTGAAGCCAAAGGACAGCAATGTCTAGAGTAGACCATCAGGTTGTGACGGGCCACCGAATAAAAGAAAGGTTTGTGATAGCACATGCGTGTTAATGCCTGGACTAGTCAGCTCGCCCACAGATTGGGGGGATGGATTTCTTCCAAATTTTGAGAAAAGAAAATCTCAATCTAAGTTAAAAAAACTAAGCAAATTAACAAAATTAGCTGATAAAGGAACTGTGAAAAGCAATTAAGCTTATCTTATTAAAAACAACAACAAATTACTTCAAAATCCATAATCTCAAAAGGGGTTTAGTTAAATTATAACAGCAAAAAAAAAAAAGAACATTCTATAATTTTCTAGAAAATTATAGTTAAAAGGTTTGAGTGGATGATTTAATAGTTTGATATCAAGTTCACACACCCAAGCCTGGGATCTAGCTACTTTTTCTGCTGACTGGCCCCTGAGTGGACGCTCAGATGACTCAGGTTAGCTTTTAGGGAAGAGTTGGCCACGCCCACCAACCAAATTTAAAGTGTAGAGACTTTCAACAGAAAAGAACTGTCTGTTGACCATGTTTTCATGACTGCTCCCTACCTGGACACGTCTATGCGGGTGGCATGAAAGCGGTGACAGATATCCCGTACTCTTTCATGTTACCCGCATAGACACGTCCAGTTAGGAAACAGTCATGAAAACATCAGGTTGGCTCCAGCTGGAAATGTAGACTTGCTCTGAATTCCTGCCTCGCCCTTGGTCTCAGCTTCCGACAGCTCCACCTGACTCTGCTCATTCTGCTTCGGAAAGTGATTTCAAAGTTGGCACCACTAATCCTACACTATCGTGAATCCCATAGGGCAGGTGGCAAATTTAACCTTTAGTTGTGTTTAAACTCAAAAAATGACAATAATCTTCCACTGATCTCTCTTTAGAACAAAATCTGTGAGCATCAGTCACGTGAATCACAGGCACAAACGGTCTCACCCTATCAGCAGCTACGAGGCACATCCTCGCAGACGGGGCCACTGTGTGGCTCCCTTGTGGTGTCCCCTTGGCTGGGTGTCTGCTTCTACAGTCCACTTGTGAGCAGTCATAAATCAGTTTCCTGTCAACAGGTCAGTGGCCTTGGAGCATCATTTCCAGAAGATGGGAATGCCTGGATCCTACCCTACAGGGGTGGCTTCCTACCTTTTCACACATAGACAGCCCCATGAGCCTCTGTGTCCCTGCTTCCTCAGCTCTGAAGTAGGAAACACATGATGATACGCTGGGACTAAACAACCCCGCTCACAGCGCTCACGGTGCTCTCCGGAAGACTGCGTGTGCCTGCTGCTTATTAATGTTAAGATACTGAAGAGACACACGAGTCTTTATAAAAGATAGAAACTCCTTATGGAATTGTCACATTCGAAATGCCTGACTTTCTCAGAGATTTTTGGTTTTTTCCTTTTAGATTTTAATAAAGAAACATGGGATGAAAACACCTCTGCCCCTCACTGTCATGAAGGATTTAAGGTTGTTCTACCGGATGGCAGTACAGTCGTGATTTCTGCCTTGAAGTAAGCAGTGCAGCCATTCCCTACACCCGCTCCCCCACAGGGTGTTGCATACAGCTCAGGCTTTGACGGAAAACGTCCAGCTGCAGGAGCCTCACTGCCTCTCAACTGTTAAGTCTAAGAGTGTGCAGCGCCCATCCTGGGTCACCAGGCCATATACATTACGGAACAACTCCCAGGAGACAGTAGAGTGCGCCGGCATCATCCAGGACCTGTGTTGCTTTCTACGGGACCATAAAGACAACAACAAAGTCCCGTTGGTCCATGTCTGTCTCATATATCCTGAAGTGTCTGCTTCCTTCTGATCTACTCAACAAAGATGGTCAGAGGCAACAATCTCACTGAGATACTGGTCCTCACAGGGATGTTGGAAGCCTGTATATGCTTCCTGCTTTAGATCTTCTAAGTTCAGTTCAGTGCGCCATAGCTACCAAAGATAGCCACGCACAATGGCCTCACCATCACCCTCCTGTGATTACCAAGTCCGTACTCTACTGGGATAAGCTCCCTCTATGGTTCTTAGCTTGGGCCAGAAGCCCCTGCGCTCTGTGAACCAGCTTCCTGGCTTTCTTGCTGGCCCATCACTGCCAAGAAGCCTTGCCTGGTCTCAGAGACTCTATCTCCACCAGGCTGCCTGCCAGGGCATCTCCTGCTGTGTGCCTGTCTGCATCCTCAAGCCCTGTTTGCCCAGGTTCATTCTTCTTTTGAATTCTCCCTCCTGAAAGACATTTGTGATGCTTTCTCCACTCTGTATGCAGAGTTGTAGGAACTCCTTGTTAACACCACTCTTAGCAGGACAGTCACTGGTTTCTTAATTATAGCCAACCCCCCCACCCCCTCACCCCGAGCGCCTTGAGGCAGGAGCAGGTTTCTATCCACTGTCACATCCCTCTTGTCTTCGTGGTTCCCAGTTTACACTAGACAGGCCACAACCACGTGTTGGCTTACTAAATGATTGAAGGGTTATTATTTTTAAACTTTATTTCAGAGGGCAAAAAAATCCTGTGATAACGTAACATTGAAAGTTAATTAAATCATTGAGACTTAAGTGAGAGGGTGAGAAAAAACTCAGGAGTTTGTCTGTGCAGCAGTCCAGACAACCTGCACTGTGAAGTATTACTGCTGGCCTTTCCTAACACATGAGGGGACCTGTGAGGATTAGTGTCCTTCTTGAGGAGCTCTCCAAAATGTGACGCGTGTTTTGTTCATTTATTCACTCCTAATTCATGAGCTTCGAGTGGTTCGAGCATTTCACAGCTGCTGTGGTTTGAAGGAGCATGGTCTCCACAGGCTCATACATTTGAATGCTTGATCAGAGTTGGTGGGAGGGTTGGGGGTGTGGCCTTGCTGGAGGCGGGGTGCAACTCGGGGAGGGATTTAAGGGTTCAAAAGCCCACAGCATTCCCAGGGTCTCGTGTGTGTGTGTGTGTGTGTGTGTGTGTGTGTGTGTGTGTGTGTGTGTCTTAACATGTAAACTCTCAGTTACTGCTCCAGTGCCACGCCTGCCTGCCACCATGCTCCCCACCATGGAGGTCACGGACTCCCCGTCTGTAACTGTAAGCACCAATAAACTCGTTCTTCTGTAAGCTGACTTGGCCATGGTGTTTATTGCAGCAGTAGAAAAGTAACTGAGACAGCAGCTCTTGCAGGTGGAAGCTAACCTCTGGTTTTATACACCAACACAAATAGAATGCTTTGAGTCTGCCTTTCTATCAAGACTCTTAGCCCAGAAATAAGTTCTTTGTAAAGAAATCAGATTTGTGACTTAAAAAAAATAAAACAGTTCAGTATAACTAGCCTTTTGAAATTCATTGTTTCAAGTCAGTGTCCCAGTCAACTGTGGCTTCCTCTTATTTTGAGAAGGAAATCACAGCAGAACAACAAAACAATACATACTTCTAAATATATAGATTTGCCTGATTAATTAAATAAACAATAACAAGGAAAACAGACTGTGAGGAGAACTGACCTAAGGATGGCACGTTTCAGGTTTGCCACAGGAGGGCACGCTCCACTGCGGATGATCATGACCGAAGGAGGGGTGGTCAGCCTGGCCCCGCTGGATCCTAAGAACTGAGCCACCCTGATTCTTCCCTAGGAACATAGCTAGGACCCACAGGGCAGGGGGAGTGTTGTTGGGATGAGCCCCGCGGTGGCTTCTTCTACAGCCCTCTTTGTAGTACGGAGAACACACATCATTCCTGTGAACACTCATTACTGAATCTGCTCATGAGCAGGCCTCTGGCATGTCACTGGGGCTCAGCAGGCTTGAGAGGGGAGACTTTTAGTAAGTGTGTTTCGGGTACTGACTGTGGATGGGGATCAGTGGACTGTCTCACATGGTCTAGTCTCATGGTTCCGGGGTCTGTGACTAAGTGTTCTCTCAGCGCTGTTCTCTAAACGTCTGCATACCCAAAATCCATGTCTTTTCTTGTTCCTGAGATGATGGTGCCAGCGGGCGGCATCTCTGGGAGGCAGCTAGGCCCTAAGCAGAGCCCTTAGCTCCGAGACTAATGCCGATAGGAGAGGCCCCAGCTGACTTCTCTGCGGCTTCTACAGTGTGAGGCTAAAGGGAAAAGGTATTTTGTATAAACCAGGCATGTGACCTCACCAGACACCAGTCCCGCCGGCATTTCCATCTTGAATCACCCAGCCTCTCAAACTGTAGGAAATAAATGTGGGAGGCTTATAGGATCCCAAGTTTGTAGTCTGTTGTTACAGCAGCTTGGATGAACTAAGACACACTGCTTCTATGACACTCTCTCTGTTCCCCTTGTAATTATGGGTTTGACTTTCCATATACACTGCACCCAGGAGCGCTTCTGTAGCCACATCAATGGTAAGAGTTGGTGTAGTAGCATGCTGCTGCTGTGTGAGCTCAGCAAGAGAGACAAGGAGGCATATTTCATAACTGCAAACCCCGTCAGACCTCAGCAGAGGGAACCGCCGTCCAGGCCAGCGCCATATTCGATTGAAGTGGAACCCGAGTATCTCAGCTCAGGTGTTTTTATTCTTTCAGAACCCCTCAGGTGTTCTACTGATACCATATGCAGATCATAAGCAATCAAACATTCCCCCACAGAAATCCAACACCTGCAGGCAATTCAAAACGCCCAGGCCTATGCGTCCCCTTTTCCAACAGTGCACAAAAACAATTATTTTAAATATAACCAAAAAGAAACTTCCACAAGTTTGAGTACCACTTTCTTCCTTTTTGTCTTTTCCTCTTCTCTTGCCTCTTTTCCTTCCCTTCTCCTCCTTTTTCTTTTCCCCTTTCCCTTCTCTTCTCCTCTTCCCTGCCCCTCAGTGTCTCAGAGAGTCCAGGATGTCCTCAGACTTGTGATACAGCTGAGAGAAGTGACTTTGTACTTCTTGATCCTCCAGCCTCCAGCTCCCACGTACTAGGATTACACCCAAGTCACCACACTTGGTTTAGCTGTGTTTTTTGTTTGTTTTGATATGTGTGTAGGTGTGTGTGAGAGGGAGATAGAGACAAAGACAGAGATGAGAGAGAGACAGAGAAAGAGAGAGACAGAGAGAGGCTGGCCCGGAATGCAGTGCAGCGTGTACTGCAGTCTGACCTTGAGCTTGTGGTACTCTCCTGCCTCTGCCTTCCTTCTAAGAGCTGGGATTGTAGGCGTGTACCATCACGTTTATCTCTACTTTCAAGAAAATGACCGTCCTTTATGTTTATCCAATTTCCGACTGTGATTGCTATTCCCTAGTGCTGACGCACATGTGCTTCTCCCTCCATCCCCGACAGGTCTGTTCTCTCTGTAAGAGTGATTCTTCTGCCTCTTGAGTCCCAGAAGGAATGTCAGACATCGGCTGTAAACACTGTCCGAGGCTACACAGCACACTGACTCCTGGTCTCTGCAGCAGCCTGCTGATGCATTTCCTCCTCCCTCTCCTGCCTCTCCCTCTCTCCCTCCCTCTTCCTCTCCATCTCCCTCCATCCTTCCCCCTCCCTTACTCTCTCCCCTTCCTTCCTTCTGTGCTGTTGGGGCTGCAGTGCATGCCAGACAAGTTCTTTTCCACAGAGATGTACCCTAACCCTGATCGATCTCCCCTGCCTCTCTCCTCTGTTTTACTTTCCTTTCCTGACTCTTGCTTTCCAAATAGTTCAGTCTGACTCCTGATAATTCTAATATGATTCTTTAAGTGAAGACCACGCTAGGGCTTTCCCAGGCTTAGTTTGTCCAAATACCTTTGTTGGGGCCTGGGGTCTTGGTTCCTGCTCTCAGAAACTTGGTAAGCCACAGTGATCCACCAGATTTCCCACTAATCTGCACAAATGAGCAGTAGGCACTCCTCTGTGACCAACAGTAGAGCTTAGGCCAACATTGCCACCTAAATGTCTCCAGGGATGCTGTGTAAGGGGTTGGAGGCTGCCACTCGCTCGGTCCCCATGCTGGGAGACAAGAAGGGCTCACTCTCCAACAGCCAGCACTTCCTGTGAGGTCCTGACCACACTGGGAGTCAGAGCAGTCAACACTTTGATGCCTCGCATGTCAATAAACGGAGAGTGGTTGTGTACGGGTTTGTCGTTCCTCCCACAGCACGACTGACTGGGATCCAGCTCCTTGTCTGTTTACGGTGCTAGTCATCTGAGTGGGAAAAGCATGCTGACCAGCCAGTAAAAACGGAAGAACAGAGAGAGAGCAGACGCAGGCCACTACACCGGGAGGTTATAATTTTGTTATCTCACTGTGTCTTTCTTCCCAGAGCACTCGGTCATAAATTGAAAAGAGACGAGAAAGGCGAGATGTGATGCCGACCGAAATAAACAACACTGCGCTCCTCGTAAGCTAATATTATTACCCAGTCCCTCGGCGGTCTTGGCCTCTGCTTGCTCTCATCTTCGAAGTTTTTATTGTAGAAGCATTTTCGTCTCGGCCAGACACATGTGGCGGGTGGGGTCTCATACACACGCACACACACAGGCACACGCTGCAGGGTAGGGTCTCACACACACACACACACACAGTGGGGTGGGGTCTCACACACACGTGGCAGGGTGAGGTCACACACACGCACACACACACACACATGCACACACGCACACACACGGCGGGGTAGGGTCACACATGCACGCGCGAAGGGTGGGATGGCAGACTGAGAGACACACGCGGCAGGGGTGCGGTGGGGGGGAGGATGGCAGACTGAGCTGGGTTCAGCCGCCATTGTGACTCCTGAAGACAAACCCAGCAGGAGAAAAAGTGAACCAACCTGCTGGCTCCACTTCTGTCCATTGCCAACCCTTGAGTTTAGGCAGCATAGTCCTTGTTTCGCACAGCAGAAGCGCTAGGGTGGTGTTGGACAAACAAGTGCGTAAGTTGCATGTAATTCTGATATGAAAAGCTTAAATAAACAAGATACCCCTCGACACCACTGGGTATGTCCACGTGTGCACTGGTGTTGGAAGATAACCAGCTCTTCCCACTGATGTAAATGTCCAAAAGAAATTGTAACAACTGTAAATAACACAGTTACTTCTTTGTGATTAGTTTTTAACAAGTTTGTCACCTTATGCTTATGGGATGTTGAAGATAACAGCACTTCACCAATATAGACATAAAAATACCAAAATTAAGTAAGACCTTCCCTTACTAGACAACTCATTTTGTTAGAATGCCTGAGTCTGACATTTCCATAATCAGCAAAAACTAAAATATAATGAAGTAATTCAGTGGCTTATGACCAGGCATAAAATTATAGTCTCAATGGAACATGTATGACGCAGAAGGTCTAGATCCTTCATGACTGAAACAACAGTCAACAAAACACCCATGGGATCTAACCACACTGCTTTGCAGTTACCTGGTCTTTCAACGCAGGTTTGGGATGCTGGCCTTTGCCTAAGCACTGGGAAGACAAAAAGAAAAAACATGGTCCTCTATCAGCTCTTCCATTCAGGAACTGAGATAGCACCATGATTAGGGAGACAGGAAGTAGCCAAGTAAACATTGTGACCCAAGTCATTTGGCTATGGTGATGCAGAGTGGCGGGTAGGGGTGAGTACAGAGGTGCCAGAGTTCTCAGAGATCACAACAATGAAACCTATGGTGCCTGATGTGGTCTGGGATGAAGGCGGAGTGGCAGAGGAACGAACTGGACAGACTGGCTCCTGAGAAAGAGTGATGTAGCATGGACAGAGCTCGCTGGCCTTGGACCAGTTTCAGCTCCTTTTGTCTTATTCCAGAGAGGCTCAGGGGCTATAGAAATTGGATGGCAAAAGAAGGACGTCACCTGATCTAAGGGCAGACGGGAACAGAGAGGCAAGGACGTGGGACATCTTCTGGGAGGCAAGAGCCCATGGTGGCGTGGACCGGAGTGGAAGCGGATGTCAGCGTCTAGGACGTACTGTGAAGGAATCAAATGGAGGGCTTGCTCACTGGGAGTCCAGGTGATCGGAGGAGATGCCGTCCGTGGTCCTGAACAGCCAGGTGTTCAGTATGAAGGTGATGAAGACAGAGGCAGCAGAAGGCTCAAACCCTTGTGCTTCAAGTCTGACGCATAAGAAACCCAGTAAGGGTACAGAAGGAAGCTGGGGCCGCTTTGGTTTTGGAGCTCAGGGAGTTGGGCTTGCAGGTGTGCATTTTGGAATCACCATGTACGGTGAGTATTCATGTCAGCGAATGGAGGACGGAAACAGGGAGAGCTGCAGACGGATGAAAGAAGATGGGGGACCCAGGACTGTGCTGTGGAGGAGCATTCTCAGACTGAGGGGCATGACCAAGCCATGCAACATTGTTCCTGAACCTGGGGTTACAGTCTGTACCCTAGGAAGTCGAGTTAGAACACTGTTCCCTAGAAGCAAATTAAAACAGTCAAACTCAGGGTGAGAAAGCAGGAAAAGGAGAAGTGTTCAATATGGCCGCAGGGAGAAGAAGGGGAGAGAGATTCAGGACTGCTCCTGAAGTTAGGCTTCTGGGTCCTGACATTAGATCAGAATTCAAGGGGAGGCCAAGGGTATCCACATATAAGCGGTTCCTGTCAAGAAACGGTTCTGCCCACCAGTGACCCACCCCAATCTGGGCTTCAGTCTCTTCCTTCAGGCTGGTGTGACAGGTTGTTAGGTCCCACGATATCCTGCTGAAGTCAGGGCTACTTTCTGCTGCCCCCAGTTGGTCTCCCTGTACTGGAACCACATGGGCTCAACGTCCCCTGGGATGACGGATTTCAGGGACAGAAGACAGTAGTACTTGGCAGCTCCTGATTGGCTCTGGGAGGCAGAAGCCCGGGGTGACAGTGACTGGCTGTAGGAAGGAAGACAAGTAGATTCTAACACTTGCAAAAAGCTTGTGCTGGCACCGGTGGTTCTCTGGACCATTCTGTTCCAGGGGTTGAGCCCCACCCCCACCCTGAAGAGCAGAAGCCCTATCTCATTTGTCCTTCCGTCCCCAGAAACGAATAAAATGCTTTGAATGCAGTAGGTGCTCAATAAATGTTTTCCTAAAATGGGCCCTAAGCCTCCGCGACGAGGGCACAAGGAACTGTGACCTATAATCACGGGGGACATGCATTATGACGGATGCCATCCCCCAGCGAAGATCGTTGGAGGTTACCCACGAACTGTGGCCGAAAGAAGTGTCATAGCTTAGTGCCCAGTGCTAGAACCCAGTGTTGTCTCCATGGAAACAGAAAAGAGCTCCCGTATCCTTGAGCAGAAACAACGGATGCATACTTGGGGACAATAACGATGCAGCATTTACAGAAAGGCTAATAACCTGTGTTATGAAACATGTCATTTCATAACTCCCCTGATGAAAAGGGAGGCCAACCGCAATGCTGTCATTTACTCTGGGGATGTCGGCGTCGTCGGGTTCAGGGTGTCTGGGTTCAGGGGCAACGGCGCTGAGCGGCAGGAATTAATCTTCTCCTTCCCGGCACATGCTCTCGCTCTCTTGCGGCTTACTGTGCCATTCTGTCCGTCTCTCCTCATTATGCTTTGCAGATCTCACCTCCTAACCCGATGCTCTGCCAATTTCCCCCTCCCCTCATGACCCCTGTTCTGTTTTTCTCACAACAATGTCCTCCAGGAATTACACAGGGCTGTTTAGAAATAAAGACAAAATACTTCACAGTTCCTTCAGAAGCCTCTTTGTGAAGATTGCGCTTTACGGTTGTTAAAAACACCTAGGATAGCAGCCATAAAAGCCAATTTGAAAAGGCATTTGGCAATGCAAATAGTGTCAGCAAGGGTCACATGATGATTCTTCAGGGCCAGACAACACTTAAACGAGAATTCTGCTCAAGCCTTGAATCATCCTCCTCCGAGTTTCCCGAGTTGTGAGACTGAGAGCGGCCTGCATCCTAACCCCGCAGCAGCGAGGGCCGGGCTGGCTACAGCCGCAAGGCAGTTCCCGCCCACCCCGGACTACGTAATCTTCTAAGCCGTGGAATCTAGTCACACCATGTATGCCACTGGAATTTCCTGGCCAGCACGGGATTTGCAGAAAACAGAAATCATATGTAAAAGGAGCTCTTCAACAAGGGATTTTAAATTAATTAATTTTTTTATACGTTTATACGTATACGTTTTCCATTATTATCCCCCACCTCTGTGTCCCGCCCTTTCAAATTCATGAAGTTTAATTATTGCTTCTTTAATTATCCCCCCCCACACACTCACTCATTCAATCACACAAATGCAGTCTGCTGAGTCCATTCAGTGTTGCTCATACCCTTATATTTAGGGCTGGCTGCTCAGGACTGGCTCACCTGTCACTGGGCTCGTCCCTAGAGCAGACTCCGTTTCCCTCTCTCAGCTTCCATTAACCTGCTGTGGCCCTTCCTACATCCACACTCAACTGGAGATTTTTAATTAAATTTTTAAAGTAAAGAACGGTTGTGTGTAACCTCGAGTTTGATAGATCAGTGAGTAAGGAGGAAGCAAGAGCCCACAGCAGTTCCAAGACCAGACATTTCCGGGGCTTGTAAAGTGAAGTTCCCGCAAAGAAATGGACCTTCAGTGAGACTGATGAGCTGGCTGGAGCTTCGCTGACTGTGGGAAGGTTGGCATGGTGAAGGTCTGGTGCCTAATGACAGCTTACCTTTGGCTGTGTTTAATGCCATTAACAGTCATCTTTGCCCACCTCTGGCTCTGACTTAGCATCACACAGCATCACGGGCTATATCCCAGGTACCTTCCTCAACGCTTTCCCACACTGGCTCCTCACCAACATTTCTCCAAGGCTTAGAGCACCCCCTCCCCCACTCTTTCCTCTGCTTTATCAGTTCTACTTTTTTTTTTTTTTTTTAAGATCAAAAGAGACATCATCTACTCTCATTTCCCGGTTTCCTGGGCAACTCACCTAGAACTGTTCTAATGTGTTTACATCGTTTTTATCCAAGTGAAAATACCTTAATGAAAGGAATCTGGGGCATTTTATGACTTGCAAAATTACAGGAATTGATGCAAAACAGAGCACAGGATCCAAAGCAAATATATATTCATTAAGGGATATTTGCAATTACAGCGAGCTGAGTGGGTTTGTGCTCTCTGGTTGAACATGATAAAGGACTGCAGATTACCTCAGCATCATTTCAGACAAAGCCACTTAAGATACTAATTACACCACCAAGGAGCTTTGCTCTCTCATCCCCAGAGTCTAACAAAGCCAACTTTGTCCATGGAATGTTCCTCACTGTTTGTGTCCTGCCTTGCCTTGCGAGTTCAGTCAGCCATGCCCACAGGAAGCAGAAGACTCTGTCTACAGTAAAATAAAAGAGAAAACGGTATGGCTGGTTTCTCCTTAACTTTAATCATGGATGTTGTAGTGGTTAATGATGGCTGTCAATTTGACAGGATCCAGAGTCACCTGGGAGACAAACCTCTGGGAAGGACTGTGATGAAGCATCCAGATTGGGCTTGGTTCTGAAGACACACACTGAACGTGGGTGGCTCTTACACGGGCTGTGGCCCCAGAGCGAATAAAAGAAGGTGAGCTGAGCCCCAGCGCTCCTCTCTCTGTTTCCTGACTGTGGCTGCCATGTGACCAGCACCTCAGGCTCCTGCCCTGTCTCTTCCCGCAGGACTGTCTATGCCCTTGAACTGTGAGCCCAATCCACCGTTCCTTCTTTTCGTTGGTAACCTTTGCCAGATATTCTGTCACAGCAACAGCGACAGTAACAGATACAGAAGCAAATTATTTGAATTCGAAAAAAAAAAGCTGAATCCTATATAATTCCACATATGAAGAAATAGCATCATTATCCAGTACAAGTCATGCTTGGCTGCTACGAAAGTTTGCCGACCACTTACAGGCACTTTACGGAAACAGAAAGGTCACTTTAAGGAGCCCATTGGTACAAACTCTCTGTCAAAAGAGATGAAAGGTAGTTTATTCTGGAGCTAAATATGAGAGAGTACGGCCTGAGAGCATAGATTCCGGTGACCCCAAACCCCGTGATCCAACACGGCTGCAGTTTCATGAAGCTTTTATAGAATGAGAACAGCGGCGGTCACAGACCAAGGCGCTTTTCAAATGCAGTGACGGGCACGCCGGGCAGGCTGGGCCGCCTCTGCCACGGGCCTCGGGGCCTTCCGACTCTCGGCCTTGCGGTGTTGGAAGCTAGTGGGCTGTGGAGTCAACACATTCTAACAAGTTTCACCTGCTAGGCGCGAGGGTTGTCACGGCATCCCTGTGTCGCTCCACACAGACCACGGGCCGCTGTCAGGCCTGGGTCCCCGTTGTCTGTAGCGTGGCGGCATGAAGCCACCCTTGCCGTGACACTCCGGGGACCTGGTGTGAGGGGGAGAGTGTTCCCGATTGTTACGTGGTAACTTCTGCTACCCATCTCAGAGGAGCTGAAATCTACATGCTCTCAGCGTGCACTCCTGCCCCGGGGCACCCATGGAGAAGGTGAAGAGTTCTTTGGAGCCTTGAGACCAACCTGCATCACATCAACCATTCTGAAAGGGACCAGAACTTCTCCTCAGCTGGGACTGACAAATGCCACTGAACTGGAGTCACATGGGGAAGCAGCTACTCCAGACACAAAATTTCAACTCCAGACACAGAGTTTCTTACTGTTCTATACCCTCTGGATCTTTTATCCTTGAGACCCTAAACTACACCTCGATGGATCTGTATCTTTAATGAAAACAGTTTCATTTTTTAAAATCTTTTAAAAATAGGGCTTGAGGACAGACTTATTTATGTAGGCTTAAAAGATAGTTTGTCCACAATTTTGTGATTTAAAGAAATGACTCATAAACCTAGAGGAAAACTACCAATTCCTTTTCAGAACACATAGCTAGCACAGTGGTCTCAGGCTGTGGAGAAAGACCCAGGTTCCAATTCTGGTGTAGCTATTTCACACTATGTCAGGAGTTGGAAAATACTTTCATTTCTCTGAGACTCAGACTTTTCCTCCATGAAATGGGTACAAGTATAATAAGTTAACAAGTTTTCAACATGAAGTGAGATAATCTTTGGAAAGCACTTAGCACCACAGAATTAAGAGTTCCCTCAAAGTGATCAGGACTGTTGTTAGTACATCCCCCAAGATGGCAATGGGTCACACAGGGACAGCCAGACATAAGTTAAATTCCAGCCTCACACACACAGGCCTGTCTCCCAGAAATCCCTCCACAGCATCCCCCAGCCTCTCTCCCAAGAAATCCACATCTCCTCTCCTTTGTTCTGCTCCCAGCCAATCGAAGACAGCTACCCTGACCCTTCTTCGACTGTGCCTCCCCTTCATCTCTTCCTGCCTAAGACCCTCTAAAACTTCCCATTTGCCTAAGGGCCAAGTCTGTCTCTGCTCCACCCAGAGGCGGTCCTTTGTCCCCTCTGGGGTAAATACATCTTTGTGCTGACTCTGGGCCTTTCAGATGGAACATGTCTTTGGTTATAAACCTGGACCAACATCAATTACATAAGATAAGGAAACCTTTAAACTTCACCCTATTATTTTGGTGCTTGCTTTTATTACAAGAAATACATTATTAAGCTCCAAAGTAAACCACAAAGGAAGACTATTCAATTTAGGGTACTTATTGATAACCTCAAGTGGAACCTTTTTACAGTGTGAGTTACTGGGCTATTTGAAGGGAGGTAAGACACACATGTACACATTCATGCACACACATGCACAGGCATCTACACACAATATAAATCTATATATTCAAAGGCATGACCCTGTGTGACTGTACCAGCTGCTGTAGAGCGCACAGAGCCTGCTGTCATCCTTTCCTGACTCCCATTCCAAGAGAGAGGCAGGAAGAGCCTCTGGCATCTCAGCAGCTGATGGCTGTGTCTGGCATTTGTGACTGTAAACAGCTGCTGCAGCTTCCATGCCATCAGGACAGAGCCCAACCAGAGGGTGTTCTACTGCATCAGAGTGACTGCATGCCTTGGAGGCTTGTCCCTGGGGCTGCTGATGCCTCCCAGCCTAGTCTGGAGGAATCCCACAGAGTTCTCTGTTGGAAAATGAGCTGAAGGGGGCACAGTCAGGGGAGCTTGGGTCACAACTGCGCAGCACCCTCAAGAGGAGCCTCCTGCTTGGGGTGTGTGTGTCCTAGTCTCCCATGAGGGCCTCCTTCGCCCCATAGAGATCTGGGGTACAACTTGCCCCAGCTCTTCTTAGGCAAACTGGTGTTTCAAATTTTTTTTCAAAAAATGCCATGCTAGCAAACTCCAGACATCATAAAAAACATCAGAGAAAAGACAGAGTTTCAACAGCATACCTTTAGTTTAGGTAACTATCTCTCTTCCAAAAGAAACCTGGAAACATATTTCAAAATGGCTTTCTTTTAGAGCCAGCTTATTGAGTGGAGTAATTCTAGCCCACGGGCCATGCTTCTGGGATTAGTGACTGGGAACTCCTGCGGATGTTCTAAGTAGCCTTTCTGACCAGAGGGCAATGCGTAGGCTCATCATGAAGCACAGGGAGCACCTCTGCCCTCTTACCGGAAGAGAGCACTGAGAGGTGGCGATGAATTAGGCTGATGCAGTGAGCTATAGGAAGTAAATCTGCTGAGAAGTTCCATTTCCCAAGTGCTGGCTGGGCCAACATGCTTTAATAAACAAATAAATATCTCCACACGGACTATTACCCAGAGCAACTGTAAATCTTCACAATGCCAGGCTGCATGTGGCTGCGACAGGCGTGTGGCCAGGCTCTGCTGGTGTCCTAGAGTGTCCCTTAGACTGGCTGCTTCAGTGAGGAATGTCCTTTGCTGATGGAGTAAGGTGACACCTTAATTAATGCAGAGCCCACTGTCTGGTGCTATCGGCAGGTGTTAATTTAAAATCTCAGCTGTCACCAGGCTGCCCTGCAAGGAGGAACACTTCCCTCCTGGAGAAGATGGAAACAGTACCGCCTCTGCTGGCCTCTGCCAGCTCCCAGTAACCTCTGCTCTGGCTAGAAAACATATGGAGTCATTGTTTTTCACTTTGGAAACAAAGCTATACAAAATGATATTGGCAAAACTGCAAAGAATAAAAAATAAAATGCCACAAAGTGGAGAGAGGGAAAGAAGTAGGAAGGAGTGTCATTCATATCTACGAAAGACTTGGAGAGATGAAATATTTGTTTGAGGCCAAAATGCAAAACACATTCTTGAGAGAAATGTAATTATTTATTTGGAGATCTGCCCCCTTGATCGCCAGAAAATACTGTATGAAATTAAATTCTGAATCATCAAATAGTCTACTGAAATAAATCTGTTTTTGCTCTGATCGTCTCTGCCAGTATTAAGGGACATTTTCATTTTAGTGATTCTAAGTAGCAATGCTTTTTAAATGGCATATGGTTACCTCAACTTCATTTCCATTCACACCGACATTACCCACTGCCCAACTGTGAGGCACTGCCGGGTAGCCTTGCTTTCCTGTTCTGACTGGCAGATTGGGCTGCATCCCGGCTTGCAGTGATGACACACTTCCCGTAGAACACAGCGTACACATGTCCTTAGCTAAGGATCCAGGCTGCCCTTTAAGAGCCCACAGTCTGGTGTGTGTAGGTGACAAGCACACTTTGCTTACCTGAACTATGTTGGAAGTGAGGGGTGCATGTGGGGAAGCCAATTCACTGAAGACCCTGAACTGGGGCACAGAGAAGGAGAGAGAGAAGATGAGGGGGGTTTGTGAGAAGACTCCTGAAGACCAGGGAAGGACCTGAAAGGATTTAAGAAATATAAAACCTAGGAATGCACCTGACTTGCTAGCAGTCACGTATCACATATGGGGGAAGGGGGATGTCTTCCCAGGAACAGCCTCCCCAGCCTCCTCCCCACCACCTATCAGCAGGGATTCTTCCTTCCCGGGTGCCACCCTGTCTCAAGGGTGGCTAGTCCAAGGGCACAGGTTGACCATGCCCCACCTAGATCCTGCGCACGTGCGAAACTCCCAACCAATTAGTCTAACATAGAGAGCTCGGAGCCAATCAGCTGCATGAGCCCCCATCCCCAGACCCCTTTCCCTTGAACCCCATAAAAGTGCCTGGGGGGAAGGGATCGGGCCCGCCATGCTCATCTCCTGCGTGGGATAGGCGGGACCCAGACACGCGCCGGATACTAATAAATGCCTCATGCGTGTTGCAGCGGTATGTATGTCTCGTGGTTTCTTAAAAGTCTGCCTGGCTTGCCCTAACAGACCAAGGGTCTACATGCAGTTTCCCCACAGGACACCGTACCTGGCATGGCAGCAGGAACATGGCTGTCTTGGGATATGGCACATTGGGGGCTTTTATAGCTGTTGCCAAAGACTGCAACTGCTTGTGCAAAATAGGGGTGCCAGAGAGAGGCTGAGCGATTGGGAAGGGGGTTTCTAGGTCAGCCAGGAGTCAGCTTTAATTTGACTTTAAGAGGTTTAAGTGTGTTTAAGAAGTGTGTTGTTTCTTTCTCGTGTACAATTGTGGTTGAAATGTGAGCCCACCAAACGTGTCCCCTGGTGGTTAGGATGCACCGGAAGGCATCAGAATGTGACTGGAGACCAGAAAAGGCTTCACAAGAAAAGATTGTCTTGCACTGCCCCCATGGGTGGAGAGGGAAAAGGGGGTAGCATTTGTGGTACTGATTCTGGAGAGGGCATCAGATGCAAAGAGAACAGTTGTTTGCTTCTATGTCCTCATTCCGAGGCTCTCAGCAGTGCAGAGGGGAGAGAAGGAGATGTGTAGACGCAGAAGCCTGGTGAGAGAAGATGAAAAGCAGGAAGAGGCCATGAGATCAAGAGCCATCTGAATCCTACAGGGTTAAGGGTGCAGGTGCTTCCAAGGACCCAAAGCCTCAGGAAACTGCTTAGCCCTTGAGTCCCAGTTATCCTGCAACACGATGGAACAAAACCGTCTCTGTGGCAAGGTTGTTATGATTCAGTGATATGACGTGTAGGATAGAACAAAGCTGTATACCTGACCTATGGGGTGCTCCCCACATCCTCCTTCGTTGCCACAGCAACAGAGGCAGAAGTAGTGTTTAGGGAGGAGTGTGCCTGACCCAACTCATCTGATCTGGCAGTGGCTCAGGCTGAGGGACTCTGACATCCATAGAACAGGGTCTTAGGAAGGGTGGCTGGCACAAGGCCCACACAGCCACACAGCTTTGGCCTTTAGAGAGGAGCCCTAATTCTTAGAACAGGGTAATGAGAACAGCTCAAATCCTGGTTTACTCCAGATCTTCACCCCCTCGCTACTGAAGGGTGTCCTGCTCCTGGGAAGAGTGGACAAACTCTCAAAGTGGAAAAATGTGATTCCTTCCTAACCTGCAGAGGGATTCACGACAGAGGCAGGACAGGGATGGGCGGTCTCCGTTTCTGACAGGCTCTTTCTTTCCCTTTTGTCTCAGATTCCCAAATTGCTCTGTGACTCCATATCACCGGAATGCACGCTGCTGGCTTGGGGGGAAACTGCCTCCGTAACTCAGAAGGTCAAGTCCATGGCCAGGAGTACCTTACTGCTTGGTAGGGTAGCACGGAGCCACAGGAGAGAACGTGTCCTTAGGTACAGGAACGTATGCTTGAAATGGAAGGAAGGAGCTTTTAAATTCTTCATGTTCTATCAGGGACACGGGTGGATTGACTGCTGTAGGCTGGTGGGGTCATAGGGCGGCTATTGTAGGAAGAACTTCCGGCAGTGGGTGGAGGGATTGGCTAGGCGTGTGGGAGACAGGCTGCGGCCACATGCGTGAGAACGTGGGGCTGTGGAATAGAAAGCTGAAAGGGCACGGGGCCCTGTCCCCGTCTTTTCTGTTAACACTCAATTTTCTGCCTGAAAATGGAAGGGAGGAAAGCTGGCTTTTAATTTTGGCACGAGGACACCCATACTTGAATATAAAAATAAGAATAAATCAAAGTGCTTTATAAGAGCATATTTTCAAAATAATTACTTTTTCATTCCTTTTAGTGATAAGACGTTGGTCTCACGATGTTGGGTAAATGTTGTAGCAATTAGTTAAGAGTGTTTAAAATCATGCCCACTTGAAACACTTTGAAAATGATATTTATCAAGGAGAAAGGCCACTTATTGGCTCGTATTATCAATGCCTGTCCTTTTACTTTTCCAGTTGGCTAAAATAATGTATCACCCAATAGAAGCATGCAAGAGTTAGATATGTTCACAGCACCCTATCCAAAGCATTGCCTAGTTTCTGCTCATTGCCAGGTCAGTAAGATCTGTTATGGCCCTTGTTGAAGAAACATAACAGTCCAATATTGACAATATATGTTATATACTTTATACATTAATATACAATATACATATACTACAGTACTATTCTAAAACCACACGTGAAGATATTAATATTTCTATAACTTTAGTACTTTCTAAAATATGAAATATTTTGGAAAATAAGCATTTCAATGATTGTCTCAAAAGGTTCATATGGTAGAGCATAGAAAATGTCTATTTGAAAAATGCCAATCATTCCTGTGTGGCACCTTACAGATTTAAAAGCATCGTTGAACAACTGAGAAATGAATTTCTCTTCAGAACAGAAGGGCCATACATCACTTACATTGTACCTACCTTCAGCTGATCAGCCAGGGCATTACAATTCCTTTGTTAGGGATGAGATGGCTTTGAAACTGAAATCTGTCATTATTATTATTATTATTATTATTAGTAGTAGTAGTAGTAGTAGTAGTAGTAGTAGTAGCAGCAGTAGTAGTAGTATTTGTAAGTCAGGACTGTTTGTTTTTGACAGCTTTGCCTGTTAGCTAGGTCTGTCCCTTCACCTGGTATTCACACTCCATTAGGCTCCTCCTCCCTGTTGAGACCCATTTGTATTTCTGGCAAAGGACTGCAATTGCCGACTGCCAAAAACACTCAATGGCTGATGGGCATCAGACGACCCCAGGGTCCTGGAGAGAGACACCAGACCCTTGCTGATGTGTGTCAAATCCTAATGGCCTTCTTACAGAAGTAGTTACTGTAATCGTAGCTTGAAAACTTGAAGATTCTGGTTTCTCATTAGTAATATCTCGCTTGTGAGGCCTCTTTCAGAAATCAAACTGGACACGAACACATTATCATTGTGCTCAGATTTATACATAGTATTGCTCCCTACAGTTGTTTCATTCATATATATATATATATATATATATATATATATATATACACACACACACATACACACATACACACACACATATATTTTTATATATTTTATAAATATATTTAGTTACATAATATTTATTTTATATATACATATATCAAATATATACTAGTCTCTTAAGGACTGGGTAAATCAGCAATGGTCCATGGCTTTGGTTTTACAACCTGAAAATAGAGAATTTGAGAGCATAAAACATGTGATCAGCTCTGAAGTACCTTGGGGGGTCAGGTCATTAGCATCTCATTGTAAATGTCACCTTTCAGCTGTAGGTCTGTTTTCAGGACTGGATGCCCAGAGCACTTTCCTTTGTAAGACTTGTGTAATGTTTTAATGTCTCCCTCTGATGTCAGTGGCCGGAGTAAGAGGGCACACTGTGACACACAGTGCCTGCCCTTCCTCACCTGCCCCGATTCTTCCTATATCTCCATTTATCTGCATACATACATTGAAAACCCTTGGGGTAGGAATTACATGTACATTATAATGCCTTCATAAATCTTCACTATTTGTTGTCACTTGATAAATATTAAAAAGCATATATTACAGAAAAATATCTTACTGAATTTTCTCATTATGGATCTGATCTACCCACGGGCTTCCCCATGATATGCAGAAAAATTCAGCTTTCTTTGGGTTAGCATTAAACTTTCCCCAGAGCTCATCACCATAACTTTCTGTTTCTCCCAAATTATTTCTTATCAACATACAGGACTCCAGGAGAGTCAGAGCTTTATCTTCAAGAGGACCTGGAACTTCTGCCTTCAGGTCTTTGCTTGTGTTGTCCAACCCTGGCCAAGGTCATCCTGGCCATCTCCTTCATGAGGTTCTTAGCTCACTTGGGAGTCACCTCGCCTCTGACATCGCACACCATGATGCCAGCAGGAAGCGCTGTGGACTTGAATCAGTTGCCTGGTACTCTATCTAACTCCTCTAGAACAAAGTAACGAATGGAACACAGAGACGCTTTCTTACAGATCCTAGATAGAGAATGGGAACATGTTTCATTGAAGAAAATTAAGAGTCATGTTTGGACAGAAAAGATTGCATAGACAGTACTGTTTACTAAATAGCAAAATAAAATGTATCCTTGTTAAAGTATCAAACAAAATAAAATGTATCCTTGTTAAAGTATTGGAATCCCATTTTCTTCTGGTTAGAACTTCATGGTGTGTTAGAGGTCACAAAGCACAAGTTCTCTGGGGCCTGTGTTTTTTTTTTGTTTTTTTTTTTCAGTAAGAAATCTCAGCATTGCTGTGCACCCTGCTTTAATTACTCTAGTTTCTTCTGAAGGATGCTAAAGATAGGTTGTAATAAATCATTTATAACGCATTTTCCTTGGATCCCTCTCTCCAGTCCACGGTTTGTCTTTCTTAGTCCATGTCTTTGGTCTACACAGAGTCCATTGAATGCCCTTCTTGCCTTAATCTTTTTACAACTGTGTCTGCCACCTCCCGGGTCTGCACCCCACTCTGTTCTCATTCTCAGCCTCCCAGCACCTTCAGCCCGTTTCAGCCTCTGAGATGTTTCGCTTTTCTGTGAATAAGACCAGAGGTTTAATGAGGGACACAGGAACCCCACGGGAGACAGTACATGCACCATCTGTAGACACGGGCTGGTCCTCAGTCCCAACCCTGGGGCAGTCATAGGAGAAGTGCCCTATCTCAGAGCTGAGAGCCCAGTGGCTGTTCCCTTCCCTTGAGCTGGCTTAAGGCAGGGCCAGTGGAAGTATATCAGAAGGTGGTGTCTTAAACATCCGTGGTACAGCCCTTCTTTTTGTGCTCAGACACTCCTGAAAGCTCACTCTAACAAAAGAGTCTACTTGTAATACCATCAAGACTTTTAAATAAAAAGACTGTAACATTTAAAAGCAAATTCCATTTACAGATGAAAGTTCATCCTCGCAGCCACCTGTGCCTGCTGCCTGCAGGAGTCTCTTTAGGAACACCATTAATTATTCAATCAAGGCATGCGGACTCTCATCAGTCACCTATCTATCATCAAGCAATCACCTACCAATCATCTATCTATTTATCTTGTATCATGTATACATGCAATATCTATCTACTTGTCATTTAACAACAGGGTGTCTGTCTGTCTGTCTATCTACCTACCTATCCTGTATATTTCTTCCTTTCTTCTTTCCACCTACCCATTATCTGTCTATCCATCCATCCATCACCTATCTATCTGTTCATCCATCATCTATATCTTCCTACCTTACTACCTATATCTTCCTACCTTCCTTTCTTGCCTTACCTTTCTATTGTCTCTGGAAAGTGCCATTGCCCTGTCTTAGCAGGGGATCTTGTAAACCTCTGTCTCTTCCATGCAGCTTAATCTATCAACTGCATCCCTTGCAGCCTCTGCCCTAATCTCTCACTCCCTGAGTTCAGTGATCCGTAGAAACATCTTCGTGGATCTAGTCTTGCCTTCCCATGCTCGCCCCTTGCAGGTGATCCTCTCACCCAGGTTTTCTAGTCCCACGGTAGAGGCAGCCCTACTTGTACCATAAGATGCTACTAACCCACACGATCTGCTTCCAAAGCACTGGTGGCCAGTATATTCTGGGGCAATGATAACCAATACCCAGGAAGGAGAATCTAATTAATAGGGGCAGCAGGCCTTTGCACATCTCCAGTTTGAATCCTGCAGGTGCATGTTGTCTGGAGCCTGCATTTAAAATAGTCATAGACTACATCAGCATTGCTAAGATTCATCCACTTTGTCTCAAGCTAATCTTAAGGGTGGAAATTTGAATATAGAGTATATATAGGAAAGATTTAGGGGAAATATAATTTTATAAAATCTTCCCCATGTTACTCTTTAATGAGAACATTTGATACACTAAAATTATGATGCAAAATACATTGAAAAAAAACTACTGAAACATGACTAAACCCATTTTCAAACTATCTACTATATCATACATACTTTTGTATCTTACAGTATTTATTTTACTTTCGAGACAGGATTTCTCTGTGTAGCCCTGGCTGTCCTGGGACTCACTCTGTAGACCAGGCTGGCCTTGAACTCACAGAGATCCTCCTGCCTGCCTCTGCCTCCTGAGGGCTGGAATTCCAGGTGTGTGGTACCACCGCTGCCTTTTCAGTATTGATTATAGGTGTGAAACAGGAGGACCCTGCGGACACTGAGACATCAAGATAGAACCACTGCTCCTAGAGGAAACCCAGGGTTAGGATCCTATCAGCCTCTGGGAATAGCATTTCCCCTGCATGGCACCCACAGCCTTGTTACATGAATGCTTCTGTTCAAAGGCATTTTTATTTTTAGCATGCACCGCTGTTTCATTAACATGGTGCTCACAGCCAGCTGCACTGTAACTCAGGCCTGAGTCTAACTCACATTTTCTTCATCAGGCACCACCAGGTCCCTTGCACCTAGGAACACTGGATGGCACCTCAGCTCCATGCTTGTTTCTGAATGTCGAGAGTCACCATCACGGGGTTGGGAGGAAGCTTTAGCAGGCGGATGAACTGAAAACACGGAACCTGTGATCACAGTTGACTGTGCTAGGGATGCGTAGGGCTTTGAGCTCGCCGCTCTGTGGACTGTTAGGAGTGTGCTGTTGGGGTGTACCCCTCTCTAAAGGTCAATAGAGGGTGCTCTAAGCACCAAAGGGCAAAGTGCAGGTGAAGTCAGGACGGACACCTTTTTGTATGGAGAACACTGGAATCAAACTTGCCCCAAACGCACTGTATTTAGGTGGAGAACGCTGCTTTGGGATGCGCGTATCCGCTCTGAAGGAAACAATAACCAGAGGATCCCGAGCCTTACAACGAACACAAGAAGAAGGAAACAGAGGACAAACAAAGACACAAAGAACAATTTTCCTTCCTTTACACATCGTTTTTAGGGAAGCACTAAAAAAAAAAAAAAAAAAGCGAAACTATGTCAGGTGGTGGTATCGCATACCTTTAATCCCAGAATTTAGGAGGCAGAATCTCTGTGAGTTCGAGGCCAGCCTGGTCTACAGAGTTCCAGGACAGCCAGAGCTACAATAGAGAAACCCTGTCTCAAAAAAGAAAAAAAAAAAAAAGTAAAATGAAGCCCTCAGATTATAATCATCCCTCAAAGGAAGACTGGGCACACAACAGCTTTTCATGGCTTAAGTGCACATTTGTCTCGGCTTCCAAGACGAATGATTTCAAGGAGGAGCCATGGCTCACAGGGTTTTTGTAAGCTTTGAGGGGGGCTTTTTGTGGGAGAAATTGTGACGAACTGCTAGAAGTAGAAGCTGTCATTTTGGTGGCCCACAGAGAAAGAAGTGAGAATTTGCTGTGAGGAAAGCAAGTCCCAGATGAGACTGGCTTTAGAGTCCCTGCTAATTTTTGTCCTCAATTTAAATGATAATATACTTCCAATTATAAAACATTTTTTTCTGATCATAAAAATAGATGAGTCTTTGGAATCGTCAAAAAAACACATAAATATACAAAGAAGATTTAAACAGCCTGTAGCACTGGCAAAAACTAGGTCTAATGATTTCTGAAAACCAATTATCCTGTCATTTTAAGTACATTCTTCACAGGGAAATACCAACTTAGACCTCGCTATGAAATATCTTCTTCCTCATCTCAGAAGCAACAACAACAAATCCATGGTTTGTTTTTCTCCCTGTTTTTTCCAGGGGTTGGCTCTGACTAGGCTTCCTTCACAGGGAAGGCCCATGTAACACAGTCGGGCGACCAGGGACAGTTTGACAACAGCTAACCAGGTGGTGAAGCCTGGTTTACTCATGGCACCTTCAGTATTGAAGGTCTCAGAAGGGACACTTAGAACCATCTGTGCCCACTGGATATACACGTGGAATCACGATTAGTAATGGGGGTTTCAGAGGGTACCACCTTGTGGTTCAACCTGATTCTGCAATGGGGGGTATTTGGAGCTCTCTCACTCACTTCCAATATTAGAAAAGCCTCATGTCTTCTAAAATTAATGAATACGAACACTTAGGCGTCCCAAGACTTAATCACCACTAAGCTCCTTCTGATAGATTTCCTGCCTATTTTTTTTAATTCTTATATATAATTACTTTTTATAATTGGTGCACTGCTATTAAATGATGTAAAGCCAGTTCCCAAAGTTCCAAATGGATAAATATTAGCCTAATGTGCTCAATCATTCACAGGAGGCTCTGAGCCCTTTGCTTGCAAGGGAAAATATTTGCCATAGATCACAGTTAGATTAGCCATAGGCCTGAGCGGCTGATGGAGAAGCCTGCAGTTCTTGCCCTTCTGTGAAAGAACTCCTCCTCCCCCAAAGACAGGAAAATGACATAAAACCCCCATGGAATGGCCTCAAGTGTTCTGTAACCTGTGGTGCTGAGATGCAGAACTGAGTTGAAATATTGCTCCAGGAGACACGGAGAGTCTCTTTGCATTCAATAGCAACAAAAGAAAGGGTGCGGAGAACCCGATGTCCTCCGTTCATGAGACTATGCTTTTTCTGGATGGTTACAGCGCCACACTGGACCGCTGTGAGTCCTCTACTGTAACCGCTAACAGTGCTGGGAGCTTCGCCCGCGGACTCTACCGTTACCTGCTGCGTTGGCATCAGACGGGCTCCCTAACGGCTCTGACCTTGGAAGACTCAGAAGGGTGACCAAATAATCAGATGCCCTGAACACCGTTTGGCCTCTTGAGATTTCAATTCTGGTATAAAAATGTTGGTGTTTCCAATCAATTATGTATGCAGTGTGGGATTCATAACTATTATGAATGAAACTTTGCTCCTCTCCATTGGAACGCAGGCACGGAAGCGAATGAGACTTTGCTGCCCTTAGACAAGACATTCCTGACAGTCACGTCACATCTGACACATGTCAGTCCTCGGCCCTAAGCCCTGGATACATGTGGCACTCTGCAGTTCCCTTGACGGCAGAGACGGTTTCTCCTGGAGACAGCTGTGCATCACACTCCTCCAGGTGCCCCGTGAGGGCAGTCCTAGAGCCAGAGCTGGAGAGCCCGGTGTGGCCTGAGGACCGTGCGGCCCGAGGAAGAAGTCTCACCGGAGTCTGTCTGAAGCCAAGGCACATCTGGCTGGGCTGCTCGTCAGGCGCCAGTGCTCGGAAGGTGAGGCTGTGGTCCTTGGTCCCAGAGTCTCCTACAGAGCTTCCACAGAGCACAGGCATCCAGGGTCATCTGACCTGGTCCTAGTGGTCTTGGTGGGAGGCAGGCACCTGTGAGCTGCAGACACCTCCCGAGGAGACTTCTGTGATGGTGGAGCTGGACAGTCTTGGCTTAGTGGCCAGAGAGTCAGTCAGCCAAGGACTCCTGACTGTCATGGCCTGGGGAGTGTGGGGAGAATGCTTACCTCAGGGGTCTGAAAAGCTCCAAGGAATGTTCCTCTAGGCACAGGGAACTGATTCCAGCTGCCTAAAGTCAGAGGGTCTCTCTAAAGCAATGGGTAAAGGACCGGTAACTCAGTTCCTGTGGTCTTTTTAACTCTAACAAAGATGGCCAACCAGGAAAAATGGGACTTTACCCTTCTAACTCCCTCCCTACTCTTTGTGCATTTCTTGATCCTGCCTCTTAACCAGCATCTTCCTCACAAACATTCACAGCAGGGGTCCCTCCCTGCTGTTTACACAGTGGGAGAGCATGCACATCTGCCTAGCAGACTCACTTCAACGCCTTCACTTTGAGTTGTAATACCATGAAATGAAATTTGGGAGCATTTAGAAAGGAGTTGAAAGATTCCTCCACGTGAGACCCCTCCACAGAGTACCTGCTTGTTTGCATGGGATCTCTCTGTGGAAGTGGCTGTTGAGGGAGAGATGACAGGCCAGGTATGAACTGAATAGAGCCGAAAATCAGGCATAAAAAAATGAGGATTGCCAGTCATTGTTGAGAGTCCAGTGTTGCAGAGAAAACAGCAATTGGATGTTCTCCGCCTCCATAAAATGTAAAGTGTAACTTGAGTCACGGCACCGTCTTTGTTAAGCAAGCTGCTTGTGAGAATCATCTTTCTTACTGGAGTGCTGGGCTGAGAGCTGGGTGACACCGCAGGATCCCTCCTGTCACGAGAGTTTAAGAGCAGGACACCCAGTGTTACGCCGAACATGGAGCAGCGTCACATTTAGTCCTATTCTTCTCACCAATGAGGAAGGAGATGAAGCCTCATTTAGGCACGAAACCGAACATCCCCTAGTAGCACAGACAAGAGCCAGGTGTACCCCACACGGTCGTGGGGTCCAGCATACAATTTTCTCACATTAACTTTTTTTTCTCCCAAACTGAAGATGTTCCTACCCTTTCAAGGCCTGGATCTTGAATAAATGTCATCTCAGAGATTGGAATTTCGTTTGTATGACTGAAAGGATTTGGGCAGGTTGTTTGACGTTTCTGCGATATGGGAACTAAACTGCTGGATTAGGGCAGAACCGTGGACCGTGCGATTTAGCCAGTTTCCAATACAACAGGGGAGTGGGTCGAAACATTCACTCTATTTACCATTGTTCTCGACTCTATTATGTCCAGTTTAAGGACACATCAAACACTGACTGTTCTTCACTTCCTTCACGGAGTTCCAAAGCTGTGGGATCATAACATGTACTTAGTGGTTAGTTTGAAATGCAACGTTGGCTTTCCTACTTGGTCACAGAACACGCAGTGCTGTGACTGTGTCAGCTCACCAGCAGATTACAGAGATCGGAGATGGTGGGTGTGCGTGTATTTCCACTACATTTCAAAGTACAGGCTGAGCACACTTAATCTGAAAACGCCTAATCCCAGATGCTCCAACATCCAACTTTTTGAGTGTTGAAATAATGCTTACGGAGCACCGAATTTCGAAGCACTCTGTAGGAACTTGGGGGTTACAGGGGCTCCACTGACAAAGCCTATGCAAACATTCTCAAATCTAAAAACGCTTAAAGCTGAGACGCTCCGGCCCTACACATTTTGGATAAGGAATGATCAATCTAGATTGAATTTTAGTAAATCTTATCTATCTTTAAGATTATTTTGGAAGCATAGAGCACAAATCTAAACATAAGTGTTAATTAATGGCATGCATCACAAATGTACTATTTTGTGGTCTTATGATAAAAACAGTATTTCCATGTTTAGTCTGCCTCAGTAGTAAGCACTGTTTCCTAGGCTACTAACAGTTTGTGGGTGGACTGTTTTTGGAGACAGCAGCCAGGGGGAATGTGCAGTCTCTTGTAGCAATGGCAGGTATGCAGATCACTGGCAGAACCAACATTCATGTGCATACCTCAAAGAAGCCCCGTTGTTAACACTCATTAAAGCCCTCAGTACCTCAGGGTCACTGGAATACACAGCCTGAAGTGTGTGTGTGTGTGGGGGGGTTCCCACGCCTCTTTATGTGGCTCAGTGCTGTATAGCCTGTTATGAGAGAGTCGTAACAGTGCACAGTTTGGTAGCTGTAGGTGGTTTTCCAACTGGTAAGGCGCATGAGCTATAGTTAGGAATGGCAAAGCTTTTCATTCCTGAAGCTCACCTTCTGAGGCAGGGGCATTATGAGATCTGGTGTCTGTAATGCCCAACTTTGAAGGGGGGGCAAAACAGTGGCGTCACAGCACACACACAGTACAGCGTCCGCCGTTCGTTCTGGGCTTCCCACGGAGCATAGAGAGATGGCTGCCTCCTTCTCTGTCCAACTTTGGTTTCTGCTGACCACTGCTTTAGGGAGAGTCCTTTCTGTTTACAGTTCCTGTGAACATGGTCTCTCACAGCATCCCAGGGCTGAACTTGACCTTGTAGAGCGTCTGTTCACATGCTCTGGTCTCCACAGCCTTCCTTCGCTTTGGGTCAATCTGCTTTGCCCGGCTAGAAGAGCACACAGCATACTTTGCACCCCCCTTCCCCGCCTGAGGCTGAGGAGAAGAAGTAGACTGTGTTCCCCCATCTCTCTTCTCTAATCTTTTAAGCCATAGGTGGGCTCAATATCTGCTTCCAAACACATTCTCATCGACCACCATCTAGAAAAACTCAATGCACCATGACCTTTAAGTTAAACTGCTCTTTAATTAAACATCAAGAAGGCATAATTAGTGAAAATCAATCCCTGGCATTTTCTAATTGTAGAACCATTTTCCATGTTAGAGCCTGTGTTCATGTGGGCTACTTTACATTCTTAACTTTTCATGGCTAGTTCTGCAGTTACGAACTGATCTCCCCGTGAAGACTGTTCTAGTAGGGTATCTGAGTGTTCCCCTGGATTTCTGGGACTTGGCCTAAAACCTCAGATCTTAAGGAAAGCACATCCAGGGTTGTAAAATATGCCAACATAGCACCAAGTCCAACTTGAACTAATGAGATTAAGGAGAACAGCCTAAGTTTCAAACGTACACGTAAGGACCTTTACCAACGACAAGCAAAACAAATCACACTGAATACGAAGAACACAACTGGCTGTGGGGAGCAGAAGCTAAGAGGCTGGTGACATTACAGAGCAAGAAGTTTGAGGACGTATCACCGAGAGCATGACGCAATCCCATAAAATACCATACAAACCGTTCTGTATAAAATTCATTCACAGAAACGGTGTTTACTAAAGATGGACTGAGTTAGACTTGTCCAAGATGGCACTGCTGTCTGACCGCTTCCTAAGGTGGGGATATGGTGCATTTTATACATGGAGTACATGCTGTCTGACACATTTTATTTAGCTATTTGACCTGTACAGTAACCTGTGATTCTGCCATTTATATTATTTGAGTGGAACAGTACTGGAGGCTCCAGTGAGCCGAGCAGTTAGAAAGCGATAGCTTGGAGCTACTACACGGGCCTTGAAGCTGAGAACTGTCATGTCTTGTTATCCAAGTAAAAGTTATGGGCTATCCTCTGGCAAAGAGTAAGAAATTGCTCACTCAGTAGTGAATAATTATACAGAGATATGAACGCGCTGGGGTCTGACATCAAAGGCGGCGTTCCCCAGCCACGGGTAGAAAGTCCTCTGTGAGAAACCTTTCTCCCAGTCTCCTGCTTCCTTGTTTGTGCATCTGCCTCTTCCCCGTGCATGTGCCTTGTTCGAGCATTACTTCTTAGAAATGCTTTGTAATTCAACTCAGGATAGAAAGAGAAGAGAGTGTTTGACATGCCTAGGGGACAGAAACGGTTCAGGAAGTGCGAGGAGAGGCCCCTGAGAATTTCCTGTCTGTGTTTCTCTCTGGGACTCTTACAAAGCCCGACTCTGTGAAGTAATTTTATTCTGCTGCTACCAATGTTTTTATTCAGTGCTACTAATTTAATTAAAGCTATATTCCCCCAGACTGCTGCTTCTGACCAAGAGGGAGTAATGGAAACCAGCTTTCCCCTAGAAACAAAACAAAACCCCCCAAAACAAAACAAAGAAACAGAGCACTGGGTGTGAGAATTGCTATAGGGGAGGTTGACAAGCAGTGCTCAGTGAGCTCTCCTGCTTGTGTTTTCTTCCTCAGGAGAGTTTCCAGGCTGTCACACTCAGGAGGAACTCAGCAGGTCCCCTGAATCTAGGAGATAGAAGCAGATGTCTGGGAGGACCAAGAAACTAGAATTCAGTTGCAGGATGCAATGCTGGAGAGCAGAGGGCTGCATTGAGGGAGAACCCTGAAGACTCCCTTGAGTGTTCACCAGAGGTCTCAGTTACCTGCGTGAGATTACACAAGCAAAGCATCCTCCGAAGTACAGAAGGCAGAGGAGCCTGACCTCAGTTGTGCCACCGATGGTGCCCATTCCCACCACCCACACTGAAAAACCACAAAGTTGGCAGAACATCTAGAATGTGGAAAGTATCTTTTAAAAATGAAGAACACTGCTGGGAGATGGCGGCGCACATCTTTAATCCCAGCACTCGGGAGGCAGAGGCAGGCAGATCTCTTTGAGCTTAAGGCCAGCCTGGTCTACAGAGTAAGTTCCAGTTGTTAACAGCCAGTGTTAACAACAGAGAAACCCTGACTTGAAAAAGGAGGAGAAGGAGGGGGAGGAGGAAGAGGAGGAGGAGGAGGAGGAGGAGGGAGGAGGAGGAGGAGGAAGGGAGGAGGAGGAGGAGGAAGAGGAGGAGGAGGAGGAGGAAGAGGAGGAGGAGGAGGAGGAGGAGGAGGAAGAGGAAGAAAAACAACAACAATTTCTACCTGCCTTAAAGACTTAACCAGAAGCTACCCCCACACACACACTCCAAAGTAGAGGATCTGGCCCTCACCTTACCTTAATTACTCAGAACCTAAATAATGGTGCATAGGAGTAAGACATGCAGAAAAAAATATCTCCAATAAGTTATTCTACTCCACAAAAATGTGATAAACTTTGAAATATGAAAGTGTCTACCAGTAACCTTACTAAGGTTCAGTTAGCTATCAAAGACTGTAAAGAAGCAAGGAAACACAAACCGTAACTAATTGGCTTAGAAAGGATTCAGTAGAATTAACAGACAAAGGGTATTTAAATATCCATGATGAAATGAACAAACATCTTTGTTATTAGATCAGAAGATCCAGTATTGTGGTGATGCCAGTTTCCCCAAAATTTATAGATGTCATCGATCACAATTAAAATCTCTGCCTTTTCATTTTGGGAGAGATTGACAAAATGATTCTGAGACTTTTGTAGAAGGGCAGAAGACCTGCAATACAAAAACTTTTGTTATTTTAAAGAAAAAGTCTCTGCACTTTCTCTTAAGATCTATTGGAAAGCTGTGAGCTACTGTAGGATGTGGTTGTGGTACAGGGATGGCAATAGAGACCTCAGTCAGACAGGACACAGTGTGCGTTAATAAACTCATTTGTGGACAACTGATATTTTTTAAACTGAAGTACAAAAGCAACTCCATGGAGAAAGAACAGCCTTTACAACAAACACTGTTGGAACCATTTGATATCCATATGTAAATGAGCAAGCTTTGATTCATGCCAATTAGGCCAAAAGGGATAATAGACCTAGATATAAAACCCTAAACTGTAAAACTTCCAACAGAAACCAGAAGTGAGCAGCATAATGCTGCATAAAAGAACAAACTGATAAACCAGCTTTCATTAAAGTTAGAACATCTGCTCTTTGAAAGACGCTGTTGGAGGACTAGACTGACAGCCGCATGCTGGGGGAAAATATTTTCACATATCTGATAAAGGTCAGGAAGCCACAATATGGAAATAATTCCCAGAACCCACTAATGAGTCCATCTAATTAAAAGCTGGGAGACAATGGGGATGGACGCTTCTCCTAAGAAGATCTGAGGACGGCAAGCGAGCACGTGTGAAGATGCTGATGCCAGGTGTTCTAAGGAAATGCAAGCTGAACATACAGAACTCACAGGCGCGTACTGTCAGCATTGCTTGGTTTACAGTGTAAAGCATGGGCCACACTCGGTGCTGCGTGAAGGAACTGGAACTCTCACTGCTGATGAGAGTGGAAAGGGCACAGCCGTGTTGGGAAAGAGCTTGGGCAGTGTCTTACCACGTTAAAGGTAAATCCACCACATGGCTCAGCTAATCTATCCCTAGGAATTTACCCAACAGATTTCAGTGTGTATTTTCATATAGAGAGCTGTACTGAATAATTATAACGCTTTTACTTTCAATAGCCACTAACTAGAAATGACTCAAATGAGCCACCCATAGGTTACCAGTCTGATAACAAAGGTTAGCATGGAGCTACCTGTACAACAGACTGAATATAAAGGAACCAGTTATCCTACTGATACTTGTCACAACATGGATAACCTCCATTGACTCTCAAAGACATATATCTTACTGTGATTACACGACTGGGGGAAGATAGACACAATTAGAGCACGCATTGTATTCTTCCATTAACACAGAAGTTTGGAGGGTGCAAAGCAATCTACAAAAGCCTGTGAGTGGTTGCCTGTGGACAAGGGCATGCAGGAAGCACAGGAGAGAGATTTTACAAAGAGGCGTGATGAGACCGGGGATGGTGAAGCTCCTCATCCTGACTGAGAGACTTGTTTCACTGGTACACACGCTCAGGAGCCTGGGTGGACGCTTGGAGGGTGTGCGGGACATCAGCTCCAGTTACACACTGCTCCAGTTCTGCCTCCTGCATCACCCACATTCTCACATCTGCTGGAAAGCGTTTTCTGGCTGCTGTGCTGCTGAGCCCGAGCTGGATGCCGTAGGTATTTCTAATCTTCCAGGCCTGCTGTCTCTTCCTAGAGTCCCCACCCAGGGAGCCATTACTAGCACTCAAATCCTTTCAATCTTCCTCTACGGAGACCCAGAGACCCATGCTCCCTGTGGCCATCAGCATCCTTCCCGTCTCCTCTGGCCCCGGACCGCCTCAGCTGTGCCACCTCTTCTTCCTCCGATAGCCAGTATTTCACCTTTCGGTGTCTTATTAGAAACCGTCTACTTCTGGCAATCTCCCCTCCGCGCTTGTCCCTGTATAAACGCCTATGAACCCTGTAGGCCGCCACTACGTGCCGTTTTGTTAAAAAAAAAAAGAAAAAGAAAAGAAAAAAAAACTATGTAAATTTAAAAAATACCGGTAATTATTATTTTCAATACACCATTTATTTTTTGAGATTTTCACATGAGTATGGTATTTAGGTAATTTACCCTCTCCTCCTCCCTCTAACTTCTCCAGTGTTCCCCACTCCTCAAATTCATGTGCTCTGAATCTTCGATTATTATGGTTATATTTATACACATAAATTTATCAATATAACCTGCTGAGTTCACTTAGACTTGCTCATAAGGATATGTTTCTCACATGGGGAACATGAAGAAAAGCGAACACGAAAGGCTACAGGAGGGAGGAGGGGCTGAACCAGGTGACGGACACCGGTTATGAAGTCAAGGGAATAGAAAGCTCAGTGTTTTCCTAGTTCTGACTCGGTCATACGTTTTTTGTTTTGGTGGTGGGTGAGTGCTTGAAATATACTTGCTGCTAAGTGTAAAATGAAACGTGAAACTCTACAGATTCTGTTTTTGTTTTTGGTTTTTTTCTGTTCCAAACATCTAGTCTAACTGTATAGAAGTTCACCGAGTCGTGCAGTACAGACTTAGGGTCTGATTAATTCTGGTGTGGGATACTTTTATTTATTTGCAAGCTAAAAAAAAAAAAAAGTATAGAAAATTGAAAAGAAATGGCTTACTGCCTCTGATGTATGGCCTCCCTGCTGCTCTACCCAGTTCTTCCTGTTAGTGCCTCTCCGTTATATCTCTGCCAGCTTCCCTGCAGGATTTTCTGGTGGAGAGCATTGCCTTGAATGGAGATCAGATTGGGGACCCCATACTTGAAGGAGGTAATGGTGTTTCTGTTAAAGTCTACAATTTCTCCATATCCTGGAGAAAATTGAAAGCTATATTTCCTACTAAAACCAAACAGAACATTTGGTTACTGCCTGTGAGCATAATATATAAAATTTAAAATATGTAACCAACTTTCTTATTGAGCCTACATTTGTATCAAGAGCAGCCTCTTACTGTGAGAGGACATTGTTCTGAGAAATTCTTCCCTGTAGTGCTTTAAGATAAAGAAATGATGAGATTAAAATGGCAATCTACCACGGAGTTTGCTCAAACTTGGGGTTAGTACATCTCGGCCAAGCAAAGACAAAGTGCAGATCTGATCTAATTTGGATTCCCCAAAGCAATTTTAACGAAGCAACACTGCAAGCTACAGAGGCTGGTTACACAGTCAGAATTTAGTAGATGCCTGCTTGGCATTTTATAGATATGGCATGTCTAAGATAAAATGAAATAAAACCACTGTCTTTTATAGAATTTGAAAAAAAAAGAGACGAGTGAGATTTATTGCTTATAATCCATCATTCCCCTGAATGCACGCACTGATCTCTAAAGGTCAAGAGAGGTGACAGGAACTGAGGTAATCACCGCAGAAAATGTCACAGCTGATGCTCCGCAGTCCTGTGACTACACGGCCGAGAGCCCTCCTCTGGGAAGTGAAGCAGGCTCTCTCAGGCAGAGGCAGCACCCTAGTCCACCTCACCTTTGCTAGGGACAGTTGGTATGGGGTGTATATTGTCATTTCTCTTCTCTTTGAGTTCATTGGGATATTAAAAGAGAAATAGGAAGAAAAAGTTTGTGGTTCACTATTCCTCAGTTTCAGCTTGTAGTAAGCATTTTCTTTAAAGTAGTCACTGCTTTCGTCCATAGATAATTTTGAAATTATCACAAAATTACAAATAGCTGAACCAGGTTCTTTTCAGGGCCATAATCAATTCTTGATAATTAACTGCAATTTTAGGTATAGGCACTGACTTGTACTAATCCATGTGATCTGAATGCAGGGCATATAGCTATGCTTTGCCCCCGGTGGGTATCTAGGATGTGGGTGTCTATATAGGTGTCTATCTAGGATGTGGGTGTCTATATGCAGGATGTGTGCCTATATGCGGGATGTGTGTCTATATGCGGGATGTGTGTCTGTCTATATGCGGGATGTGTGGTCTATATGCGGGATGTGTATCTATATGCGGGATGTGTGTCTATATGCGGGATGTGTGTCTATATGCGGGATGTGTGTCTATATGCGGGATGTGGTGTCTATATGCGGGATGTGTGTCTATATGCGGGATGTGGTGTCTATATGCGGGATGTGTGTCTATATGCGGGATGTGTGTCTATATGCGGAATGTGTGTCTGTCTATATGCGGGATGTGTGTCTATATGCGGGATGTGTGTGTCTATATGCGGGATGTGTGTCTATATGCGGGATGTGTGTCTATATGCGGGATGTGTGTCTATATGCGGGATGTGTGTTTATATGCGGGATATATGCGGGATGTGTGTCTATATGCGGGATGTGGTGTCTATATGCGGGATGTGTGTCTGTCTATATGCGGGATGTGTGTCTATATGCAGGATGTGTGTCTATATGCGGGATGTGTGTCTATATGCGGGATGTGGTGTCTATATGCGGGATGTGTGTGTCTATATGCGGTGTGTCTGTCTATATGTGTGTGTCGGGGATGTGTGTCTATATGCGGGATGTGTGTCTATATGATGTGTGTCTATATGCGGGATGTGTGTCTATATGCGGGATGTGTGTCTGTCTATATGCGGGATGTGTGTCTGTCTATATGCGGGATCTATATGCGGGATGTGTGTCTGTCTATATGCGGGATGTGTGGTCTATATGCGGGATGTGTATCTATATGCGGGATGTGTGTCTATATGCGGGATGTGTGTCTATATGCGGGATGTGTGTCTATATGTGTCTATATGCGGGATGTGTGTCTGTCTATATGCGGGATGTGTGTCTATATGCGGGATGTGGTGTCTATATGCGGGATGTGTGTCTGTCTATATGCGGGATGTGTGTCTATATGCGGGATGTGTGTCTATATGCGGGATGTGTGTCTGTCTATATGCGGGATGTGTGTCTATATGCAGGATGTGTGTCTATATGCGGGATGTGTGTCTGTCTATATGCGGGATGTGTGTCTATATGCGGGTGTGTCTATATGTGTGTCTATATGCGGGATGTGTGTCTATATGCGGGATGTGTGTCTATATGCGGGATGTGTGTCTGTCTATATGCGGGATGTGTGTCTATATGCGGGATGTGTGTCTGTCTATATGCGGGATGTGTGTCTATATGCGGGATGTGTGTCTGTCTATATGCGGGATGTGTGTCTATATGCGGGATGTGTGTCTATATGCGGGATGTGTGTCTATATGCGGGATGTGTGTCTATATGCGGGATGTGTGTCTATATGCGGGATGTGGTGTCTATATGCGGGATGTGTGTCTATATGCGGGATGTGTGTCTATATGCGGGATGTGTGTCTATATGCGGTTTGTGGTGTCTATATGCGGGATGTGTGTCTATATGCGGGATGTGTGTCTATATGCAGGATGTGGTGTCTAGGATGCTGTGTGACTGCTTCCTATGCATCCCAGATGAGCTTAGAAATCAGTTTCCAGACACATTTCAAGTTGGTGTGTTTATCCACTTTTCAAACTATCTTTATTCACACGCCGAGCATATTTCAGAGAACCCAAGCAGCCCTGAAGAGTGAGTGTTTCCTAACTCCTGTGTGGATTGCTGGTGGTAAGCATATGCTGATAACCTGCTTATACTTAGGGACAGCTGTGGTCAAAGCTAGACCAACGATGCTATTATTCTTGTGCTTGGTTTATTGTGACCGACTCTAGCAGTTAATTAAGGATAATTCTGACTGCTAGTGCTTTCCAAAATAATCTAATTACTTACACTAAAATATTTAAAAAATGAATGTACATTTCCTTTTTTCAGTTATTCATTGTACCTTAGGAAAAGAAATATATCTTTCTGTTAGACACACGAAGAGTAGGAGTAGAAGATAGACACCCCAACAAAATTGGTGAAGATATATATTTTAGAACTCTAAGAACCAATGTGGTGGAGGTGGGAGCAGGCAGGAGAGATGGCTCAGCAGTTAAAAGCACTGGCTGCTCTTCTAGAGGACAGGGGATTCAGTTCCCAGCACCCACATGGCAGCTCACAACTGGCTGTGACCAAGGCCCAGGGGATCTGCTGCCCTTTTCTGGCCTCTGTGGGCACCGCCTGCACAAAGTGCATTCACATATATACAGGCAAATCACCCATGCACAGAAACAAAATCAAACAAAGCTAAATACAGTGGCAAAAGCAACAAGCTAAGCGTCCATTGATGGATGGATGAATAAAGAAAAATATCCAAAAACCCCCATAAAAACAAACGACACAAGAAAAGCCCATGGTGTATGTAGACAGTGGAAGGTTATTCAGGCTTGAGAAAGAAATCTACTTTTGATGCATGCTACTAACTGTACTCAGTGAAGTCGACCCGATACAAAAGACTGCAGGATTCCACACACGTGAAATCATTACTGGAGTCAGGTTCTTAGAGACAGAGAGTTGAACAGTGGTGGGTAGCAGCTGGGGAGGAAAAGGAGAAGGGGGAGGTAGGGTTTGAAGGTGTGCAGTTTTGGTTTGGGAAGATGTCTGTAACTCCAGTTCCAGGAGATCTGTCACCCTCACACCAGTGCACATAAAATAAAATAAAGCCAATTAAATAAATTATAAAAAGGATAGATATTCACCAAAGGTGATGTGTAGGTGGCAGATAAAAACAAAGGCCTTTCGTGAAATGAAAAGTACAACCAGAATGAGGAGCCAGCGTGTACTGATTTGAACCAGAAAAGTCCTGACAACGTGTGCTGGCAGGCTGCAGGGCAGCAAGGGCTCCAGCCATGTAGAAAAATCCAAAACAGACAGAGTAGAGCTACTTCCCCACTCCCAGGATTCCCTGCTTTGCCAACTTCTCAGGGAGCTCTCTGGGGACCACATGGTTTCATGTTGTAATTCCTTCCCAATCAGCACCCTCCGTCCCTCATTCTTCTCCCTCCCTCTTTGCAATTGTACCCTGAGACTCTGTTAGTCCACTTTGCATGTCCACAGTTGGTCGCCCCCTGCCTCAGGATAAAGCACTCAAGGACAGACACCTCGGTTTTGCTTAGGGCCCAGGAAGCAGTGTGTGCCCAATAAACAGCTGTTGAATGGGCTCATCACTCCTTGCATGACCCTCTCTCTCCCTCCCATGCCGAGATCCTCAGCTGCAGGGTGAGAGCTGACATCCACAAACACTGGAGGAGAAAAATACTCAGCATTTCTAATAGCGAGTGGTAGGTACTTGTGATAAGATGCTTCTCTCTCTTCAGTTTCCTCATTTGCAAAGCTGTAATCAAGGTACATTCTTCATGGGCCACATTGAAAGGAAGCAAAATCCCCAGGGGGGCACTTGTCCCCGACTCCCGCCACCTTAGCAAGCTAAGGGGACAGATGGAAGATGCCCTACGGAATTGAATGTGGTGAATCTTGTTTCTTTCCCCAACCTGTTCTGTTTCCATGGTTACCATGGTAGGTGCTGTGCCTGCTAATGCACGGATTCATTGGTGCCATTGCCACCAACAGCCCTTCATTGGCCACCGCTCCGCTGTCTGTTCCTCCCACGCTCTCTGGACAGAGGCAGCCCACCATGCCTACTTTGCTGACAGGAGTTCTTTCTATCTGTAAACTAGGTAAGGCCCCTTTACCCATGAACTGAGGAGCCTTTCCACACTGTCTGATTCGCATTTTCAATTTAAAAAAACCCATCCGTTGCAATCACCCCTGTTTAAAGCGTCACTCGAGAGTGGGGTGATGTCACGGCTTTCGCAGTGTAACTTGAGGGACTGCCTCTGCAGAGTCCACCAGTTCTCCGTGGCGGTGCCACTCTAGCTCATATCAAGACACTGGCACTCTTGAATCCAAATGTTGTGAGAACCCGGTCTTCTATTGCTGACCTCCACAGCGGCTCAGGACAGTCTCACAAGATGGACACTGGGTGGACGGGACCGTGTCCCTGGGAAGCTACGATCGACAGTCCTACCTGCACTCCCTCAGGCCTTCGTCCCACGTAGCCATCCTACCAGGCCATCTCATCAGCAGAGTAAGCCTTGGCTTAACACCCTCTGGAGCCTTCTCAAGGACAGTTGTAGGACCTAACCTCCTATGGCGGGGCTTTCTGACCTGCTGGCCTGACTCTCCTCAGCATCTCTGTCTGACCACAGCCTCCTCTTCTGGAGTTTGGATTGCAGACTTTCTCCCCACTGGGTCCCCTCTGACCTCCTTAGCTTGCCCATGCAGTATCTTGTTCTGTAGGTGACTCAGCCTAGCACCCACTTTTTGAGGAAGGCTGTCACTGTCTTCCCTGCACGGGTCATGTGACTACCCACTGTCTAGGCAACCGCATGCTCCTATGCCCTGCCTCCGCGTCCTCTCCGGACGCCCTCGGGCGCCCGTGGAACCTTGGTGGTCGACACCTGCTCTGCCGCAGCAATGCCTCAGTCATCTGCAGTAAAGACTGACGACCGGAGGAACGTGGGAGAAAAGCTGGGGGAGGGTAGTCTGCAAAGTGCTTGTCTTAGGAGCTCGGTCCCCAGAAACCACACAGAAAGCCAGGCACTGTGGCACACGCTCCTAATTCCTGTGATGGGGAGGCAGAGGAAGGGAGGTCACTGAGGCTCACTGGCCAGCTAACCTTGCCTAATTTGCGGGTTCTAGGCCAAGAAAGAAAGCTTGTTTCAAAACAAAACAAACGAACAGACAAGGTAAATGGGTAGATCGGTCCGGAGACATGTGGTGGACTTCTGGCCTCTGTGTGTATGCACACACACATGCATCAACATTCACAGGTGTGTCGCTCCACACACGAGCACACGAGTTCACGTCTACACGTGAGAGGGGGAGACACAGAGGGAGGCAGGGAAATGGAGAAGGGGAGCACAGGAGGGAAAAGCAGCATTCTAACCCATGCAGAGTCCATTCTGACCACCTAGGTGACACGCTCACTCTATTATTACACGTCAAAGAAATGGCTAATGAGCCTGAAGGAGGTTTTAAATGTTATTTCACAATAATTAGGGAGGATGAGCAAATTATACCTGCAGAGAAAGCATTTAAAAATTATAGGAAGTTTCATTGTCCAACCCAAGGCCATCGGCATATGCCTTAGAACCCGTTCTGGTCTGCGTGTCTCCTTGTGAACGCCGTGTGTTTGGTAGCTACGGAGCAATGTAGATGCTTTAGCTCTAAAAACTATTGGCTTTAATACTATGGTAAACTTCCAGTGGAGTATAGTATCATTGACTTAAGAGGTAGCCCTTGGACAGGTGGCTACTGGTCATTTGCATATTTTAATGTCAGCAAATTGGAGGTGGTTGAGCTTAATAAATCCATGTGGCCATAAGAGAGAGAGGGAGATGAATTCTGAGGGAGCTGCCGGAGTTAGGATCAATCGAGCCCACCATCATCATGTGCTAAGGAAATGTCAGTGTGGCAAGGCGACAGCGCAGCCGTCACTGGAGTGAGTGGTCCCTTGGGAGTGGATGAAAACCGTCTTTCTCCAATAGGAGCGGAACGCTTTTTAAAACGTATAATACCATATGGACACTCAGGCATATGGATGGCTCGGAAACTCTCTGCATCAGTGTTACTTTTACCTCTCCAACATAACAAATACACTAAACAGGTGCTTCAAAATGTCACACTTTGAACAGCAGTAATTTAATTAGCATAAAAACTCACTGTTCTTAGTTTCATTGAAGTATTAGTGGAAAGGAGATATTTTATACGTGCTATGTTTCAACCCTATTTATAGCTAGTTTCAGATTTTAATTTTTTTTCTCTCTTTTGAGACTCAGGCCTTACAGTCCTGACGTAATTATGAGAGTGGGACGCTGATCAGCTCTGCCCTCCAGTGCATCAGGATCTGTGTCTGGCTTTAGTATAGCCAGGCCTCTTCCTCGGTGGGCTCAGCCACACAAGGAGTCAAAGTCTTTGTCGGTTCCTGATTTGCTCTATGACAGCTATACCACAACTGTACATAAACCCTAAGGACTAGATTTCCTATTACAGGGACACATGCTCATCCATGTTCATAGATGCTCTACTTACAATACTTCAGACCTGGAAACAGCCTAGATGTCTCTCAACTGGATGGATGCATAATGAAAACGCGGGGCTTACACAGAATGGAATTTCATTCAGTTGTAAAGAAACATGAAATTATGACATTTTCAGGTGAGTGGAAGAACTGGTAAATATTACACTAAGTGACCAGAAAGACAAATGTCATATGTGTATTCTAACTCATAGGTAGATCTTAGGGTCAAATCTTCAGATTTATTTGTTTAATTTATAGCACCTGTAGAATCCGTGAGATTAGAAAAAAGACCATTGGTGGAGAGGGGGAAGAAAGAACTTGAGGGAGCTGGGCCAGCACACAGGTGGCATGAAGGGGAAAGAGGAATGAGAAGGGAGGTTTACGTGGAAAGAGCGTAAAAGGGTAGGGCAGAAAAAGGCGCTAGGGGAGGGAAAACTACCCTAGGGATATTTAGAAAAGCCTACGGAAGCCTATGATTTTATAAAGTAGTTTAATTGATTTTATAACACATGTTTATATAAAATAGTTTGAGTTACTCTATACAGGGGGTGTGATAATCTCAGAAGCCATAGGTGGCCAACTAAAAAGCCCAGTGCTACATGTGTTGGTCTGCACAGAACACAGAGAAATCAAGTTGATGCTGAGAAATCTTCCCTGTTGCTGAATAGCTTTTATAAATTTGGAGGGTGTTATGTAGATTTCTAGTGTGTTTGGGGAACCACCAACAGTCTCACCCAGTTGTGAGCACTGTAAATGGCAATAAACGACCAGCCTGACAAGATACGCCCACGGGTGCAGTGGTGGCATTGATATTATAGGGGTAACTGCTTCCAGATTGGATCTAAGGACTGCTCCATAGGAGGAAACACATGCTTGGTTCTGTAAGTCTGGCCAAGAACCCATGGTTGGGGAGTACATGGAACCCAGAGGTAAACTTAATGCTATCATTTTGCTAAACAGACGTAGTATCAAACTGCTCTCTAAATTCGTACTTCTCTAACCAGAGACCAGTGCAGACCTTATCAGAGAGGTTTCGTTGTTCAGTGAATGGTGGACACTGCAGAAACTCAACAGTTTTCTTCTCTTGGTCAAAGTACAATGTATAAAGTACAAAGTGCAACCTGTGGAGTACTCAGCCACAAAACGGAACGCGGATCCACACATTCTCCCAAGGTTCATGGACCATTCTGGAAGAGAGAGGTGGAGGGAATGTAATAGTCAGAGGTCTGGGAAGACCAGAGTGAACGTGTCTTCTGAACACAACAGGGCCTCTGCACTGTGACCTCACAGTGGCTGTGGTTGCCTGTACAAGATCAAGCCAGCTATCATTCTAGTGTGGACTGGGAAGCAGATTCATGAGGGCCATCCCTATCTGAGGTGTTATTGGATAACTGATGGTTTCTGGAGCAAGTCAGTTTTCTTTAAGGGTATTGTTGAACACGCTGAAGTGGATGGGCCCACACCAGCAGTGTATGGGCAAACATAAGTTGTATTTGATGGATTATGATATTTTAACAAAAGGACACAAAGTTAGGGCTAAGAGGGAGATCTAAGAGGAGTTGTGGAAAGCAGTGGGGCTTTCAGAGTTTACGTCATGGATTATCTTATTTAATCATTATAACACCTCTGAGAGGCAGATGTCAATCTTGTTACAAAAGAGAAAATGACCCCGAACAACGTATTGGCTCATCCACGGACTGTGGGGTGGATTCAGCCTCTAGAGACCACATCCCTCAAATGATGCTGTCCTAAGGGGAGGGCCAGAAGCAGCAGGCAGCTAAGGTCCAGTCTCTGTCACCCAGAAAGATAACAACAAAAGCAGTGTTTCCTGCTGTGGTTTGGTCATGTTCCCCAAATTCACGTGGTGGGAACTTAACCCTCAACGTGACAACGTGGAGGAGTTTAGTGTAGGGGTGAGTTCATAAAAGGACGAGCCTGGCCCCTCCCTTCCCTCACTTTCTGACTCACCCTCAACTCCTCTCTTGCATATGTGTGCACAGACACACACAGACACACACAGACACACACACACACACACACACACACACACACACACGGATGGGTATAGCAAGAAGGTTCTTGCCAGGTACTGGTGCCATGCTCTGGGACTTGCCAGCCTTCAGAACTGTGAGCCAAATAGATTTCTGCTCATTAAAGATAATCCAGTCTCTGGAACTCTATTATAGTAACAGAAAACAGACTATGTCATATTCCCAAAGAACCTCTAATGATGAAAGGTTGCACGTGTGTGCTGCCCAGCACAGTGGTAACTGGCTACTGTGCTCCTGAGCACTGTGTGAATTGTAAATTGTATTTAATTAAATTCAGATTTAAATAGTTAAACGTGACAAGTGGATATATTGTTGGGTATGTCAATCTTGGAGTTTGGGACAGATAAAAAGAATCTATAAAACCTTTCAAGAACTAATTGTGCTTTATTTGTTTAGAAATAAAACAGCAATCTGAAAACTCTTGGGAAAGGTGTCATCTTCTACTGTCTTGCTGTCTATATGCTATTTTTGTGAGAATAATTAGAAGTTTCTCATTTAACTGGAAATACAACTTTAATTATCTTAAATGAAAATAATTTATATTTAGGTTCTGATGATGATATATATGTGTGTGTTTTAATTTCTGGTCTAGAATGAAATTTTCAGAGTCAACCAATTTTAAAACTGGGCACAGAGGCCCTTGTTTTTCTTCATAGAAAAAGCATGCATCAATACTTCTTGGTCCTTCCTCAGAACACTGAGGCTGTAGGGAACTATGGTCTGAATCAGGACTGCAGATTGGAGGTACCTTGTGAAAGGAAGGTTGATGGGTAAAATGCCAACTTTTGCTCTAGATGTGTAAATTCTTTATTCTGGTGTGCACCTAATATTAAACAATGAGACTCAGGCTGGGTGACAGCTCAGTCAGTAAAGTGGCTGCCACACAAGCATTAGGACCTGACTCTGATCTTTAGCTCAAAAAGACAGCTTGTAATCTTGTCTCTGCAAAAGTGAAGGCAGGCAGACCCCTGGGGCTCACTGGCTAGCTAGCCTAGCATAAATCGCAAGCCCCAGGACCCACTGGGAGATCCTGTCTTAAAAACCAAGGTGGACTACTCCTGAGGAAGGATACGCAAGGCTGGCCTCTGGCCTCCACATGCACGCACACACACATGCAAACTCTCAGGAGCACACACACCCCTGCGCACACACACCTGCAAACTCTCAGGAGCACACACACCCCTGCGCACACACACCTGCAAACTCTCAGGAGCACACACACCCCTGCGCACACACACCTGCAAACTCTCAGGAGCACACACACCCCTGCGCACACACACATGCAAACTCTCAGGAGCACACACACCCCTGCGCACACACAGAGCTTATGATGAGATATATGATGGATATAGCAAAGTCTATAAAGTCACTTGAAGAAGCAAAACATCGACCTGTTGTTTCTTTTAATTTATGATTTGATTGGCTTTCTCCATCAAATCTCAAACCTCCTTCTAAAAGAACTTCCAGTCTCTCTGTACTAATCTTTAAGCATTTTATAAAGAATATGTTAAGTAAAGTTTAAGGATGAATAGTGATCATCTTTAAAATATAAAAATTATCCAAATCATCATGCCATCTTAAATTCCTTTGGGAGAAGGTAAAACAGAAAGTAGCCAGTTTTGCAAAAGGTAAATAAATATATTAGAGAAGTTATTCGTAAGAAGATACCACTCTGATTAACTAGGAACAGTTTATGGAGAATATTGATTGCAGTTAGCTTTGAGAGTGGACTCCTGATTAGACAGCCCCCACGACGAGCTACAACCCAGTTTAGAATATTGGTGTTTGCACAGACTTGTAAACAGAGATGGTGAGCATCAGGCTGATTCGAAGGATGGCGGTAACATCAAAGTTCACATGCATGAAAGACAGGAATTAACTTTGTGACAATAAAAATTTCGTTCTAAGTTTGGATAGTTGTGAGCACACGTAGGTTGAGACAGAGGAGTGATTTAGAAGGCAGGTTGTGAGAGGAAGAAACAGAGACCAGTTGTTGGAAGGAAGAGCATCAAATGTGGGCGATGGGTTCTGCTGGACCAACAGTGGCGAGAGGATCTCTAACGACTGATAAATGAGTAGCCTTGACCTTTTCTAGTGGAAGCAATGCCCTAAGCTGGGCCAACTGACGTAGGAAGTGTGGTTCGGATGCTACTGTACTGATCCCGTGTTATCCGTAAGGACCCCTCTTGTATCCTGGGTCTGGATAATCAAAGAACGCTATGACGACTTCACCCCTACTGTTAGAACCCACATTGTGACATTTCTGAAACGAATCCCTCCAGACTAACTCTTCTCAGCAGCTGGAGCTACTCACGACTTCCTTAGTGTTCTCAGCCTATGTTTTTGCTCTTGTTTTGCCTGTAGCTGTGACAAAACTACCTGACAGAAACAGGCAAGGAAGGAAGGGTTGCAGCTCCAGGAGGGAAGTCGAGGCTTCAGGAGCTTGAAGCTGGTCACTGTGCATCCGCAGTCAGAGAGCAACGGATGCATGCCCACTGGTGCCGTTCGCTTTCCCCCTTTTATACAACCTGGGATGCCCTGCCTAGGGAACCGACCCACTCAAAACCAAGTGGGCTTCCCATATCAACTAAGGCGGTCAAGATAAACCTCACAGGCATGCCCAGAGCCTAGCTACTCTGTCAAACTGATAATCAACATTAACCAATACTCTACTTTCCTCTAATTACAATTCTAAAGTTTTTCTTTATTGACTTTACTTCCATATGGATCCAATTTCTTTCATAAGAAATAACACAGAAGGGCTTTATTCTCTTCCTGACAGGTCTTGCATAGCTAATGATATATATGACAGATTCTCCGCAACCACCACATCTGCTCTCAGGTAAGAAAAGCAGTCTTTTTCCTACTCACATGAAAAACAGAGTACAATTTTGCGCTTCAAATCAAAATGCTTTCGAGTAGAGTGGACACCAACGTGGTATCCAATAATCCTCTTTCCCTCTGATGCTGTCTATCTGCAGAGTGTGCCAGATCCACAGGCTGGGGGAATCCAGTCAGCCTCAGACGCCCATCACCACACTTACTCTGCAAGACAGAGTTCCCACAGACACTTCTTGAGTTTGATGAAGTTGCTAAGATGGCTCACAGAACTCAGAGAATCACCTGTGTGCATTGACAACTTCCAAAAAAGAAAATTATGAAAGACACTGTTGCCCTAGATGGTCCTCCAGCCAGTGCAGAGCTTCAGGATCATTTTAATGTACTACCCTTCCTGTCCTCTGCCTGCTCGATAACTGCAGGAAGCACAGCGGAGTAAGCATTGGACAAGACAGGACTGTCAATCATGCAGGCCTGTTTTCTCCATTGGAAAGAAATGAATGCCGCCTGGTCACCTGGAATGCCAGAATGAAAGATGGTCAATCAACCTGGTGATTCTTTGCTATTCTATTAGGAGCCAGCCTGCACCTGAGTCCCCAGTGTCCCAAGCATTGTTGGGCCCTAATCCTGCGGCGAATAAAACACATCCTTATGAAAGAGGCCCCAGGTACTCTTCATCCTCCACCAATAGAATCTTCCCTTATGCTTATCGCTGAGCCTTCCTCTAGAGAGGCTTCCAACCTTCCTGACGCTGCAACCCTTTAATACAGTTCCTCATGTTGTGGTGACCCCTCAACCGTAAAATTATACTCGTTTCTACTTCATAATCGTAATTTTGCTATTGTTATGAATCATAATGTTGCAGGATAGTCTTAGGCGACCCCTGTGAAAGGGTCTACCCCAGAAGAGATAATGAATGACCCACAGGTTGAGAACAGCTGCTCTAGGCCCCAGCCCTGAGCTCTGTTTATCGGCCAATAGAATTCATTCATACTGTAAAGGTCACACATAGGTCACGAGTTCTACTATGATTAAATGTGTATGAAAAGTAAACCACAATGTCAGTCTCTGGAAGACCCAGTGCCTGCTAAGACGGTGCTGTCTTGAGTTTTATTCTTTATCTCCTAAGAACTGTCCCTCCAGTGAGGCTTGGGGGCGGGGCACCAGCAAATAATCTGAAATTCACTCTGGTTTCTGTGGATCTCATGTCCACCCACTTCCAAGACATCAGTGGTAGACCTGGAAGTCCCTAGCTTTAGTCCTCTTAATCACTTGGTCTTCTGGCCACTGTTTCCTGAGGTCACTCAGAGACTACACTTACGTCGCCTAACCAGCATAAACTCTGGAGTTACAAATGGGCTGGGAATTAAAACAATCACTTCGACCAGTCAGGTAATCCCAGGGTGTGTAGGTGCTCTGTGAGAGGAACTTGGGACCAAGACCAAAGGAGTTTTATATTACAAAACTCTCTTATAGGCTCAGCTTACATGTTTCTTTAACTCTTCTCCAACCTCACCCTCACGGTCATGCTCACCTCTCTGGTCCCCTGTGTAAAGGGAGGCACTGGATCGTCTACAATCCAGTGATGCACAAAAGCTAGACAGACCTGAGCAGAATGCACAGAGATCCCATCTCAGCAGCAAGTGACAAGTGTTTTGTGAGCGTGGTGGCCACCAGATCCCGAGGACAGTGAGCCTAAACCCTTACCACAACACTTGCAGAATGGAGGCTGTGCTATGGTTCAAAAGTGCACCCCCAAACTTCAGGTGTTGCCAGTGCAATGCTATTGGGGGTCAGGGTGATTATCAGGAAGGGTTTAAGCCCCCCTCTAAGGAGTGTCAGACAGCTCTGGCTGGTTCTCTTCTCCCTGTGCAAGGACACAGAGCCAAGACATCATCTCAGAAGCAGAGAGCTATCCTCAAAAGGCACTCATGGCTTCAGCTGTGACTTCTCAGCTTCAGGGACGGTGAGCAATAAACTCCCAGTCTTTATAAATCACCCTGTCTGAGGTGTTTTGTTGCATCAGCACAAATGGGCTGAGACAGGAAGCACCCATATGCTCCATTTTATAAATCAGAAAGCCAGGCGATTCAAGGTGAAAAACACAGAAAATGGGAAGACAACTTTCTCATTCCCCTCCACATGTAAGATTTTTCCTATGAACACAGAAACAAGCAAGCATGTGGTGAAAGTACAATAAATGTGTATGTGTGTGTGTAATATATACATGCATGCACACACATACACACACACACAACACACACACACATATTTTAACAACTCCCAGGACCAGGCAAGAGATGTCCTGTTGCCTTTTGGCTGTTCCTCAGACACCTCAGCCCTCCCGTTCTTGAAAACGACATTTGTGGGTTTGCTGAGACCTCACAGTAGAGCAAACTTTCAGGTACCCACATGTCCGTCAAATACACCATCTTCAGCCCTCGGCGTTGCCCGTTTTCATTACTTTCTAAAGCCCCGTAAGAGCTAGAGATGGTGTCATTTTCTGGCTGGAGAAATTGAGGCTTCCCTGTGCAGTTACAGTCACAGCTCAGCCCACAGACTACATTCTCGGATCCCTGTTATTAAGGTCCATTAAATGTATTTATCTCCTTAGAGGTGGTGCAGCTCCGGGACCTGTCATTCACTGAAATTAGGAGGTGCCAATATCAACACGGAATCCAATAGCAGATAATGGAAGGCAAGGACAATTAGAGTCAGAATTGCAGGAGTGCAAGATTGGAGAGAAGAGATGTTGTTGTCTTCCCCACTGTGGGGAGCAGTGGGGTCTTCTAAATGCCAGCAGTGGTCACGGTTCCTGGCAGACCAGCAGTGACAACGGCTGATGGAGAGATCGTATGGATTTCTTGGCTACCTCGTTTATCGTGTGTGCTTAATAAATACAGATTCCCCTTTAGTGTGAATGGCATGTTTTCCTCACCCTAAAATAGTGATTTAATGAGTAGCAATTTTATGCTCTTGAGGTAAGGGGCTGCCACAAAGCTCTGATCCAGTGAACTGGCGGTGTTCCTCTTTTTAAAAAGAGGGAACTGCAGGGCCCACTGGGGTGCTGAGGGTTGGCAGCACCCCGTTTCTGGAACCTGCACGGACCAGTGGTTACCCACAGAAGCAGCAAGGAGCCTTACAGCCCACAAGCTGTCCTCGGCGCTGCCATCTGCTGAAGAGGCAGTGGATTCTGTCCCAGAACCATCAGCATCATCTAGGTCAGCGGTTTTCAACCTGGGGGTCAGACGACCCTTTCACAGGGTCGCCTAAGACCATCTGCATATTGGAAGCTTACACTACGATTCAAAACAGTAGCAAAATAACAGCTATGAAGCAGCAACAAAATAATTCTATGGTTGAGGGTTACCACTGCATGAGGAACTGTATTAAAGGGTCACAGCATTAGGAAGGCTGAGGACCACCAGTCTAAGACTTACGAAGCCTCATATCCAGCTATTCAAGATGGCAACTGGGGAGCCCATACCAGGGATGGGGTCCAGCCATACGTATTTTAAGGAACTCTTGGGAAAAGTTAATGTCTCCTGTTGAGTCAGCTGCCCTGCCCTCCTAGGCTTCTGTTTACAATATCCCATCTACCCCTCTGCCTAGGCCCCCTAAACATAAACACAAAACCAAGTTGACACGATGGCCCTGACAACTTTGCTTCTGATGCTGTTTATAAAACTGTCATCATAGGGAGGAGGCGGGAAGACGGAAAGAGCCAGGGGGGCCTCTGTACCCAGTCTTTTCCCGACATGAGAAGACTTGGCAAGCATACGACCTCACAGCAGCTGAGGCCGCCAACGCAGGACCTGTGTGAGATCAAGCCGGTCAAAACCTTAACACAGACGGAGAGGGGCTTGGGAAGCTTGGGAGCCTGCCCTTACCTCACAAGCTGCTGAGAACTGATGGCTGCTGGGGGAGGCAGGGTCTGTTTTCTTCAGGGATGCAGCCAGACAGGTTGTTCCTGCTCCAGTAGACGGTCTTACGCACAGACACATGAAGGTAGCACTAGGTGGACTCAGTGAGTTTAGAAGGAAGTTCACGAGATCTGGGCAATGGTTGGGGGGCAAGGGGGGGACCGGGAAGGAGGGAATGGCAGGGTTTGACCAAGACACATTATTTGCATCTATGAAATTCTCAAGTAAGACACAAAGAAAGCAGTTGGAGGGATGGGACCGCCAGGTGCTGACGCTGGGAGTGGACCTGGGGGCTCTCTGGGCCTCTGCGCTTCTTTTTTATTTCCAAATGCCACCGCCTGGAGTCTGACTGGGTGGCTTTGAAAGTGCTGGTGCTTTTCCCCCAGACTAAATGTTCAGGAATCTTCTTTTACCTTGTGCGTAGGTGGCAATTTGTGGCTGGTAGCTTAAAACCATGGCTGCACTATGAACAAAAACTGCTCTGAGGAGTCTGAGCCCTGTGACCTCTTTCTCCCAGACAAACGGATAAAGCTCAATTCTCCGTCTAAGCTCATCTGTCAACAGGCCTTTGCCAAGAACCCACGGTGATTAGAGGATTTTATGTGCAGGATGTCTCAAGGTAGAGAAATAAACACAAAGGCTGTGCACTAAAGGTATTTTTTCCCCTCCTGGTTGGGCAGAAAAGTCTTTGGAGCAGCTATGAAGAAACACATTGTATCAGCAGGGGTGAGGCAAGACAGCAGGAGCTGAATCCCAGATGTGGCCCTGCAGTTCAGACCCCACCTGTGAAGTAGGCAGGGTGCTGATGGGGGCTCCAAGGGGAGTCTTTGATCAAAGACCTCAACAGCTGGGCAGAGGCCTTTAGCTTGGAAACAGGAAGCAGCGGGGAACTAACTCCCTGGACTCCCAAGAAAAGGGGAGGGCCAGATGAAAACAGGGCAGGTGCCCCTCACCTTTTGATGGCCTCATAAACCAATGCATCTTAAGCGAAACATGCATACATATGTGTAATTTGCAGGATACTCTAACTCTACAGCACGGTACACTGGGGGTCCGGCTGTCGCACTCTCCTGCTGGCTGACAGAGCTGAGGCTTGCTGGCACTGACCAGCATGGCGGGGAGAGGATACGCAGCATGTGCTAGCCCGGGAAAAGATCCCAGATCAGTATTTGTGCCATGATTTTTACAGAATGAGTATCCCCCATCATTTTTTAAAAAATGACATTTGCGATACATTCTGATCACTCCTACACTCTACCCTCTCTTACACCCCTGCTCTCCAGCCCTTCCACCCTCCTCCTTACAAATCTCTTTGCCACCCTTTGCCGCTTTGTTTTGCTTTGTGACCCACTGAGTTTGCCAGGGCATTTATGTGGCCCTGGGTTTGGAAGTATTCACTGGAGCATGGTGGGCTCGCCAGTGGAAACAAGACTGCAAGCAGCAAGTGCCCATTCCCCAGAATCCATCTGCCAACAGTTCAGCAGGGAAGGAGTAGGGCTCCGGAGCCCCACTTCCTTTATGTCAGCCTGCTGGGAGGCCCAGTCTCATGCAGGTCTGTGAGGTCATGATCTCACAGGCTGTGTCTAGCCCAGAACCGAGCACTCTTCAGCAACTCTTGTATCCTCTAGTCCTTCCTTCCTGTCCCCCTTCTGCAATGTTCTCCACGTCTTAGAGGGGTTGACTCCTGCTTAGGGCTGAGCACTCATCCCCCACTTACTCTCAGTACCTTTCGTAGCCACAGGTCTCTGGATTTACTGCCATTCACTACAATGAGAAGATTTTCTGATTAAGGCTGAGAGTACCGTTTGTCGGTATACGAGTATACGTAGTATATACGGGTATACGTAGCATATACGGGTATACGTAGTATATATGGGTATATGTAGTATATACGGGTATACGTAGCATATACGGGTATACGTAGTATACACGGGTATAGACATAAACATTTTCAGAGAGTTGGATGCCATGTCAATTTAAACAACAGTAGTGGCTCCCCCCACTCCTCTGGTACCTATGACCCCCCCCACCCATGGGATTTGGGGGGGGTTTACAACACCAGACATGGATTCCCTAATATGAAGCAGGCCTCTTAAAGTCGAGGACCTGGAAGTCAAATAGCCATCACTAGGATTAAGAATTATATTAACTGGACAGGGTGGCAGTGACTTGTCTCTTGGTTGACATCTGTCCCGAACTCTGTCTACTGAGCGAGTGCGTCAGGCCTCACTGGCCAAGGCCCAGCTCTGGGGTTTTTACGACCCATTAGAGACAGCTGTTTTCCCACTGCAGAATGAAGACCATAACGGCATCGGACTCACTTTATGGGAGAGCGCGAGTGTGGGCTGCTGAGGGAGGTGGAAGGAAAGAGCTTCAGAATTCCTGAGTAGTGGGTGTAGGGACTAGTTCTTATTCTTCTTGAAATCAGTATTAGGGCCTCTGTGAAAGGTAACATCTTAACTGTGAGTCAGCATGCTTGTTCTTATGAAGGAGACGTCACAAAACTCTTAGTGAAGACGCCCTAGGAGGGGGAAATGTGCAGCACCGCATCTCTGTCTTGTGGTTTGCCCTGCCACCCCACCTTTCTGCACCCTGGGGGAGCTTCCTCCTCCCTGGGTCGGTTTGGGGTCGGCATCCCGAGGGCTGCTGGCACAGCAGCTGCAGAGAGAGGGGTCTGCGGAACGATGGACGGTAGAGCATGCGCAGTGCTGGCCAGGGCTGCTGCTGCATGTCACTGACTATTAAAATTCAGCCATTTCACAAATATTTTTAAATTCATGAGTCACTTGGGTTCCAATTTAGCGGCTGGAAGAAACATTTTTTAAGGTGGCAATTTTCACTCCTCACAGTTGTACTGCAATAAAGCTAAGATTCCCTATATTCTTTAAAGAACGGCCACCACTAGAAGCCCTCAGACCTGGGCGTTAGAGCCCAGCTCACCCAGGCTGAGAAGCCATCAGTCCCTAACCACTCAGGTGGGACGCATTTCCCCATCAGGGCCGTGGTCTCCAGGGCACCGGGTTCCTACTGCCTTACAGCCCACTGCGCAGTGTGTATGGGAAGGAGGAAGAGCCAGTGTCCCCTGAACACAGGCCGTGAGTGTACAGAGAAGTGATCAGTGAAAAGCGAAGCCAGACATACAGCTCTGGGAGGTCAGGCTTGCACTGGAGAAGGGTGTGGTCTGCTCGGGAACTGCCTTCTCCTTTTTGGGGTGGGTATCCTCAGAAGGCAGCTCCAGGTTTGACTATCCTTTACCAGGCACCCGCTAGGAAGACAAACCAATAAACCTTCCGTCTCTCTGATTGCTGGATGCCTATAGCAGCAGGCACAAACGTTTGTACTTCCCCTCTCTGGGTGGTGGTGTGGGAGGTGATGGGCTTGGCTCAACTTGAAGTCTCCCTCCCAGCTCAGTGTTACTTCTCTCATTGCCGACCAAATACTTGACAAGGGGCAACTTAAGGTGGAAGGGTTAGTTTTGGCTCATGTTGAGAAGATAGTCTACCGTGGTAGAGAAGGTATGGTAGCAAGTGGCTCCATGGTGGCAGGTGGCTCATGACACCTCCCTGTATCTTTGCACAACAGGAAGCAGAGACAGTCAGGAAACAGGGCTGAACTGTGAACTTTTCCCTGACCCCAGAGACCCACAATCAGCTCCCTTCAGTTAGGCACCACCTCCTAAAGTTCCACAGCCTCTCACAAAAAGCACCAGTACCTGGGGACCAAGTGTTCACACTCACGAGTCTGTGAGAGACCCTTCACATCCAAGCCATGAGCAGCAACCAAGAAAAGGCCCGAAGGAGAGAGTGTGGAAACACTGGGTCCCAGTGCTCTCTGTGAGTCTTGTGGTTGGAGGGACAGCAAAGGGTCTTCAGTAGCATCTTGCAGCACAAGGGCGAGTATCTGTACAGGATCACGGTTCAGTTCTCAGCAGCCACTCCTGCTCCAGGGGACCCAAAGCCTCTGGATTTTGCAGGTACCTGCAGTCAGTTGTGCGCGCGCGCACACGCACGCGCACACACACACACACACACACACACACACACACACACACACACACACGGAACTCACAGTCGCCAAGCGCTCTGTGCCCACTGCTGAATCCTGGTGCCTCTCCCTCCAGACTGTCCCTTAGGCTGATGACAGCGTGGACTAACTAAGAGAAAACATTTTCCATGATAGTTGAATCGGTGAACTAATGGGGAGGGGAGTAGGAAGAGCCGACGGGAGCACAGCTTCCGAAGCCTCCTCTGAGGGATCCAGTGCAGGGGCAGCAATGCTGTTCCGGAAGGTTCTATTGCTCAGGATTTCATGCTCCGTGGAGGAGGAGTTATCACACCCATCCAGTGACACTGCTGTAGGAGGAGCTTTGCAGTCTGCACGACGGCTTTCAGAGCTGTGACCGCGGCAGTCATGTTTAACTCCAGACGTGCCGTAACATTTAGGACACCAGTGCATACTGCAGAAATCAAGGGCTGAATCTGATATTTACTATTTGCTGTGTCTTTTTTTATGGGTCTTCCTCTCGTGTATCCACAATTTGAGAAAGGTAGATATGTTGGCAGTGCTGACGTTAGTAAAGGAATACAGTGATAAAGGCACGAAAAGCAGCAGCTGCTCCATGAGAAACCACCACTCACTGGGACAGCGGGGAGGCCTTGCCGCACAGCACCTGTGTCTCCGCCATCTCCTCACTCTCCAGAAGGGGCTGGTCACTCATAGATGGAACCACTAAAATGTGAATGCATGCAACCTGAACTAGACTCCATGTCGGTACCACGTGCTCTAGAACTGCAGGGTCTGACCTGGAAAGGTTCTGGAGGCAGAGTGAGCACCTGCAGCCCACCAGTCAGGAAGGCAGAAGATACAGGGAACAGAAGGGAGATAGGCTTCTTCCTGTTAAATGAGATTATCCAAGCATTGGAAACTGTCTCAGAGAATAAATGTGACCCAATACTCAAGATTTTAGCTAAAATTTTAAAGAACCATGGTGCCTGGTGGATGGGAACATCAGCGGACAGAGTAGGGTGCCTGAGTATGTGTAGGCTCACTCAGTTCCCCTTTGTCTACTTTTCTGGGATGCAGATGGTTGACACTTGCTCACATGTGAATTGTGCCAGGTCACACTTCCTTACCTGGCAGGGAAGAATCATGGCATATCTGAGGCAAAAAGGAAAAATAATGGTTTTTAAACTGCCTGTGACGATGTATTAGCTTTGTGTAGAATTCTCTGTTTTGCATACAAAGGGCATTGTGGTTGGTGATCTCCTAACACTGAACGTTTTTGATAATCCGACGGGCGAGGAGTCCCTGGCTACCATTGGGATTGACAGTTTCCCGCACTCGTGTGGTCTCACAGCTTCCGCTGAGTGGCCAGGCTCTCCTGGATGCTTAAGTCTCTTGCTCACAGCCCAGCCAGTTCTAACGGGTTCTGTGAGGCAAAAGGCACCAGACACCTTTACTCCAAAGCTCCGAGACGCACTCTTCCTTCGTGTTGTTTGTGGCTTCTCTGCGGACCTGGGTTTACTTGATCAGCTCTTGTGAAATTTTTTTTAAATTTTGTTTTTTTAGTTTGTTACACTTAAATAAAATTACCATGTGTCCCCATGGATTGGTGGGAGAAGACGGAGTCATCTTCCCTCACGCTGGCCTCGTTATCATGAACGTGACACCTCTGCAGGTACTGCTGTGGCTTGGACCAGAATTGACCTGGGAGCCAGCATAGTCCTCCCCTTGCTCTAAAGATGCAGGCGGGCTGCTTGTCCTGGGGTGTTGTGTCCCTTCTCGCCCATGCTCTCCAGGGCTGCTCACTCTCAGACACCCTCTCAGCAGGGGACCAGTTCTCCCCCATCACCTCAAGGGTAACAAGGCTCAGGCTCACTGAGGCCCTTCCCCACAGTCTTTGCTGTTTCATGCTCTCTGCACAGGAGTGCTTCCGGAAACAGGGATGCTAATCTGACCGCAGTGCCTCTCCCCAGTGATTCGAGGGTGGGTGGCTCTTCTTTCTGCTTTAGGAGACCTCATCTCTTGTCACTGCGGAGGGGACTGGTTTCTGTCCTCTACACGGGGTGTTAACTGTGATGCTGAACGTCACCTTGTGGTCCGCGCATAGTGACTCTGGATTTGAAAGCGTCTTCATCTGCAAAGGCGGAAAGGCAGACGTGTGTATGCAAACACCACAGTGGCAGCCGTACTGGCGCCTCTGTAGAATGACCCCACTTGGAAACCTTTAAAAGCACTCATACTTTGGGGAATTACCTGTGCTCCACGGATAGTATTCTGATGATTACTGAGAATTAGCTGAGGCCTGAGAGATTGTGTCCTCAGTACAGCTGTTCCCATTTTCAGTTCTTACACTATTGTCCATTTCTCCAGCGTCTGACTCAGTTTACCAAGCCACCTGCTAACACCGGTTATAATTATCTCCAGAGCAGGTGAGCTATGACAGGCTTATTCTTCTTCAAATTTTATTTATTTATTTATTTTTCAAGACAGGTTTCTCTGTTATAACTCTGGCTGTTCTGGAACTCACTCTGTAGAGCAGGCTGGCCTCAGACTCACAGAGATCCGCCTGCCTCTGTTTCTAGAGGACTTGGATTAAAGGTGTGCCACCACTGCCCGGCTTCTTCAAAGTTTATTATGCAGGCTAAATAAATACTATTTTTCCTTTAAATTTAAACATGTATGTATTTAAATATGTGGGTGGTAAAAGCCACCTGAACAGCAATAATGGCATTAAAAGTGAAGTTGGTTTTTGAGTAAATGTCAGAGGGTTAATTGTTTTAATGTAGGTATGTCAACCATTCATTAACCCGATTATCTGAAATAAAAGGCAATGGGAAAGGTAACCTCAGTCCAGTTCCTAGATCCTAGGCTGATTGAGGGAAGTCAACTCAGGATAAATAAAAGTCATTAGCCAATGCTTGATAGACAAGGAATCACACGGTGACACATGAAGAGGCAACTTGCTGAGGGGGCAGGGCAGGTGAGCCTTCGTCTTTTAAACAGAAATTATGAAGGCAACACCTAGGTTCTTAATTCATCCTCCCTAGCAACCTTGACCTACTGCGTGACTCACCCGGCCTGTTTCTTTAGATTATAGCAGCTGTCACTCAAAAGCAAGTCAAAGTACGCTCCCCAGCCCTGCCTTTGGAGGCACTTGGAGTGCGGGTACAGCTCTAGTATCTTGGGAAGAGCAATTGACTTTAACTCGCGGTTTCCTCACCCATGAAATAGAGAAAATTCTTCCCTTGCAGTGTTGAAGCATGCACAGAGTGAGGTGACATTTTAACAAAGTCCTCAGCACCATGCCCGGCACTGGAGACACACAGTGAGGCGCCTCTGTTCTCCGGTCCCTCCCACCCCCGCCCCGTTACTGCTCTTGAATGTTTGATCTACCGTACACTGTCAGAGCAGAAGGTTAACTACAGCAGCTCTGCCTTTTCTCCTTTCAAATGAAATATGTCCCACATTTACTTCAGCACATTCAATGACCATTACGCTGGGAGAAGGCGGTATGCTAGGCAGCTGGAAATGAGGGCACTGACTGCACCACACAAATCAGAGCTGGTATAGTCTGAGGCTCCCGTCAATGTGCGTGTAAATCTGGGTCTCTGCTATGAGACTCTCATTCCTGTGGAGAGGGGTTGAAATAAAATTTAGCTCACTTCACATAATAGAGACGACATTTACTCTATGCAAAAACAGCACCCTGGTGGATTCAGAGATGTGCTGTATCATTCAGCGTGCGCCTGCAGACTCTGCCTGCTAAGAATTCTGAGGACCAAAGTAAGGCATCCATGGATAAATAGAGAAAATGTCTGGAATAGCAGAGAGCTGCCTGTGAATGAAAAGGTGCCAAAGTATCACCCGTGAGAGTGCCTGATGTATTCTTTGGCACACAGTGCCTTTAATCAGTGTGGCTTGCTTTGTTTTTGTTTTGTTTTTTCCTTTTGCTAAGGAATAAGACTCCCAGTAACCTTCCCTTCCAAATCCAAGAATGCCCCACAGAGAACGTTATTTGAACACAGTGTATAGAGGGACAGTGAATTCATCATTCACAGATAACCAATTTGGCTAAGGACTCAGCCCCCTCTTGATGACATGGCAGCCTTTCAGTGCTAAACCTTCACAGGCTCCCCCAGTGATGATCTACATCTGCAAAGCAGGTTTCATTGGCCCTGGGTACTGTTGCTAAGTCACAGGGAGGAGGCGTGCCCTTGGCTTCCTCACCTGTCAGACCTCAGTCTCCATGATACCGATGGGAAGAGGCACTGAGAGACACAGAGGGAGGCTGCAGATGGCCATCAGCCTCCGCGTGCCACCAAGATGCTGCTACTTGGAATTTCCTCACCACTGGAGTCCTATTTTCACGACCCGGACAAAGGCAGAGGGAATGATCCATCTCATATCTCAATTGTCCAACCCTGGCAGTGGAACGCATTAGCTCCCACTGTCACATGAGGGTGAATTCTCCAAGGAAGGGCAGGAGAGGGGGTGCTCAGTCTGCACAGTGCGCCAAGGCATCTGATCTGTTTTTCCTTTCCAGTAAAATACATAGGGGCACCCGGCGCCTAGTTACAGGCTACAAATAACAAGGCCTGATGGGGCTACTTTTAGATGCCAAGGTCTGTTCAAGGCAGGCCTGCATGCAGAGACACGGGCTCATTTAAATACCGATGATGTAGCCAATCGAAGAGAAAGCCTTCAGTGCTAACCACTTAGTTCATTCAACTAACTCGTGGTCTTCTAGCAATGGTCACAGGATCACCTTGCATGGATGGATGGAGAGGTGGAGTGACCCCTGCCTGCAAACCCATCTTTCCCTGTCTGTTTTTCATGGTTTTGAACCAGAACACAGACTGTTGTGTGGACTTTCCTTCCTCGCAGACATTGTGAGGTTGGTAAAAGGAGTCAGGAGGTTTCCATGACATCCTCTGACACTCTGCAAATTACCAAAGGGATTGCTTTTTTGTGTTTCTGTGAGGTTTAGCTCATTGAAGTGTTGTTACTCTTCACTCTGAACAACAAAAGATTTCAGAAAGTGGGGATAAACTTCTGGACATACTACCTTTTTGAAAACAGATTTTAGGATGGGGGAGCTAGTCATCCAGGTCCCACTTAAACACCTTAGAATCCCAGTGTTAGGAGATGAAGGTGGGATAAACAGGAGGAATGCATTGACAGCAGACAATTATTCTTCCTTTGTCCAGCCATTTCCCAAAGCTATAACTTGCTTTGCTATTATAATTCTTGAAGTCAGCTTACACATCTTAGATCTGTAATATTGTTCTTTAAGATTTTATAATTATTCACAATGACTCCTATATTGTTTTATGTGTGAAGCTACCTCAACTCTGATGACATCACAATGTAATATCAGAAGGAAACAAACCATGCTTTATCTAAAGCCCAAGGTCCAAAATAACTAAAGAGAAAAAAACTTACTTTGAAAAGAAAATCTTTAGATAGAAGTTTTTCCTTAATAATTAAAAGCATATTTTTTCTTTATGTATCTACAAAGTAATGGTTATAGTTTGTGTGATGTCTGTGTGATGTATACATGTGTTAATACACGTAGGTGGGGCAGTGCATTCACATGTGTACATAAAGGTCATGTGTGCGTGCATATGTGAAGGCCAGAGGTCAATACCAACCTCTCCCCACTGATTTTCTGAGACAGGGTCCCTCACTGAACCTGGAGCTCATCCATGGCTGGTAGGCCAGCACACCCCAGAGATCGTCCTGTCTACCTTCCAGCCATCCCTGGGGTGACACACAGCCACAACTGGCCTTATGTGGGTGCCGGGAATGTGAACTCAGGTCTTCATGCAAGCACCTTGCGGTCTGAGCCATCTCCACAACGCCAATAGTATTTCTAAGTGAAGTCACGTTGCGTTTGGTTGTAACAGGTTGGGAACTCTCTTAGAGAATCAACAGCTGAAAGCCACGCTGAGCTTTACATATGTGGCTGCTTCATGGGCTGAGACATCCTCACTCCTCTTTTAGTTCGGTTTGAAAACCCTAGACCGCTTTCTGCAGAACCACCCGCGATGTCTGCCTTGGGTACGACGGTGCAAAAGGAGTTTGCAACTGCTGCAATAGTACAGGAGGTTCCAGACTCAGACACGTGTGGGACACTTTCAAGGTAAAATCTGAGAAGACTGCTCTCTGGGGCATCACTGAGATACGCTCTCCTGGTGCAGAGGCAGCTGTCTCCAGAGTGGAATCAGGGACACAGAGTGGAAGCACCCACAGTTGTGTCACCCATGCCTGGAATTCATCTGGGGGTGACTCCAGGAAGCAGAGCGTAAATTATTGGCAAGGCTCACTGCACAGCCACCTTTACAGCTACTTGGAAACCGCTGTTGACTATAAAAGTGGTGGGCGTTTCTAAGCATTTAATAGTTTCTAAAGTCAGGCTAAGATTTTATGCACGGAATATTGGATGAACTAATTTATTTTTAACTTAAAAATAAAATATAAAAATCCCTAAGGATGTATTTCATTTTGAGTACATGTTTTTTGTTCCGTGTCATGTTCAATGTGTATACATTTTGGACTAACAAAATATCTGAAGGTTTTAGGATGTGGCTGATCCACTGAGAACCCTCAGCTGCGGAAATGCTAAAGACAACTTAGATGGTGAATGCCACTGATTACAAATCAGAAATTAAACTCCGTGAAGTGCAGCAGTGCATGCTGAAGACAGGAAATGCTGTTGGAAATGGGAATCAAATGAGTGAAAGCATTGAATGTGACTAAGTAGAAGATGAAATCGACACAAGGACAAATGAGCACACCGCCTGGTGGCTGTATATAAATACGGGTATATACATCAAATACACATAGAAGGCATATCATTACCTTGATGATTTGGGAGGGAGCCGTCACTGACATTGTTAGGTATCTCTGTCGGGAGCAGTTTTGTGTCCTGGGCAGTCTCTATCGTCTGGTCCATCTGCTCCCCCCTGTAGTGGACTTCTTCCCCCGTTTTCATGTGTTGACCATGTGCAAGTTTATGCAGGTTTATGGGGTTTTCTGAGACACAAACGGCTACTTCTAATGTTGGACCCCGAAGGCCCAAACTGGGACACCGCAACCCCACAGAGACTCACAGACGGGATATGGATGCAAACAGCAAGAGGATTTATTGAACCAGCACGCTGGGGCCATCCTAACTCTCAGGGAAGGCGGCCCCCAGGAGCCAAAAGTGAGCCTTTTTATTTACAGTACAAACAGTTGCTAGGCACAAACCGAATTGGTACGAGTTGATTGGTCCCCAAACTGTTCTTTATCCTGATAGGTTGGGGCCAGTTAACCTTTAAACTGATTGGTGTTGGCATATAGCAAGGTCGCCGGCTCCTAAAAAGAATACAAGCTCAAGGTTTTAGCCAACGTGGGTGGGGGAAACTCTTTAGCCCAAGGCTGTCTTGTTTGTCTTAGAAAGTGTTTTCCTTCCAGAAATTGTTTTTCTTTAACTCTGGGAACTGTTCTGGGTTACATTGCCCCTGACTTGGGCTTGCCCCTGACTTGGGCCTACACAATTTTGGTGCTCTTAGAAGCCTGACTAAAGTTTGGCTGCTTTGGTCTTGTCCTTTCACTAACACTCCCCTCTGTTGTGATACACTGTATCTACTCACCCCAAGTAAGTCAAAGTTGGGGTACCACCAAAGTCCAACTGATGAACCCCATGAGCGCTACTAGGGTCACTTGCAGGGGTATGGGTGAGGAGTTACCTACAGATGCGTAAACGACTCAAAGAAAGCTGTATCACTGAAGCCCACCCCAGCATGGGTGGCAACTCAGAAAACCCAGCAACCTGGAATATACTGCACAAACCAGCAGACAGCTCATCTGGTTGGAGAGCGGCTGGTCTGAGCCCCTTCCAGGATGCTTAGTGTGAACTTGTTTCTTCTAGGCAGTTCTGTGGTTTCTTTCGCTTCTGTGCAGCTTGGCTGTCTGAGGCTGTTTTAGGAACCTCAGCTTGTCTGTGAGTCTCCTTGCAGCTTGCTTGTCTGAGAGGAACTCACAGCAGCCTTTCTGGCTTCTGTACACTTGTTGGGGGCTAATCAATCTGGTCAGTTTCAGGGACTTCCTGAGGCTGTTTTAGTTGTTTACTTCCTGTCTTAAGAAGCATTCCTGCAGGACGGGATGTTTCACCTCCCCTGAGAACATCCTCTTGTCTCACCTCCCTGTAAATATCCTGTGTCTTAATGAGCTTCTCCCCAGGATGACAGGTTTTAATGTGGGAGGAAACTGCTACACATCAGCCTCATGTTCCTCCTTTGGAGCAGTAGCTGTAGTGATGGAGCCTTGGGAACTTGGCAGAAGTGTTCTTCTGCTTCAGAAAGTACTGCTAGCAGGCCTTCAACATTTGGTTCTTGTCAGAACATGAATGGAACATTTATTACTTGCTAGTTGAGTCACTATTGTCACCGAAGATTGTTAATCTCCTCTTCTGCGGGTAATATGGGGACATACGTCCAAATTTACTATTTTAGGAAGGATAAGTCTTAATCTGTTTGGAAAAGTTCAAATTAGGCAAGAGGCATAAAACTGAGGAGGGCAACCTTGTAGAATCTTGGACAGGTTTACTTTTTTTGTTTTTTAGTGTTGAAATGGCTGTGGATTCTAAACCTGGACTTCTGGTCCTGTTGTACAAATTGTGTGGGGGTAAGAAAGATAACCAACAGATGCCAAGGGCAGCAGATGCTTCTACTGCATAGTGATGAATGTGTCCAACAGAGAAATTATTTTCTCTTATAATAAGTACTTTAAAAATTCATCTTTTCATCATTAAAATTTGATTTATACAAATGCATGCTCAGTACACATATATAGTATAAAAATTGTTTCCTAAATTTTGCTCTTCCTCCTTCTTCATAGAAAGTGGTCTGAGACATAGTCTCACTCTGTACACCAAACCTGGAACTCACTATTTAGGCCAGGTTGGCTCAAACTCATGACAACCATCCTGTTTCAGCCTCCTAAGTATTGTGACTATACGGTGTAATCCACCATACACAGCTTTCACGTTCTTTTCAATCACCTCGCCAGCTGTGGACATCTGGATACATACAAACACATGCAAACTATGTGTGCCTATTTGTACAGAATTGTACTCCAGACTTCCTGCAAATTTTAGGGCAACTAAAAATGAGCTGAAGCCTGTATTTTTAACATTTCCTCCCAGCCAACACCAAGTCAGTAAGAACACAGATCATTTAAAAATAATTGTAGGTTCCCAGTTTAATGTATTTAAATAATTTCACAGCAGCAAACACCTCTTAGGTTTGCTGAATTCTGGGAACAATGACCACACATTTACATATATTTGCTTGGTATAGTATCACGTGGTTCCTGAAATGTCATTCACCCATGAGTCATGAAAGATCAATGGAAATATCTCTCTTAGCATTTAAAATCATTAAAAACGGGAAATAACAGGAAGCCATGAAGCCAGGGCTCGCAGTGATGAGCCTCGGGGAAGAAGGAAGAGGGTAGCTAGTCCCCCAGTGCTTCTGCGAGCAGACCCTTATGAATCACTGACCGAACCCCATTGAGCTGTGTGGCTTCTTACTGGGCCCTGGTGCCTCAGTTACTTTCCACTGCTGTGAGGAGATACCATAACCAAGCCAGCTTATGGAAAGAAAGCATTTAAGAGGGGGCTTGCTTACAGTTTCACAGAGTGAGTCCATGACCGCCATGGTGGGGGCATGGAAGCAGGCAGGGCTTTTGAAGCCTCAAAGCCCACCTCCTGTGACACAACTCTGAATCCTTCCCAAAACAGTGCCACCAACTAGGGGCCAGCCATTCAGATCGATGAGCCTATGGGGGCCATTCTCATTCAAACCACCATGCCCGGGGTGGGGTGACCCTCAGGGTCTACTCTAATTATGTAAAAGGGGACACTCGTCACTTCAAGGGCCGGCTGACACCCTCACCATGCCTAGCACATCCCCGAGAGCCAACAAATGTCAGGGTCACTGCTCACTGTTGCAGTTTCCTTGCTTCCTCATTTCCCTCTCTACTTATCTTTCCTGTTATAGAAAGTTTAGAAATAAGCAAAATAAGTTTTTGGATAGCCCTGCCCCTAAGGCCATACTCTACCATGTCCGGATAGCTCTCTGAGCTCGGAGCAAGACGAAGGACTCCTTTCTTGAGTATGGCGTCCTCTCTTCCACCTGACCCTGCCTGGAGAACGTCTCTAATCTTGGCTCCCTGACCTTATTGGGAGAAAGACCCTGTGAGGAACTTTCTGCAAACGCAGAATGACTCTGCACACGTCCCACTTCACCCCCCACCCCATATGATAATCAGGATACATACAGTACTGTGTTTTAACCAATCAGGTGCTGTCCCGTTGCCTTATGAGCCCTGTATCCCTCACCTCTATCACAATAAGTGAGCTGTCTCTCTGAAGCTGTTCCCGGGTTTTCTTCCTGCCGTACTCACAGCCGACCAAACCCTGCTCACAGCGCCTGCTCCCCTCACTCTCCACTAAGTTGGTGCTGAACATCCCCCTGGCGGGGAGGGGAAGGAGACCCACAATAAGTAAAGCTTTTCTTTATGAATTTAATGGCAACACGGCTGCTGTTGCTTTCTTTTACCCATGAGCTATACTGCGAGGTAATGGACCGTTTTCATATTACCGGGCCGGTCCGGTGCTACTAAAGACAATGACGAGTCATGCCTAACAGTGAAACTGAAACTGATACCAGAGAGACTGTAAGAACAGGATGCCAACTACAGTAAGTTGTTTAGTTTGACATAGCTTTCTTAATGATTGGGACCAAAAACAGAAGATTGGAGATGAATACTTCTTCCCCGGCCTTGTTCTCTCTGATGCCCTCAGAGGAAGAACGCACCAGCCTATCTATACCATTCCATACAATACTCCATACAAATTCTTCCTAGCTTAGGTCTAGGCACTCTGCTGACAGTCTCCCAGCCTGTGATGACTTCATCCAAGAATATGTTTATTTCGCATGCTCATTCTGAGCCAGTAAGAACTCCTGTGAGCATGCTTGGGTTGATGTAGGGACAGAAGGCTAAAACAACAGCAAGATTCCTACACTTAGACAACCAGGCCATGCTACTGAAGCGTAACCCCTGGTGATTTACTGTCTTACACAGGTGTCTGGCGCCTGACTCCCGATGACCCATGCCGCCCGAACAAATGGCTATCCTCAGAAAAAACAATTTCCAGTGCAAAATTTACTACTTAAGAAAGCCACTATCCAGATAAGGACCTGCACAAATGGCCCACGTGGTAAGAATAAGTTACCTGTCCCTCTCAGCCCTGCTACCCCTTCTCCACAAGGCTGCAACCCACAAGGGTTGTGCAAGTTGGAACTCAAAAGTCTGGTGATGGCCAGGAGCCCCTCCCACGGCCCTTGCAGAGAACCCAGAGACACAAGCCTGGTACCACAGAACACGGGGCAATGAAGTAAATGTACGTAGTAATTCATTGCACTGCTATGAGTGACTATAAGCGTGATGACTTATTTCCTTTAAAAATGTAGTAGAAGTTTTCAGCACAGGTGAGATCTGATTGCTGAGCTTAAAAGTTACTGCTTCATGTGGTTAGGGCGGTATCTCAGGTAGTGATATGTGCTCACCACACACGCATAAGGACCTGAGTTCAATTCCCAGAATCAACGTAAGAGAGCTTGTTGTAGACACTTATTTTTAGTTATGTTTTATGCACTGTTGGGTGAGGTGATGCCTAGGTCTTCCAGTTTTGTATTATCTGCAGGCGTTGGGTTTATGTGGGTGATGTTGATTGCTAAGGATCTGCACATGCTATCAGTAGAACACCTGAGGAGTTCTGAAACAGTAAAAACCCCTGAGCCTCAGACGCTTTGGATTTCATGTCCAGTATGGTGCTGGCCATGATGGTGGTTCCTTCTGCTGAGGTCTGCCAGGGTTTCTGCCTATGAATATGCCTCCATCTCTCTTGGTGAGCCCCCACAGCAGCAAACAACTACAAAAGCTGAGCACGGCAGCACTTCCTTGTGACGGCAGGGCTGGGGAGATGGAGACAAGATGCCCGAGGCTTGCTGCCCAGCCATGCTGGCCTAATGAGGGGGTCCCAGGCCAGCTAAAGACTCTGTCTTAAAATAACAAGATGGACGATGTCTGGACGCTAACACCTGGAGTTGGCCTTTGGCTTTCACATATGTGTATATATACATGTATGTATACAACCCCACAATTATACCCATGATGCACAAACATGAATACATGGACACACATGCGTGAGGCGGTCACACTAATGCGGTTATTTTTCTTGCTTAGCTAAGTTTTATGTGCCCTTCTTCATATGCCTGTGTCATAGGGTTGACCCACTGGTTAGGAATAAATATTAATAATCTAGATATTGATAATGTAATAGTGATATTGTAATGTTTTGCTTTCAGTAAAACTCAAGCTAGAAACAGAGGCTTTTCTGAAAGAATATTTGTTTTAAAAAATGGAACAAAAACAGAGAACACAGAAGCAACATGTGAAAGCACCCCTCATCCCCAGACACCAGCAGGGGCGCCCTGGTCCTAGAAGCATGCTCTCCAGCCTGCCTCGCTGTTACACACACACACACAATGGGGCTGGAGAGAATCTACTGTGCACCCTTGGTTTTGAATTATTACTTTGACAGAATAATCAACTCAACGAACATTTCTTGGCTACTTTTTATGTAGATGCAATATAAATTTCCTCCCCAGAGTCATGGTGCTGAAGCAAATGCATCTTCTCATTTTCTCTCTTACTCATTGCTTGCTGGGGTCTCAGCCCACACCACATGCTGGAAACATACAGAGTAAGATGAGCATCTCCCCACCTCAGACCTCCTGTTTCTCACGCCAACATGTGTGTTCATGTGAACTACTGCCAATGAGAAAGAGCTTTTGAATAACCCAGACTTCTGAGGGCTTTTTTCCTTCTGCTTGCAGCTACAAAATTTTGACAAATTGCTTCTCTGTTCTTATATTATTTCTGCAAAGTGGCAGACTGTCCTGCCTGCCTTGCTGCGGGGCTTTGAAGAGCAGGAAAAAGAAAGTAGGAGCGCTCTGGTGTTAGGAACCCCATGGAAAGTTCTTCTGAGAAAGGAAATTAAAGCAGCCTGCCATTCATTCATCCCTTCATGAGCCATCGATTGAGCTGGCATTGTCAGAAGAGACCTGTTTTCTAAAGTGTCCTTAATGGAAGGCATGCCAGGAAGGGGACGAGGGCAATCCTAGTGAGTGAGTGGGAAGTGGGCTTGAGAGGCCAGAGTTGAACTGCTGGGGACAGAGGAGGGGGATCCAATTAGGAGGGCCAGAGGCATTGCCAAAGTCAGAAGGAAGGCGTGGCATGGAATGACTGCAAGTCAGAGATTCACTGGCCCCCAAGAAAGGAGTAGAGTGGAGTGAACTCATGGAGAGGGACCAAAACAAGGCTGAGATGCAGATGGGAGGTCAGCAACGACGTAATAAAGAGCTGAGAGGAGATGCGAGGAACAGGGAGAAGATCAGAAAGCTATCCAGTCATATACAGAACTTTAGGAAACTTCGCCTTGATAAGGGAAATTAAACACACAGAGAGACAACTACGGAAGAGAAAAGAGCCTTCGGTCTCTTGAGCTCCCTACTGTAGCACGATGCAGGTGTTGTGACTTTAGCACACTGAACTGTATGTTGACCCTCTGCGGCAAGTCTGCGGCATCTCTGATTTTAAGAGGTGGGAAATGAAGTCTTGGGACATTGCACAGCTGCTAACTGACAGAGCTTTCAGAAGCTAACCAAAAAGGCCTGGGGCCAAACCCTTTGCCTACTGTGTCACATCATCCCACAAACAGGGCAAAGAGCCACTGAGGCTGGAGGGGGGACGGTGGCCACAAATGCGGTCACTGTTCACGGCAGGGTGACTTCCAAGAAGAAATGAGCCCATTGCAGAGCACTTGGTCTTCTGGTACATCTGAGACGTGGTGTCTGACATCACATGTAAGATATAACACATGCAGTTGAGTTTATTATTTAGGAAGGCCCCATTTGTTTCCACTGAAGACAGGCACTATTTAAAAGCCCTCGGGTCTGAACCTGGCCTGGCTCTGGGGAGAAGATTCCAACATCAAACTTGAGTCTGGACTCTTACCCAAAAGTGAGCTTGGAAAGCTGTGTTTTCTTAAAATGCCCCAGACCCTCCTTCTTTTCTATATTATTACTTAAAGAATAAAGAAGAATGAGCTTTTATGTCCCTGAAAAACAATGCGGAAGCATCCCTTGTGACAGGGAATGACTTAGCACTAAGAGAGCGCCGTTCTGGGGGGCCCTAACCCAGGGAGGTGTCCTTGCTGTCCGGTGTGCTCTTGGGCAGAGAGGTAGAGATTGATGATACTGGACGTGAGCAGAACTGCGTGTCTTCTGCTTCCGTTCTCCGCTTCCTTACTCCACGCACCATGCCCTGTCTTAGGGGTGAGAATGCTTAGCTTTCCTAAACCTGGAAAATCTCAGCAAGGGACCTGGCAATAAAAGAAGTACAGCAGCGTCCTGTCCTGAACACAGGGCACAGTGCATCCGAGTGCAAAATCTTCATGGAGGCAGTGGCTCGGCACACACTGACACTCTGGAGTAAGATCAGTTTTGGGCGAGGTACCAAGCTGGACTAGCAAATCTATAGTACATACACACATGCACACACACACACCATACATCCACATACATATGCTTGCACAAATATGCACACACACATACATGTGCACACGAGTGCACGCACACACATACACAGACATACGGGTGCACATAATGTGTGTACAGCACATAAACATACACATACAACATACACACATATACACACGTGCATGCACACACACACACATAGCCTCCAGATGCCAGGCTGCACTTCCCCGTTTGAAGTGGGTGCCATCTCCCTGAGATCTGAATTTCCCATTTGTGCTGCTCCACGCCCATCTTAGGCATGCAGTTGGGGCAGCCCAGCATGAGGGCTCACTAGCTTGCAGCCAGGAAGTAAACCTGGGTGCTGACAACCTGCATCCAGATTTTATCCCTTGCAGATCTGCCTAAGATTTATCTTGCCAGAGCTCTTATACAAGCTCCTAACAAGAGCATCTAAGAGCGCAGGCAGTTACAGGCGTGGTCAATAATACGAAAACAGGGGCCATAAGCAAACTGCAGGGGACTGGAGCACAGTCCTGCAATCAGGCAAGGAGGGGTGGGCTAAAGGTCCAACTCACAGTTTGGGCAAGGCCCCTCTGATGTGAGAGCAGCTCCGTGTGTCCTGGCTGTATATGAAGAAAGAGGAGGCATTGTTATCCTAAGGGCCTACCACTTTGGATGATCTTTTATTTTTATCATTTTTTAAAGAGACTTATTTATTTTTAATTATGTTCATTGGTGTTTGGCCTGCATGTATGTCTGTGTGAGGGTGTTGGATCCCCTGGAACAGGAGTTACAGACAGTTGTGAGCTGCTGGGGTTTGATCCCGTGTCCTCTGGAAGAGCAGGCAGTGCTCTTAACTGCTGAGCCATCTCTCCAGTTAGGTAATCTTTTAAATTGTGCGGCATTAAGTGGGATCGCTGTCCACATCTGCAAACAGCTGAGTTAACCAGAAGAAGGGGTGAAGGGAGCCCCTAAAGTTCCCCCACTGTCAAGGTTCTGCTTCCCCAAGCTGCTGTGTCTGGAAGGTTCTTGTCAGGTAAACATTGTTTATGGAGCTGTTGTTTCTCTCTTTCTCCTGCCCTTTCCTTTCTGTACTTCTTTCTTAACACTGAGACACATGCTCTGCCAGCGAGGCCTTTGATCGGTGCTAGAGCTAACCAGAGCTATCAAACTGTCTTGATGTGATCTGCCCAAAGCAACTTGACATTTCAATTAAATCCTCCAGTTCCCTCCAAAGAAAATGTATACGTCCCTTTAAATGCTGTTAGAATATTAAAAGTAGCACCTGGATGCCTCTGACGGTCTTCACAGGTCTTGGCATTGGAACTTTTCACAACCTTTTGCTCCTTGGAATGTAAAGATGACATTAAGAGTGTTCCATATCAAACCATACCAGCCACGCCCACGGAAACCCAGCTCCTCCATTCCCCGACACAGCCGCTGCTACATGCCTGACCTCGGTTCCACAGGGGCTGCAGGACTCCGTGCTTCAGTTTACCTTGGCAAGGCTCTGGTCACCTGGGCAAGACGCATAACGCCCCTGTGGAGGCCAACACACTTCTCTCTTGAGGGTGCCCTGTCTCTGTCTGAGCCTTCAAGCCGTAATTCTGAATAGGCTGTTTGCAATATTGATGAACACATTTAGACACTGGATGTGGTGGTTGAATCAAGTTCAGATTTTATGGCTGTAACAAATGGCTGACAATTGTCAGGCAGCTCTGCTGTGGAAGGTGTACGGAATAGTCCTTCTGTGAGCATGAGCTTTACAGATGAGTAAGCGAAGAGAATCATAGCCTGACCCTTAACCTGGTGGTCATTAAAGAAGACTTTATCAGTGCAATAACTTCTGGTGAAATGGTGAAGAGGGAAGTCTATCAGAGACAGATAGACCTGTGTGGTTAAGACACAGATAAGTAGACTCCACTTTGACTCAGGGAAAAGACGGGCTTTTCACAATGCACAAATTGTCTCACTATCTCCACTGATTTAAAGGTCTGAAAGCTTTAAAATTCTCATTGGTCTAGTCTAGGAACAATGGCGTAAATTTAGAAATATTGATGACTACTCCATGATGAGTCTACAGTGTACTTGTGTTAGAGTTTGGTTGCTATGACAAAACTCCTTTATGATCAACTCAGGGGAGGAGGGATTTATTTCAGTGCAGTTTTAGTCTATTGTCACTTGGCTCTGTTGCTTCTGGGCCCCTGTGTGTTGAGGTAGAGCACCCTGCGGGGCACATGGTAGATGAAGAGAAGTGGTTCACCTCATGGGTGAAGCTGGGAAGTAGAGAGCCTGAAAGAGGGGTTCAGGGACAGGCTGAGCATCCCCAGTGATCTTCTACCCCTAGTTAGGCCCCTCCTTCTAAAGTTTCCCTGACTTCCCAACAGTGCGATCAATCAGGCCTTCATCAATAGATCAATCCATTGATTGGGTGAGATTGCTCCAGTGTCTTCTCAATGGTTGTATGCACTAGCTAGGGATCAAGCCTTCAACACTTGCGTTTTTTGGGGGGACGCTTTGCATCTAAACCATAGCAATAACTCAATACCCACACGAACTCAAACAAGCAACACTTGTCAAGTTGTGCGGAGTCCTGCATATTCAGTCTCAGTCCCACCTGTGTCCATGACATTGTCCTCGAGGTTAAGTGCTCTAAAAGCTTACAGGCATCTGTCAATCAATTAGATAATCTCTCCAAAAGCCTGTTCATACGGGAAGATATTCAGTAGGCTCATTGGATCCTATTAGAAGTCCTCAGAAATAAAGTCTGGGGATAGAAACAATTTCTGAAGAGATCCAGATATTAAAAAAAAAAAAAAATCAGAGACGTGGAAAAGGTAGTAAATAAAGAAGTTGACGCAGCAGTGACTGTTGCATGCTGGACCAGGAGCCCAAATAAATATCCCCACTTCTTGTGACAGAAGCAGGCAAGAGGCAGCAGGCGATCACAGAGACCTGGGAGGTAGCTGGCCACAGCCCTCATCACCAGGATGATGCCCACGGCGGGCAGGGACTTTACACTGCTCCCGGATACTCTGGCTGTGAAACAGACTGATGGACTAAAATTTTCCACCTTCTTGGTCTTGCCGAAGGAGTATTTGTGCCATCTGCAATCCCTGTGATCTGTCGGCATGCTACCGTCGCTGTGCCTTGAGAGCAGCATTTTAGCCATCTTCATGTGTGCTGCTGAACAAGCATTAGGACCGTGCCCGACATGGAAAGCAAGAGCTGAGCATGGCTCCTCAGTATGGCTTTCCTGATGCAAGGACATCTCGAGCTGGTGTGTGTGTGTGTGTGTGTGTGTGTGTGTGTGTGTGTGTGTCGGGGTCAGGGAGCAGCCACCATACAGTAATGGGACAGAGGATGTGGTTTTCCTGAACCTAACCCGAAAGAAGGACAGACAGCAAGGCTCAACCCCTTGGAAGGGTGGGAAGAGCCCAGATTTAAAATGCATCTTCATCTTTCTGCTAGGAGAGACATTGTATGGATGTCTGAGGTATATCTGGAGCAGGCCATACACTAGCAAGCACTGGTGCCATCAAAATATCAAGCTTTTGGAACGTTTCAACTTACTGGTTTTAATCAAGTTTTCTTCCCAAAGATTAGATTGGGAACATATTTCAGAAAGTAGGGACCTTCTCCCTGCACCCCTTCTCTGGAGCCTTCCTCACCTGCCGTTCTGCTCTCTGTCTTCTCGAGAGAATAACCGCTCTCTACCCAGTGTTTAAGTCGCACTTGTCCTGATCCCTATGCCCTGCTAGCACAGGGCCTCAAGAAGGGAGGGCTTGGTCCACCTGTTCATGAGGAGCCCCATCCCAGGAGCACCACCAGACCCTGTGTGTCTCTGCTGAGGGTGGCATAATTTCTGTAGACAGAAATGGGAGGACAGCGCCTGCGCACGCCATCAGCCTCCCGTGCTCGTGAGTCCCCACCTGCAGACTCAACCAATGGCAAACAGAGACAGTTTCATAAACTGCATTTGCACTGGAGATGTACAGGTTTTTCCTGGCATTACTGTTAACAGTACAGTAACATAGGCATCTGTGTCAGGGGGTATATGTAATCTCGAGATGACTTCAAGAATACAGGAGAATACGATCTTACATTCTTCCTAAGAGTCCCGAGCATCTTTGGTTTGGGTGCCCTGGCTTACCTGGAACCCAGGCCTCTTGGGTGCTGACAGGCAGCTGTAGTTCTGAATGGATCCCATTCTGGACAACAATTCTAACAAAACAAGCCATTGAGAAGCTTACTAAACTGTCAGCAGGTTTGCTCCAGAGGAAAAGAACATGCTGTTTGCATGCACATGTTTTTATTAATGTATCTTTGTTGTATACAGGTGATTGTGAAGGTTTATTCTGAGGCCCCAGAGTTTATCTTATGATCTCCGAAGCTCCCGAGAGGGCCCAGGTGGAGGCCTGGGAGCCCTACAGTCCGGTTCCCAGCTCATCTGCTTTGGTGATGTGTGCTTCTTGCTCCAGAGAGTGTGTAGAAGTAAAGCTCGTGCTCTCCTTTTTAAATTTGCATGTACGTTTTTGAAGCCACTGTGAATACTCTCTCATCTCTGCTAATTTCGTTTGTTAATTGTCTATGTCAATTTGTACAAGCCGAGTGTAGTACTCCTCAAAATACAGCATTATAAAGCTTATTTTGTGCATGGCGTTCTCATACCTCCACACTAGAATCTCATGGTAACCACAGCTGGAGCTGAGATGTGAACGGCACACTCAAAACACTTGCCTTGGACTGGACTGAAAATGAACAGAAAACTTTCAAAACCAAGGTAAGAGGTAAAATCATACACAACACAGACAACTCGGTCCATCCGTGTACTGGGAAGTCCTACTTCGTATCTGGCACAGAATCTGCTGTCACCTTTGCAGACTCTATTTCCAACTCTTGTTACTCTTTAGAGACTCTATTAATAAACTAAGAACATTAATTGTCTTGGTTGACGGGAAATGATGGCCACGTAATTAGTTCCTGTGGTCAAGGCTATAAAGCGAGATCATTCCTCCAGGAGCATTTCACTCCTGGTCCTTCTGTCTCCAGATCCCATTTTGTTTCTCCCTGGATGAAATGCTCCAAGCCTCGAGAATGATGTTGTAAGACATGTTCCACGATGTCCCCAAAGGCGCTTTGCAGAGATGCCAAGCCAACGGCCTTTAGAGTCTCCTGTAATTGCAGGGACGGACAGCATCAGCGACTCGGATTATTGAGTGCCAGTCACTGCTTGAAGCATTTGGTCATCTTGATTAGCACTAAAAGGGGAGATATTAGTACCACGTCCTCTTGATGGATGAGAAAATGGAGCCACGAGGTGCTTAACTTCACACTGCAGTAACAGTGTTGTACATAAACATGGGTCCCTGGTTCTGGAGCTCATGTACATTTTAATATATTCAGAACCCTGGAAACACGTGGCAGGGAGTTGAATGGGAAATTACTCCCACAGGCTCACACATTTAAACATTTGGTCTCCCACTGGAGGAACTGTTTGGGGGAAGAAAGGAACCTTCAGGAGGTGGAGCCTTGCTGGAGGGAACAAGGTTTATGGCCTCCTCTGCCTTCCCTCTCTCTGTTCCCACTGTGTGGGTACAATGTGATTTCTCAGCTTCCTGCTCTTGCTGCTATGTCTCCCATCGTTATGGACACTGAGCACCCTGAATCTGTAGCCCAAATAAACTGTTCCTTCCTTAGGTTGCTTTTGGTCATGGTATTTTATCACAGCAATGGAACAGTTACTAATGTAGACACTATGCACAGTACAGCAGTTATAGAAGCTTTGATTCTTCCCTTAAAGGGACTGAAGGTCTAATCGAGGCAGCAGAACATGAGGCTCAGGGGACCGTCAATGTGGACCTGTCTAAGAGAATTGTTAGTAAAGCAGAGAAGTGGGGAATCTTCTGAAAACAATTATAGATCCATCAAGGTGAATCTTGTATTCGGTCACCCAGGGCTTGGCAAAGGCAACCTACAATTGGCACCCGTTTACTGGTTCCAATATGGAAGAGGGTGCGGGTGACACATGGACTCTTCAGGTCGGATGAACCTTGGGAAGGTGGGAGGAAGAGCACAACACTGCAGATGGGAGCAGGGATGAGATAACACAGCCGGATGGGAAGAATGGAGGCCATTATTTTCCAGCTGGTTACACAAAGCCAACTGTTGAGTCCAGGGTGTGTTCAGTTAGGACGCCACAAATGCCACAAATCAGTTCAAGTACTTTAAAGACCTCCCTTGTGCCTGGGAGCTTTTCATGGATTCTCAGTGGTGTGGCCAGTAGAAGAAAAACTCTCACCATGCCAGAGGACAGAGGCCTCTGGGATGCCAGGGCTTAAGTACAGAGAGAGCTGCACACATTCCTGGGACCCCTTCCCCCACTTCAGCCACTCATCCTCTCTGAGGATGAGCATCACTTTCCCTGTTCTGCTGAGGAAGCCTGGGACAGGGCGGCCAGACACTGCCTAGAGTAGAACTGAGATCAGATACCATGCGTTACCAACACCTGCTGCTCTGCCACACTGCCTTCTGTGCCAGCAATTTTTCTTTTTGCTTCTTCAAGGAGAAGCGCTGGTTCACTACCTGATGAAGTTATGGAGCCTCACAGCTTAAAGTCAAGTCCTTCCTTTACAACAGGGTCTTTCGAAAATACACCCAGATTTCCTCTGGAATCCTGATGTTTACACACACACACACACACACACACACACACACACACACACACGAGTCAGACAGACAGACAGACAGACAGAGAGACAGGGAGAGACAAGGAAGGTACAAGGATCTAGGGATGGAATCAAACCACCTGAGGATGTTAGGAAAGCTGTGATTTTTAGGCAGAGGCTTTTTTTTTTTGCTGTATCACATACACGGATTATGTGTGTATAGACTCACTGACTACCGAAGCTGACACAGTAGCTAACAGATATCTCCATAAATACAACCGTGATTCAAAAGCTCCATCAGATGTTGGGATGTTGGTGGATTAGAATTATTTTGAGGAAACACTCTTAGAAGTCTTTTGACAAAAAACTGGCATCAATTCCCGATCCCTCTCTTTGGAGGTCTCCATGCTGGGGATGATAGCGTTCTAACGTTTGATGATGGTTTCACCGCCTAGAGTGAACCTAAATGGGGAACACCCTGGAACCCCAGGAGGAAAGTGACACCGAGGTGTCTGGATTCCTTCAGTTCCTCTGTCTCATCAGGATACCAAGAGGAGAGAGCACGCAGATGACAGGAGGCTGTGTACCCACTTCCTAGTGGCTTGCTACGGAAAGTCACAAGACATTCTGCAGTGCGGCCAGATATTAATTGAGACAGTTAACTGCAGAAGGCACGTGGGCACAGCAATATTAGTGGCGCATAATCCTTTCTAGTTAAGCGCTCCTTCCTGGATTACTGCCGAAAGCTCGGGAGTTCTAATTACCTGAGCAAATCCCACAAGGCGGCAGCAAAACATGGTAATTAGGGGGCTGTAATCTGAGGTGTGAGCAGGGGAAGCGGGATTTGCTCTGAGTGCCGCAGCGCTTTCATGGCTATTTACCGAGCAGAGCCCCAGAGTTTAATGGAATTTGGTAGAATTCTCCCATGACTACAGTGAGCCTGTAGTTAACAAACACGTCTTAATGTGAGCTCTGTGGTTCTCTTCCTGGAAATGCTGAACGCTGAGCCTTAACTAATCATACGGAGGATTCAACCTGATGGGGTACGGTGGGCAGATTTATTGCTGGGATTTATTGATTGTGTCTTGATGGTGTTTTCATTCACTGGTGTTATTGAGCTTGGTGACTTGGGTTTCTGAGGAGAGCCCAGGCCTGTCTGCTTTTTCTCCTACAGAGAATCTGGGACATGCCTACATGCCCCCCTCCAAAAAAAAAGCTTTAAGGAGGCTCCTATCCCTCATACATGCATAGAAAGAGAAATTTTATAGGTTTTAGTGCTGGTGCAATATATTTACTCAAAAATGTCCATAAATATAAACATATTAGCCAAGTGAGAGAGATTCGTTTTTCTTACACTCTTTTTTTTTTTTTTTTTTTGCCAATACCAACCATTCTCTTAGGTTACTCTGTGTGCTATGAATGTGTACGTAAGGATGAAAATCAGACTAGAAACTTCACTGTGCGCCCAGAGAATAGAACATAAAAGTAATCTAAAGGAAATATTGGTATAACATGGCCACCCACACTTTGATTCTGCTCAGGAAATGGCTCATCTTTTTGTAGGTGCTAATTTACACCTGGGCCCTCAGGTGAGGCTCCTGAGAATTATGACCAGCTGCTTGCCACACTTTAGCCCAGGCTAGGGGACATCCTGGGTCACTGAGGACTTTATTAATCAAGACGCAGGCACCTTCTGGAGGAGGGGATTAGCTGCAGAAGCCTGGATTCCCATGTACAAAGAGAAGCATATGCATCTGCTTCTTTGGGGTTTCTCCTTGCAGAGAACTCTCCTTATGTGGCAACAATTGATTGCTGGATTCTCCCTACTAGCATTTAAGTGGAGGATGAGGGGTAGCTGCTTGGCTGTTTTAGACAAAATTCTCTGGTTTTTCCTGCCTGTGGGATAACTGCTACACTGCATGGGAAGACGGACAGAATGGAATGAAGAGAGCAGTCACCAGGATGGAGGCCACATTTGCAATGAAGGCTTGGCAAAGAGAAGGGGAGAGAGTCCCACCCACTAACCCTGCATGGGTCCATCGCTTATTTCTCTGATAAGACTGGACCACCAGGAGCTAGGGAGAGGTCTCCGCTGCTGTATCTGTAACTTCGGTTCTGGAGAAGAGGGAACAAGAGGACCCTGAGGTTGACTGGCTAGCCTGTCTAGTGGAACAGGTGAGTTTCAGGTTCAGTAAGTCGGTGAGAGGGCCTGTCTCAAAATGCAAGTAATCCAAACAGCAAGATGGAGAACGATAGGCACGTAGTGTCAATGTCTGACCTCAATATCCACAGACACACACGTACACATACCACACACAGACACACATACAAACCCACATGTACACACACGCACACACACACCACACACAGACACACGCACACATACAAAACCACATGTACAAACACATACATGCCACAGACACATACACACACAAACCCACATGTACACACACATACATACCACGCATACACACACACATACAGACCCACATGTACACACATATATATACCACATGCAGACATATGTACACATACAAACCCACACGTACACACATATACCATGTGCCACACACATACACATCCACAGGTACACACACATACATACCACACATACACACACACATACAAACCCACATGTACACACATATACCATGTGCCACACACAGACACATACACATATACATATCCACAGGTACACACACATACATACCACATATACACACACACATACAAACCCACATGTACACACATATACCATGTGCCACACACAGACACATGCACACATACAAACTAAAAAGTAAATTTAACAAATTTGAAAACCCTAAGAAGGAAGGGGCCACACCACATATCTGTGTGAACAATATAGCAACAAGCAGAATGCTTAGTGTGTATGTGTTTGTACGTAATGTGCATGCATAGGTAACTGTGTAACTTTACTGTGCATGGATGTCTGATTACACATTACAAGTTATGCAACACTGTAGCATTTCTGTGAGGAAGGAAGGTCATTTGCAGGACAGACAGCTCCATGCAGAGGTGACCACAGATAGAGTCAAGAAGATAGGATTCCCAAATTCTCCCGGCTCCAGCAGCTACACTGTTGGCTGAGGCCAGGGGTTTACAGACTCTCTTTGTCTGCACTCTCCTCACTGCAGCTTCAGGCATGGGCTGGCTCTTTTAGGGGTGAGGTTTGGGGTGACTTTAGCAGAGAACAGGGTGAAGGCTCCACTACCCACAGGCCCAGAGGCTCCCCCTTGCTCCCTGCTGAGTCCTGTCACAGCCAACACCATGCATGGTTGCACTTGTGAATCCCAAGTCCCTATGGCAGTCCCCCACACCGGCCACTCCCAGTTTCCTCTTTCATCTCGAAACAAGGCAAGCCAGCTCAAGTGTCTCCCCTTTTAAAGAGATGGTTCTGCCTGTTTGTCTGCGCTGCCCATTTAACGTTCTCCTGAGTTTTCACTGCCTTGGGTATGATAGCTAATTTCTTTCAGTAAGTACAGGGCTAGCCTGGTTGAAGCAATGTAATTTGACTGGCATATTTTAAATTAATAGGTTATTATTTAAAAGAATACAAGCAGGGGTTACATAATTATTTTTTAAAGTTAGAACAAAATTGTTTTGTCTCCTAACTTGTAAGGCCTGTGAACCTTTTCTTTTTCCTCTCTTTCTTTTTTTTTTTTTTTCTTTTCATTACATAGACCTGTTGAGAGTTTTAAGTCTTGGCAAAATATGGGCTGTAATTTAATTGACTGAGCAACATCACCAAGTAACTTGTTGATTCCCGAGGGAAATTTCTTTTCATGCTTTCTCTCAGAACTTCTAATTGACTTCTATTTCTGAATAATTGTTGAAACTAATATGTTGCAAGGGCTGGTGATTTCAAATAACTATTAATGAGGCGTCATGACTTTTTTATCCCACCCCTGCCAAATCCATGGGCGAGTTAATATTTTAAAAGTCAGTATTGAAATTCCTGCCCTGTGAATTGATTCAGTGGATGAATCAAAGCACTTGGCAGGACCATTGCAATGCAAGTCTTGACTCCAGGTACACCAAACCTGGAGCCAGGTGGGAGACAGTCCTTCCGATGGAGAGGGCAGGTTTGACTAGTCAGAACAGCAAGAGGTAAAGAATGAAAGCGTGAATGAAATCCTCATGAGCTTTTACACAAAATTGAATTAAACCTTATTTAGAGGTTTGCAATAGTGGTTCCTTAACCATGATTCTCCCTGAACACACTGCACACTGTGTATTGTTTCCTTGTTAATAAGCCATGAGTATCATCAATAATACATATTGGTAGACTACGGGATCCAGGTGGTGTTCTGTGGGAATAACCACGAATCTTTACAAACCATGTCAGTTATGTAGCTTTAGAATAAGTGCTACTAATGAATGTCCCAGACATATAATTACTCTTTCTCAGTGCCAGGAGGAGATGAGTCAGTGTGGCTTTAGAGAGGGCTCCTGCTATGCTTGGCATCCTCCATGGGGAAAGAGAGGGCCTGTGTTCCCGACCCTTCCCTACCCATTGTAATCCCATTAGTCACTGAGCCGCAGCTACACTCAAATACTAAAGCCTTCTTATGCTTGAAATTCAAATAATAGCTTGGTTTGTTATCTGGTACTAAATCTATACTGCATTATAAATTTATAATGACCTGTAAATTTCATGCCAACTTTTACGTTTTAAAGTGTGTTGATGTCTTTCAAAGTGAAAGGACATAAAATGACAGGCTCGTAAGTGAAGAATCATAGCAACATAAATACAAATGTCCAAACCCCATCAGGTATTCACTAGTCTTAGATAACCAAGCTGATACTTTATGTCCTCTTACTTTGGAGCTGAGGACACCATGAGAAGCACTGGGAATTTGATCCTGAGGCAGAGGACAGAGTCCCCTGTTTTCCAGGAGACATCAAGGCAGAAAATGACAAGTGAACAGGTAGTTTCCGATTATAAAGGAGAAGAGGCAAGGGCACAGAACACTGCCCAGGTGCCTGGCTTACTCATACTCAAGACATTTCAAATTGTGGGATTTGGATGAGGAAGGCCTCATATGTGGCAGGGGAGGCTCTGGAGATGCAGTGAACAGGTGAGGTGGGGGTCGGGGGAGTATGCACAAAGACCCTGACCTGTATGATAGCCTGGCTTCTAGAGGACCAGGGGGAGGCCGTGGTGACTGCGTCAGGGCAAATGGTAGAGATAAGACGGCAACTTGCTGGTCTCTGTACAGCATTGTGGAACATTTGTAGTTTTTGCTAAGAGAAGTATTTAGGGACGGGGGCTGTCCATTCTGGCATGTGTGGCAGACAGATCGTAAGGTACCCAATGGAAGAAGCGGAGAGACCATTTTGTAGACAGCTGTAGCCGTGGAGGAGGCGCCTGGTAGAGGTCTCGGTTAGGGTGGTGGGCCAGAGATGGAGAGAAGTTATTACAGCGGTTGGGACACTTTGGGCACGGGAGTACGTAGAAACTGCTCACGAGGTGCTGGGTGTGTATCCTCTTGAGTCCCGTACACCATATGTCCTGTACGTACTCTTGAGTACTGTAAACCAACATTGAATCACTTAGGATACCTCACAAAATGTAAGGCTCTGTAAGTGATCATTCAAGGCCGGCCACGAGGAGAGTGAGGACGTGAGGGAAAATGCGCTCGTATTTCGTATAGACAACGTTCTTCAAATACTTCTGATCCGCAGTTACTGATTCACTAACACGAACCCCTAGGGCTTAGGAACTGTTGCACAGAAAACAAGGTCTCGTCTGGGAAATATTATTTAAATGATTACTATGATGATGGGGAAATATTACTGCTTATTTTACAACAGGTGCTGCCCAAGTAGATACCACATGAACGCTGTTCATAATGGCAAGATAGAGTGAAGACATCGGAAGTCAGTTAACCAGGAGTTAAGGGTTGTGCTGTCCACCTGTTGCTATGGCGGTCTGTTGGCAGCGGGTGTCTTACAGTGAGGGTGACTAGACAGTAGATGGTGTCCGAGAGACAGGGGCAGTTCCTCTGTCACCCACGGACGGTGGCTGAGCTGTGCTGGACAGAACGCCTGGGGGGTTACATGTGAACCTTACACAGGACTCATCAGCAATTGAAAATTAGTAATCAGCCAGGTTGAAACTGGTAAATGAGGGGATCAAAGCGACCAAAAATGATGGGGATGATTAAAGGGGAAGCAGTTAAAAGAACTGATGGCTTCTCTTTGGGAGCAACAGTTCATGCAAATGAGTCAACTAAATACTCGCTTAAAGAAAACTTCCTTCCAGCTCTTATTTTTTTGTTGCTCAAGGCTCTCTAAATCATTTACCTTTTATCCCCAAATGATTCAAACTTTTTCAAATAGCAAGAGCAAAGAAATGAGTCTGTCTCCCTCCCTCCCTTCTGCTGACATTCCTCCCTACAACTTAATCCTAAACAAACTCCAAAGTTCTAAATGAACATACAAGTGTTAAAAAGTGTCATTGCTTCAGAAGACCCCCAAATCCTTTCGAATCACAAGCATTTCGGAGGCTCTGTTGCTGGCAGGTCTGCCTCCTCCCTCTGGGGCTGTCACGAGGGCGCCACCATATGCTCCTTGAGAGCTCTTAGTCATGGATTAGGGCTTGTGTGGAAAGACTGGCCATTTACCAAGGATGCCAAAGTGCTTTCTGAGACTCTAAAAAGCACTGAGGTGCCGTCAGAGAGGAGAGACTAATGGAACAGTTACATCCCATTTTGATTTTTTTTGTATCTTCTATGCTTCCTAAGATGTGAGCCACGCCCAAGAAGGTCACAGAGTGCAGATTTCAACTGGTCCTTTCCAGTCTTGGTTGTCTTCACGACTGTGCCACTAACATAGACTTCGGTGACCTTTTCGGTGACTCACACACATCTAACCTCACTGTCAGGTGAGTCAGATACGGTGTTTTCCCATTGTCTGACTGACACAACCTATTCATACCAAACATTGTACATCTAATGTTCACACCATCCAGACAGGATTACTGCTTTAAAGTACCTTTTAAGTTCCCCACATTTAGAATGTATACACTACGTATCAACTGGAGCTCGATTACCATGTGTGTCAATCAAATGGCTTCCAGTCTTTCTTAAGTCTCCAAATAACCATTTTATCACACACCTCATTATTTAAAAAACAACAAAAAACCTTGTATAATCACCCTGTCAATTGCTAACTGTATTGCCTATTGACACCATTCACTTATGAATACCCCTTTCCCCAGTTTAATTAGTTACTGTCACTCACACCTGAATTGGGAACATTGCAAGACTGAGTTGAACTTTCAAATGTTAGCACAAGGGCCAATTGGGTTGCTTCAGTGTCACAAGTACACCCAGTCAGAGGCCAACTAAACAACACCCCCACACCCACTAATGGGATTGGACTTAGTGTTTTTATGCTATATCGAATATAGTAAAATCAACACCTACAAAGAGGAGAAAGATCTTTTCCTGTTCTGATTTTAGCTTTAGTACTTTTGGTTCATGTAATTAGATTTAGTGCAAATGGGCAGCGAGTTAAAGCATGCATACATAAAGACCATGGCCAACAAATATGTTTCCTCATGCATGTGAGTGTTTGGCCTAAAATTCACACGTATCTAAACAGTTATCAGTGACATGAAGGGGCTAAGATCTGTGATAAAGCAAATGTTTCAATATGATATACAACTTTTGACCATAAGCAATAGAAGGCTTTTGTTTATTCACAATTTTGCTATTTTTCCAATGATATCATAGGGATAGATTTTCTTACTAAGAACAAATAATACAGTGTGCTATTACAACAAAATATGGTAGGTATTTGTCCCCAGTGAATGTCACTTACTGGAAAGAGAGAGAGTCCGGATAATCCCAGAAACTATTTGAAACAAAAAAAAAAAAGAGTTGTCTCTCCTTTTATATTTCTGTTACCAACACTACTTGCAAGTAGGTGTAGTCAATAGATGCATGCATGTAAGTAAATGATTCAGAAAGCCTTAGTCAAAAGCTGCAAAATATTAACATGCTAAATGACATTCATTAGATTTACTCAATGCACACTAAAACCACAGATTTCTAACAGCTTTTAATATCAGAATATCCAAGGGTGCCCCAAGAGTCAAACGCACTAGCATACTGATGTTATAAAACTATAAAATTTTAATTTGGTAGGCCCAGAAGCAACTGATTAGCCTAATCCCCACCCCTGTTTTCTGAATTTATAATTCAGAAAGCACTCTTCGGGTTAAAAAAAAAGTGGCCCCTATTTAAGAGAGTTAGAAGTGGGGAACCATACACAGAAGTTGGGGGAACCAACTTCTGTGTCACCGTAAGAATCCGTTCAGGTAGTTATTCTGATGTGGCTGTGCCTAAGGTTGGCGCTGGGCCAAATGGGGGTCCAAAGGAGCAAGGTGGGACAGTTGCTCTTTCCTCTCTTCCTCCTCCTCCTTCTCCCCCTCTTCTTCCTTCCTCTCCTCCTTTTCTTCCTTCTCCTCCATCCTCTCTGTCTCTCTCTTTCCTTCCTTCATTTCCTTTCCCTTTTCTTTATTCCATTTTATTATATTTGGGTTTCCTGAGATGGTTTCTCTGAGCAGCCCTGGCTGTCCTGGAACTCTCTCTGTAGAGCAGGCTGGCCTTATATTCAGAGATCTGCCTGCCTCTGCCTTTCAAGTGCTGGGATTAAAATAATAGGAGTTTGGGGGACCATTTATATCCAGGCCCTAGGTGATGGCTGGATTGGAAGGCAGGTGCACTGGAAGATAAGACAGGGGACAAAGGGGGTTAGTGGGGTGGGTAAGGGTGGAATTAGATGTCTGGAGCTGTTAGGGAACAAAGGTAGGCAGCAGGATCTGGGGAACATCTCTCTAAGCACCGCATAGAAGAGATTCTAGGCGTGAGGGTTTAAAACCTCAAAGCAGCATTCATGAAGTGGTTCATGAGGGAGCATAGGAAGTCATGGAAGGGAACAAAATGGTTTCAGAAGTTACATGGATACAGGGAAAGTATGTGAGAAAAGTGGGCTTTGGATCTATTGAGAGACAGGAAGCCACAGACTACACGGAAGGACCTGGGACCAGGCAATGTTGAGGCGACTGCAGAATTCAGGAAAAAAGTAAGGTGTACATGCTGAGACACACAAAGCCAGAACAGAAAGCTACCGAGGACAAATGCATCAGGAAAGGGGCTTAGGGAGAACCAGCATGTTTAAATTTGGGCCTTCTACTCCACAAGCTATATTTTTCGTCCATCAGCGAAGGACTTTCAGATCATCCAGTGTGATGTTTAACAGTAAATGTCTGCAGTGGCAAGCAGGTTCCACAGCTCCGTCAACATGGTTACTAAAGTTAGCGTGTTTCGTGATAATGAAACATTGATTTTGATTCCATATAATTTGATCAATGCAAATTTAGATTTAAATAATCACATATGGTCAGCTGTTACATCTGAGACTATGTATATAACACTCAATTCACCATGGAGCATGAATACATTATTTTTCCATTCTCTCTCTTTTCTCTCTCTATTTGGGGACTGAACCTTGCAATACTATGTAAGCAGTCCACAACTGAGCTTCATCCCTAGCCCTACCATGGAGCCAGGGTTAACGTCTCATGAGGAAAATACAGTTCTTTTTGTAATATGTTCTGAACTGATGTCTTCCTGGAGGGTAGCTGCAATATTCTAGGCTGCACTTGTTCTTAACCAAGAAACTATTGCTATCTTCAAATTAAAATTTCTATTGCTCCCTCCTCTCCAGTCACATTCTAAGACAGAGGTTCTCAACTTTCCTAATGCTGTGACCCTTTAATATGGTTCCTCACGCTATGGTGACCCCCAACCATAAAATTATTTTCATTGCTATTTTATAACTGTAGTTTGCTACTGTTATGAATCGTCATGTAAATCTCTGAAATGCAGATGGTCTTAGGCGACCCTTGTGAAAACGTCATTTGACCCCTCAAAGGGGTGGTGACCCACAGGTTGAGAACTGCTGTTCTAGTGTCTGTGAGAGTCTGAGAATATGCACACACAAAATAAGACTTAAGGAGATGAAAGATGACAACAACATGGGAACTGGAAAGAGATTGCTGAGTACGAAGGCTAAAGTGTCAGAAGTAGCAGGCCATAAGACATCACAGTTGCTGCGGAGTGGAGTTGTGACTCTTGCTCTTCCTAGCATCCAAAAGGGGAATCCCAACTTTAAACAGTTCCAGCTCGTAGCACAGAAAGTCTCAGTGTTGTGTGGGATCAGAGTCCCAGAAGAGACATCTGAATGGATGGGATCAATCACCTGACTTCCTACTGCGACTCTTGCTTAGAATACATGGGTGAACTTGTACCCCAAACCCATACCGCAGACAACAGCGCTGCCCGTGGCCAGTGGAGCTGCACTGCGCACAGGAAGGGACCTTTCGGCCAGTGGGGCTGGCAGCCCGTTCAGGCCACAGCTGTGCCCAGGAACCTCCTCTCGTTAGCTCTGGATGTTTCTGTTCCTGACTAACAGTCTGAGGGCAGAGAGAAACTTCTCCCATGCCTCGGCAGACTGGAGGAAGGAAGTCCATACCCATTGCTTGCTTTGTCTGGCACTGTGAGCTCAGAGGCAAATCTCATCCGTCCTTAGCTTACCCCCTTCTTCTCCCTGTGGAGTGAAGGAAGCACCATCATCCACATTAAGCTATGGGCAAAAGAATTTTCTCAGTGTTTTTAGGGTTCTCACCATTTCTGAGCACTTCTGAGTTACAGTCTAAAGACGGCACTGCAAACACCAGACGAAACCCTCATCAGGAACGAATCACAATGACAACTGTTAAATCACTGAAAAGGGGTCTTTCCTTTCCCCAGGTGTTTTGTGGCCACGCGCATCCATCCTGGGCTGAAGCCAGAAATTTTCACGCTGCTGTACCATCTTCAGTACCCCCTCTTGCCCACCTTCCTTTCACACAGACCTGGCAGGAGACCATCAGTGACGGCTTAGTCACTTGAAAATGGGTCTGCAAGCTGGCGTGGCCTCAGGTAGCTGGGTTCTGAATAGTCTCTGCACGAATCAACTTGATTCTTCCCTTTTTCCTGTCTCAAGATTGGAGGGGTGCCTTCTCCAAAGCGCTGTGAGAAACACAAAGTCTCCACTGCCACCCAAGGCACAGGCTTGCTGGTCCATGTACTGCGGCCGTACTGAGCCACTCTGTGCCCCAAGGTTGCCTTATATACATAAATATGTACGCTTCTATCTATCTGTCTGTCTGTCTGTCTGTCTGTCTATCTATCTATCTATCTATCTGTCTTCTATCATCTATCTATCTTCTATCTATCATTCATCTATCTATCTATCTATCTATCTATCTATCTATCTATCTATCTATCTGTGTTCCAGAGAACACATCTTTCAGACAGAGGACAACTTTTAGGGGAAATCCTCTCCTGCCACCACGTGGGTCCTGAGGACAGAACTTGGGCCATCAGGCTTGGCAGCAAGCTCCTGTACCCACTGAGCCATCTCGGTGGCCCAGGACATTCTTTTTCTTCCCTGTCTTGCTCTACTTCCTCTTCTACCTCTGCTATTTGAGAGTGTGTGTACCCCACACTCCTGTTCGTGATGGGGACAAGCTTATCTATTCCACAGTGCAGTGCCCCCCCCACTATGATTCAGGCAGACACTTCTTCCTACAAAATGGACACAAAAAAGGGATGTACTGGGTTTTAATGACTTCCTGTACAAACTGCAGGGTCCTCTACAGATGTCCTTGTTACTCACTCAGTTGGCACAATTTCTATTTCACTAAGATAGTGCAGCTCAAGATATCTTCCCGAAATAAGACCAAAAGTATCTTTTGAGAGTGAAGATAAGCATTTACTTCCATAATAGGAGAAAAGTATTTAAAACTATTTGTAAAAGTTTTAAGAATTCAGCAAATTATACGTGTCTGTGTGAGGTACAAATAAAAAATGTATTGGGATACTTTCTGTAATATAAGTCACAAATATCTGCAAATTGGAAATCTGACCCATGCATGGTAGTCACAGTCTCATGAGGATGATGAGTTTTTAAAACAATAGCTAAATGCCTCCTTAAATTCAAGGTACTTGGTATTAAATCCCCCAGGTACCAAAATAGCACTGTAGTCTGTTCTAGAACAGTATGCTAAGTGTTCTTAAACATATATATTATTGCCATCAGGAAAGCAGAGAAAATGTTTTCTTTCATATTCAAACTCCTTACATAAAAACCCCATTGTGACACTCTGACAAATGTGCCTCCCACGACCATGCTGGGCTCCTCTGCAAATGCACAATTCCTAATTATAAGGAATTTTGCAAAAGGCATGCTATTCTTCCCTGGAGACTCAAGCGCCTTGGAGTGGTGGGCTGTGTGATGGGGTAATTTTCAGAAATGCTTATTATTTACTCGAGCATCATTTCAGACTCACTGGTAAACAGAATATCCTGTTACTAGGGACTGTCCTCCAAAAGGCTGGAACATACTCTGTGCTTCTTCCCAGGACCAGGCGTGCTCCAGGACAGACGGAAGCTGCCTGTGTGTCCCCTTTGTCAAATGGTAGGGTGAAGCCCCGTTCCCTGGACGGGTGTTCCCTAAATCACAGGCGGAGTAGAAGGTGAACAATAGGACTTTCTCCTTTGGTATGATTTAAGTCCTGTCTTAGCTGGTTTCAAACCTCATTATCAGCTTTACAGCTGTTTTTCTACCTTGATTTATTTTTATGTTTAGATCAGAGAGAAGAATGGCAAAATTGCAACCTAGAGGTTTGCTTTGGAAAGTAAACTTTGAGTTAGGCTGCTGCTGATTTACACCTGGCGTGCTATACTTAGCACGGAGGCAGAGGTAAGCACACCTTGTAGGTAGCTACCCCTGCGGATGCGATGACAGTTACAGAAGCTGCACGTACCCAGGAACAATAGCCTATTCCAGAAATAGCACCGTCTAAAGTGGAGTGTTAGATGAATAAATTCTGAAGACGGTGGTGGAATTTCATCCAATGAGAGCTTTGTCTCTCTGAGACCAGCGTCTTTTATTACCTGGTTAGTTAATATGGTCCATAAAACTTCACCCAAATCACAGTCCCACTGTCAGGGCACACTAAAGTTCAAGCAGGAAGAAAAAAACTGTCTAAAATTGACTTGAGGTATTTTAGAGGGTGCACAGAACATACAAAATAACCTGGAAGACGTGGGGACCTCAAGGGGAGCACACAGTGTATTGCCTGGTTCAGTAGTATATATTACTATCATACTGACATTAGATTATTAGACCACTATTATTCTTGTTACATTGATGTGCAGTCACAAAATTAAACTTTTTCACTGTCCTGCTTAGGAACCAAATGGTTTAAACTCTCATGAATATGTAAATCAACCCCTCTAAGCACATTATTAATTATTTGGAAGACAGCTGGAGGTCACCAGCTCACACCAGTTTCTATGCTTGAAGTCTCATTAACACAAGACATCACAGAGGGATAGAGAATAAAGTTTATCATGGTTACTAAATGTGTGTGCGTGAGTGTGTGTGTGTGTCTGTGTGCTGTGCGCACACACACAAAATAACATACAGCACTATACAGAATCATGAGCCCTGAGTATATTTGCCTTGGGTGAGGACTGGCAGAGGTGTGATGAAGAGACGGTGTGATGTTGCAACAGGTCTGCCATGCCCTAGGAAGAGGGCTGTGAGCAGGACAAGGACACCCACCCCCGCAGCCTGACTCCAGGTTATACATTAACCCAGCCCCATTCTTATCTAGAGAAAAAGTGACCTGCTACATAGCCTAAATCCCGTGTCGCGCTTCCCCTATCTTTACCATATAGCTCCTATCAGATATTAACTGAGCCTGCTTCCCCACAGTGCAGGACCTGCTTTCCGTTGGAAACCTTTAAGAATAGAAACCTTGCTTTGTCTGAGCCGACCAATCCCTTGCTTTGGACCCCGCAGCACTTCTCGCAATGGTATTCGGTAAATCTTCCCTGAGGATGGGTGGTTCAGAAACCTCTCTTTCCCTCTCTCCTTCCCCCAAACCTAACAATCCACAGATAGAGCTACTAAAAGTGAACAAGGGGGTCTGGATTGGGAAGTGTGTATTTAAAATCGAAAGCAAATCAATCGTGCCCCAAACACACTTCCACTCCAGGGGTAAACGGCCCCCCTGCCTTTCAGAGTAAAGTCGTGACAGGATGCAAACAACTGTAGCCTGTGAAGACAAAGCACACCTCACATCTCCCGAGACACCAGAGACCATGGAGTGTGCCACACACCGGCTACCTACTGTTGCGCGCGGCTGAGCGCTGCACCTGCTGCTCTAAGTCAGCCCCGGCCCAGGAGCTTCTCAACCACTAACAGGCTGTGATCTAAACTATGGATGAGCTGCCAGGGGCATGCCCTCAGGGCTGAGGGGAGAGCACTTGACAGCAGTACATGAAATGCTGGCAGCCGAGGAGGGCACATAGTACAGGCCGCCAGCCTAGACTTCTTCAGCTTCCTCAGCGAAGACACTGGAGGCGATGCGATGCCCCTGTCGGCCACACAGAGGTCTGCAGCCGCTGGTCACAGTTTGCTTTTGTACTTCTGGTTGTGTGCTCAAATTTAAGGTCACACTGCGATAAAGAGATACACACACACAGCAGCATCCGTGTGATTAACAAAACGTGCAAAACACGAGAGTGAAACCCCTGAAGGCGGTGTAGCGTGCACACCACAACTCAGTGACCACTGCAACTACTGGAAATGGCGGTCTTCTGGGGAAGGCAGCTCGGTGAAACCTCTTTGGCATCAGTTGAAAGTTTACAGGAGCAGATCCCTGTGTTAGTGAGGCTTATACACACAGGTGGTGACACTGTAAGACTGATCATGGAAGGATTCCCAGACAGAAAGAAGGGCAGTGAGACTGGGGCAGCATGAAGACCACCGAGCCGCAGGCACGCCCCCTCTCCTGGTCTGGGGTGGGTGCCGAGGCTTCCTGTCACCGTTCATGGTCTTAAGCACAGACATGAGTCTTTGAGGCGTGGGCACAGACGTGACTGGCCATGCACTTCAGACTACAGAAAACCACCTAAAACGACTGGCTCACAGGTCAGTTAATATCCACTGAGCACGGCTGCAACCCTTCCGGCTTCAGCAGAGGTCTCTGCACTGAAAATGCCCAGCGTAGAGATTCAGAGTTGTGCTGAGTCACAAGGCCGCGTGATGGAGTTTGGACACATGTTAATAAACAGAAGGAGAACCCCCAAACAGCTGTCTGGATAAACTCCTGCACCTATCACGAACCCTCACAGGCAACTGCCCAGAATTCTTCAGATAATTAAGGGATTTATACCTAGAAAATGATTTACCATTTTCCTCACTCGGCCAAGCAGAACTGTCCCTCTACGAGTGCTCAGCCAGGTGTGGTGGCGCATGCCTTTGATCCCAGGACTCTAGAGGCAGAGGCAGGTGGATCTCTATAAGTCCCAGGTCAGCCTGGCCTACATAGTGAGTTCCAGGACAGCCAGGGCTATGTAGAGAGATCCTGTCTCAAAAGAAAAACAAACAGCAAAAAATAGTGTTTTTTGGCCACTTGAGATTCAGAAATAGTAGGAAAAATGAAGAAAAAAAAAAGGAGTTTGGAACAGAGACATTCAAGCAAGTTGAGATTCAGCCAGTTTCTTTGTAACTTACTAAGGACAGCTACCTGCCTCAGATGATCATAAAAATCCTGCCGGAGCCCCTCAGGTGGGATTTCAGGGTCAGATGGATGGCCGGGAGACGGCCTGATGATCCTGCTGAACGGGCCTGGGACATTTCACCCTACATGTCCTTTTCTGCTCCCTGTCTGTGTACCAGTTACTCCGTACAAGGAAGTGGCTTGATGGAGTGCCGCTTTTGTTGCAGGCAGGGAGAGGACTGTGGGAAAGCAGTGTGGGGAATTGTGCTCTTCGCCCGACTCTGTGGCCGTGCCCAGACTGCTCTGCTTGCAGCCCTGTTTGAGCTTCCTCCTGGGCACGCACCGGACTCTGTCTCCCAACCCCCCTCTCCCGTGCACACACTGTGCTTGCTGCATCCACAGATCTGGATCGTGCTGGAAGGGACACTGAGAGAAGTGGCGTAGTCCATCTGTGTGGCTAGTAGGCAGCATTCCCCCTGTGCCAACTGCCCCATGACTCAGTGGCTTCAGTTCCACTGAGGCTGCACCAGGAGGTGCAGGGGTCACTGCTGGGTCCCTGACTAGTGCAGCAGGTAGAGGCCCCGTGGCAACTCACCATGACGCAGTGGGAGGGAACTGTGGCGTGCCAAGCCACTGAGTTTTGGGGGGTAGCTTTAGTCGTAGAGGGTAGACTAGCCCTCCATTGTACTACTCTAGGCTTCTAAATAAAAAGGAGACCACCCAAACTGCTAAATTACTCACAAGGTGAAACAGGAAGGGCAGGGTTTGAGGAATTTAGAGCTTTGGACTTAGTTTCAAGGCAGAAAGAGTGACTTTGGTCAAGGAGAAGAGAAGACAAGTGACGGCGAATTTCCCGAATTTCCCAACGTGGTTCTAGGAATCATATGGATTTAATTCCTTGCATATGTCTGGAAGACCAACACTTAAAAGCCAGGAAACGATTCTTTATATTATACTTCGTGTTTGGCGTCCTCACTGGCTGTCTGAAACCCAGGCCTCTGCATCTCTGTAGGCATAAGGCTAATCTCGGCATCTTGGAGGACCAGGAGCATCTGTCCCACGGTGTGGCATTGTGGGAAAAGACCCCAAGACCGAGGACTGTGGACACTGGGTGTGATGGCTGGGCTGCCTTACAGGATGGCTTTTTCCTCCGGGGTGACACGACCATCCCATTGCCATTTGGAATAGAGAGTCCTTGGCCCAGTGGTGTCTTGGCAACTGAGTGAGCGGACTGTTCCAGTGATAGCCTAGTCTATGGTAGTGTAAGAGCTACGGACATTCTCTAATCAGTGCTTCTTGGCCTTCCCAGGGCTGCGATACTTTAATACAGCTCCTCATGGCTGCATGGCTACTTCATCCTATAGTGTTGCTACTGTCATGACTCGTAATGTGAATATCTGATATGTAGATAGTCTTAGGCGACTCCTGTGAAAGGGTCATTCGATCCCAATGGGGTGGCGACCCATAGGTTGAGAAACACTCTGCTCTAGTAAGTGAAACAGGTCATAGAATTCCAGCCTCTACTTCCTCCAACTCTCCACTAGGCACAAGTGGTGATGGGAAATTCTAGAAGGTTTCCTGAAAGAGGGGCTCCATAATGGAGCTTCCTTGAGGTTGTCACACATGATAGGGAGGAACTTTGTGATGAACAGCTGTTTGGGGGTAACCCATGTTTCTGTAAGTAGCCCCTCACCCACGCTCAGTACATAATTCCAATAAACTCATTGGTTCACCAAGTCAGACCTTGCTGGACTCCTTACTTCGGTCTGTTATCTGTGCTCTGTCTGTCTGCTGGCATCCCCACAGGGAACAACAATCTTCATGTCATTGACGGGACTGAGAAACACACTGATATGAACGTTTCCAGAGAGGATTAATGAAGGAGGAAACCGTGCTTTGAAGGTGAGCACCATCATATAATGGGACTGGGCACCCAGGGGGGATAAAAGGAAAACCAGGAGATAGCCCTAAGGCACAGCCAAGGGCCCCTCTGCTCTCTGGCCACCATGGTATGAGCTGATTTGCTCCCCCATACCCCCTCCCTGTCTGGTGAACTGTGAAAAACAAGAACCTTGCTCTGTTACATCAACTGTGAGATTAATGAAGATGAAACAGTTTTGAACATGCCATTCTGCAGAAGGACACGGCACAGAGCGGCTGATGTGGCAGCTTGGTGTGAGGCAGAGGTGTTAAAAGTCCCTAACTTTATGGAATGTGTACCCACTTTCCCAGGAGGCTGGGGAGTTACAATCCTTGAGCCTTTCCAGAATAGTCCCTTCCTAAATCCCCCTTCTATTAGTTCAGGACACTAAGCCTTCCATCGTGAATATTCAGGCCTGGAGACTTCCCTCCCTGAGGGTGGGCTCAGTCTCAGAGGAGACTGCCTGTAGCTTTTCACCTCTCAGAGCTCCTAATAGCAGGAGCCTCCTGCTTATCTGTGACTCTTTGATGAGCTCTGGGCATACTGAAAATGGCTGGGCTGTGGGGTTCACTTCTCATAGATCTGACACTTGGGGAGAAACACATCCTCCCTCCCTCAAGTTGTTCTGTTGGGTGATTTGTCATCATGATGGGAAGTTCCAACAACACTCAAATTACACACAAGGTGACCTGGAGCCACAAAGGCAAAAGGCACACCATAACAAAGCAGCAACCCCAACCCCAATAATACACTTGCTGATCATGGCAATGTCCAAGGGAAGCCATTGGAGAGATGAAAGCCATTCCTTGGAAACCCAAGACCATGAGAAGCCTGTGTCATTCAGGCTCAGGATGGATGAGTCATGCATACATCACTCACACACGTCACTCACACACAGCACGCACACGCCACGTACAGTCTTCATCTCTTGAGTTTTAAAATAAATCAGCTCAAACTCAGAAGCTCCACCAACTTAGTGAGCGTACATCCTCAGTGAGAGGGCCCATTGACACTTCATAGTAATTCCCAGCATGCAATGCGAATAACTGCAGGTAAGGCAGAGGTGGAGAGACAGCAGACACTTCAGGAGCACTGTGCATTTTCCCGAAAGCTCTATTTTCATGGAAAAGTTTGTCACAGGTTCTGGAAACAGGCTGTATACCCATGTTTGACAAGCTCATTTTAAACTCCAGTAATGTTTACTTAAAGGCCTATGCTGGCTAGCATATCAAAGACGCAGGAAGCCAGCCTAGCCAGGGGTCTGGACACTCCTTGCTGACATGGCCTGCCCTCCACATTCTATTGCTATAGTATGCTAAACACTAGTGCCTTACCTGAGAGCCTGTCAACTACTTCTGCTCACACAGTGTGGGCACAGGAAGCTGTCAAGAACCACCTGACAGAAATGGTGGGCACCCAAGGTTGCGAATCGGCACCAGCAAGAAGCTAGTGGAAGCATCAGAGCAGTGGCAGCATGGACGGACCTTGGCACCAGATGCACAAGAGTTGAAGTCTCAGTCACGTTAGCTTCCCGTGCGCCAGAAAGGACAGTATCTGTGACAGTTAGTCTTCACTGTCTACTTGACTGCCTCTACAATCACCATGGAAACAAAGAATCACCCGGTATGTCCATGATGGTGTCTACAGAATGGTTTGACTGAGGTATGAAGACCTATTCCACAGGTTGGCGACCTGGACTCAATATAAAGGAGAAAGAAGGCGAAGGATTAACATTCACCACTCTGCTTCCTGACTGCAGATGCAAGGAGACCAGCTGCCTCGAGCTGCTGCCTCCACGCCTTCTCAGCAGGACTGGCCCGCAAACTGTGAGTCAAAATAAACTTCCCTGTCCCTCAGTTGCTATCGTCAGGTACTTTGACACAGCAACAGAAAGAGTAACTAGTACAAACCTCAGCAGGGTGAGCCAGTTCTACTCCTGGACGTCAGGGAGTACTCCGGCCTATGCATAAACCACTGGATGGTTTAAAGGACTTATTAACCGTGAATTGTCTCCAATGCCAACAAAGTCAATGAGCAGAGGGAGAAACCAGCAATAGTAAGGGTTCAGGTGGCACTGCCCTTGACAGAGGGCCCTAGATGGAGCGCATCGTCTACCGCTGATGAGGGGTGGCTGAGGGACCACTCCACTGGGCATGGCAATTGAAAACCAAGCATGTAATATATGGAAAGACTGTCTCGCTTGAGCAGCTGATGTTCACGCAACGAGAAGACAGAATATGGGAAAACGTGTACAGATAGCATCTAAGTCAACTTTAAGAAGAGCAAACAGAATACGTGGTGGCGGATTCCGCCACTGAGTGAGTCAAGCTTTTATGAGTGAGAGGTTTGAGAGAGACGCTTGGAAACGTACCTGGAGGTGCGGCTACAGAGACGGCCCGGTCGGCGGGCCGCTGGGGTGTGCAGGCGGACGGCTCGCTCACGGCTGAGAGACAGCCGTGCCTCCGCTCTCGCAGCTTGCAGTTATCTGCTTCACTCTTTCTCGCCAGTAGGACAGGCAAATGTGGAGTTTGCCGTTTCTTACCAAACGTGATGGGGAAGAGGTGCCGGGGACAGTAAGTTCTCCGCGGTAGGGAGACAGTTTTCAAATATAAAGCCAGTGTCTGAATGCCATGTGTAAGTAACTGCCAAGGGAGAGGCAGTGCTCACAGGCCTTTAAGATGGTGCCAAAGAAGGGGATGGAGCAGAGAATCTGGAGTCCATTAGTTCCCGCCTCATTCATTGCTAAAATAAGAGGACAAACTCCAGGGTACACAGCTCCAAGACTTCAACCTTACTGACATACTCAGTTAAAAATGAAATTAGGTGGTTTCCAAACAGGCATTTAGGACACGACCAGAGCCTATATAACACAGCTCAATGTGGCTGCTTGGCCAGGCGGAGCTTTCCTTGGTGCAGTTCTTAGGTATCTGTGGCAAAGAATTAGCAACATTGAGGCTAGTCTAAACGCATCGTTTATAAAAACAACAGTGATCTACCTTAGCAGACCACTGCTGGGATGGTATGGGGCTGTCAGCAGCGTGCTCTGTAGAAAACGCTGCGTAGGACACACTCATTTAACCCACTTCTCAGCTTACAAATGACTGAGCAAAGAAATGCAGACCTGAGCTTCTGAGAGGTGGAATAGAAGAGCACAACAATGAGACGCTCTCATTTCGCAAATGCACGGTTAGAAAAGTCTTCCCAACCTCTCCAGCCTCTCTGCTGGGAAGGTGGCAGAGAGCTTGTTTGTAGCTTCTGGGAGGGGATGGGAAGCACTAAAATAAACACACGTTCCAACTTTGGCCTTTTGGCACAGCAACCCCTCTTACAAGAAATCGATTTCAGGAAACTCCGATAGCAGTAGGAAAATCTGTGCCCACACAAGTTGACTAGTCCAGCAGCGTTCGTAATAAAAATAGGAAGAAACTAAATGTTCAACAATCAGGGGAAAGAGAGCATATGTACATGATGGAATTCAGTGACGTTAAAGAACGGAGAAAGCATATCCAACTTAGGGTGATAGCTATAATATAATCATGCACCCACTGGAGACAAAGGCAAGGCTCTGAAGAAAGTTTGCATGGATAATAATCGAGTTGTCACTCAGTAAGAGGTGTTATTATTATTATTAATGCCAAGGAAAAATGAACAACAGTTGTGATATTGGTGATTTTCAATAAAAATTCCATAAGCCTGAATCTGAACTGGAAAAGTCACATAAACTAACATTGTAATTTGTATTTTTAAAATGCACGTTTTCTACCTTTTTCGTTTTTCCAGCAAGGCTAAGATATGAAAATATCCAGGAGTAAGAAGCACTCTCGGTAAGTGCTCAGACTCTGACCTCCAAATACAGCTCCCGCGGGTGGGAACCAGAGTCCCAGAGTGTGTGGATCCAGTCACTGTGCAAGAGTCAGAGAGCACACCACCCTGTTGTACTCAGAGCCTGGGCAGAAGGTCCATGGAGCTCACTGTAAGTTTGTTCTCTACTTTTATATGTCAAAACTTTCCTACAACTAAAGGCTGACATTTTAAACATTTGAAAAAGCGAACTAATCTCTAAATATACCTTGAGTATGAAAAAGTCTTAAACTGGGTATTCAGGAATATTTCCACAGTCTGTGACTCAGTGATTTACCAATGCAAAATTGCTTCATTGCTGATATTGGGGTCAGTAAGATGACCACTGGTAAAGGCATGAGGAATTCCTGCAACCCCCATGGTGGAGGAAAGAACTCACCCCGCACCTTGGCACACATGCGCTGCTCCCCCCAGGAATGTATACAGTAAGAAAGTGATTTGAGGATCCACAAATGATTCTCTGGGTTTCGATGGTTTTGTTTAAGAAAGTATGAAAACATGGTATGTTCCAGTGAGTTTTAGTCCATATGTTGGTACACACATATGTGAATTGTGATAAACCATAATCTCATTATTGGCAGATAAAAATGTTAAAGAATGAACACCACGACTTACACAGGCAACACAGCAGTCAGCGTCTTGTGTTTGGATCTGTGCTGTGTAGAGGTGCAGGGATGTTCACCATGACTTACACTAAAGCCAAAGAGAGATGTAAATTGAAGCTTAAACTTAACCACTGAGTCAAATGTCACAGGGTGTCTAGGTGCCTAAGACAATAGTCAAATCGGTGGGCCACATTCAATCTAATTATAGTCATGGCAATACATTCATAGTGAGCCAGAGACACCAATCATGTTAAATACGTAAAAATAAATAATTCAAAATGAATCAGTGATTTGGTAGAAGATGTCAGCTCTTCAAGGAACTCGTAGAAGTGAATTACCGTTATCTCAGATATGGCAATGAGTAACATCTGACACCAAAGTAACAAAAAGCATCAATACGTTGGACTTTGCTAAAATTACTGGTCAACAGATAAACTATAGAAGGGGATAAACACTAATGATGTCTTAAAATACAATGTCTAGTTGTTTTAGATCTTATTCATTCATTATTATTATTAACTAATGCGTATGCTTGTGTGAGTGTCCTGGCTGAGTGCCCGCAGGTCAGAGGACAGCTTGAGACAGGTTCTCTCCTTCCACTATGGGCTCTGTGACGGAACGCAAGTCATCAGGCTCAGGCAGCAAGCACCTTTACCACTGGGCCACCTCTCCCACTCAAGAAACTCACAGCTCAACAGCAAAATGACAAATAATCAAGTTTAAAATGAATAAAGGGCTGAACGGGCATTGTAGCGCATGTATAGAGGAGCACAACCAAATCCACGGGTGAGAGGCTGTTCTCCTGGAACATCTGGATAAAACTGATCCGTATCCAGAGTAATGAATCCAGAATTTGTCAGCCAGTCCCACAGACACACTCTGCACCTTGGATAAACGGTATTCGGGTTTCTTTCTAGTGCCTTTGAGCAAGCCGCACATGTTCTAGTGCAACACAGCTCCCTCGAGTTTAGCGTCTCCCGTGACTAAACCGCTGATGCTTCTTACTGGACAGTGGCTATGTTTAAACTTCCAACTCCTGGGCCAGACTTACCTTAAACAGTTGACATCAGTAGCTTTTCTGTTATTAATTAGTATTAAGAGGTAGGAAGGAATGAAGGGCTTGTCTTACTTACCCACACACGGCAGGGAGTAGCCGAGCTGAGCATCATGGACGAACTGCCGGTCGTTGAGTCGAGTGACACAGTACAGGTGGAAGCAGTCCAAGCAGATCACGTGGCGGTGGTTACACTGGAACACGAGGACAGGGCTCCTGTACAGGCAGAGAAGAGGCGTCCATGGGTCCCTGAGAGCCACAGACTTCTGTTACAGCAAGGGCTGCTTTGCTCATGCTCTGTGCAGATACTGGGGCTGCCCAACCTTGAACTCATCTGCTCCACGGCCTTAAACACTAGAGGCACTCTATGAGCTGTATAGAATACCATTGTGCTAATTTACATTTAAAGCCCACAGGTTTATCAATCTGCTGCTTAACTGAGATGAAATACCATCTTTTGCTCAGAGTCCATCCTGATTTTCAATTAACCTGCTCACTCACCACACCCATAAAGAAGGTAGCCCTGGTATCCATTTTCACTGACCCATCGCTGGCTACATACTGGATGCACAGTGTGGACATGTTCTTCCTCTTTACCCACTGTCCACCTTGCAGTGGATACTGTCTTTACACTGCATTGATGTTCCCACAGAAGCAAGCCTTATAAGCTTTTATACCATCTCCTAGATTTAACTATAATAATATATATAAAAAATCAGAACTTGCCAAAATCAAAATGTTCATTGCAGAAAAAAAGTTACACTCAATGGCTAGTCACATTATTGCAGCAAAGAGAAAAGGGGAATGTAGAAGCAATAAATCAGTCAACAGGATTTTTTTAAAAACTATTTTAAGAAATTTGGCCAGGCAGTGATGGCGCACACCTTTAATCCCAGCATTTGGGAGGCAGAGGCAGGTGGATCTCTGTGAGTTGGAGGCCAGCCTGGAGGATATATATAGTCTAGACCCACTTCATGTTCTATCTTGCCCTTCCTATGTGCAGACAAAAATGGTCAGCCAGCTCCCTGCTCCTGCTTCCGTGCCAGGCCTTCCCCTTATACCATGATGGACTCTATTCCTACAGAACAGTAAGCCAAAATGAACTCTTTCCTGCTTATGCTGTTCTTGGTCATGTTCTATCACACCAATACAGAAATAACTAATATGTTTATAAAGTTTATAACTAACCTTATAAGAAAATAAATCTCCTCAAAAGCCATATCATTTTGCTGGTAAATAAACCGTATGTGCTTATGTGAAGAAGGGGATAAATTGATTATATTAATTTGAGATCATTCCCAAGGCAGTTTCAATAGGGACTATTGAAACTGACTTGGGAATGATCTCAAATTAATATATTTTATATATTTAATATAGAATTTCAATAGTGAAATTGCCTTGCAGTCAATTTAGATAAGCCCATTGCTTATATAAAGACAGAATTCAAGCCTGTTCATTCACATCCAAGTCTTAGCAGTTACAAGATCTTTTTTTGAAAACCCTTTCCCTAGAAAAAAAATCAAGATTAAATATTAGCATTATAGATGGTAATTTCTTAACAACTACAAGGTTTAAATAATTCTGTTATCTCACTTATTTCAAAGCAGCACCTAACACAGAAAGTGGAAAAACATCCCCTGGCGTGTTAATACCACAGCTGGCTTACGCTGAACTCGAGTCCCCAAGCGTGTCTAAGTGTGATGATGAACATCCCCCTTTCTGAACAAGCACAGCCCCCTCCAGGGCTATGATTCCTACTTCTGGGGCCTTGGTTAGCTTCTCTGAACTTCCCACCTTTTCCCTCCCGACAATTTTCCTTCTGATGACTGTAAAACACGGCATTTTTCTATCTCCAACTTTACCTACTCCACACACATGCAGACACACTGAGTGTGATCAATGTAGCAGCTATATTTTACCTTCTTCTGCACAGGTAAGCAGTGAGAAAGATACCCTCTACTGATTGTGGTGATATTACGGTAAACAAACCACTAGACTGAACCCAACAGCATCACAAGCAAACACTGATGAGACTGTTAGAACATCTGTAAAATTCCCTGTAGAGAACAGGCCTAAAAGGAAAGCTCAGCAGTGACTTTAGAAAGCAAATAACAATCTGTAAAATCAAATCAATCTGCTCAGGTTTGCCGATGCAGAGTCTCGGCACAGAGGTTCTTAAACAACTTCTTCTCCTCCTCCTCCTCCTTCACTTTATTTTATTTTATTTGTGTGTGTGTGTGTGTGTGTGTGTGTGTGTGTGTGTGTGTATGTGCTGTGAGCGTGCGCCTGGATGTATGCATGTGAACCACATGCCTGCAGGAGCCCCAGAAGGTCAGAGGAGGGCACTGTATCCTCGAGTGGAGTTACAGGTGATTCAATGCTGGGAACTGAGTCCGTTACAGAGCAGTAAGTGTTCTTATTAGCTGAACCATCTCTCCAGCCCTCGTGCACATGGACTCTTTTCCTTCCCGATGGGAACGGAAACCCGGGAAGAGTTCACTCAGGTTGGATAGGTGGTAGCATGCATTTACCACATTTATTGTTTACCCTTCATTTCCAATGTAGTTGAAAGGCACAAATGTCATATATGCAATCCACAGAACATGTGTTGCTCTATTATATTAATGAGATCATGATATTTAAAACAATTAACAAGAGATGAGAAATACATAGACGCCATTTATAAGAGATAAACTCTACAAAGATTAAGGCCCATGATTGGGACCTGAAAGCACACGCTGCCTGATGTCAAAGGTGCATTAATGCTCTGTACCACTGTAACCTCACAGGAAGCAGGAGATGGTGAAGCTGAGGGAGGCACACCCTCGTAGGGACACAGTAAGAGTCTTTATGGAGCTACAGTCCTGGGCCATCGAGGGGTAATTTGCCACAGTAGCTTATCCTAACTACCAAGAAGAGAAAAGGCTACGGCCACACACGGGCTGGAAGAAGCCTCCTGGCACCTGAGGGCCCTCTGTGCACATCAGGCCATGGTGCTTCTCTCTACAGTGTGGATGGCAGATAGAGAACAGTAGCAGCCCAGGCTCCACAAGTGCGTGCTCCAGGACGTGAGACCCTCTGGAGGATGCTCATGGCAGCAGCCAGCAGCAGCTAGCCTTCACTATTACAAAAACTACAGATTGCAGACAGGACTCCAGAGAACATCTGCCTGAATAAAAATGGGAGAAATGGGCAGAATGGTTTGGCAGGCAATGAGAAGTGAAGGGACCGAGCTCAGAAACACAGATGTGGTCAGTACTGGACATGAGGTAAATGAAGATAAAGCCACTGCATGGGCAGGGGGTGTGGAGAGTAGACATGGGAACCTGGCCTATCAGCAACAGGAGAATACATAAGTGCTTGCATTTGCTCACTTGGGTAAAGGAGGAAATGCACAACCTGCAAGAAGCCAATGTGTGGACGAGTCATTCCAGAATTTTCATTGTCTGTTATACCCAGTCAATTAATACGGATGCACAGATATGGAAATAACATTAGATACAGACATATAAAAGTGTATGTTCAGATCATAAAAACGAGGGCAAATAACTGGGTCTGTAAGACATACACACACCTATCTATCCATCTATATTTATAGATGATAAGATACATATACATACATAAAAGTTATATAAATACAATTGCATTTCACAGAGAATTATGAGCAAGTTGAATTTCTTTATTAAGCTATGAAGTAATCTTGCTGATCTCTTACTAGGACATTCCTACTTGTGGTGGTTCAAAGGGGCGGCCTCCATAGGCTCTAATGTTTGAATACTTGTCCCCAGTCAGTAGAAGTCTTTGGGAAGGATTAGAAGGCCTCCTTTGTTGGAGAAGGTGTGTTACCAGGGTCGGCACTGAGTTCGCTCGCTCTGCTTCCTGCTTGCGGTTCCTGTGGCCATGCCTTTGCTCTCCTGTTCACACTAACCCATAAAGCCCCATTAAAGGCTTCTTCCTCTAAGTTGTCTTGGTCATGGCGCTCTTTTTTCCAGCAACAGAGAAGTAACTAAGACACTAGTTAGTACTTGTTAGAAAATGGGGGGAGGGCTCCATATGACCCTCATGAAACACAAGAAAAGGGGAGAAGAGACGAGAGGGAGGAAGACTGTGCAGATGGTGTGCAGGGTGTGGGGGTGCTCGAGGCAGTCCCAGCATCCGGTCTCCTGACTGTGGCCCTTGCTGAAGGTATCCTGTGTTCTGAATGTCTGTGTGTCCTTACATTCCATACACTGAGCCATTGTCCCTAAAGGCACCATATTAGGAGGCAAGGCTCAGAGATGCCCAGTCATGTGGGTGGAAAGGTCATGAGTGGGGTTAGGACAGCTGTGAGGGGACCTCCCAGAGTTCCCTCACTCCTTCACCATGTGAGGGCAGAGAGCCACTGTCTAGGAACCAGCAACACGTTCTCAACAGACACCAAATCTTCTAGCACCTTCATCTTGGACCTTGTAGCCTCTGGAACTTTAAGAAATAAGTTCCTGTTATTCATGAACTACCTGGTTTCAGTCTGTCGTTACGACAGTCCAAACAGATGAAAACAGTTTCTGAACATGAGAGAGAGCTTTAGTATTTTTTGTTTTGATGTTTTAATGAGTTCAATTCTCAGGAAAGTTTGGGGAGAGAGAAACGGAATGTACTGAGGATGCTTTGGAGGTCATTTCCAGATTTCTGACGCGAGTTTCTAAGGAGCTGGACAAGAGATGGACGTGAGTAACATTTTAGAGGAGGAGCCGTGGGACTTACTTCTCAGGGGTCTTTTGTTCCTCCTGATGTTCCTCTGTGCCCTTTGATCAAATTATGTACAAATGTCATTTGATCAATCTAGAAATTATCTTACCCCTCTGAGCCAGGTTACAGAGCAGTTAATTAAAGGTTAAATAAAGTTCTCAATCTTATGTAAAAATTACTGCAAACATGTTACTTGACATTACTGAGGAGTTATTTGTAAGTAACGATTCCCTGTTTTGTTAAAGGGGTGACATACAGAGACCATATTCAGCACAACTGAAGGAGATTCTGTAAAACAATCGATGGCAAGCCATTCCAGCGTTAGCCAAAGCAGGCTGGTGTTGCATGCCTGGAAACCCTGTTCTCTAGGATCCGAAAAAATGGCACCAATGTTTTCGTGTTTCTCCAGTTGTATGCACAGTTTAATCCGGTCTCCCGCACATTTCCTTTGAAGTCAACAGCAGAGGGTAAAGATGCAGAAGTGCTGAGGACCCAGGGCAGGGGACAGTGTTTATTTTTCCACTTGCCCCATGCATAGTACAGTTACATATACGACTGTATATGCTCGTATGTTGTATATATGAGATATATAGCAAAATTACCTGAAAAGCCCAGTAAATTAGAATTTAAAAAAAAGAAACAAAACAAGTGCAAGCAAGAACAAAATCCTTAACGAAATAAAACCAAAAAGCTTTTCTTCCTTGCATAAGAGAGTCTTTCAGTTTAGCTTGACAGTTGACCCTTGAAGACGCATGTGCTGTTTCTGCGTTGTATTTAGTCTGGCAGCAGTCACAGAGACGTTATGCCCCAGTTAGCAATCTTTCACATCTCTCAGCAAACTTTCAGCTCGTGAAGAACTCCCGGGAATTTAGTAAAGTATTTGATTAGATAAAAAATAATTAGAAGAGAAAAAGTGACAGCCCTAAATAACTGGGTTCATCCTCTTCATGTCGCCTTAAATCCCCTTAGTTAGAGCTGGCTTAAGGAACAACAAGCAACGGAGATATCAGGAATCTAATGGAGCTTAGTTGGCTTGCTGGCTTCAGCTGAATCATCCACACAGCCTCGATGACATGGCGCCCGTGCACCGAGGCGCTGGGCTGGCCATGTTGGCACACACGTGTACAGGAGGTCATTATTTGAGTTAGCCGAGTGAGCAGTCCCCCTTGCTGGAGAATCCCTTGATCCAAGATGCTAATTGATAGACTCAACTTTCAGAAATTAACATAAGCTTCAACAGTTGACTGACCTTGAAAATTCCTTCCAGCAGCCAAGTTAAAAAGCCCAGAGAATGTTCATTTGCCTATTAGTCTGCTTGGAACCAGAGTCCTATTAAGGCCCTGGAGGACCCTGTGAAGCTCATTAACTATCCCTTCCAGTTTCTTCCCGCTCTCCTGATCATAGATCACATTCTGACTGTTTTATTCGGCCTAGTGTCTCTCTCTCTCTCCCCCCACCCCTCTCTCTCTCTCTCACACACACACACACACGGGATTGTTTTCGTCACTCTGAGCTGACTTGCAGAAGTTTCAATATTTCAGTACAGACAGGGAACTCAAGGCGCAAGCTCCTTATGTCTATATTTTTCATCTATCCGCTCTGCCAATACTGTAGAGCAGCCACTGCAGGCCAGGTACTGCTGTCATTGGTCCATGAAGAGTGAACAATGATGGCCTGTCCCTATCAGCAGACCATAGTTCTAAATGGCTGAAGATAAATAAGTAATTGTCACATAATGTGGCAAGTGCAACCACAGGCGAGTTTAGAAACTACTGGCCTATTTGTGGGGTTGACAGGAGTCCCAAGACTGCATGTGTCTCAGTGCAAGTGTGCCACACAAAAAAGACACAGAATGAACAAACTTTTCATCTTTACACACACACACACACACACACACACACACACACACACACACACACACACATGGTGGGAGTAAAATAGTACACAAAAGACAAAAGGATGGTATAAAGATGCTAGAAATGATTAAGAAACTATAACATTTCTTAATGTTATATAATATAGATATTGTATCAGCCAGCTTTCCCTTACTGTAACAAGTACCCGAGACGAACTTAAAGAGGAAAGGTCTATTTGGGCTGGTTTTTGAGATTTTAATCCATGGCCGAGTGGCTGTGCTGCTTAGAGCTTCCGGTAGCACCATGCACCCTTGAGGTAATGTGTGGCACATCAAGCCTGTCGGCCTCATGGCAATCAGGACGCAAACTGGGGGGGGGGGGGGGGGAGCAAATGTCCCGGTAAGCCGTTACAGCACAATTCAAGCTTCCACCTTCCTCTCGCTAGCCCCAACTTTTAACATCCGCCTCCTCTCAGCAGTGCCTGGTTAGGGGATGAGCTCCAGCATTTGAACCGTTGGGAAACACTCCATATCCGAGCTGAGCAACTCCTCCTAAAAGTGCTTTTTCAATTTACATCTTTACTCAGCAAATCTCTACTCTACCTCCCATCCGTGGCACTAAACGCTATTAAGTTTAAGAGAATTCCCAGCCTCAGCATTTGTTCTAAAGTTTGGTCCCCCTCCCTGGTGTCCATGGCACTGCAGACCCCCCTCCTTGGTGTTCATAACACTGCAGACCCCCCTCCCCAGTGTTCATAACACTGCAGACCCCCCTCCCCGGTGTCCACGGCACTGCAGACCCCCTCCCTGGTGTCCGTGGCACTGCAGACCCCCCTCCCCGGTGTCTACGGCACTGCAGACCCCCCTCCCTGGTGTTCATAACACTGCAGACCTCCCTCCCTGGTGTTCATAACACTGCAGACCCCCCTCTCTGGTGTCCGTGGCACTGCAGACCTCCCTCCCTGGTGTTCATAACACTGCAGACCCCCCTCCCTGGTGTCCACGGCACTGCAGACCCCCCTCCCTGGTGTCCACGGCACTGTAGACCCCCCTCCCTGGTGTCCACGGCACTGCAGACTCCCATGTTGTTAGTGTGCGGGTTAATTCCCAGGCACAGGCTTGGTTTTCTATATCCAGTGGTATTTTCTCATGGCTACTAAGGGGTTTATTTAAGATTCTCCCATCAAATGAAGCACATTGCTGTTGATATGCTAACTTGCTCTGTGTCTTATGAAGAGAAACAGGACAAGTTCAAGCAGTAAGTGACCACCTTTTCTATTTCAGGAATCCCCCTCCAGTATTTATTTGATAAACCTGAGAGTGCCAATGACAAAGGAGCTATAAAATAGTTGATTAGAGATGCAAGGGAACAGAACGTGGTGCTTCGCAGAGCAGGTGAGTTGGGGCTTACAAAACCTGCTGTAGTGCAGCAGGCAGAATCGTGCATCACCTGGCTGACACCTGCACAAGCACCCAGCCACCCTCCATTTCCGACTTCCAACCCTCATCTTCCCCAATCCAATCAGCACAGCTCACCCCCACTATCTGATCAGCATGGCTCAGCCCCCAATAAGATCAGCATATTTTAGCCCCTTAATCTGATCAGAACAGCAAGTCTCTCCAGTCCAGGAAACACAGCTTTGCTGCTCAGTGACCCCATGTCGGGGTATTCAGGCTCAGCCTCCCCTGACTTTTAATCTCTGCATGAGCTAGACCAACCACAGAACATATTCCTCCTTCTCCATTCCCCATCCTTGTTCCTCTGGGGACAACCCCCTCTGCGTATTCCCTTCACCCTGGATCCCTGAGTGTGAGATCTCTCCTGTCTTCATTGTTTGAACATTTCAGTGCCAGCTCAAGGCCAACCATTCAGAAGCTTTGTTCGTCCCCCCTCGCCCCCCTCCCCTTTTGCTGAAATGCTCACACCTCAAAGCATCCTCATTAATCTCAACTCAGTATCCTACTATGTCTCTCCCTGCGCCATGGACCAGCATCAGGCGGTCCTGCCTGAATCACCACACAAACGGTAAAGCCACCAAGTGCTTGCTCCTGTGGGGCATACATCGAGGAGAGACCTCAGTGGCTCTCACAGAGGCTGGTCTGGTGCCAGGACACAAAATCAGAGGCAACTCAGCCCAGGGTTATTGAAGCAGAGGCTGTCTCTAAAGGAAGGGAAACATAAACTATGGCCTCACAGGCAAGAACGCATGACGTGGAAATGCTTAATATAGAATAAAATAGGTGATCATGCTATTTGTTTCCGTATTACCAAGGCCTGAATTCCTCACAAATTAAAGACGAGACTGAAGGGCTGGGGAGATGGATCGGTTAGTAAAGTACTTTTCTTGCAAGCATTAGAATGCAGGTTCAATCCCAGAACTGTGTGTGTGTGTGTCTGTGTGTGTGTGTCTGTGTGCACCTGGCATGGTGCAACTTATTTGCAACCCCAGTTCTAGGTAGGTCGAGAAAGGCCACTTCTAGGCCAATGAGAGACTGATCAAAAAACCTAGGTTGATGGCATCTGAGGAATGACAGCCTGGGCTTTTCTCAGGCCTCCTGCGTATACAAGAGTACCTGCACACACATGAGAGTGTGTGTGTGTGTGTGTGTGTGCGCGCATGCACGAGCATGCGTGCGTGCATGTACACACACACACACACACACACATACACACACGAACAAGACCATAAGCAAAGATGTTGCTTCCATAAGTCATACCTTTAGATTTGTGTTGTATCTTAGGCTTGTATAACCTCCAGTGTGGTTGAACTGATGACATTTGGAAAAAATAGTCTTTGCAAAATAAAAATATGAAGCTGTGGGTAGGGAGGGAATTATATATTATTAATTTCCCTCAGATGGCTGCAATCTTGTAAGATATTTATTTGAAATTAGCCTAGTTTATGTATTTCCAAATATAAGTGACAGACTGAACTCAAACATAACCCATTAGCTTTTGAAGCATTAGATTATAAACATTACAATATGACAGCAGGCATAGAAAAAATAAAGTAAGTTTTTATACACTTGTAAGCATAGAATTTAACTCTATTTAATATTTACTTACTATGGTAACATAGTTCATTAGTAACACTCTAGCCTCCCTTCCTATGTCATTTATACAATCACGCAGACACTGGTAAATAGTTGTGAATAATAGGTAAAGCATAATGAAATAGCTATTGTATGCAATGACGAAACTAAAAGCTCCATTATCTCTGAATGGGAGAAAAATGTATCTCACAGAAATTATTGTAATGGTTTCTGGTCAGTCTTGACAGCTTGATTGGGCCGAGGGGCACCTAGAACACAGGGGCATGACTTAGGGCTTCCACAGACAGTACTGACTAAGAGAGGTGACCCACCATGAGTATGGAAGACACCATCTCACATGTTGGCCCTGAGGAGAGAGAAAGGACAAGCCAGCTGGCCCCAGCTTTCCCTGACTTCTGGCCACCATGATTGGAGATGCACTGCTCTGCCACACCCTACCCCATGATGAACTGAACCTCAGAAACCAAGAACCAAAGCAAACATCTCCCCCAGTCTATCTTGTTCAGATATTATGCTGCAGTGGTGAGGAGTCTAATGCCACTTCCTGACTCCTCATCGAAATAATTATTTCAGGTTTTCAAAATTATATGTATGCATACGCAACTTCCCAGCGGCACGCTAAGAGCACAGTCTATGGAGACTGTCAATATATATAGCTTTAAAAGCCGAAGCTAGATTTAACACAAAAGCATTTCTGGGGCACACCATTTGCATAGAGCTGTTGCATGGTGCAGTGACTTAGCTGTCGGAGGCGCTGCCTGTAATACACACTAACTCATGCACATAACTTATCTTTGTTTTATCCTCTGTGAAGAACAGCTAGAAGCAGATAATGCCCGGATCTACTGCAAAAGCATTCTGCTAAATTGAGAAAGATATGAAGACAGATCTTGTTTGGATAAGAACCCCACTGAGAAATCAATTGTTCTAGTGTATCCCCAGATCTCAAGACAGGAAAAATTAATGTGCTCAGAACCAGTCCAGTGGCTGTGGATGCAGGAGCTCTTTAACACAAAAAAACTTATTACAGCCACGGAGTGGTTAAGAGGACACACCTCTGTCTGCCAGCTTACAAGAATCCCGCGCAGATGACTTCGTATCGCTCTCGGACTCATCCTTTTAAAAGGTGAATGACTTCTAATGGAATGCTGGCTCTTCGTCCCGTCTATCAAAGCAGCATGAAGAACCAGGGCCTCAGCAGTAAGTAGTCTAAGGAGAAGAAGAAGCCCTGAAGGACTATAGACCCTGTAAACCGGTTCTACAACAGAAACATCTCAAAAGGAGGAGGTACCGAGCACCCCTTTGAGGCAGGGCATCTGTAAGGTACAAGGAGTAAACACTGAAGTACCAGTGATACTGAAGAATTGTGGAGCACTGCAAAGTTATTTTTCTAATTCTACTTTCCAATGTTTGCTTTTAATTATAGCTAGAAAATCAGCCAACAGTGTCCTGAAACAGCTCCTTAAAAACAAAAGCAACAGAATTCAATGTATCATAACAAGTCCAAAGGGTTCATGTGCGAACTCAAGAGTAGTGAACTCATGCAAACATTTGAGGGTCTGCCCACACGTGTGCAGTCAGTGGTAGAGGGGAATGGTTAGAATGAATCCCGAGGAGGGTGGCTGAGCTGGCAGGAACCCTGTTCTATAAACTAGGGGCCATGCCAGGAGCAACAAAGACATGCTACTCTCCAGAGATCTTCTAGATATGAAGACTTCACTGGCTTCATTTAGAAGATCATACATCAGTCAGGTGGTGGTAGCGCACGCCTTTAATGCCAGCACTCAGGAGGCAGAGGCAGGTGGATCTCTGTGAGTTCGAGGCCAGCCTGGTCTACAGAGTGAGTTCCAGGACAGCCAGGGGTACAACAGAGAAACCCTGTCTCAAAAAAACAACCAACCAACCAAACAAAAACCCCTCCCACCCCCCTCCAGAAGATCACACATCATCTTTACTTGAAGCTTATGGAATGAGGGCTTTGCCTACACCATATGCAAAAGGTAATTCTTATTCAACATCCCTGCTTGTCACAGCCTCCAGAATGAGCACAGGCATTGCTCCCAAGGGGAAGACAGACAAGCTCATAAATATCTTGAATGATTTTCAACAAGTAAAACTGAACCACTTTTTATTCCTTCTGGTGGTGTTAGATGTGGAACCTGGTGCTTTTGGGGCCAAACATCCTAGCTCTGAGCTCCACCCCAGTGCTTAATATAATTTAGAGCTTGTATTTATTCTTCATTTCCTCTATGTACTCTAGTTAACGCACCAAGTGTGCTCATGTGGAAGAAGAGGCTAAGCAGACGGAGGGCCACTTGGCCCTGCCTGGCTTAGGGCCCCTCCTGGACTCTACTTTGGGCCACCCTGCAGGGGTCCCTCTTATCTCACTGCCTCGATGGGTTCATTTGCTTGTCTGTGTTCCTTGGGGAGAGAAAGTCAGCAAACACGATGGGGAGCAAATCTGGTCCTTCACCTGTCTCTGCAAGCAAAGCTGCATGGGGACAGCACTGTGGCCACTGCATCAGTGTGCGGCCTGTGGTGGCACACACCTTGATCCCTAGCTCCAGCTAGGGGCACTTGGAATAGATTTCCCCACTCTCAGTAACAGGCAACTACAGTCTTAAATTATTTTCACACACATACTTGCATGTGAGTATACACACTCGCATATTCAGTCTTCAGCGTGAGTGTATTTTGTTGTGATTTCTGCTTTGGTTCATCCTGGAGACTGGGATAGAAGATCTGATTATTTCTGTCTTTGAAACGTGCCCCCAGTGCATCGAAAAAGAATTAATCAGAAATCACATCAGTGACCCCTTCCATTCCCACGTTATCACTTCCGAAGGAAAAGAGCAGGAAGTGAATTGATGAACTCTGGGCACGGATTGCAGTTTCCCGAGCTCACCTGTGTTCATCATAAGAGGATCTAACCTGTGGGCAGTTAGTGGCATGTCTCCCTGGCATGGGCACCAAGGGCTCTCCCAACTCAGTACCCAGGGACTGTAGAAGCAGTGTGACAGTCAATCTTAATTGTCAGCTTGATGGAGGACACACCCTGAGCATGCCTGGGAGTGTTTTCAGAGAAGTTTAACCAGGGCAGAAGACTCACCATCCCGTTCTCTAGGGCCCTGGCTGAACAAAATAGTAGAGACTGAAGTGGCAGCGCTGTTTGTTTCTGACTGTGACCAGCGTCCCCAGCTCCACCACAGCCACAGCTGCCCTGTTGTGATGGATCAACACCCTCCAACTGCGAGCCACATGGAACCCTTACTTTCATGCACTTTGTCATGGCAATGGGACAGTAACTAACTCCTTCTGTCTAAGCTCTCCCCTACCACCCAAAAAGGGGATCTTGCTGACATACTAGGGTCTTGCTGACTGGAGTTTAAGAGAAAGTGGGAGAGACTGGGAATCTTACCGACTTTCATGCAGCGTTTAGTAAGTGGGGAGATTATGCGAAAGGAAGAAAAACCATTTTCTCCCAAGACAAAACTGTAGCGATGATGTGGGTGATGTGTCATCCTCCAGGCAATTAACTAGATGGTGCTGTAGAGCCCAAAGGCAAGAGAGTGGATCTTCAGCACACTGGGGGAGGCTCTTGCTGGGAGTGTGTGTGGGCGCGGAGGTCAGGGGGCAGGGCAGGCCCTGTAGGACTCCCGAAGGAGTGGGGAGCTAGTGGAAGCACTTGTGCATGTTCTAATGCTTCTTACTGAGCACTCTGCTTAGGCTGGAGGATGCTCAGTTCGTGAGCATCTATCTCCATAGTGGCACCTGTGCCCTCAGCCACTGGCGGGATGCTCCAAACTTAGGTGTCTCACAGACAGTGCTATGAACGGAGATTTCATCTCGGAGTCTTTGATTGTTCACTCAGACCGTGAAAAAAATGGGGATAAAACATGGGGTCCAGATGGGAAGCCCTATGAGAACGATGTGCGTACTGGTAACCTATGAGAACGATGTGCACCGGTAACCAGGAGACAGACTAACAGCACAGTCACACTCACGTGTGACCCTGACAGACAGTTCCCCAGTGAATTCCCAAGGTTTAGAAGTGTTTAAGAATCTACACTGAAGGAAACGTTGAAATAATGTCTGAAATATAATGCCTCAGGAACATGTTCTTAACACAATGCTAGTAAAAAAATATCAATAGAATACAAAAATGTGTGTATACCATGATTCTATTTTGTTAAGATATCTACACAAACAGAGGGGCAAGTGTTCTCACGCGTGTGCACACACACACACACACACACACTTGCAGATAAAACCTATGTAGATAAAACCCCCTAAATGTTAGCATTAAATAATGGCAGATTTAAAGACAATTTAAAGACAAAACAATAAAGTTTTCATTGTTTTAAATGTCAACTTTTTTTGTGTGTTGAACTTTTTTTTGGTATTGAACCAGGGCCTCAGATAAAACTACAGCAATAAAGAATTGTAGGGTTGGGAAATTGGTCAGTGGGTAGGATACTTGCAGCACCAGAGTGAAAACCTAAGTTCAGATGCCCAGAACCAACATGCAGCCAGGCGCAGGAGCCCCTATCTGTGACTCCAGTGCTCCCACGGAGAGATGGAGACGGAGACAGGAGACTCCTGGAAGCTGCTCTCTGGACAGCTAGCCTGGAGTGCACTGCTGTGAACAGCAGACTGGTCTTGAAGCGTTTGGGAGACAAGATCATCCCTTGACACCCGAGGGTGTCATCTGATCTCCACACACGCACCAGGCCATGTGTACATGTACTCACACATGTGAGGAAGAGAGGAAGAATTATATAAATCCAAAATAAGTGTCCAATTTCTTCCCCCAATCCTTAAATACTTCTTAATACATAAGGTGCAGTAAGTGATGGTTTCCTAAGCTGACAGGTGAGTGGTTGTTACATAATTCATCTCACGATTTTCTGTTGGCAGACGGAGGCCGTACTGTCCGTAGTTGATAGTGGAGGCCCTGGTTCAATACCCACTACGGTATGCCTACCCAAAGAAGGACTCACAGCAGGCTCAGCTCTAAGGAATGTCACTCAGCACCAGAGATATGTGTTAGGGGGAAGGAATAGTTTGGCTCTCGGGGAATCAGATGCCTGTCTGTGGATGGCTCCTCTAGTCCTCAGACCTGTAGCTTATATGCAGAAGTATTTAGGGGTTTTTATTTTCTTCTGTGCCTTCCATCAACACATCCCTCCACTAATGGCAGTCTGAGGTTTAATTAAAAAAAAAATTCTGCATTATGCAGTGCATGCTGGTCTGTCGTAGGAGAGACTTTCAAGTCAGCACATACTTGCCATCCTCACTAATATCTGCTTAGAGGTAAACGGCTAGAGAAAAGTATCTAACACACACAACGTAAGAGCACCTTCTGTAGTGCAGGCTTCCGGTACCGCAGTGAATGTCACATCGGATGGCTTGCTTTGCCATCTGAGCTCTATCTTTAGGAAGCAGAGTGTCACTTTTAAGAAGGAGGGATTGTGTGCTCGCCTTCGTGGATAGTATCCCAGTGTCCTAATGAGTCCCATTCATGCCCCCCAGACAGTGCACAGAGAACCACGCACGCCCCTGCAGCCCGGACTACTTCATTTCTGCTTCATTTTTGTCAACTGAGAAGTATCATTTCTTGCATCCTAAAAAATGACTAGTGAGCTTATTTTTAAAGTTGCTTTTAGTATTTATATTTCTGTTGAGAACTGCCTATTTATATGTGGAGTTGCAGATGCTAGCCACTCCCTAGTTATTTATTCCTTCCCATTTTTAGTAATAATATTCCATATTTTTCATGGAGCACAAGGTCATACAAGGTGAAAACAAAGTTTCCTAGTCTCTTTGAAGAAGATATGTTTGACGAAGCACTGAGAGCGAACCTAACGTTCAGGAGAGTGACAGGCACTCCCAAGGCATCTCTTTCCCATGTTGTGGAAGGTGAGAATTGACAGCAAGAAATGTACACATCCATGTTGGTGAAGTAAAGTTGGCAAGTAAAGAGAGATATTACAGATGCTGGAACAATGGAATAAAGGTTGTTAGTCTTTACCAGGCCGTGACAAACGATCGAGAAACTACCTAAACACATCCAAACCATCTCTTTTTGAACACTATCAAATTGAGAAGCAATTATATTTTTTTTAAATTGTCTGGAATGTAACTTTCTTATCTGTGTATACATAGCTCTTCTATAAACTATAGACAGTACTGCTACCATCTGCCAACGGAAAAGCATGAAATTAATTATGTAAGCACCACTCACCTGCCTGTTTAACAGGTCATTACTTCACCTTTGATCCAAGATGCAAGGCCTGGATGTGTTTGGGGGACAGTGAACTGCAGACACCAGGGGGAGCCTCAACAATCAATAGAGAAACTGACAATAGAAATCCCCATATCTGCTGTTTACATGTGTAGGAGATTTTAGTATTGAATTTTCTCTAGAGATGAAGACACTCCCCCCACCTCTCAGTATAAGAAAAAAGAAACGTGAATTTCATACTTCTATTGTTTGGATAAATGGAATGAAACCGTTGATTTGATAGAAATAATCAGACTCTCAATATTTTCATGAGATGGGGGTGGGGTGGGGCTTGGACCTGGCTGGATCAGCATTTCCTGAGGAGTATATGAGGTAGAAGGGGTTATAGCTATGTTACCTTTGAATTAACTGGATTTCAGGAACTAACAACACCTTCCAGGAATAAGGACCACTCTCAGGGTTCCTCTTAGCACTGACCATCAGCATGCCTAGCTCAACAATGACTAATAGGCTCAGCTCTAAGGAATGTCACTCAGCACCAGAGGTAATGTGGTAGGGGGAAGAAACAGTTTGACTCTCAGGGAGTCGGATGCCCGTCTGTGGATGGCTCCTCTAGTCTTCAGATGTGTAGATTACAAGCAGAAGACTGGATTCTCATGAACACTTTGATCAATGAAGGCTCATTTTGGACAAGAACACGTGAGATACCTTAACGTACAGGGTCACAAACATACTGTATGCACTTTACTTTTTTCAGTTGCAATTACTTGAAATAGAATTTACCAGTACTTCTGCATTCCTTCAAAGGGAAGAAACCTGCAGCAGAACTGCAGTTAGTGTATGGTGGCAAAGCTCCATGCCCCTGTGAGGACCCCTTCCCCATGCCCCTGTGAGGAACTCTTCACCATGTTCCTGTAAGTAATCCCAAACTCTCACTCTGGTGAGGACTTTCACCCTTCTTATTCCCGTAAGAAACCCCAATACGTGCTTTGATTTAACAAGCTGACTTGGGTGGCACCGATTCTTTGGTCTGCTTTTGTCCTCTGTATGCAGAGTAAGGACAAGTATTTCCAGGAAAAGTGCCACAGCAGCCCTGCAGCCCAGACCAGCAGGGACTGAACCCCTCTTGCCTTGCAAGCTTGAGTGAACTGTCTAGCTTCTGAGGGACTCACTCGGTCTCCTCAGCCTTTGCAGAGAACGCGCTGCAGCCCGGCATGTGGGGTGTCAACCTCCCAGGGGCACGTGGCAACCAGACAGCGAGGATCTAGGTATGGAAATTGCTCCTTTTCCATCTTTCTGAGAAGTGAGCTACAGGAGACTTTCCCTTTGCACATCTCTCTTAACATGAGCCATACAAACGCCCTGCCGGGAGGCCAGCTGCACCCCTTGCAGTGCCCGGGAGCTGCAGCCAGCAGGAACGCATGAGATTGCTTAGCGTTCTCCTTGACTTAATTCCTCCGGATTTTTCACCCAAGTCTTGGCTCCCAGGCAGTGTCAGCACTATTCATTCCAGCCCCAGGCTCTGCGCCCCAGAGCACTCTGGGTAAAGTGCGAGCCAACTGATTGATGTAAAAGCTTTCTGGCAATCTACGAGGGAGACACCTAGCACCCAGGTTATTGTCATCTCCACTGTGTCTACTTGAAAACACGATGGTGCTGAATGACCGGTGCCAGGGCTCTGAAACTCAGCACAAGGCGTAAGAGAGAAATGAATGGAATGCTTTACATGGAAGCAAAAATCATATTGCAAGTAAACTTAAAAAAGAGAGAGAACCAAATTAAAATAAACTTTTAACTTGGAAAATGAAAAAAAAAATCTAAAAAATTGACTCCGTTCGGATCAGGCGAATTTGGGTGAAGTTCTGGCAGACACAGGCGCATGCGTGTATTTAAATCAGCAGAGACTTGCGCGCACTGAAAATGCCGGGAATAAATGAGGGAACGCTGCTCATTCTTGCAGAAAACCCATTACTGTACAAACGCGAGGGTGAAGGCTCCTAACAGTTCAATTTGTGGGTGTCTGCACCCATGTTTTGCTCACTGCCATTTTTCTTCCATGAAATGTGATTGCCACCCTGTCTCAGACGTGGCGGGTCTCGGTGTTCCACCCAGTCAGTTCTAGACAGATGGCCACAACACGCATTTCCCAATCATGCCCAGACCAAGATTGAATCTGGCAGAAGCCTTAACTCATAACTTCCGATCCCAAAGACACTGAACACATTTGCTTGGTAGCCTTTTTGACAGCACCCATTAAACACAGAGGCATGAAGGGACCGACGCGTGGAAGGGGTGGGGGTGGGGAGAGAAAGTCACGCGGTGATGCATGGAAGAGGACTCCGCAAACGGGAATCCTTCCGCGCCCCCTCGCTCGCTTGCCCCACTCTCCTGGGCCCGTGCGCATGGCGGAGGGTGGTCTGGCTCTCCTTTGGAGCCTGGCGATGTGACTCACTGTGTTAGTTGACTATCTCTTGCTGTGACAAAACGCTTTCCAAAGCAACTTGAGGAAGGAAGGGTTTTACTTTGGCTCACAGTGGAGGGGCAGTCCATCATGGCGGAAGCAGCTGGGTGGCAGGCGCGTGAGCCATCTGGTTCCATCACATCTGTGCTCCTGAAGCCAGGGGTGAGGAGCTCCCATGCCCAGCTAGCTTCTGTCTTTTCACTCATCCTCAGGACGGCCTCCTTCATCTACTAGGGAGGGTTTCTCCACCTCAATTAGCCCAATCAAGAAACTTTCTTAGACATGCGCAGAGCTGTGTTTCCATGGTGATCCTAAATCACATCAATCATTAACAAGATTGCACTAAGAAGGGGATATAACCTGCAACCAGGTGGCAGCATGGTGGGCACCGCGTGTGGTGAGGGGACAAGAAAGAAGTTTGGAAGGTTACCACATGGGTATCATGGCCACAGTGTCCTGACGCTCCGACTCATGCATGTTCTGTGGCTGAACTGTTTCCAGAGAAATACAGTTTTCCAGATGCAGACAGAGGGGCCCTTAACACCTCCGGAGTTCTTCTCGTATCTGGTCATAACGACTGCAAGTTAGCAGTGGAAGGGGGGCAGTTGGCTCAAAAAACATGCAAATGACATTGCTTTCAGAGTACTCTAGACTATGGAAAAACTGGGTTCCCCAACGGGCCAATGCAAGGCCAAGGGTGAGGAGGGTAAGGATGGAGGTGATCTGCTATGACTCCCTTGGTAACCTGCTTCCTGCTGCCATGTGCTCCTCCTTGCCCTTCACAGCGAAGGTGCAGGCTGCCCTATCTTATCTCATCTTCTAGGGTCAGGTACAAGAAGCTTGATGAGGTTGGGGCATTTCCAAGTGCGAGCGATGAGAGGACTTGTCTCCAGGCCTGCTGAGACCAAAGCATGGCACCCGTCCACAGATTCAGCCCTCCACCCCTCCCGGTCAGTGTCTTTGTTTTAATAATGGCAAAGTCTCGTGGGGACACTGACACGGAACCAAGTACTTTCTTCTATGACTGCCGTCTTTTAAGAAGGATTTATTGTATCATATTGTTTGTTTGTATCATTTGCATGTTTATGATCTGTAACATGACATATACCGTGGAACTGCTGAATCAAGTTGATTAGCATATTCATGATCTCATGTGGCTCTTATTTCCTTTTATGGCAATAAGATTTAAATCTGTTCCCTTAGTCTTTCCAGCATAACCCATTTTTAGTAACTATAGTCCCCACTGTGTGTGACGGAGAATTTATTATTTCTGTCTAATTTGCAGTTTATCACTTTGACCCACATCTTCCCAATCCTCCGGTTACCACCCTCTGCTCTCTGTATGAGCATGTCTTTTTACAGAGTCTACATGTTTAAGTGAAATCTTGCAGTATTTGCTTTGCTAAGCCTGGCTCATCTCTCCGGGGTTACCTGTCCTGCTAGAAGAGGCAGGATTAACTCTTTCAAGGCTTCATAGTATCCTGTTGTGTGTATGGACCACATTTTCCCACTTCAGTCATCCATCCATAGGGACTTGCGTCCATCCTGCACTGTTGTAAAACGGCAATTATCATGGGACGTCAAATGTCAGTCTTTAAACACCTGTCTCCTTCCTGCAGAATAATGCACTCTCTCTTCACAGGCTCCTAGCAGTATCCAGCAAGTCTAGGAGATCAAAGAAAAGTGGCCTGAAAAATCCTGACACAAAGTTGCTGAAGCCTCCCTTCTCCAGTGACTGTGTTCCCCAGTCCACAGTGAAGCCAGACGTGGCGAGTCTCCAAGCCCTAGTTCATTCACTTTACAAAGACCCTCTGACAACAGGAAACATTGGCTCTGCAGTTGCAACAGTATGATACTGAAATTCCAAAGACCGAGATGCTAACAAGCTCATCATAAAACTGAATCCATGTGTTCAGTCTCCTTCATACCTCGCTTTAACCATGAGACTCAAACAGCTAGAGAAACATACAGGTGGCCATTACCTTCCACTCACAGCCTCAGCACCAGACGTGGTGGAATGAGCAGAAAAGCTTCACTAGAGGCACGGCCTCCATCCCAGAGTGATGCTTATTGGATGTGAAGCTGCTATTTGCCCAGATGTGTTTCTAAGTACATATGACATGTCAGCTGCTTACAGATCATCTGCTTCCCTCTTACATCTCCAACTCGACTTCAACAGGAAGTGACAGAGGGAAGAGTTGCCATTGTTCTGCACTGCGCCTCGAGGATCACCTTGCTGTAGCTGACAGCAGGGAGATTACAGGCTCCGCCCAGGTCCTGATTCTCACGCTAGTGCTTTTCTGCTCTTGAGCTTTGGGGACTTCTGCTGTCTAGCCTTGTGTGGGGCAAATTTAAGTAGAAATTAGGTTGTATGTGAGTGGATTGTTTTAATCATGGCTTGTGGGTAATGCCAGCTGGCTTGATGTCTTGTTGAGAACCTTGAAGCGACAAGGGCCAAGACAAGGAGATACGAGATGAGGGAGACAGGTGGGAGGGGGGAGGAAGAGAAGAGAGGAAGAGGTTGGAGGAGTGGGTTCCCATCAGAGCTCGCTTCCAGCACAACCCAGATCCACAACTGTCCCTGCTCAGCGTTCCTCCTGGGAAGGTTCCTGGTCACAACACTGTCAATAGCACATTCCAAGAACATCTCTGGGAACCACCTCGTGGCATCCCCCAGGCCCTGGTAAGGTCACTGTTTGCCTCGGAGCCTTGGCCTTGCTCACGTGTGGAACTTTGCTGTATAGGGCTTTCTGTGAAGCAGCGGCACAGCCTGCGCCAAGCTCCTTCCTGTTCAAGTCATTTCTGCCACAAGCCCCAGCTCCTGACACTTTTCAAAGCCAGCTGAGGCGAGCTGTGCAGAGCTCACGCTGCCGCCTGCTGTGGGCTAAGCAGGCCTTACATGACATGTTGTTTAGGACAGAAGGCACGCCTACCTCAGAAGGGTTAGAGTGTTGGGATTTTCGCATCAAGTCAGCATCCCGAAAGTTCCAGAGACTTTTAGACTGACCTCTGACTGCATTTTAAAATTAAAGATTAAAAAACTAGTTGCATGGGGAGAGCCACACGCACCAAATATTCTTAACAAGTGCTTTATTGAGAAGCAGCAGCCTCATGAAGAAATGGCTGCCTTTTGGACACTGGATGATCTGTACCTGGGAATAGGAGAATTTGACATTCAGAGGCAGACACCTCAGCTCTGGTGCCTTGTCCTGACACACAGTGACACACATGTGTCACCTCGGAGCTGGGTCTCACCCTCGGCATTAGTGATGGCATGGTCCCATAGTCCTTTGCTGTGCCCATCCAGAACTCTGAAGGATGGATAGCAGCATCCTTGCTCCCAACCTGCCAGGCAGATCCCTCCCATTCGTCCTGACAGGAAAGGCTCTGAAATTGTGAATGAACTGGTGAGGAGCGGTGAATGGTGATCTGAATGCCAGCCTGCCCTCCTCCTGTCCCCAGGGCATTACTGCTGCCCTCCACACCCCACGGATGGCCAGTCTGTTGGAAGTCTAATGAGATGAACGCCAAGGTCACCCAGAATGCTGGATAAAATGAGTTCACAGGCAATTCAAAGTCTACTGAGTGCCAGTCAGTCGCTGAACTGATGGGCCATGAGACAGAATGAGATGCAGTCCCTGCCTGTGTAATACCCACCACTCCCTACTCTGGTTGACCTGGAAGCCCAGAGGAACTTACCTAGAGCCAGGAAGCTCAAGAAGCCATGGTTCTTAGAGCAGAGGAGGAGATACAGTTCTGAGAAGCCTGTACCCTTTCTGAGGTCTCTGGCCCACATAGTCCCTAGTTCTGAAGGGCAGGGCTCTGTGGACGCAGTCCTCTGTGCAGCCAGTGAGTTTCCCATGGGAGGAAATGTCCTTAGAAATGAGTTACTACCTAATAACATCCAGAATTGCTCATTTACAAGAGAAAGGAGGCATGCACAGAGGCGGGTTATTAATAGCATAGGGGCCAATCCCTGTACAGAGGACGCAGAAACAGAGGTTGGGGCAACCTCATCTCAATATGTAGCCCAAAGCTAGCCTCCAGCAGCCCAGCCTGCAACCTGGATCTCAACATGTTCTTACCTATGTGCTAATTCTATTAGAGCTCTCTCTGGAAAGCAGGCTTCTGGGATCACCTCTGCGGTAGACAGGGATGGGGTAGTGGCTAGGGATTTGGAGGAACTAAGGGATCCAGTAGTGACTGGCCCAGAGATGGAAAGCCAGGCCAGAGGCCAGGTGCAATGGCCATGCTCTCTGCTGGTGCCGCCGAGCAGGGACTGAGGTGTGACAGAAGGGGAGAGGCATCTCAAGCCCTATTTCTGTCAGGAGCCTTTTGGATTCCTTCCAGAATTTCCATTGAACGTTTTATAAGAGAAATATGCTTTACAGTAAACTCAGCAAGTTGAACCTTCACCACTGAAATGAGCTGTTATTTATTTCTGAAACAGACCTTTGAATTCATATGAAACAGGTAAGTGGAAAACTTGCCTCTCTGGACCTTGAGAAGGAACAAAAGCTCAGCAATAGCAAGAAAATGAGGAGAGCAAGAGTATGGCGCCTCAAGACTGCCCCCGCCCAACACAGTAGCATCCTGGATTGAGTGGGAACAGCCACAGGGCTATCAGGGGCACACAGAGGAGGGCCTCGTCTCAGCTTCTCCATCTGTTCACCCACAAATGCCCGGATTTAGGGGGGACATTCTATGTCACCTTACATGGACCCACTTGGAAGCAGATAGGAACACTGTCTTGCCAAGCAAGCTGGCTTCGGGGTTTTTTCCCTGGCTCACGGTGGGCACTGTGCTTCACAAGGGCCCTGGGCTGAGGTGGAGGGAGCCTCCTGTGTGAGCTGAGAACAAGGCACCCCGACATCAAGTAGGTGGAAGGCCTCCAGACAACACAGGAAGGCAGATCTGCTTACACGCACTCCCCAGCTTGGGGTGAGCGGTGGCTACAACTGGCAGGCAACCACAGCTGTCCAAGCTGACTGCCGCACTGCCGGCTTTAGGATTTGCTGTGACCTCAGGGTCTGTCTGCCTTGCAGAGCTGTGTCAATGGATGGACAGTCCTGAGCCCCAGAAAACCATTCCTGCCAGTCCCCTTTGACAGATGTCCTGGCCTGTGCTTCTGGGGCATCAGCAATACCCCCGTGGGGCAAGTCTGCCACTTGTGATTAGAATTAATGTCTCCTGAGTTTATGGTATTGAAAAAAGAAAAAAAACAGGGAGCCTTATAAAATATGAAATAGGAAAGTAGTTAAATATGCTCTAAGGAAAAGCCGGAATCACCTTTCATTAATATTTTCAAAGAAATTGAAGACTTGGTTTAAGACCCAATGGAAGAGTGCAGACTCTTCCCCATGCAGAGAAGCATGGGGTGGGGCGTGGGAGCACCTAAGACAAAGGGATCCGGGCTCAGACTCCACCCTGTTCTACACCTACTACGGAAACACGCCCACCCGGCTTGCCTTGCTCTTGTTTAAGCTCTGACACTGCCATCAGAATTTGTCGCTCTGGGAGTTACATCTGATGTTACAGCCTGAAGCGGAGCTAAACCAGAATAAACAATCTGCTCTATTCTGCTTAGACTAATACGACAGTGATGTAAGGCCCCGCTAAAGCGGTTCTCCTCCCAGCGCCGCAGCCAGCCGGCCTCAACGAGCGGTGCTCCATGCTGGGGCGGTAGATGTGGGGACCGGAAGCGCGGCTGGTTTCCAGCGCTGGCGAGGGTTGGGCAGGGGGCCTGTGGAAATTTCACATTTGCCTTGGTCCGCAGCCAGCAGTCATTCTGCCGCTGAGCTGGGAGGGTAGGCTTTTAAGCTGCACATGCAAAAGCCTCTTTCATTGAATTCTTCCTGAGTGTGGTGACTTCCAAGTCTGGATTCTGTGCACACACAGGCTGGCTGTGGGAGTTTTCATTTTTAACTCACAGAGGAGGTGGGTGGTTTGCAATACCTGTAGGTTAAACTGTCCACAGAGACATGTCCAGTTGTCTGGAATGCCCCCACCCAACACTCACACGGGGGAGGGGGCTGAGAGAGGGAGAGATGCTTGCTAGCATTTGGAATTCAGGCTGCCTTTAGCCACAGTGACAGCAGGCTCTAGGCAGCCCTCCTACATCTGGCTGCATGATGCAGGACTTAGACAGCCATCCTGCATATCCGCAGGTTTTCAGTCTGAGTACCTCCTTGCCTTCTCTCTTTCTCCTCTCTCTCCTCTCCCTCTCCCTCTGCCCGCCCCCCACCCCCACCCCTTGTGGCTCCCTTCTCCACCCTTTTCTATAACCCCTCAGCCAGGTTCTGAGAGAAACATCACATGGAGCACCTGTGGCATGCACAGGCTCCCGACGCCAGTGTCACGAGTTCCGTGACTAGTCTCTGTTTCCCCTCAGCATCACTGGCTCTGATGAGGGGAGATTTCATGTTGTTTTGTCACCCCTTACTTCAGCAAAGTGTGAAGGAGAACAGGCATAAAATGAGGTTCCCTTTAACAAACAGATGCCTCTTCAACCTTCTGAGATGTGATTTTTCTAAGTGCAAACCAGAAAGATATGTGATTGCAGAGCTCTGAGGCCTTCCTCGATGTGGAATGAACACTATGATAAGCTCAGGTACCTGGAAGGCAGAGAACCCTGGGAAGGGAGACTTCCCACCCACTTAATGGAAGCCTTGCTGGCTACCCCCCCACACACCCCCAAGTCTGGGAGAGCTGCTCCATTCCTAGCTTCTCAGGCCTTAGCTGCCCTCAGGCTTCCTCCATTGGAAGGAGAGTGGAGCTATGTGAAGCACAGGCTCCTTGATACCGCGTCGCATCTGAGAAGCAGGGGAGCCCACTCCACTGTGGATCTGCTCCCCTCCCTCTCACCCATTTCCACACCCCTGTCCCACTGACTCAAACTATTAACTCATCCTACTTCCGCCTTGGCAGTGAATCCAGACAAAGCAGACACTCAGCATGGCCTATTTGCTAGGAGGAAAATGTCCTGTTTTCATCAATGTCAAGTAACATGTCTCCTTCAAACATCCTGCAGATGTCTGGATTGTTGGCTGATGGAAAATTCCCTGGTCTGCGATTATGGGAGCTTTCCCATTCCTCAACTCACAAAATGAATAAACAGAAAAACAGAAGACGGACAGAAAATACACCATTCTGCCCCTAGGTGGGGCTCTTGCCCACGCGTGCTTCAAAATTCGCTTCCTGGCGGTGAGACTGGGCTCAGGCGGCAGGCAGCAGAGAGTTTACCGTGTAAAAGCAAGTTTGAGCTGCTGTAAGTCTTCAGTCCTGTGGACCCCACTCACAGCCTAACACCGAACTGCGGAAGGAGTCCTTGAATCCCCCTATGTGCCCTTTAAAAACATCTACTCATTCAAGTGTAGACTGCTGAATACACCAGGGGGAACAGCTGCCAGCACGGCCACCTGAGTGGCGGGCTGTGGGCACAGGCACTAATGGCGGGGAGATACATATAAGACATGTGGTTACATCAAGGCGAACGTCAGCCTGTCCGGGGCATGGCCGGAGGCACGAGGTTCACAGCTGCATGGCTGCTGTGCTCACAACCGTTCACAGTGCTCTCATGCAGTCTGTGGGACACGTGAACCCCGCTCAGCTATGGATGTGGCCCAATACAAAATTATAAGCTCGAAATGTTAGGGCGAGGCCGGGTGGTGGTGGTGCATGCTCTTAGTCCCAGCACTGGGGAGGCAGAGGCAGGAGGATCTCTGTGAGTGCGAGGCCAGTCTGGTCTACAGAGTGAGTGCCAAGACTGCCAGAGTTACAGCAGGGAAACCCTGTCCTGAGAAAACAAACAGCAAAAGATAGGGGGAACAATTTATTTATTTATTTTCTTTCTAACTTGGTTGCGTGGTTGTTGAGAGCGAGCACTGTAGAGGACCCTGTGCCCTTCCAACGACAAACGGCTGGGTGGCTCTGCTGCTCTCTGAGCAGGTGGGCAGACTATCAGAGCTAAGAAGCAAGGATACGGCGCCGTTTATTAGACTGGAGCCTGCACTTGTAGTCTATTCCTTGCCCCGCCCCTTATCCAGGAAGCAGGTGCCTGGCCCTGGGAGATCCTGGCCCTGGGCTTCTCAGATTCTCAGAAATTCCAGGCCCTCGGAGGCTCTGTTCTAGGAAGTGAGAGTCTTTGTGCTGCCGGCTTCCTCAGCCAGCTCTTTGGATCCCTACAAACACGCTGTAGTCTGAGTGCTACTGCAGCACCCCAACTCCCTGCTGAGGGGACTGTTAGCTACTTTTCTCATTTCTGTGACCAGAAACAGGACAAGAAGGAACTTCAGGGAAGAATGGGAGGATGGACTTTGGGTTACAGACTGAAGATGTAGTTCATTATGGCTGGCAAGAGGAAGGCATGGTGGGCAGAGTGCCACACTGGTGCAGGGGACGTCTCATCTCCTCACATCACTGGAACAGGGAACAGAGAAGGTGGAATGTGCTACAGGCTCCCTCCTTTCCCTTTCTGTTGGGATCCAGGTTACCCAGACTATGGAAGCTTCAGCTTGACAAGGTTCCTGGACATCCGCTGTCGGAAACAGGAATTCCTTAACTGCCTTGCCTCTTTCTTGTCTTTACTGTATGGTGACACATGTTCTCTCATCAATAATAAGATCTGCATAAGCCTAATAATAATAGCAAAATTAATCCCTGAGCTGGCCACTGTGGGCTGGAATGAAACACAGCTATGCTATTCAGAAGTAAATTGCAATAGAGCAACCCAGGTTTATTGCAAGGATTTAAGAAATATAAAACCTAGAGATTCACCTGGGCGCCAGCAGTCACGTACAGGAGAGATGCACCTGAGTCCAAGGGTACCAAGTGACTACCCCCCCACCCTGGTTCCCACGGGCTCGAACACCTGACCAACGAGGTTGAGGGACACAGGATTTGAGGAGCTCTGAACCAATCGGAGCTGCACAAGCCCTGTCCCCGGGCCCCGACCCCTGGACTCCAATAAAAGCCCTGGGGACGTTCCGCCGATATCATGCTTGCCCCCCCCCCCCCCCGCCATGTTTGACCTGTACGAAACCCGGACGCGCACCGGTTAACAATAAAGCCTTGTGCGTTTTGCAGCGATCTGGAATGTCTTGTGGTTCCTTAGAACTCTGCCTGGCTAGCCCTAACACCATAAGACGTATTCTATGTGTCTTATTAAGGAGCATTAAGCTTGCCAGCTAAGGGTCCCATAGAAGAGTGAGGTACTGAGCTCACTTGTCATAGTTTCGATTGTTTACCCTCCTTCGTGGAAGCTGAGGAACCCATCCAGGGGACTAGAGCTGGACTCAGAACCCCCGCATCTTTCCTCCCATTTTTTTATTCATCGTGGACTTGGCTCGTGAGAAGGCACCACCCCAATTTGCTGTCACAGTCACACCATGGCTCATGAGTTCCCTGTGTGGGTTTCTTAGTCCAACCAAGTGAAGGAAATTAACCATCAAACCAGGGTACTAAGGGATTTGTGCAGGGCTGGAGGGATGGCTCAGTGGTTTAGAGCACTTTCTGCTCTTGCAGAGCACCCAAGTTCTGCCCACAGCACCATGCCAAGTGCCTTATAACCACCTAGAACGGCAGCTCCCGGGGACCCCCACGCTTCTGGTTTCCATGGGCACCTGCACACATATGCACGCACATAGATACACACACATACACACACACACAAACACACATACACACATACACACAAACACACATACACACACAAACACACACATACACACACACACATACACACATATACACACAGATACACACACACATACACATAGATACACACAGATACACACACACACATACACATAGATACACACAGACACAATTATAAATAATAAAAATCAGATTAAAAAGAAAGAATCTGCCCAACTCCTAGTCACCATCTCCCAAGCTATTTGCGTATTTGAGCCCGCAGCTGCGTTATTCACCATAGTGAAGTCACGAGACTAAAATAGATATGTAACAACTAAGAAATGAGCCAAAAGAATGCGCTCATATATACAAAGTCCCAGCCATAAAGAACAATGTCGTATCATTTTCAGAAAAATGGGATGCAACTGGAGATCATCACATTAAGTGAAGTAAACCAATCTCACAAGAACAAATATTGCATTTTCTCCCATTGCTGGTTCCTAGATTTTACATAGACTCCAAAAACTGTATACATATACACGGCATGAAAACAGAAGTATGACTCTACAGAGACAAACGGGGTGAGCGGGTAGGGGTGAGAAATACAGCAGGAAGCACGGGAGGTAGATGCTCAATAAGCAGTATATACTTTAAAGCCTGAGACCTTTAAGAAGAAAGAAACTGGCCTGAAATCACCGCAAAAAACCCAAGACCAGATTCTAAAACCTCAGCTTTACCCACAGACAGGAGAGAAGGGTGCCTGCTCACGAGGAGGCCCTGGGTCTGGATCCGTGCAGCTCACTGTCCAGAGGGACTGGATCCCACTTCCTGGGTCACCAGGTCATCCTCGCTGTCTCTCTCTGGTAAGGTTGTCCTGGGTGAAATGTGCTCTAGCCTCAGTCTAAACGTCAGCCCCTATCTCAGAAGTGTCTCTGGTCATCTCCCTCCACACCCTGGGCCCCCCACAGCCCTGAGGAGGAGGGGCTGGTGGCCAGAACTATGGCTGCTGCTCTGCTGCCAAATCACAGTCCTGGCGCAAACAGCACAGTCGGCGCTCTCGGCATGGACCTGGGGCTCCAGGTCGGACTGGGCTGAGTCACTAGTGGTGTGCCACGTGTCCGGTCAGGTGCGGCACTCCGAAGCGGGAAGCGATGCACTGCAGCTGCACCAGGCCTGGGTGTGTGTGTGTACAGAAGTCAGGGGAGAAACAGAGAGAGGAAGGCCACAAGGAGAGGCGGGAGAGGGGGCCTCACTGTCATCTAACTAAGGGTCTGAGATTTTAGTGGGAGTGGATGGAATGGAAGGAAGAAGGAAAGGTGGGGGCCAGAGCACCAGAGTGAGGAGTGACAAGAAAGAGTGTGAACGTGTGTCCCAGGGGTGCAGCATGTGACCTGCCTGAGGAGGAGGCTGTGATGTGTTGGGGAGGGGCTCTGTCCAGTACCCACTGCAGCCTAGGAGTCAACAAGCATCATGGGAAGTCACTTTCACCATGACAGGACAGATGAGACAACTGGAGAAGTGTGTCTGTTAGGACTCCTTCCTCGGAAGGGACCATGGTACTAAATCCTTGGTGCCCAGGACATGTCTGTTTCGGAGGTAGCCGAGGGCACAAGCACTGTCTTGGAACCCCAGGAGAGGCCGCAGCCTCTTTCTGAAATAGCCCTTCTCTCTTGAATTAGCAGTTCCCTCTGGTTTCAGTAGTGAACTCCAACCCTTCGCCACCTTCTTATATTTGGCAGCGTCAGCCTGGGTGCACGTGGCGATAGAGCATGCATCTAGCCATCAGCCACTGGCCCCTTCTCTACAAGAACCCAGAAAAGCAAGTCAGAAGGCTCAGATGGGTGTGCAAACACACACCATGTAGCCTGTTCTAAAATCTTATTAGCAGTGACAGTTTTAAGGGAGCTTTAGCAATATTTCAAACTCTGGCATCGAAATCTGACAGATTCAATTTTGTTTTTATCAGGTTATCTGATGACATTTCTACAAAAGAAACATTCGATCATCTGCAGGCTCAGCCTTCCACGCCAGGCTCTGCTTGCTCAGAGCTAACAGGCCAAGGCTACTGCATGTCTCCCATTCTGCCCAGAAACAGAATAGGGCTCTGCCTCACCAGGGCCACTCAGACAGCCCCACCCCTGCATGCTGCTTCTTCCTCTGTGGAAGCTCAGCAGCCTCCTCTCACCCCTGCCTCACAGCCAGCCCACCTAATGGAAGGCACAGAAGATCTGGGACATCTCGGATAATACACCACTATTTCAGGGAACCTGCGCGCTAGCAAATTATCACAATGAACGGGCGCCTGCCGCTAAAGTGTATCTACTGCTTTCCCTGGGAGCAGCCTGCACCAGCCTGCCAAGAACTGGCAAACCCATCAGGGAGACCGCCAGCAGCATGGGTGCTGAGTCCTCTTCCATTATAAAACTCAGGAACAAAACAAAGGCTCATGGAGCCTCCTGGGGCTAAGAGATGAAGGATCAGCAGGGTCCAGTAACTTCTGAGGACAGTTACTCTGACCAAGGCTCCTCAGGCTCTGAATCTCTTCCCTGTACAGCCTTGGCTCCTCATCCTCCCTGGCCTGACTCAACTTCAGCAGGAATCTGGTTAAGCTGCATTGGTGGGAGTCCCCTCCCCCACTCTCTAGAACTCACCCTAGAGGTCTGTGGGGCTCCTCTCTGACACCCCCTACCCCATCATGTCTGGGGCTCCAGATCAGCAAGAATCCAGTTAGGTTCCCTTAGCAAGGAGGTACCCCAATCTCGCAGTCATTTTCCACTCACTCACCCCCTCCCACCCTGCTCTCTGAATGCAACTTTCCTGGGTGTGTTTGGGACCAAGCTCAATTTCTTCTCCTCTCAGAAAAACCTCAGTGATGTCTGCCTCATCTTTCCTTAACAAGGGCTGTGAAGAAGTTAACACTTCCTTTCCCCATGACATGAACGTGGTGCTCCACATTAATTTTCTGGTGTATTTATTATGTGGCTCTGAGAGCACGTGTAATCTAAAGTGATCATTATTCCAGACAGGGGAGAGTAGTGTCCGTGAATAAAGCACGGATTCAGAACCGGGAGTCGGGACCATGAAAGAGGCAGTGGAGGCCTGGGTTGAAGTGACTCCTCGGGGCGGTTCGCCCTTGCATTTGACACTTGAGGCAGATTGAGGCTGAATGTTCAGTTTCCTGCCAAAGTCTGCGTGCTGTCTCCTGTCTCGTCAGCAGTTTCCTTAGTGAAAAGCACTTTCATCTTTGGTCTGCTGAAGAGCACCTGCATATATGAAGGGAGAGCCTCAGCCAGGGAAGGCTGAGGGGCAGGGTGCTAGTGTATAGAAATTGGTTTTGCCCAGATAAGGGCATACAAAGAGAAGGTTAATGAGGGTTAATAATTTATACTCAGAGAAGTTTAAGAGGATTGCATAATTTAAGCCTCCCACTGAGGTGCCAAACTAAACTCCATTACACCCCTGAAGCCAGCTTGACTGTGACTTTCCTTCGACTTAATGGCCTGTTTTTTTTTCCTAGCTGCTCAGTCTCAAAATCATGGGGCCATTAAAGATTGCTCCTGGCGCCAGTGAGACGGCTCAGCTGGCAAGGCCACACGCTCCAGGCCCTACAACCTGACTCTGTCCCCCAAGATCTGCGTGACAGATGAAAGAACTGACTCTCGTAAGTTGTCCTCTGACCTATGCGCACACGGGCATGGCTGTGGACATGCATCTGTGCACGCACACACACAGTTACACACATGGACAGTGGTGTGCACGCATGTGGAAGCTCAGCAGCCTCCTCTCATCCCTGCCTCACAGCCAGCCCACCTAATGGAAGGCACAGAAGATCTGGGACATCTCGGATAATACACCACTATTTCAGGGAACCTGCGCGCTAGCAAATTATCACAATGAACGGGCGCCTGCCGCTAAAGTGTATCTACTGCTTTCCCTGGGAGCAGCCTGCACCAGCCTGCCAAGAACTGGCAAACCCATCAGGGAGACCGCCAGCAGCATGGGTGCTGAGTCCTCTTCCATTATAAAACTCAGGAACAAAACAAAGGCTCATGGAGCCTCCTGGGGCTAAGAGATGAAGGATCAGCAGGGTCCAGTAACTTCTGAGGACAGTTACTCTGACCAAGGCTCCTCAGGCTCTGAATCTCTTCCCTGTACAGCCTTGGCTCCTCATCCTCCCTGGCCTGACTCAACTTCAGCAGGAATCTGGTTGAGCTGCATTGGTGGGAGTCCCCTCCCCCACTCTCTAGAACTCACCCTAGAGGTCTGTGGGGCTCCTCTCTAATACCCCCTACCCCATCATGTCTGGGGCCCCAGATCAGCAAGAATCCAGTTAGGTTCCTTTAGCAAGGAGGTACCCCAATCTCGCAGTCACCCACCCATTTACCCCCTCCCACCGTGCTCTCTGAATGCAACTTTCCTGGGTGTGTTTGGGACCAAGCTCAATTTCTTCTCTCAGAAAAACCTCAGTGATGTCTGCCTCATCTTTCCTTAACAAGGGCTGTGAATTAGTTAACACATGCAGGCATGTGCGCCATACACACACACACATGCACACACAATACATACATACACACTGGCATACACACACACACACACGGTGGTATTAAACATAACTCAATAATAACTGGATGATAAATTTATAGTCAGTACTAGCCCCTGTGACATCCACTCTTATTACTCTCACTTGAAGGATGAGAATTTACCTTGTCCAAATCTATCTTTCATCTGTGACACTGGACAGAGTAAGATAATGCATTTTTACTGTTTAACCTTACATTAATTCTTTGCCTTCTTGCCTGGGGCTTTCTGGGGAGCCGAGGGTGACTTGAAGACCTCTACCTTTTCAGGTGCTGAGATTACAGGCATGGATCACCACAACCAAAAAACTTGCACTGATGATTGCTTCAGAGTCGGAAGCCAGAAGTTAAGGAACCGTGAGAGAAAGACAGAGGGTACTCAGCAAGAACTGAGCTAGCCCCACAATGGAAGCACCATTAGCAGCCCAGAACAGGCCAACGCCCCAGGGCAGAACAGGCATGAAATGATCACCCAGAGGCTCAGGAGTGTCTAATGAGTCCAAGTCTGTTATCAAAAAGGGTGCCATGAATAATAGGTGAGTGATAAAATTGCCAGTAAAAGTTCACTTTTAGGGGTTGGAGACAAGGCTCGGCAATTAAGAGGACCAGAGTTTGGTTCCCAGAACTCATAGAGGCTTGCTCACAATTGCCAGTAACTAGAGCTCCATGGGATAAGACGCCCTCTTGTGGCCTCTTTGTGCACCCACACTTGTGGCATTCATGCACGTAGACACTCACACATACGTACATATAACAATAATGAAAATATAACTTTAAAGAAAGAATAGACTTCTGCAGAGTGCTTACTGTGTAAAGACTGATAGAGTGGTTGCCATGTAAATGAAGAAATTGAGGCTTATAGGGCAAAAAATATCACCCACAAGTGATTAAGACCACAAGTTTAGTAAGTGGTACAGTTAAAACTTGAAACTGCTTCTCTGACTAAAATGACCGATGATAATCTCTTAAGCAGTAAACAGTTAAAATGGGGTTATGGCTAGCTGCTCACCTAGGGGGCCAAGAAGGCTACTTCTTGGAACCCCAGAGATGCATCCTATGACCAGGGCAGCCAGGGTCCCCCTCAGCCAGTCGCCTCTAGGCCAGTAGCTTCTGTTGAAAAGCAACATTATTTTCCCCTGAGTATGCCCTACAAATATCACTTTATTTGTGTGACATAAGGTAAGAATGTTTGGGAAGTGCCGAACAGCATTCTGAGGAAAACCACAGGGACCACCTCCAAAGAACCGCTGAGAGAGTCAGAACTACAGCCGGCAGAGCAGCCCGGCCGTGGGTAATGCTGGAGGCTGGGAAAGGGTCTCCTGGGCTTTGAGACCGCAGAATCCAGTGTAATTGGAAAGAAAACTAAGTCAACTCAGAAGCCACCGCAACTTTCACATAGCTGGAGACAGCTAAATTCCTGAGGGCTGAAGGGAAAAGTGAGCCCCAGGAGCCAAGAGAGAAGGTAACTGATTAGAAGAAACACACACCCCAGAACGTAGACATTTTCAGACACAGTGTCTTTCAGGACGATGGGACGTTGGGAAACAGACCCCAACTCTAATGCATAAAGAGGAACCAAAGCACCACTGAGTCAGCCCCCCTAAACACCTACTAAAGACCTTGGGCTCTGTTGAGCTGACACTCAGATGCTCTGTGACTTTGGGGATACTGTACAGACTTTGCTTTCGATGAGCAACATCAATAGAGACGAGAATCAGGGGACCACCAACCTCTGTTGGGTTTTTACATCTTGTCATTTGGCTCCAAATCTCTCCCCCAACAAGAAGTAAGCATGGGTTCCAAGATTATTGTTCCAAGCATTAAATAATGTTTCAGCGGATCCTTAGTAGCTATTCTATGAACGAGAGCTTTGTGGGATATATTTAATTACAGAATGATACAAAAGACAAGGTTGAAATAGGCACAAAATTCCCCCACTTTCTTCCTCCTCCTTCCTATTTATTGGGTTATCAAGTCCTGTTCCAATATAAGTCTGAGAGAACTCTCCTCATGAGTTATGAATAGCAAAAGTAACAATGACCAGAGATATAATACGTTTGTCGTAGGAGAGAGACCCTCTGTGCGTATGTGTGTGATGGGTGATCTTCACTGTCAACCTGACTGGACTGAGAGTCACCCAGGACACATACCTCTTGGCACAGCAGTGATCCGCCCTGAATGCACTCAACCTGCACCGTGGGCTGAGGCTGTGGACTGAATGGAAAGGAAGAGAGAGGGGAGTGAGCTGAGCACCAGCATTCATCTCTCCCTACTTCCTGACTGCAGGCAAAGTGAGCCTTGCTCACCTCCTGCTGCCGAGACCCCTCCCACAACAGGCTGTGCGCTCAAACTGTGAGTCAAAGTCCTCCTTCCTCAAGTTGCTTTGGTCAGGCACCTCCTTATTCTTTTTACGGCAAGAAGTCACTGACATGGTGTGTGATAGGAGTCATCATACAATCTTTCAAACGCTTCGGAGAAATCCATCCTTCTCTCTATCCAGAAGATTAATTTATTCACTTAATGTTTACTGAGCACCTACTCTTGGCTTGTCTAATGTTGGGTTTGGGGAGCCCTGGACACAAGTAAAATTCACTCTTATGAACAACCACTCTAAAGGAATGTATATCACAGCTCTTAGCACGAAATTATTCTGTAAGCTGGCTCACGTTACACTGTCTTTTACCAAGTGGTTTGGGAAAAAGTGAACAGTCCCACCTCAGCTGTCTGCGCAGGCAGTGGAGGCGCGTGTTTGCTGTACGGGCTGGAGGGCTTCAGATCCTGAGAGGCAGCACAGCTGGCCTGAGCTGGCCTCGCCCGACTGCTGAGGACTCCGTGGCTCCTTCTCACTCTTTGTCTTTCTTGTTTCCGCTTAGAGCCTTGGAATTTAGCTCTTTCGGACAAAACTCTAGTCCTGGAAGCGGAGCCTAGCATAGAACATCTAGAAAAGCAAAAGATTGTCCAAACTAATTGCTGGCCAACTCACTACATATTTGTTACATACCTGTTGTGTTGGCTGGTTTAATGTCGGCTTGACACAGCTAGAGTCGCTGGAAAGCAGAGCGCCTCCATTGAGAAAATGCCTCCTTAAGATCAGGCTGTAGGCAAGCCTGTAGAGCATTTTCTTAACTAGTGACTGATGGGGGAGGGTTCAGATCATTTTGGGTGGGGTCACCCTTGGCAGATGGTCCTGGGTTCTATGAGGAAGCAGGCTGAGCAAGCCATGAGGAGCAAGCCAGTAAGCAGCATTCTCCACGGCCTCTGCATCAGCTCCTGCCTCCAGGATCCTGCCCTGTTTGAGTTCTGTCCTGACTTCCTTCAACAATGAGCAGTGCTGTGGAAGAGTAAGCCAGATAAACCCTTCCTCCCCAACTTGCTTTTGATCATGGTGTTTCATCACAGAGACAGAAACCCTAACTAAGATACCAGTCACATGCCACACTGTATAATTAGCCCAGGGAATGTAACTGGGGACAATTCCTGGAGTTTCCCTTTCTGTCCCACAAAGCTGGAGGAGAAGGGAGAATTCAAGATGGAAATTCTGCCCCAGGTGGGATAGCTGATTTGGCCATGGACACTTGGTTATCCCCTCGGGAGCCTGAAGGGGGTGGCCTTTCTTTGGGAGCCTTATCTTAGAGCTTTAGAGAAAATCTGGCCCTTTGCTTGTTTCAGAAGTAGCTGTTACCCAAAGGCATTTGGTGTCTTTGTCCCAATGGGCCTGGGGCACCATCCTCTCAGAGCTGGGAGCTTGTGCTGGTGAAAGTCAAGATTCAAGAACACACTTGGCCTCATTTCTTCTCTTTCTCTTTGTAAGTCATGCTTCTCTCATTGTTTTGCATCAAACTCACATTCTTAGGCAATTCTTTCATTCTTTGTGTAGGATTTGTTCTTACTGAAAAATTAATTCTAGATTTTTAATAATTTATATGGTTAGATGTCATAGATGTCTGGATAAATTGGAATAACACCAAAAAAACCCCAACCCCCCTCTATATATGTATGTGTGTGTGTGTATATATATATATATATATATATATATATATATCATACAATGAATGCTCTTATCACAGAGAAATCAAAATACATCTTTTGAAATCATTTCTGTGTTTCAAACTTTATGAGTTCAACTTGGGTGGTACATAAATTGGCCGAATATTTTCTTCTTACCACATATGATTTAGTTTGATAAAATCAATTCCATCTATATGTATGTGTGTTAGAAATACATCTCAGTTTTCCCCCAAATGGTTATGTCTTACATCTGATGTGTGAGAGAAAATGCTGGTAGCACCTCTCCAGGGAAGCTGAACCAGTCTGCGATTATGCTAATAGAAGCCAAGAGGTTTCCAAAGCAAAAGACCCTTTGTAAATTATTCATAAACAGGCCTCTCTCGTTTGATGGTTGTAGAGTTTCTACATTTTCCAGACCAAGGCGTATACATGATATGATATATGCACGCTAAGCTGGAGATGTTAAGGCTGGAGATGGGACCTGAGAATTAAATGGAATTTTGAAGGATCCAATGTTTGTATCTGGAATACTTATGGCTGCTGGTTGGGCAGAGAGAGGCAAGACAGAAGAGCCTACTAGCTTCACTGGCTGATCCTTTTGGCAGGTGGGGAAGCAAGGGGCAGTTCCCAAAGGACAGGATGCCCCTAGCCTCTCGGTCCAGAGTCTTGTTGTGGGTGAGGCAATGGACGCTATCCGAGTTGAAGACAGTGGTTTGCACTGGCTTTCCCCCCTCTGATTTCTGTTTTGCTTCCATTCTGCATTTGGCTTTTTTGTTTGTTCCCCTGGGCCTCCATGTGGCTCACACCCTGGGGCAGCTCCTGTTCTGTAGGAATGGCTGTCGCCTTGAGCTGTGCGTGTGGCAGCTGCCGTGTAGCATAACATCTGCATTCAGTTGTGCACATCAGTGCTTCAATCATTTGTTGACATAATGGGCACTGATAGGCCCGGACATGTGCTTCTTGTTTATCACTACTGGCAATTATCTACACTCTATAATTTGAATTAATTGCATCTATTCTGTTACTATATTTTCTTATTTTATGCACAGTTGATAGAAAAGAAATAAATCAAGGTTCTCAATTTAAGCCTTTTGTGTGTGCTGAAACTCTCTGCCCTCTCCTGGTTGCAGGGACCTGGGTGGCCCCCGTGCTGACCTTCTCCATTAACCCAGGCTCAGTCCTTTTCCTCCAGACTCTTCGTTATTCCGTGTCTCTTCAACTTAGCAACCAGAATACAATCGTCTCCTCGCCTGTCTGGTGCATTTTGTCTTTGACATTGACCAGACTTTAATTAGAGTTTTGTGTTCATGTTTAGTTTTATAATTTAAGAAGGACAGGGAAGGAATAGAGAGAGAGTTGATCTGAAAAAGACAAGTCTGAGGTGGGTGAGACATCCTTGGAACAGTCCAGATTTGAATCAGTTATTGCAGAGTGATTACAGTTGGCATCGAGATCTAGGTTCTGTCTGCAAGGTCTCGGTCTGTGCTGGTCACATCCGGGCTCTCTTTTCCTTGCTTTCATCCCCTACACAATATGGTGTAACACCTATCTGCACCGCATTCACAGTGTGTGCACACTGTACTGTGCGCCACCCAGGGATGCTTCACAATTGAGAGATGTGAGCACTGCTATGCAGATGCTCTGTCATTTTATAGAAGGGACAAGAGCACCTATAGGTTTGGGTATCTACAGGAGTCCAGAAACGAATCTCCATGAACACTTTGGGACAGCTATATTAACAGCAGTCCCTGTACCCTCAGAGGAGGCCGAGCTAGATGTGGAATTATGTCAGCTGCTGATGAACCTCACACCCAAACATAGTCATAAGTCTAATGCAAGCAGTCAACACACACTCGTGGGTTAGGAATAAAGTATGCTAACAGTCACCTGTGCTCACTGGTGGGACCCAGAGGTTGCTGAACCTACAGCTCAGGGAAGGCCTGGCAGGCCTGGACAATGGGAGTGGAAGAAGTCGTGGAGGCTTTTCCAAGAATGTAGAACTCCGAGTTAAGCATGTGAAAGGGTGGCTCTCGTCCCTCACTCTGTGTGCCGAGATGCAGCGAGGTAGCCTTCAGCGGCTGTGGGCGCTCAGTCTTGAACTTCTTGCCCTCCAGAATCCTTAGCCAAGTGACTGCTCACCACCCCTTACCCAGTCTCAGTGGTCTGTTACAGTGATGACGAACGGACCTGGACAGTTACTGTGCTATGCTGGAGACGCGTCTTCAGAACCTCTGGACCACATGATGCACAAACAATATGCTTTCCATTGTCTGTGTGAGAGACGACAACATGGAATGAGCATTTAAAGAGGAGAGACATGAAGTGAATTGTACACATTATGACAGTTACAGCATCTCAGTTCAGAAGGGTGGCGAGTATGGGAAGGGCAGAGTGTGTAACCACAATCACAGTGCATTCGGTACCCTTGTGGAAATGTCATAATGGTACCCATCATCTTGCACGGTGGCTGTACGCTAATTCTCTAAATGTTAAGGAATGAAAAGAGCACTGGGTATGAACAGCAGAGCACTGGTATTTCCAGGTAGAGGATCAGTGCTGACTGCAGGTGTCTGTGACGAGAATCTGCAAAAGACTAGCAATCTGGCGGGTTCTTCGGTGCATGCAGAAGCGACATGGGCTACTGGTCTTAAGGAAATTTAGACTTTCTGGAGAAAAACTACCTATATACATTAACCGCTGAGTTTCAGCTCAGGAACAACTATTTCTGGAGTCCCGTGAAATAAAAAACAAAAGAGAGAGAGAGAGAAAATACCTTAAGAATGAGTAGTTCTGAAGCCAGAGAGGTGGACTAGAGAAAAGGCAGCTCTGGCCGTCGGTTAATGGGGTTAACAGGGCTCAGCGTGAGGGCTGTGGAGACTGCAGCAGAGGTGGGGGCGTAGCAGAGAGATGGGCTGGGGTGGCACCCACAGGATGGTGGGAGATACATTCGCTACAGCCCGTTTTTATGTTTCCTGCCAATTGTTGGTGAAACTGATATTTTCCTACAAAAATATGTATTTGATGGAGAAGTGCTGTCCATTTTGGTAGCGGAATGACTTTATTATATTGCTGGGAAAGCTCAAGAATTGAATGTCGGGAGGCAGCAGGTGGGGGCTATAAATTTTGTATTAATATGACAACAGGGACCGAGATTTATGAGTTCTGATGTAATGCAATCTTTTAGTGGAAACAACTTACTTTCTTATATTCCTCTCAGTGATGTGATCCTGGCTTTATATATATTAGTTTTTTTAAAAGAGAGTGCATCTTTTAGAATCTTATTTATTTTATTCAAGTGATCACTTAACGAGACAGACAGTTAAGGAATGTCGGGTACAATTGCAACAGATTGGTAACGTTATCAAATAATTTTAAAGAGAGTATCAAGAGCCAAGAAAGTGTTTAGCTGGCAATAAATTGGGGCAATGACATATTTGGGTATAAATGTTTTCAAAGTCAAGATTAATTTTTAAGTATTTGTATACACACACACACACACACACATACACACACACACACTTTTATCCCAAGAACATGTCAGAATTTGATCAAGCTCTGTAGTAAAGTTTCAGGATATGATGTAGTGTGCTTCGCAGAGCAAGGAATGTCATCAATTTGCAAAGGCCAAGTTACTCGGACATTTTCAAGGGAACGAAACTGACTTTGGTCCCTCAAGTTCCTAAGAGCTTTCCAAAGACTGTTCCGTGATGTAGGGCTACCCTTTATTCGCAGCCGCAGAGTGCCACAAAACAGAGAAGGCATCGAGTTTTGATCAATCCACAAGTTCACGGGCTTCCGTGTTTTCTTCTACAATGCTGACATGGACATTCTCAGTCCCATCATGCCACACAGCACGGCCGTAACTAGGTCCCAGTGTCACCTGACATTCTGAAGTTTCTGATCCATTTAAACTTAGGGAGTGGGTTTTTACGAATAGCACAGAATACAGTGGAAGACGCTCCTAACTGAGTCATCACAGCATCAGGATCAACAGCTCCAAGCCCGGGGACAGCATATTTTCTGCACAAGCATGAGCATTAGAGCTGAGATGTTCATCACCACAGAAAAGTTCAGTGCTGCCTGCTCCCCCAGCACTCAGGAGGAGAGACATGGGACCTCTGAAAGAAGCTGCCAGGAAGCTCTTGTTTTAGTAACAGATGCTGCTCGAGGAATATAATGGGGAATGAGGAAGGCACCTCCGGCCTAGGCACGCACACGCCTTCCCACCCAAACATGCATACACACATAAACATGTATCACGCACATTCCAGAATAGTACCTGATGTTTCATCATTGCATCTAAAGCTGGTTCCCAGCCCCCTCCTGCCCTTAAACCCAGCAGCTCTGTAAAGATGCAGACCCCATTCACCACCGCCAGACCTTTCAGCAATGTTCTGATGGGGTCCCGGCAGGAGCCATTTCCATGTCTCTCCTTGTGGCTCTGTTATGCTGCCACAGTCACTGAGGAGCCTGGGAGCCTCTTATTCCCAGGCCTCTGCTCAACCCTTACTTCCTCCTTTGGACTTCAGGAAGGGATTATACCTGTTAAAATCAAGGTAACAAGTCTGACATCATGAGCTAACTCCCCAAGAGCACACACAGAAGCTGTGTCCACACTGGCCTGTGTCTTCCTCGGTCTCCATCTGACTCTGACCCAGTCCTTATTACCACTGCTCACTTTTCCACTGACTTCAAGTTGGTGCTACCATGAAGGATAATTCCCTGATTCTTACACTGTTTTGGGGTTGCATTTTCCCCTTGGTATAAGATTTAAGAGATAATCTTCATTTTACATACATTGAATCAAATACTGAAAATAGCCTATTTAGTAGGACTATTATAACTGATACTCAAGGGGATAATAACAATGTCAGACATGGAGTCACAGGACAATTCCATAAAAAAATATAGACATGAAATCTTAATAAATACTATCTAATTGAATAAAGTGCAAAAGATGGAGTTGAGCAGTGTTAGTTTAAGGATTTAATAGTTTAACATAGAAAATCTATGTAGTTGTCCTAGTCTGGTTTTTGTTGCTATAACAAAACATCTGAAGCTATTTATTTATAAAGAAAAGAGGTTTGTTCTGGTTCACAGTTCTGATCCAAGATTAATAGCCTATGTCCAGTGACAGGCCTCATATGGCAGAGTCTCGAGATGGTTCTGATGCCACCACATGGCAGGGAGTAAACATGCTCATCTCCTCTTAATCTTCTGCCCCCTCTTTTGTTTTACACTTTATTTCTTATGGTGGTGTGGATCAAACCTAGAGCCTTGAACGTGCCAGGCAAGTGCTCTGCCACAGAGCAGCACCCCAGACCTCCCCTCTGCACCCCAGACCTTCCTTCTCTACCCCAGACCTTCCTTCTCTACCCCAAACCCTCCTTCTGCACCCCAGACCTTCCCTCTGTACCCCAGACCTTCCTTCTGTACCCTAGACCTTCCCTCTGTATCCCAGACCTTCCCTCTGTACCCCAGACCTCCCCTCTGCACCTCAGACCTTCTTTCTTCACCCCAGACCTTCCTTCTGCACCCCAGACCTTCCTTCTGCACCCCAGACCTTCCTTCTGCACCCCAGACCTTCCCTCTGTACCCCAGACCTTCCTTCTGTACCCTAGACCTTCCCTCTGCACCCCAGAAATTCCTTCTGCACCCCAGACCTTCCTTCTGCACCCCAGACCTCCCTTCTCCTTCACACAAAGCCAGCAGGACACAGTGTTCCACCCTCCTGGCTTTACCTGATGTTAATCACCTCCCATAGGCTCTGCCTCTAAATGCTAGAGTGAGGTCAAATCCCCCCATTTTAATGCTTCCTAGTGTAGATTAAATTCAGCACTTTAACCCTTTAGGGAACACACTAAACATCTGAATCATAGCTAGAAATATCAAATTAATAAACTGTAGACAAAAAATTTCATGCTACTTTGCAAGATGAGAAAGCACAAATATAAGTCCAATATGTCTCTCTCTCCTTCCACACACATAAACACACACAAACTCAGAATCACACATACACACATACAAACACACACACACACACACACACACCAACACACATGAACACAAACACACAGACACACGAATACATACAACACAACATGTCACACATGTGTACACATGCAGAGGTACTCAACGACACAAATGCAAAAGGAGGAAGAGCCCCTCCGTAGCCGGATATGGGCATCTATCACAAGAGCCCCTTCCTTTGAAGGAAGCCTCTGACTTAGTGAAGAGATTTAAGCCTATTTCTTTTAGTATTAAATAATCTTGATGTTCATTTTTTATATCGTATTTAATATCAAAACTTTCTAAAATCACCTGCAGTGTAATATATATCAGCAAAATATCCTTGAAAAAATGTTATGAGAATCAGGAAAAAAACGACATAAGGAGTATTATGGAGTAGAAATGAGATCATCTCACTGCAAATGGCAAGCTATCCTGTGCACCCTCCAGAAGAAGACACAGAGAACTCATCGGAGACCTTAAAATTCCATTAGAAAACCTTGGGGTGGATTTGATTAGATGAAGATATAGCCTGTGTTCGGTAATGGAAACACGCAGTGTGGTGGAGATGCGACTCCTTATAGTGATGTGATCAGAAGGGAACAAAAGGGATTATTGTCCAGCTAGCTTTCGCGGGCTTCTCATGCATTAAAAACCCATCATGGGGCATCTGATTGCACTTCGCTGTTTTTACAAACTGTATGAGACAGCAGACAAAAGAAACGGATTTGGAGGTTAGTGGTCTGAGCTTTAGTGGCTCCCCACCAACTCCCGAGTCAGTGGGTTCTGTCACATGGCCAGCCTAAGCCTCCTGTCCTCGCTTAGCCAACGGCATGCATTCTTACGAGTCTAAGTTTAAAGGTGACAGGAGTCTAGTTACATCCACCATACCTACACCACGACTGCACCCCTGCCCAGCACCCACAAACTAGCTAGCCTAGTTGCTTTCCCTGATGCTGGGAGAGACACCGTGACCAAAGACAGGTTGTCAAGGAAAGGTTTATCTTTGTATAGCAAGCCAGGAAAGGAAATCCAGGGGAATCTGGAGACAGAAACTGAAGCAGAGGCCATAGAGAAATGCTGCTAACTGGCTTGCTCTTCCTGGCTTACTCAGCCTGCTTTCTTATACATCTTACAACCACTTCCCAGGGCTGGGCCCTCACATATCTACCATTAATCAAGAAAATGTCCCATTGACAAATCTACAGACCAGTCTGATAGAGACAGTTTCTCAGTTAAGGGTCCCCATGTGACGAGTTCGTGCCGAGTTGACAAAAAACAACCAATGAACCAGCTTTCTGCTTAGCCTTCGAGGGTCAATAATTCCCAGATTAGAACAGAGCACTGCAGGTATGTCTCACAGAGATTCAACAGGATCAAAACGTCACTTCCAAATAAGCTTTCTGCAACTTGACTCAATGGATTTTAAACATTCCTTCTATATTTATAACACTCTATTCAGTTTACCAGAACCAATGCGCCCTTCGTGCTACAGACAGCAGCACAATCGATGACGTGCCACCTCACACCCAGAGGACAAACACCATAGAGGGGCTTCCTAGTCTTTTTTTTTTAATTTTTATTTTCCTGACTCAGGTTCAGAATTAGCCCTGTTAAAACTCTTTTGTTTAAAGATGTATTGAAGTCTCCCTGTTTCTTTTTCCTTTTACCTCTTCAAGAAAATAAAAATGAAATCTCTCAATCACAAAAACACTTGAGTTTATATAAATTCCGAAACACACTCCTTGCTAAAGGGCAGACTGTCCTCAGGGTCACTGCAGATGCTAATACTCATTAGCTTAGACCAGGGCTCTATTTTCTGGGGATGCTGAATGGCTAGCCTAGCTTTTTGGCAAGTTTCAGGTCAGTAGAAGACTCTCAAATACAACACAAACAAACAAAAGGTGAAGAACTCCCAGGGAACAACAGCCAAGCTTGTCCTCTGGTCTGCACACTCTCACACACACACAGTCACACATGCACAGTCACACTCACACACACACAGTCACACATGCACAGTCACACACTCACACACACAGTGTGTGCACTCAGTCATGCCTGCACACATAAAGTCACACCCCCACCTGCATACACATACACTCATGCGCACACCTGCATATGCACTCACACTCACACACACCTGCACCCACACTCACACACACACACTCACACACACAGTCACACACTCACACAGGTGTGGTATCTAAAGACACGCAATCACAAAGCAGGGAGTAAAGTAGAAGGTGGTCACGATGACAACGTCTATTGAAATCGATGGCACAAACAGGCAAACGCTTGCCACTGTAACGAGAGACTCAGGTCAAGACGAGAACTGGGCAGTCCTGTTAGTTCTCTTATGAATGAGTCTCTTAAGGGTGTGCATGTGCATGCACACATGCACACACACACACACACACACACATGCATATATGTTGAGGTTGAAGGTGGGTGTCCTGAATTATAGCGCTCTCTGTTATTTTTTGAGACAGGGTTTCTCACTAAAGCTGGTGTTTGGTGATTGGCTTGACTGGCTAGCCAATGAGCTCGGGGATTCTCCTGACTCTATCTGTGGTTACAGATGTGTACCGCCTGCCCTGTCATCTTTCTTATGGATTCTGGGGATTCAATCTCCGGTCTTCACACGTGCATGACAGTCACCTCTCTGCTGATCCATCTCTCCAGCCCCTTTAACTTCTTTAACCTCAGGTTTTTATATATAAAAAAAAATGGAAACACATTTTAAAACCTCTAAGATCATTTTATCCATTAAGACTGCTCCAGTTCTGCTCATCATTGCTCCATTTCCTATTTTTAATATTGCTTTCCTTATGTTATCCATAATTACAAGAGGCAAGACGGTAGGAGGAGAAGCTGCTGCTACAACTGACAGTGAGCCTGCGTTCGAAGCACTGGTGTTTGTGGAAAAGCACACACCCTGGAAAAGCACAACCCTCAAGCCCGTCAATGAGCTGAAGCTTATCCTCATTGAGCATGCATTTTGAAAAAGTGAAGAAAGATAAAACCAAAGTCAAATATAAATTATGCAGCAGAGAAGGCCAATTACAAGGAGGACAGAGATGTTTGGCTGCACACAGCCTGCCTTGTGCTGTCATCAAAAGTGCTTGTCAGGCTGGGCCCTCTCAGCAGGCCCCGGATGTCTATGGATTCAGACTTTAATAGTGGACAAGTTGCATGCCGTAGTATAATTAGAGTTATACCTTTTATTTTTGAAATTCTACTATCCAGCAATCACAGGCCCTGTAAATAGCATAATAAATAGTCTATAAATAATAATGTGGACCTCACTGGGACCAAACCACATTTTCACATTTTCCTAAAGTAGAACATGATGCAAAATAGAAAACACTAAGAAATGAGAGAAAAGGGCACATGTTTGAAGAGCTCTTGTGCTACGTGCGGATGAAGATGAAGCCCGACGTGACAGCGGCCTCTCCATCCTGAGTCCCTTAAGGTGACTGTCTCCTTTGCGATGTGAACAGCCTCAGGCTCGATGTGCCACTCAGAGTGTGTGCTACGTCCCAGGGTCACTGCTCCCGCTCTCGGCTCTCTGATGTCACCTCTGTCCTCTCCCTCTATCTCCTTGGTCACCACGCCCTATAGTTCCTTCCTTGGAAAGAACTCCATAGCTTCCCTCTGCACTTCCTCTTCCTGCAGGCTAAGGTCCTGACTCCTTTCCAGGGCAGACCACAGTGCAACACAGAGGGGAGACCCTGAGGGTTCTTAGAATGGGAAGACTCAAGGGAGATCTTAAGTGGGCTTTGTCCAGGATGACCAGCACGGTCATATGCAAAAAGCAGAGTTGAATTGAGCTTACAAATTGGTATCAGCCCATCTCCTTATCTCTTTCCCTCCGTTTTTATTCAGTCAATGAATACAAAAAAATACTAACCAGCAAGTGTTGAGATGCTAGCCTGTGCTCAGCAAGCCACGACTGGGTTGTGAAGATGGAGACAGAAGGACACTGACCACGAGAGACCCCCTCACCCCTCAGTACATGCTCCACTGTCTACTTAGTAACACAGATTTCAAGTTCTGTAGGCTACACGAGGAGGACCTGTCTGCCTTCTCACGCTCTCCATGGTTCCATGCCACTGGAGATGCAAACTAACTCAGCATCAGGCACACACACACAAACATCACGTCACACATTCCCAAGTCACACACGCGCACTGTCACCTCAGGTGCTGCTCTCAGGGTTTTAGTGCTGTCACCTCCGACCCCCTTCTAGCATGAGTCAGAGTCACCAGGAAAAATCTAGCAGGGTTTTTTTTTACTTCTCAATTAGATAAAAGAATATTTTAAATGTCTCACAATCAGACAGTTATTAATATTTTATATTAATTGCAGGATAAAGATAGCAGTAAGGCCATTTAGAACACCCTGATGGGCTGTGAAGAAAAGGCAGTAAGAAATGAATGCTTAATTATTAATCAATAATGATTAATTATTGATAGTAGACTATGTGCCAGGAACAGTGCCGAATGTCTGCATGGACTTCCGCTTCTTCAGTTCCCACAGTGACTTTATCAGGTTCTGCAGAGGATGGCTTTAGAGTTAACTGGGGAGTTCTGGAGAATTAGGCTGGGATTCATGGGATATTCCTGTTAACTGAATGACAGTGGGGAGATTACTGAAGGGAGTTTTGGGGTTCCCGAACTTAGAATTCAGGCAGACATCCCTCAGAAATACTGCAAGACAATGTCAGGAGATCAGGGAGAGGGAGAAAGGCAGACATGCTAGCCATATGGAAATTTCTTGAAAAAGAGAAAAGGCCATATTTCCCTCATGAAGCTCTCTGAACCCCACTGAAAGCTGAAGATGCCCTACAGCAGCCCCATGATGCCCTGCTGAGTCTGTGATGGCCGCCATGGAGGGGCTCTGTCTAGACGTATCTGGGAGACACACAAGGAATAGATGAAACCAGAGCTTGACACGTGTGACTCTTATCTCAGCCACCTGGAATGCCAGACACTCTGTGTCTCCTGAACAGGACACAGACACCTGTGTCTGAAGGAGCCCAGGGCGGGGCCTGCCATCTCCCTGGGCTGGGCTACAGACTAAGCTCAAGGGTCTGGACTGGCTCCACAGGGTGGCACGCTGCACTGGCCTGGGGAGTGGTTAGGAGGCAGGAGAGAGAAGATCAGCGTGGCCCTGTGTCCTGACATGATCACACACAGGAGAGGAAGCACAGTTTCCTTAGATATGCTGTTGAAGGAAAGTCATTCTGGGTAAAAACCAGTGTGAACAAAAACCTTTGCCTGGCAAGGAGCAGGGACATCTCCCTTCTGATGCTTCCCCAAGGAAAGCATGAAAGGTGCTTCTTTTCTCTTAAAAGGAGAGCTACAGCTTGGCTTTAGGACAGGATTGGAGGCAGTTAAGACGATCTCATCATGCTCCATGAGAGAAAGCAGGTGCAGTCTACGGCTAAGCACACATGTGTGGTGGCAGAAGTCACCGTGTACAGCCAGACTATGGCAAAAGCAGTACAGGTTACACAGTAGCATTAGAGATGTCAAGGCCCATCCACTTAGACTTTCAGAGTGTCAACTGTCAATGTATAGACAATTCTAGGATTTTCAATAAGCCATGTTTCCTGGAACACATATTAATTACTTCTTTTTTTTGGAAAGTACACCATACTAGCTTGATAGTTATTTAATTCTCTGGGGGCCCAGTCACCTCCCTTTCAGAGATGGCCCCCAAAATTCCCTCATGGAGAAATAAACATATGGAATGCTGGGAGCAGTCACTGAAAAGAGTATTCGAATGCTGCACTAACTTCGGGTCCAACCAGAGAGGTCCCGGAAGGAGTAAGACGTGTGACCGCAGCGTCAGACAGTCTAAAGCCAGTGTGCATGCGCAACCCGGGACGTTTCACACGATTCCTGCTCATTCCAAATGCAGATGGTGCCGCACTTCAAAGTGTGCGACGGAAAGTGCTGTTTTACAACGCTAGACTCCACAAGGGGAGACAGGGTCTGCCCAGGGTTGTTTCATGGCCAGGAGAATGAGGCTTGCCGGAACCCGTCTTATCATGGTTTAGAGCAGAGAGCCCCTCTACACACTGATTTTGAGGACAAAAGTATACTATCTGAGGGCACATTTTTGGTGAGCATATGAAATGTAAGATGTGTGCCTGCGTCTGCGGGGACTGGCGGGAAATCCTCGAGGCTGAAGAGTGCGATTCCTGTTTGTTTGTCCCTGTTCAGAACCCGTAACTCATCCACAATTGTGCAACACTGACCACATTTGCGCATGAGGTATATGTAGAGCAAAGGGAGATTCCAGAATTCCCGAATGCTGAGTGCAGAGCATTGGCACGGCCCTTTTGTAACACACTCAGGTTCATAGGAAGGTGCAACAATAATCTTCATTACTACACATCCAGGGCTTCAGGGATAATTCACTGAGTGCGAATTTTGCCAGGTGCTTTCCAGGGGCTGGAGCCACAGCGCTGTTGTAGACAGACACGCTGTGGGCTTGTTTGTCTACATTCAGGAAGGGAAGGGAGACAATAAAACAGCAGATGCACAACTGCACAATATGATGTCATGCCATGACAAGCCCACAGGGAAGATGCTGACTGCAGAACCAAGAGGGACAGACGGCAAGTGATCGGGTGCTAGCATGCAGGATGTGGTTGGACTCTGATACCTTGGGCAGTTTTGAAACAACAAGATGAGCTACAACAGGTAGGTGAATTCTGCACAATTTGTAGCACTTTGAGCACGTATGTTCTCACACACTGATTAGAGCCGGATACCTTCATGGAGTGTGTTGGGCATCCATAGGCCTTTATATTCCCCACATTTTGTCTAGTGCATCCAATGACAAACCTTCGGGTGAAGCTGTCCTGCACTTCCCATGTCAGGCACACCTCTTCACCATCCTCAGATCTTGGTTCTGACCACCGCAGGCAACTCCAGCACAGTGCCTCCTGTGCTGGCCTTTCTAGCCATTCCACCACACGGCACGTCCTGGTACCCGTGATGAGTCACAATGGCCCTTAGGGTCAAGCAATTAGCTCTGCTTTTCATACCAGCTCTCCGAGGCATCCTCACTTCCCTTTCCTCATCCCATCACCCTTCCATCCGACACCTGCTGCCTTTGCAGAGTCAGCCTAAGAGCCTTCGGCCCGGGCTCTGATTCCTGGGAGCACAGGCTCGGGTTCTCCCCTGCTAGATTACTGAGGCCTTGGAGGGATGCTGTCCTGCCTTGTCTTTCACTGTCTCAAATAGAGCTACTCTCTAGAGGGTTACAAAGAAGCTACCACAGATTTCAGTCAAATTGTGAGCTGATAACTATGAAGAAATTCAGTAATTGCTTTTTCAGAAGGCCTAGCTGTGAGCGGGCGTGCTGTGGGTAGGAAATGGGCTAGGTGCAACGCCGCCGTGCGGCACCAGTGGGCTCTGGAAAGGGCGGTCGATACAATGAATTAGCAGCAAGTCAGAATGAGATGAAACCAAGCTCTCAGAAAATTTCACACTGACTACCCCAAATTTCCATCCCGACCCAATCCTTCTTAGTATTAATCCTTTGATGATAATGGCCCTTTTCTGGGGTCTTTCCTCCATTCCTCACTCTGGGTCTTTGTGGAAATGGTCTCTCCAATACTCCCAAACTCTAGTTCCTTCATACACGTTTAAACCTAAGTGAGACATTGTGTGGTATAAACTATAAAGTGAACTGTTTGAAAACCACGTGGGCAGGAAACTCGGAGGCATGAGAAAGACGCAGGAAGCAGGAAGAACTCTCCTTCCCCACCCTATGCATACCATCTGGTGGGATAAAATGATGACCACAGTGTTAACTGTCCTCAAGAACTTCCAAAGGAGAGGGAAGAAACCTGAGTCAGCTCCAGAGCAACCAGGGGGCTCACCGGTGGGCTGAGAAGTGGAAGCTCTCTTCAGAGAAGAAAACCAGTTTGTAGGAAAGTCTAGCCTGATGACTGAGGCACTGGATTACAGGGGGATGTGGTGGATTTAATGAGAGTGTCCCCACAGGATCATGTATTTGGATGCTTGGGTCTCAGTTGATGGAACTGTTTGGGAAGGATCAGGAGGTGTGCCCTTGCTGGAGGAGGTTGTCACTAGGGGAGGACTTTGAGGCTTCAAAAGACCAGGTGAGTCTTGTCCTCTCCTTCCTTCTCCCTCCCATCCCCCTCTCTGTTGCCTGCCTGCAGATCAGGATATAAGCTCTTAACTACTGCTCCAGTGCCATGCCTGCCTTCCTGCTGCCATACTATGTGCCATGGTGGCCTTGAACTAACTCTCTGAAACTGTGAGCAAGCCATCAGTTAAATTCTTCCTTTTAAACGTTACCTTGGTCATGGTGTTTCATCGCACCAACAGAGTAGTAACAGAGACAGTATCAGTGTGAAACCATAACAGCCCTTGTCAAGAGTGGTCTTTATTTCACTGAAGCCATTCTCATAATTCCCCTTTGTCTGTTATTAGCTTTGCCTTAGACATTCACTTTCCATGAAGATCTGAAAATGTCCTAGAGGCTGGGTGATTATTTCTCATATCTAGCTAATATTTGTAAGAGGTTTTAGGGCCTGCTTTCTCCATAAACATATTCTCATTGGCCTCTATGTAACAGGCCCAAGAAGAGCCAGGAAGTCGACTTGACACGCTAGCTAGAGCAATAGACAATGTCATGTCCTCAGAAATGCCCTCCTGCTGAAACGGCAATGAGGCAGGACATTGAGGAACACCTTTTGAGTGTGAGGACTTTTCTGATTTCACCTGAGGTCCCAGTGTCTTGATGGCATGAACAGGACCGCCACCCTGCTCCTACCTGCTCAGAGGGAATGGACCGCCACCCTGCTCCTACCTGCTCAGAGGGAATGGATGGCGGTGCTGATTTCTAGGTGGTTGGGAACATGAGCCTGACTTCTCGTCCCATGGCACCTTCTGCTGATGCCCCGCTCAGGAGTGCTGGACCTGCTGGGTGATTACACGGTGCTGACTGTGTCATCTGACCAGCTGCATCACCTCTGTCCATGCTTTATGGCCTGAGATGTGCGCCCCCAGCGAGTGAAGGACTCAAGGGATGGTGGCATTCGGCAGGTAGCTCCACCTCCACGGCACCGCTGCTTTCCTCTAGGTCGCACAGATTATTATGAATGTTGCACCCATTGCTGGATATCTTTCACCACCTATGGTTTTGAGACTGTGGACTTCCCAGGGAACTTTTGATTTTCATCTTTAAAGGTGATTCAGCAATTCTCGTGTATTTTTACTTTCCTTCTTTAAAAAATGTGTAGTATCTAGTGCCATTTTAGGTCGCAGCCCTACCATTGCGAACACGGACTTTTCTATCGTCCCACTTTCACTTTATGATTAAGTTTTCCTATTCTCATATCATAGTTGGATTTTTCTGAAAGCCAGTATCTGTGGAGTGCTTTAAGCTTCACTTGGTAACTGATGACATCAAACACTGCTAAAGACCCCTCCATCTTTCTGAAAAATACCACTTGGGATCCATTAAAATCTTTCGGTCTCAAGGCAAAACTTCAAGAGTCTATTACAACTCAATTCTGTTTGAAATATACCCACTGCCGTTTTCCTTTTTTATTGGATACCCAGCAAGCCCAGGCTGGAGTCTAAAGCCCTGCGCTGAGGCACCGGGCCATTTTTAAGACGCCGTGGCGGGGTCACTACAAGGGCTGCAGCTCACACGATGGCCGGGTCCCACGTATGTCCTAAGCTCAACATGAACAGAGACTCGGCCAGGCCATGTGGTTCCCAAGCCTTCGCGTCTAGTCTGAGCCTGCACAGCGCGGAACTCTGAATCAGTTCCACCCGCACAGCGCGGAACTCTGAATCAGTTCCACCCGCATCGTTCTCTACTGTGTCCTCCATGACCGTGCCTGCGTTCTCTTCCCTTCCAGACGACAGCTTCAGTCTTTCTGCAAGTGGTCTGAACGGGTCCCACCAGTATCCCCTGGACTCCCCAGCGAAGTGCCCGCCACGTTTTTACCATGTTGTTTGCATCTTGAACTTTTAAATACAGACTGAAGGTTGTCAGGAACCCTAAGCTGTGTTTTCATTGAAAATGACTGAGCCGTGAGTTTGCAGCTCTTAGCATATGAGGTGGGTAGTACCTCGGTGTCCACCAAATCTCCGCATGTGGACACAGGGGCCTTCTACACCAGAGTGACCACTAACGATAAAGTAGAAATAAGTTCATTTCACACCCAAGTAATACAACCATGGCAGACTCCTGGCATGAAATTGGTGGCAGGTTATTGAAGTGGTCAAGGAACAAAGCTGTACCTGACATTTGCTGTCTCTCTTACCTGGCCTCTGTATAAATGGGATTGTATTGGCTACTTTCTGTGATTAAATATCATGACAAAAATCAACCTATAAAAGCAAGGGCTTGATTGGGCTCGTGGCGCCAGAGGTCAGAGTTTCCATTATGGAGTGAAGGGACGGTGGTGGCAGGTGCTGCAGTACACTGAGAGCTCCCATCTTGATTCACAGCAGGAGGCAGAGAGACCACACTGTGGGTGGTGCTGCCTGCTCCCAGTGACATGCCTCCGACAATGTCACTCACACCTTCCTTCCCAAACAGTTCCACCAAGTGGGACGAAGTACTCAAACATACGAGTCTACTCTCATCTAAGCCACCCTGTGGATTCTCAGTGCCATTGGCTGGAGAAGTTATGGAGCAAATGGCTTAAATATCAAAGACCAAATCCTCCAAATCAGCTCTGAAGACTCGTGTTTCCTTCGTTTGGAGATCAGCGGTTATTTTATGCTTGATTTTTTTCATGTAATACTATACGAGACTACTATACTGCAGGGCTGACCACCGATTTGCAGGATCCCATCCAAAATGAAAACGCAGGCCCCTTTGTTAAAAAAGGGAAGATCAGGCAGTAGCAGAGAAGCAAGCATAGTCTTTGCAGTGCCAGGCCCTGTGTGAGTCAACAGGTCCCACCCGTCTGCCAGTCTTGCTGTGTAGCACCCTAACAGTGGACACTCTGTTTATGAATGTATCATCTTATTGAAGGATGTGTTTGATACGCCCTCATTCTCTGCTATTCTAAATGGCGTCCCCGCGACCAGCCTAACGAATGCTGTAGTGCATATAGTAGTGAGGCTATAGATGCATTCACAGTTGAGTGTACAGCCGTGAATGCCCTTCAAGTCACTGACACACAAAGACTCAGCTTCAGTAGAGGTTCAGATTTGTGGGGGTTAGCTTTTCCTGTTCCCTGCAGGCTTCCAGAGGTTCTGTGGTTCCTCATTCTTACCAACAGCTGCTGTATTCCCTCTGTCTGTTTTTCTGTGTGTCTCTCTGTCTCTCTGCCTAGGGGTGTGTTTAAAGCATAAATTCATGCACTCCATCCCAGATCTTACAAAATCCACATTTCTGGAGTTTGTCTCTGGAGTCTGTACTTTTCGATGCTCCCTAAGTGATTCTCATGGAGCCTCATGGTTGCTAATTAACTGAGCTCTCTGTACTCCATCCAAATGTGGTCAATACACAGAAGTCAAACAGGCGTTGATGGACCAAGAACACTGAGGCCATACTGTCAAGTCTGCGGGAAGAAAAGTGAATTATAGCTGGATCCTGCCAGGCCAGGGAGATTTTGTGTGGTCATTCTGACATTTCCAAGAAATGAGATCCAGTCTTTCCTGACTATTAGTGTGTGAGAACTTATAAAGAAGAGCAATGTACTTTTTTAGGTGCAGACTCGATCCTCTGAAAACAATCTTGGATAATTGTCTGTTATGGACTCTTTTCCAACCTGATTTTAATTTTAGATAATCAAAGCAAAAGCAGAGCGTTTTACATAATTGCGCTGTGTTCTGAAGCTCTTTGCCTTTGTTGCGAACCTGTAGGATACCTACTTAGCAACAGCATGCTGCCTCCTCTTGTTTTCTCCATTTCAGGAATACACGCACGAGGAGGAGATGCAAATGCACAGAACATGGGAAGTTCTGTCAAAATACACGACTCCTCTGGAGAGAGGCGTGGAGTGGGATGCCACGCACAGCATAGATGGGAGCGTGGGATCCACGCACATCACGTCTGTGTTCTCGCGGTTAATTTTAGAGAAACGCACTCATGGGAACATTAAATGTGGAGATTGCTGCTTCTAAAATATATTAAAGCTCCTAATACACAATGAGTTTCAGTATTTTTGTACTTTCGGTGCAGAAATCATTCAGGAGAGAAAAATCCCGTATGCTGCATAGCCAGTGTGTGGAGCGTGTGCTTTTTGGGTAGATAATGTGTGCTGAGCTAGAGGATAGAAATTTCCATATCTGGACACCCTCCCATAATCATATTTTTAGACATGTACATTTAGAGCATAAATAGCTCCCGGGCATTGAGAAATCTGACTATATTCTTTGTAGTGTTTCCAAGTTAGACACATACGCCTGTCTTCGTTTTAGAAAACATGTGTAGTAGGCAATCATATGAGCAGAAACACATGTATCTTTGAACCTTATTCTCCCTGCACATGGAGTTCCTATGAGGCTCTCTTCTCGGCAGGTGCGACACCAGGGTATTATCTTACTGTCAAGCTGAGGCTGCACTGCCCTGCAGAGCACTCCCTCCTTGGCATGTGGTGGGGGGGGGGGGGAAGAGCACTCCCTCCTTGGCATGTGGTGGTGGGGGGGGGAAGAGCACTCCCTCCTTGGCATGTGGTGGTGGTGGGAATAGCACTCCTTCCTTGGCATGTGGGGAGTGGGGGAGAGCACTCCCTCCTTGGCATGTGGGGAGGGAGGGAGAGCACTCCCTCCTTGGCATGTGGTGGGGGGGAAGAGCACTCCCTCCTTGGCATGTGGTGGTGGTGGGGGGAAGAGCACTCCCTCCTTGGCATGTGGGGAGGGGGGAGAACACTCCCTCCTTGGCATGTGGGGGGGTGGGGGAGAGCACTCCCTCCTTGGCATTTGGGGAGGGGGGGAGAGCACTCCCTCCTTGGCATGTGGTCAGGGCGGGGAGAAGGGGTGAAGAGCACTCCCTCCTTGGCATGTGGTCGGGGCAGGGTAGGGGATGCATGTGCTTGGGCCCTGTGACCACCTGCATGCCAAGAGGTGTGGACCTCTGCCCGAGGAGGATGGTCTTTGTGGGCCTTGTATTTCAGGGGAAGACGTGCTTGCTTCCTGAATACCCACACCAGGATGGCCTGGTGACTGGCTAGATAGTTTGAGAATTATAGACATCAGAGCTGGAATCTAGAACTGACCTGTTTTAAAATGGGAAGATTTTTGATGGGAAAATTATACTTAGGATAGACCATTGATTCTCTTGATGATAAAGAACAAAACTTAATGTCTTTCCCTGCTGCCCCCTCTCTAAATATCTGAGTGTCAGCTCCACATGCAGCCTTAGACTCTGTAGCCCTTCCCTCCTGTGCTCTCAGGCTGGCCTCTTCCTGTAGAGTGTCTGACTCTGACGTTACCCACTCCTGGAGCATAGTGACCTGAGAGGCGGGGCCTGCAAGGTAGGGCAGGGCAGGCAGCGAGACCCTCTCTGTGAGAGGAGGCCACAACACTAGCATGCTTGCGCGGAAGACTGCCTTCCAAAGTTCCTACAGGGATGGTGCTCCCTCAAGTTGCTCAGACTCCTCCCATGCCTAAGCTTCCCACCAATCACTCAGGTGGATGAAGTCTAGGTTTGAAAATTATCCCGAATAAAAGTTAGCCTTGGCCTTTTTAGTCTACAGCTACTTCACGATAAAGAATGGTCACCGTGTTGAATACATAACAGCTTCTGGTTGTATTTACACACAGTGATCCCTGGAGGAGACTGGATGAAGAAGTAATCTGGTTACTAACCTCTGGTTATAAATAGGAACCAAAATCCCAACAACACACCAAGAGTGATATTATAACAAGTTTTCTTACTTTTGAAAATTCAAATTATGTCATGGGCTGTAAAGCCACGTTCAGTGTAATATTAGCTGGCTGCCTTTTAAACCGATTGGCTTGGGCAGAAGAGATCCCTCGACAGTGAGAGCATGCAGGTCTTGCAGAGGACCCGAGTTTGGTTCCCAGCACCCACTTAGGTAGCTCACGTCCTCCTGTAACTCCAGATCCACTGGGTCTGATGCCATAGCCTCTGAGGTTAACTGCACTCATGCGAACACATGTGCGTGGCTGGATGTTGTGCTGGTGTTGTGAGGCACCTCCCTGCCCCTAACGCAGTGACTTCTGACGCCATTTGCCTGTCAGCTAAGTCCATCAGTAAAGCGAGTCTGTCGGCTTACAGCTTACAGCACAGGCGAATGAAATTCCAGGGCCGGTGACAACACACACAGTGGACCATTGCTGTGAGCTGACTCTCATTCTGGAGCTCAGTTTCTCTTGAAAATCCTACGGTGACACATTTAACCAGAGGAGGGTATTGAATTCTACTCCGGGGTGCTTGATGCAATCCAGCTCAGGGGAATCACACCTTACCTTACCTTACCTACCCATAAATGCTGAGGGGCACATTCTCATGCAGGGCTCTGTCTTGCCCATAAGATTTCAAATAATCCTTTGACTCTCTGGCTTTCTGTAGTGTCCGATTTCACTGAAAGAGTACACTGCTCGCAAAGGTAGAGATTCATAATTTAGACCATAACATGGCTGAATGCGATTTGCTCAGGCACTTCTGTAATAGTCCAATGGACCTCAGTGGATGGTGGCTGCCCTGCGGGTCTCAGTATGAAACAGACACTTGTTATCTAAGCAGGAGGTTCGGCAAACCTGTAATGGGAAGTTTGATGGCCAGTCTCAGAATTAATTAAAACCCACGGAGGGATTTTCTTAATCAGATTATTTGAAGCACCCTAGATCTGGGCCACACCCGATGGCTGCCAGGAGAACAGGATCCAGAAGGAACGTTGGCTTTTTGCCTGCTTGCCCTCAGTCTCCCTAGGAGCTCATTTATCCAGTTGCTGTGGCCAGTATTAAATCCAACTGCTTCAGGATTTCAACTCAGACTGAAGACCAGCGGCTCTCCAGGAGTTCTCCGGGACACCAGCACTGGACTGAGCTGCAGAGCCATCCAGCCTCATGGTGAACAACTACCAGAGTCTTAAACATTGTTGGACTACCCGGGCTACCCAGTCTACCTGGACTACCTGGACCACCTCCTTTAAGCCAGTCTAATCTCCTCTTTAATTCACATATTCCTTCCATCGGTCCTGTTCCTCAGAGAACCCTGTCTAATGCAGGAAAGGTCAGATAGTAAGTTTATCTCCATTTTGAAGGTGAGTCATTCTACTCAATAGCAGGAACAACATGGGTAGGTGGGCTGTGTTCAATCACATTGACAGTGCTAACGTAATATACAGACCCAGGTCTAACCCAGCCCGGCCACGCCTGCCTCAATGGGAATTCTGTTAAAAATGCTCAGGTGTGGGCCTCAGCCTGGACCTAGCACCAGACACTGCTTCTTTTGAGTGTCCAGGGCTTTTAGTTGCCTGTTTCATCATGAGATTCATTTGTCTGAACCAGCCTACTGGTTCCTGCATCCTGCATCCACCCAGCCTACTTCTCAGTTTAGTGATCTGAGCACAGGAGTTCTCCTGCAGACTGACATTCTGAACTAAGTCCCTGGGTATCACAAGAAATATTTAGGACAGTGTCCAAATTTTGACACATGATGTCAAATGACACACCTTCATGCTTAAGAACAGCCTAGTTGAGTTAAAAACAAAATCTTATAATATTTTAAGTAAATCTACAGTTCTGTCTTCTGCTGTAGTCCTAGCTGCCATGGGTGCATGCAGTCTATAGGCTGAGGGTCAGACAAGCCTGATTTAGGATATCTATTTTTAGAATTATTCTAGTTTTGAAGAGATTAAATAAAATTAATAGTTAATAAAATTAATAACCAGTGATGCTCTTTGCACTAGTGGACTCTGGCTTGGTCATTCAGACATGACCTCCATTGCAGGCTGAGCAGCAATTTGTTGAAGGAGGATGGGGATCCTCACCTCATGGGTACAGATGCAATGGCGCCCAGTCTAGTGGGGTCTCCTTTTATTCTAACAGGATTACACCTGGAGAATTGGGTGGACATCGTTCTCTACGTTAATGGAATGGTTATTCCTAATACGAATGCTCGAAGCAGTCCTACAAGGATGTTGCAAAAGCCAATTTTTTTTTTCTAAGAATGATAGCACTATTTAGCAAGACTATGAGACGCCTGATTTATGCATGTTCTGACCGTGAGCTACGTGACTATGTAAAGAGAATAAAAATGAAAATTTCAATTCAAAACAGAAAATGGGACAAGGAACGTCACTTGGTGCTCAGTGCTGAAGCCTTGCCTAGCATGAGCAGGAGTCTGGAGGTGATTACCAGACAAACACACGCCACACACACAGAGAGACAGAGAGAGACAGAGAGACACACACAGAGTCAGCCACGGTATTTATATGAAGTACAGATTTATATTCACACCGTTAACGACTAACATCGATGTGTTAAAGAGATCTGAGACACCTGAGCTAATGACCCTACTCTCAGTTGCACTCTTCAGAGAGAACAATGGAAGCAGGAGCATGTGAACTTCTACAAAGCCTTCAATCCGATGATACTTATTTGGTTTTGTGAAAAAAAAAATCACAGATCTTTCAAAAGTAAAAATCTAGAAATCTATTTTATTTTTCTTGCCTTATTTCTCTAGCAGTAAAAAAAAAAAAAAAAAAAAAAAAAAAGGACAAGCTTTGGTTTTAGGAAAACACTCCCCTACTGTAACACGAACAGTGGCACCCTCCGTTCAAACCCCATGGCAGCAGATGCGAATGCATTTGTTGATCAACATTCTGTTGAAGGGTGCACAGAGATTCGACCTACGATTGAGAAGAAAATGTCCCAACGAACGCGACGCAGAGGGCTGCTGCAGAGCTGGACAGACGTGCTCCTTGCTGCATGACTCGACTGTATTTCGTATCATCTCCCAGTGATAAAGCACACGAGAGAATTATTTTACTTGTACTACTTATTTTGAATAACACTATGCACGGAAGATGTAACTCCAGCCTGAGTGGGTTTTTAGACCCAAGAATACCATTTGATGGATGTGTTTAGGCTGACCATTTTATTAGAGAAAAAAAGATTCATAAAAGTGGCCACGAGGGAGTATTTGAGGGAATTTCATCATTGTGTGATTTACGGTAAGAGGCTGAGCGAAGAATGGAAGCTGGAGATTACACAGCACAGTCGATTCCGTCAATACAGCCGATTCTATCAAAAAATCAGACCTCTACCATGGAGGGAAGATTTCCCTGTTGTTTTGAATGAAATCAGGAGTGACTGTGAACTTATGACCTCACAGGGTTTCACTGCTTAATTCCCTGTGGAACCCTCAAAAGTTGAACCCAAAGAAAGCCAGAGTCTGGTGTTTTTCTTTCAGTGGTGACTGTGCAGGGGACAAACTGTCTGGCTTTGGAGAACCCACTGGCTTTCCATGATCTGCAATCGGCGGCTCAAATATCTTACTTCCAAAATATAATTTCCAGCAGAGAGGAAGGCCTTGAGAAGGGCATAGCTTGAAAACATTCACAGAGGGATGTGCCAGGCTTTACTCTGTGACATCAAGATGGGTACCAGTAGAAACGCCGTACAGCTGGTGTTTTTAAAATAAAAGCTGTATCGTCACATTAAAGTAACTGCAGTTTTATCAGGTACCAAAAAGCTGTCGTTTTCCTGAAGGAACTTGAGCTTTGGAGCAAAAGCTTTTAAAACAGATGTTTGGAAATATTTCTTTTTTTTTTTAAAAAAAAACATGACTGCTTTAAAACGTAATTGTGTCTATTATAAAACACTCATACATGTGCCTTCTCCAAAGCTTTAGAAGAAAGTGTATAGGCCCCTTAAAAATAGTTCAAATGGAACGCTTCACTGAGGCGGATTTTTGTTTCTTGTCTTGTTTTTGAGGGAAGGTCTTGCTATGCAGCCAGGCTGGCCTGGAACTCATGGCTCTCTCCTTGCTTTAGTCTCCCAGGTGCTAGGATTGCAGTGACTTCCCTACAGCCCTCCGGAAGGATGCTTCGTGACCTCAGAGTTCATCAAAAACGTTCGTCCATCCCAGCGGCCTAACTTTCTGCTCACAGGCAATGGTCTTACCTTCCACTTGGCTTTGCCTCCTCCTTTCGTGGCTTCCCTGCGTCCTGATAGGTTTTCTTTCCGGATGGTCTTTCTGGTACTGCCACAGACAGCTAAATTAGCTTTTCTAGGGCTGGAGAACCATGGACGACAGTATTGAAGGATTTTCTCAGTTGGATCTGATGACTGGTAACCATTGGGAGCAAGTGACAGAGGGCCTGCCCGTAGCAGTAGCTGGACCACAACCCGAGTCATCCTTGGGACACTGTGATCACCACATCCTAAACCTGATCCCTCTACCTGTAACCCACAGGGACAGTCCTCTACCCGATCCCTCTACCTGTAACCCACAGGGGCAGTCCTCTACCCGATCCCTCTACCTGTAACCCACAGGGACAGTCCTCTACCCGATCCCTCTACCTGTAACCCACAGGGGCAGTCCTCTAGCCGATCCCTCTACCTGTAACTCACAGGGACAGTCCTCTACCCGATCCCTCTACCTGTAACCCACAGGGGTAGTCCTCTACCCGATCCTTCTACCTGTAACCCACAGGGACAGTCCTCCAGCCCCTCTAATGCACGGCAGTCCTGTGTTCTTCCTCTCTCTTTCTCCCTTGGTTCCCTCCCTGTCAGTGCTAGTATTACGCCTGCTCTGCTGTTTTGTTTGGTTCCCTCCTTCTTACTAGTACTTACAGGAAAGTCTCCTTACAGACATGGTTGAATAAGGGCATGCTTTGCTCTGTGATGCTAGAGTCTACTTTGGGGAGACAAAAATCTACGTTCGTACCAATGTGCCTGAATTTGAAAATAAGATCTGAAACTTCTAGTCATTTTGCATGAAAACTGTACTTGAAATTGGCAGGAAAATATTAAATTATATAAAATATGGTGGTTTACAAAATATAGCCACTCTCACATAGCCTGGTAAAAAGGAAAAGCTAAGAAGGCAGTCCTGAATACGAGGTTAGATAATATAAAAATCAGGATCTCCGAAGGCCACAGAAGAACCTTTTTTTTTTTTTTTTCAAATGTCAGATGTTTAGATAACTAGATTCTGAAAATTAGGAAGACCAGGAGACTCAAGTTCACAGGAACCCCGTGGATGAACGCTGACAGCTCTCGCCATAGCCGTCACAAACCAGAGACCTGACATCCTGAAGGTTCTCCAGGGGAACTGGTCAAGCACACCACCACAGTGGCACAGAGCACTACACAGTGGCCAGGGGTCCTGCAGCAGAAGGCGCTGTCAAAGGCATCTGGGTGGGGGCAGCGGGTCCTAAGCACCCACTGTCGCTCATGCTCCGGCATCTCAGAAACACAGAGCTGCAGGGCAGGAGCCTGGCACGGGGCTCCAGGAGTTGAGGACCAGAGAAAGGATCCTCTGAGGGCCAGCGGTGGGGCTGTGGATGAGGGGACAGCTCTCCGTGACGATTACTGTCAGCCACAATGGCTCGTGCGTGTTCTAGAATTCAAACGCATACTTAAAAATAAAAACCCCAGTGGATGCTAGGGCAATTAAGAAAATAGTATTGAGAAAAAAACTTTCAAAATGCAAACTTTCGCACTCAGATCTTTGTGAAGTGGTGCAAAAGGCTTAGCAAAACGCTACAAGAAATCCCTAATTAGAGTTAATGAGAAAACAGAGCTCCCAATTAGCTGTGACTTCTTCAAAAACAATATTTAAAGAGTATATTACTATATGTTGCCAAGAAACTTAAAGTAAGATATAGTAATTTTACAGCCCTCCAAAACCAAACACTTAATAAATCAATATACATTTGAAAGTACACGTGTTTGAACATCAGCTGGGACCTCGGGCCTCTCACTCAGACCATGGGGTCAGGCATGTCTCATCTCAGCTCTCCAGCTCCCAGATTCTATTATCATGCCCTCTCCCTGGCGTGACTGTAAAGCGATGGGATGGTTTATCCATTTGAATCCTATGAAAATTGGTTCTTATTTTACAGTGCTGCCAGAGTGCTATCTGGTTTTCCATCTTTTGAAGAGCTTTTCCTCCTAAGATGCTATTTTCCAACATCAGATTTATTCCTGACAGGGTCCCTCTTCTCACCGCCAATCTCATTTAGCTGGGCAAACTTCCTTCTTCCCCTTTGGGACGAAGCAGAGCTTAATTCATCTCAGACAATATTTGGCGTGTGGCAGCCATGGCTCCTGGCACCCGTCACATTTGGTTTTGCAATGCAGAGCCTCTACATATTCCAGGTTTGGGAGCCCATATTTGAGACCAAGTAAAAAATTCAGAATGTCTACAGGGAGAAAAAACATCTCAAAATGTTTAGTAAATTGGTGTTTTGCTTTTTTTCTCTCATTCTAAAATACTTAGTTTCAAATGAACAAGATGGCCATTATAAAATTAATTTGGATTATCTATGCCAAGCTTTCTACCACACATATATATGCATGTTGTTCTGAGGTAGGAGGAGGAGGTCTCAGCGCTGAAGTCAACTGCAGATGCCTCTGGTTCATTAGCAGTCCTGCGGTCTCGACGTACCAGGGTAAATTGGGATTAAAGAAACAACTAAGAGTGAGAGACAGATCTACAGACTCCAGAGCTCACTGTGAGAGGGGAAAGCTTGTGATCAGGGAGATGGAATGAGGAGAACCAGGCATTCCCTGGGAGAGGGTGGTGGCTCAGGGCCATAGCCACAGGTAAATTGCCTTTGCTCAGAAACACACTCCCCATGCTCGTGCAAGCAGCCCTAATTAATCACAGCGGGCCACCAACCGTCAGATCATTTGTAAAAGGCAATTGATAAATATATAATTTAACTCAAAGTAAAATGTGCGAAGCAACACTTAGTGTTCATTTGATGAGTAAATGAGATTGTATGTGTGAAAATACCCACAATTTCCTGCTTTGAAACAGGGGTCCTTAAGTGGTTCTGAATTCTGGAATAAGAATTCCATTCTGTTTCTTTGGTAGATCCCGTATTTGTGTGTGTGTGTGTGTGTGTGCGCGCGTGCACGTGAGTGTTTCTGAAAACAGCTACATCAGGGAGTGCACTTACGTGATGCTGACTTGTCTATGATCTTTTCACATGTTAGCATGGAGGGAAATCTCTGTATGAAGGCATTTAAGCCTGAATTAGTTCCTCTCACACGAATGATGGACCAACAGTGAGACTCTAAGTCCCCCAAAACAATGGCTGCTCACTTGTCTTTCTAATTTAACCACCTGACCATTTTCTAGCCAACCCAAGTCCCAGGTGTCTAACTCTTTGATCTTCATCAGCCTCTAGGTTTTCAGGTCTTTTTTCTGCACGGCCAAAGAAAAAGGCAGAGTGCAGAAGACAAAACTCCTTCCCAGAGGGCTGGCCACAGAGGGACCGATCACGCTTCAGCTCGCAGCCCATGGGCCTGAACTCGCCACTTGACCTCCCAGTGACGCAGGAGCTCGGATACTGCAGTATCCGGTTCCTAACTGAGTGACCATCTGACTGGGTACGAACGCAGTCCTATTGGAACTGAGTAACCTGCTACAGCGGTTCTCGACCTATGGGTCGAGACCCCCTTGGGTGTTGAATGACCCTTTCACAAGGGTCACCTAAGATCACCTGCATATCAGATACGTACATTATGATTCATAACAGGAGGAAAATTACAGTTATGAAGTAGCAACAAAAATAATTTCATGGTAGGGGTCACCACACATGAGGAACAATGTTGAAGGGTTGCAGTGTTAGGAAGGTTAAGAACTGCTGGTCTGCAGTATACCTCTTATTCATCCATCGAAGTGGTTTTGAATCAAGGTTTCCTGTTAGTCCAAGCTGGTATATCAATGAAGGGAAAAATCAGTTTCAAAGGAGCTGAAGCTCAGAAGGTGAAAGACAGAAATGCCCAACCACATGGGACCAGAGATTTAGTTGAACATGGACTTTAGGAGGAGAGCTATCTAGAGACACTGGAAGCTAACGGGACAGACCTCCCACACGGGAAGACAATCTGTAAAATGCATAGGAATTCTGAGATCAGAGGGAGCCCGGCAGTTACCGGTGGCTTCTAGACGCAGCTAATTTTCCTCTGTGAGTTACTTCTATCACCTCTCAACAGTTAAGTAATGTGAACGTCAAAAGAGTCTGTATCTCTCATTTTCATTGTAAAAAACTTGGGAAGCAAGTGGCTATGCCCACCCCAAAGGCTGGGCCAGTCAGCAGTGAAGACACCATGCTGACGGGAAGAGAAGAGGTTGTACCTACCAATGGTGGTGGCCATGGCAGGGTGACAAGGTGAAGTTACTCTCTCTCTCTCTCTCTCTCTCTCTGTGTGTGTGTGTGTGTGTGTGTGGTTTCCCTGAAAATGAGTTCACTTCCAACATGGCAACACAAGTGTATGGCCAAGCAATCTGTTAATTCAAATACAGCAAATGCTAAACTGTACTGTGGCAGGAGATGATCCTGGAAGACTGAGGTGCACGTGAGCAAATTCTTATTGTGAAAATATCCTTATACTGCAGGGTTTTACAGGAGGCAAATGCACAGTCACAGGCCCTTTTGTGTTGAGGGCAGAGGTGGGGCAGGAGCAAATGATGTCCAAATACTGCAGTTTAGCTTATGCCACCCATAAAGACGGCTTGCTGAGCTGGAGACTCAAGGACTGGAGATTCAGAGAGTCCCTGCACTGTTTATAAATGCTGATGTGGTGCTATGGAAAAGGGGGGGGGTCTATCTCTCGTTCAAGGTGCCCCCTGTGCCCTCTTACAGAGAGGGTGCTTAGCCAGGAACAAAACCCTCTTGCAGGCACTTACCCTTGGGAGGTCTGTCCTACTCTGTTCTAAGCACTGTCAGCTCATGGGGGGAGGGGAAACGGAATTCCAAATCACAGTAAGTGAACATACAAGGCATTGGGAAGTGAGCCCTTCAGCTTCCAGTTTGTCACAACTGTAAGCTTGTTTAATTCCTCGGTGATGCCCACGGGATCTAGAACAGGCTCTCCTTCCTGGACAGGGTCACTTTCCGCCAGGATACCCAACAGCCAGGAGGCAGAACCGGAGTGGGTACATATCCAGCCATACCAAGGGAGACTTAACAAAGTGAGAGGTCACACCACTGCCTGTTGCCAGGGTTACTGAAGGTGAGAGGAGGCATGTGCTTTTAAAATAGTGTTATGGCTGCATTGAGTCAGTCCTCTGGACTTAGAAGCAGAGGAGATGGTGTTCTCAGGCCACTTGAAGGGCTGCGGTTCAGAACTCACTGCTGTAGTTCTTTTACTGATGGACTTATAACTGAGATCGCTGGTGCTCCAGAAGAAATACAAGGCACAGCTCAAGAGGGGCTCAAAACCATCCTGCTATAAAAGCACTTTTCAAAGCCAAAAGCTCTATAGGTGAGGAGAGGCTAAAGCAGAGGTACATGTGAGCCCCGGAGGTTTCTGTCTCCACTGTTCGCCTTCCTGCAGCTCACTGTGGAGATGGAACTGGAGGGATGCCAGAGGTAAGAAGGACAGTGGTTTTGCCAGGCACTTTTAGGTTCTGGAAGCCGGAGTCACACTTCACAAACTCTAGAAAGTTTGCTTTCTGAAAGGCCTCTGAAAGCTACTGTGTCGAACATCCCTGAGCACAAGATGTTTCTAAAGGGATTTTCAAGGACTGGAAACTCAAAGCCAGAAATCACACACAGAGACACATGTACACATCTGTGTGTGTGTGTGTGCGCGCACACACTTTCACACACACACACACACACACACACACACACATCTTTACAAGGAGAGACAAATGCATCTTTACTGACAGCATTTAGCTTATTCATAGGCAAAAGGTTTAAAATGCCTAGGCCACCCATGGAGAAAGCAGTTAGAGCTAACCGCAGCTCCCTGTAGAGAGATCTATGTGTAACAGGGGATTGTGGTTAAGGCACACTGCTAGACTTTAAGACACAGGCCAATGTGTGGTCTTCAGGTTGACACTATTAGCCCATACCCAGATGTCTTCAAGTCTTGGGAAATCTTAGTAAGAACTGGCTTCAGAACCCACAGTACACTCCCTGGGCTTCCTATCCCTGGATGACTGTAGCCGTACATTGTACATCAATGGGGTGGTGCAGCACAGGAAGACAAGGAAGTGTTTTCATAGGTGCAAACTCTGCCAGACCTCAGCAGAGGGAACCACCATTATAGCCAGTGCCATACTCCACAGTGGAACCCTGAGCTCTGAGTTCGGGTGTCTTTATTGATCCAGAACTCCTCAGGTATAGATCGTAAGCAATCAAACACCCCCCACAGAAACCCAACACCTGCAGACAATACAAAATGCCAAGGCCTGTGCATCCCTTCTTCCAACACTGCGCAAAAACAATTCCAAACATAACTAAAAACAGACTTCCCCAGTAGGTGACCCCCAACTCTGTCCCACAACGGGCAGATACTTTGAAGTTTAGAGTCAGGCAAACAATTCTAGGGATGTTATCATGAATATTTGTCATTCTGGACTGCTTCTGTTTTAATAACCCTAAAATAACAGTAATCTTATAGAACTGATTGCCATCTAGACAATGCATCTGATGTAGGAAGCAGCAGTTTGCTCAAGATAGTTCCTTTTTTAAGTATTAGATCAAAGACTGCCTTTTGTTAGCGATTCTCAGCAAAGGCTGCTGGTCTTGTCATCAGTATTGTACACAGGTACTTAAAAGCAGAGCTATGCAATGCTGAAGTGAACCTTCTGTGATGATCCCAGCCAGGGCAGCATGGACTTGGTGAAGTGTGGCCATTGGCCTGTCCCAGGGAGGATCGGTCAGCTTTGTTCTCATTAAGGAACTAGACATCCCACGATGCATACCGTTGGCAAAAAGGGGGGATGCTGTTTACAATAGATTCTGGGCTTAACCCTCACACGCTGCACCAGTGTGCTCAGTGTCACCATGGAAGGGGACAGGTGTACTCCAGGAACAAACCCAGACAAGCTCCTTGTCTGATCTGAGCCTCATTTTCCATATGTGAAAACTCAGCTCGTCACCAGCATCCACCACACAGACTTGCTGTGGGGCTGGAACAAGCATCCTTAACACATGCTGTCTGATTAGCAAATGTCAGCTCAACTGACAGACAGTGGTAACCGCCAATCCAGTGTTGGCCACTGGTGAGCAAGAGATGGCGACTCAGACTTTGAGAGTCTCTGGATCTTCCTGGTGCTGTCACTACGCTGATTCTGAGACTTTCTCCAAATGTTTATGCCTCTCTTCCTCAACCCTGAATTACTCTAGGAAGAACATTCAGTCATACTGTGTGGCACGAAGCAGAACACAGTGAATTCCTTTTGAGCAAGCAGTCAGTGAAAGCCTTACTTGTGTTTGGGCTCCAGCTGGTTCTGTGCTCTAGATGGCATGAGCGTCCCCTGTGTTGTCACGTGGCCAGTCTACCCAGTCTCCACAAGCTCTGCTGCTCACTGTGGCAGCACTTCACCCCTCAGGCCTGCCATGAGCTGTTGGCGTCTGTCTCTGGCTACCCATCCAATGACTTCCTGCTTCGCCTCCTCTCTCTCGTCTCACTCCTTCCATTCAGTTCTCACCACCGCTTTTTCTAGACTCGACACCATAGATCCACAGTATTCTCTTAATCTTCTCTTGATATCAACCAGACAACTGGAAATTAAGCTTCCTCAGCAATAGCTGTGGAAATCAAACTCATCAGAATGAGATCCAAACTTGTATCTTCATTTTGGTGCCCACCTACTTTCCAGGGCCCATTTCTTTTTAATGCCTTTCTCAGATGTTAGTATCCTCTCCCTCCCTCCGTCTTCCCTCCCTCCCTCTCTTCCCCCCTCCTCTCTCTTCCCCATCCTCTCTCTTTTCCCTACTCCTCTTGAGACAGTCTTTGCACCATGTGTCCAGGCTGGCCTCCAGAACAAGCAGCGATCCTCTCCTCTGCCCCCCAACCCAGAAGCCTCCGTCTCCAGTGCTGGGATTACAGGTGCCACCACACCTTGGCATTTTAAACAGGCTCTGATTACAAGTCTCGCTTTATCTTTACATTTCTCTGTGTCCAGAAACATGCTCCTGGGGATCTTGACTCTTGAGACCCTTTTCCCTTTGTGTCCTATGCACAACTGTACCTTCTTCATGCAAACGGTTCTCAGATCAGCTCATGGCTGTGGTCCCTAGCGGTTGTTTTTGAACGTGCTTGCGGACACATTCTTGTCAACGCCCAGCTTGATGTACTGTTTAATTCACTATGAAGTGTTAGCGATAGGCATCAGAGTGTGAGTACTGGATAAACGTGCCTCATTACTCGTTACTACATTCAGTTAATGCTGACATTATTTTCTTCTGCCCTCAAATTGGTCTGTTATTTGAGATGGATAATTTAAAGCCAGCCACAAAAACTGAAGTGGTAATAGATGTTATCTTTGAGGACAAGACTATACTTTATGGAATAACAATGCTATTTTATGGGCCACTTATTTGGTGCTATTTTTAAAACTTTTTATTGATCTTTCGTATATTTGGTGGCTTTCATGGCCAGTGGAGAACTTTCTGGAGGAAATATAGCTGAGAAGGATGAAAGTAAAAGGTAATGCGTAGCCTCCCATTCTCCTGCCACAGCGGGGAAATGCCAACCCATAGCTATTAAACACACCGATAAAGTCTCCCTCCAACTTCACTAAGCAGGCAATTTTTCTCTCTTCTCCTCTGCCACAGGAGTCAGCTCTGAGAGGAGGCTGCAGGAGAAAAGGAACGCAGGATTCAGCGTGGGCTTCAGAGAGCCAGCAGCTGTCCGTTGTAGGTGACTCGCTGGCACTCTGAGGGTAATGACCACACAGGGAGAGGTTCCCTGTGGGTGTATTTCTGGGAGACCCCTCCCCCAGTGTATCGCCTGCAGGCCCAGCTCCCAGTGCACTTCCTAGAGCAGTGAGACTGCAGTTTGTCTGCTGGCTTGTGCTTCCTCACCTGTAGTTAGCCGGGACGCTTCTTAACACCATAATAAACAGTTGTTTAACCAGTATCTCAATGGACACTTAACCAAATGTGTACTCTAAAGAGGTGTTTGCTCACTTCCTCTTGGCTACCTGACTATTAAAAACATGATGCCTAAAATACTGGGATTTCCCTAGGAATCTCATGATGGGAGAAGGGGAAAGCTAAAGCCTGGTACCAGCCAGAGGATGTTGTCCCCCAGAAAGAGATCATGCTCAGTCCTCACATCTTGTCAGATCACCTTGTAGGGATAAGACAACGGTGGGTCCGTGATGGGTGAGGCCACACCTTGACCGTGCCTGCCAAGTGCTGCATGCACCTGGCCTTCTAGTTAAACATAAACCCCAAGTCGATATTCTGAGGATGGACTGGGGCATCACTGGACTTCTCTGTTCCTTCCCGATGCGGCCATATTGAGAAATTCCCTTCCTCTGCTTTTCACTGTTACTTGTCTGTTTAATTGGTCTGTTGAGATCAGGTGGCTGAACCTGGGCACCAGGGTCTCTGGCATCCCAGCAACTCTGAGAACAGGAACATACACTAATGAGGAAGAACATGGTGGGGACACGGAGCGGCACGTGAAGGAAGGTTGTGGGGCGCCTGAGTGGTGCAGGAAGAGCTGTCCAGGTAGAAGGATTTGGTAGGGTGAAGGGCATACAGTCCCTGCGGCTGCTGGGAACCACGGACATCAAGAGACTGGAAGCGGCCTTGTTATCAGTATGAGGAGCCAATCTACTCCATAGACCCAGAGAAAAGGGCACAGTGGAGACGAGGCAGAGCTGGCGTGATGGCTCCAGACGATAGAGAAAGGATGGCTATCAAACAATGAGAAAATCCTTCTCTCAGATATTTATTTGTGAGACAGCAAACTTACATCCAAAAGGTGGGGGTTGAAGTCAGACATGGAAGGTAGTTATGAATTCCTTTTATTCTCTTTCCACGCGGCCTCTTGCTGTGATCACTTTGTCAGCAGAACGCCATAGGCATGCTTCTGCTCATCTCTGGGCTCATGCTAGAAACCTATGGTTTCCAGCCTGTTCTCCCTGAGTGTTCTGGGCCCTGATCCTCCCCAGCAGGAGAGGCCAGGTGCTCATCACCAACCACAGTAAAATCCAAACGTCTCCTCCATCCTTAATAGAGCATCAGACATGCAAGTCTCTTTGCCAGCCAGGCACCAACCACTGGGCAACTTAACCAATGCTGTGGCAACAAACCATCCAGTTTAGTCCTGTCCATTACCCACAGCCCACACAGCTGTGAAGTACGAACAGCATTGTGGGTGAGAGGAGCCACATTCTGGGAAGGTTTCTCAGGCAGCAAGAGCTATCTGAAACAGGGCTGGGGGGAGGGTGCACGCTCGTGAAGCCTGATTTCCTGGCGCCACACGTTCACACATGCCTGTAGGATGGCGGTATCCCTGTTTGAGACACTCCATTGTGTCCTCTTGCCTCGGCTTCTGCCTTCACTTCCTGTTTCCATAGTTTAATGCCCGATACTTAAATTTAATCCAGAATAATGGAATAAAACATTGCATTGCTGGACTACTCTCTGGATCTTTTCTGTTCCGAAGAGCACATGATGCTTGTAGAGAGCATAACTCATCCTGTGCATTACAAAGGGCAGATTCTGGTGTGGAGAGCTCACAGTGGGTCACCCCCTTGTGCAGGGCGGAAGTGAAGGAGAAATTCCACCTGTGACAGACAGCTGCTGGCCTTCGATGTTCTTCCCTGGGTGGTTGTTACTATCAGCATCCCTAACTCTTGACCAGAAAGTTGCTAAACCATAGTAGCTCACGGAGAACATTCATGTCTGTGTCTCCGTTGTACAGGGAGGTCATGGGTGTGGCCCTGACTCCTGCACCTCCTTGGGTCTGGAAGCTTAATTTGGTTTTAAATTCGAATTGTAAAACACACCACATAGTGTGATGGGGGATTGGTTTCTTGATCATTCTCGTGAGGCTCCAGAAGGTCGCACCCATGTATTTTCCTGTCTCAGGATCACTTTCCTGAACAGGCATGCTTGCTTTCTTTATTGATGCGACTAAACATAAGCATTTAACTGATTATTCACCAAGGCAGTGCCAATGCCAACAGGAAGTCGCAGACCGGGACAGTCTGTGGCAGATTTTTAAAAAGCGTTTTACCTTCACAGCACATTTTGTTTCAGAAGCGCACATTTCACTCACTTTGATAAGTTAGGTTGTTTGTGGCGTATGGGATGTCTTCAAGTTCTCTAGATAAGGCTTTTATCATCTGCTATGTCTTCAATTAAATCAAGACCCAATCTCTGGCTATGGATTTTTTGGAGAAGGATTATTATAACAAAACAACTTGTAAAGAAGCAAAAGGTCCCACAAATGCCCCAGAACGCACGCCTGAATTGATGCTCCAAGCTGTCTTTCATTGGGCCAATTTTCTAGTCAAACTAAATCTGTAAAACTAAAATATTACAAATGAATCGTAATGAGCAGTCAGATTAGTCTGGCGGAACGAGCCCTCTGAATTACAAAACGTTCCACTTGAAGAAGCTTCATGCCCTCAATGAGGGCGCTGGCGTATGAGGTTAAAGGGAAATAAGTTACAGGTGTCGGGGCCCCAGGACCAAGCCACAATCACAGCACGAGTGTTGCACCTGCGCATTGCTTAGCGTTGTTTGCAATGACTCGGGTGCGGTACTGTTGGGTACTCCCGGGTCTGCTCATCTTCGTGCAGCTGAGGGATTGGAAGCACGGCAGCCACTGCTCACATCACAGTCGCTGTGCGGACGCTGCGGCTACCATGGGTCACACTCCTGATTGCTACGAGGGTGTTTCCAGGCTGAGGCTGTGGAGTCTTTGCAGGTGGGGGCGTGTCACTTTGGCACTGGATGGAGCTGGCTGAATAGACAGTTTACAAAGGATTCGATGAGTTGTGTAAAACATTCATTCCCTTGGAGACAGTCCAAATGGCCGAGCATCTTCGGGGCCCTACCCTGGTTACAGGAGCACAAATTTTAGGACTATTGAGGCAGTGGCCCAGTTGCTATTTCAGGCTTATGCTTGTGCCTCCTTTGTGATTTTCATGGAAATAGGGTCTGGCAAGAAGACTGGGGCATGTCTGAAAAAAGACTTCCCAAAAGTACAAGCCCAATGTAACCCAGGTTATCTCCGAGTGACACAAAAATCACAGGTTGAAGAAAAGGGCAAATAAAGGGGCGACATTAGGGCCTCCCTGCCTGTGGAGTCCTCTTCCTGAGAAGGGTAGCTGGTCTCACAGCAGCCCTTGCTACCTGAGTCAGGCAGCATGGCTGCCCTCCACCTGCAGCAGAGGTTACCGTGGTGATGTTTTAAAGCAGGGAAGCCACAATACATCAGTCTTAAATGGCAGATTAGGTTGAAAATATGGAAATTCTGGAAATCACTGGCATGTGGTCTTCTGTCTCCAAATAAACTGGCTAGTAATATCTGGTCATAAGAACTGCAGAGTAGCAGCCAAGCCCATCTTTGTGACAGCTGTGAGACAACCCACTAGGGGACAGACACTCTCTGAAACTGAGGCTAGTATCTCACTGTGGGAATGATTTTAAAAAATCTAGACTGTAGGTTTGTGCGTTCATAAAATGCTGACAAAGAGCTCTGGCCTCGAGGTGAAGGAGAGCCGGAGGTGCACAGTATCAACACCACAGCTGGGGTTCACAGAAACATTTACCCTTTAATGTATACTTTTCCATTTACCAAAACGGCACATATTACTTTTCTCAATATAAATCCCCCTTCTGAGCCCTTCTCATCAGCCTATTCAAAATACTACCTGGTACTTTTCAACCAGTTCAGAGCCACCAAAAGCTTTCTGAATGCATGCTGTCCATTTCTCTAAGCAATTTATGGTTTCCCCCCACTCATCTACAGATGTGTCCCAGACACTGGACTCTGAGTGCATTGTATATAGAGTAGAGTTGGGAATGGATATATTAAAAATACAGCTAAGTGGAATATCTAAGTGAATTCTGGGAAAGTAGATTTAAAGCTCAAGTTCTCAAGAAAGCCTTTCCGGAAATGGCAGCAGGTAGACTCGACCATTGAAAGGATGGCTGGGGCTTTTATTTGTTGAAATAAAAGTGAAAGGAGCCCGTGAAGGAGGACCAGGACCAGGAGGGTGGACTGTGGCTCTGAGCACACTGACAAGACACGCGCCCAGACACTGGGCTCACCATCAAATTGAGAAGAAGAATCACTCACAGTAAAGTTATTAATAAAAGTAAGGAAGCAGCTCTGAGCTGGGGATGTAGACTGTGGTTCAGTGGTGAGCCCCTTGCCTGCCAAGCACAGGTCTCAGGGTGGAGCCTTAGCGATATTGAAAGAATTGATGTCAAAGATGCAGTCCAGATAATTGGACAAGAGAAGAGCGAGTCATGGCGAACGCACTGGGCTCAGGGGCAAACCAAATCAACTATCTCCAAGGAGTACTTAAATTAGAGGGAAAAATAAATAAAAGTTGGAGTAGAAAACAGGAGGGGTACCCCTCGCTCCTCTGCTTCACCCCAAAACTTTGACCTCCTGGTGTCACATCATGGGCTGTCACAAAACTTCCAGATCAGCACATCCCAGATCTTCTGAGATAGTCCAGGTTTTAAATATTCCACTCCACTCCTCTAGTAAATAGCCCGTGTCGAAGTTTTGGGATGCATAAATAATAGCATTTGGCTGCACAACTCCACATAGCAGTGAGGATCTGATTTAAACAGAGAAGGGTCTGAGATGGAAGATACTTGTTTTAAAACAAATACTAAAAAGAACAGCTATTTTTTTTACAAAATTCTATAAGGCATCTTAACCATGAAGTGTTTAATACTTTCAAACTGTTTGTGTTTGCCTATCTGTCTGTCTATCATCTATCTATCTATCCATCCATCCATCCATCCATCCATCTATCTCTGCAGTGCTGGAGATTGGATCCAGGGGCTCTGCATGCTAGGTAAGCACTCTACCACCGAGCTATAGCACTCCAGCTCCTCCAACAGGACTTAGCATAGAGAGGTGCAGAGGTAAATTTTTTTTTTTGTCCTCCAAGAGTCAATTAGTTCTGTGGCTTCTTAGAGAGCCCCCTGCAGCATCCATGGCTTCAGTTTTTGCCCTGCAGCCAAGCCCAGCAAGCACATTAAGTGAAGAATCAGAGCATGCAGTGGCCACACCAGGCTCTCTCCAAATGCTGCCTTCTCCAAGACACAGAGGCAAATTCCCACAATCCCATGTCACTACAGAATAAGCAGACTTCTCTTTGGACTTGGGGGAAGCAGGGTAGAAGGTGCTCATGTGTGGACATTTCCCCGGGTACAGGTGACACTGAGGACAACCCTGAAGTCGTCCCCTTGCTGGCCTGGCTCTAGCCCACCAGGCTTGCAGTTAGTGCTCCCCATGGCCGAGGTGTCAAAATGTTAGCACACCTTCTGAGCACCAGAAAGACTGCACTGCCCCCAAAAGTGACCCTGGAAGTGGAGGTCAGGTAGGGCAGGTGGGATTGTTTTTTATTTTTTTTTTTTTTTTTTATTTTTAAAATTATGGTTCATGATTAAGAGAAAACTACAACCTATATAGGTTAAAACAGCCAACACATTGCACGTAATTCTCTTATTCATCCAAAGTAATTGTATGTTTAAGCAGAGAGCGGTTTAGAACTACGGGGGCTGATTTGTGATTCAAGAGAAAAAGGCCCATGCACGATGTCAAGGTACAAGTGCCTCTCTCAGAAGAGGCACTGAAATGTTCCTTCCAGGCTGGCTCTCCCACACAACTGGTGGGGTATGAGTCCTGCTAACAGCTAAATGAGAACTGAATGACATAAGGGCAGAAGTGGTCAGAAGTTGTTCTGCACCCAGCATCTGGCTCCAGAGAGAGGCAGTGAAGCATCACTGAGAATACAAGGGGGAGGAGCACTGGGGACCAGGGATGACCCACGAAGCCACAGAGCTCACACGAATGTTCCTTCACGGTCTGTACTCAGAAAGCACACGGGGAGCTTAAAGCTGGCCACAGTGGGTACATTTACACCATGGAGTTAACTATAGAGCGGGGCTCTTGCTTTCCTAGGATATCTGTGTTGGAGCTCTCTCTCTTTCCCTCAGGCCAGTTGATAAAAGAGCACACTTTGCAAGTAGCCCTGTAGTCTCTCCTTCCCCTGGAAAGACAGTCTGGAATTACAACTTTACTTTTATCCAGTGCCTTCCTGCCCATAGGCTAGGCCAGGCTAGGTCACGGGGAATGGGGATGGCCCCCTCCCCACCTTCCTGAAAGCCTGTAAGGGTCAGAAATGCCCTTTGTCCTGTGGATCTGAAGACTCTCCCTGCAAGACTCCATCATGCTTCCTGTGTACCACATGCCCTTTCCTAGTGGCCTGGGGGCTCCTGGCTGTCTATGGCCACAGGCCTACTGCCCTTGAGTCCCTCTGAAGGGTAATGTTGGCTCAGCTTTCTCTCTATGGACCTGCTTCCATTTTTTTCATCTAACAATCTAAACTTCATCGGCCACTTCTGAGTCAAGGAGATGAAAATTTCCTGACCCTGAGAGGCAGAAACAGGCCTGGCTGAGTAAGAGAAGGACAGTGGGTGGCAACTGAACTCACAGGAAGTGGCCAGCTACCTCCAGAGAGCCTCTTGACTGGAGCGGGTCATGGCTTGGAGGGTGGGTGAACGTCAAACATTGTTTGCGACCGATTTAGAGACAGAAATAAAGAGCAAAGCAGGGCATATTAACTCACACCGACCTGTGTTTTATCTTAAAAACACACCTTTTAGCGGCTTATCAAATCCTAACCTGTGAAGTTTGGGTCCTATCTAGAACATCCTTAGGTAAAATGAAGACCCAAGAGCTGTTTAGTGTTTCAGTCTCTTCTGTCTCCATTTTGAGATTTTCCACCATTATGTTTTCCAATTTATAGCATCTGCATTCTGTTCTGTGTCAACTGACCGCTTTGCCTGCGAGGACCCAGCAGCTGAGATCAGTTACACCTGCTGATCACGTGCGCCATGCAGGTGAGTCACACCCACTGGGTGGGGCCTCCTGGGAGTCTCCAACCCTGTGCTACCAGTCTTGTGTCTCAGAACCGAGCTTTCTAAAATGCAGTTCAGGTTATTACAGTTTCCAGACTCAGCATCCAGGTCTTTTTGGTTTATGTACGGACAGGTTTTGAGCACAGAGCTTTGATTCTCCTGCTGTCCTGCTGCCTTTCTTCTTGCTACAGAATCGGCCTGAGCCTTCTCCACCGCACCCTCGGCGGCCTTTAGCTCCTTCACCACCTCCTTAAACGAGTTTTCTCAGATGCCTTCCCTCTTCAGGTCAGGCTACCGACTTTTCTTTCTGAAATTTTCTCCTGTAGCTTGCTTTCCTTTTGGGTGTCAATCCTTCTCTTTAAGGCATATATTTCCATGTCCTCCTATCTCTCCCAGGGAATGCTTCTTTTTAGCTCTGAATTCCCTAAGTCTTTTAGTTTGTTATCATCCAGTGTCTTTTGCAAATGTTCATCCTGCACACTGTTTTCAGAAAAGGCATAAAAATCCCAGAACCCTTCATCTTTGAATACAATCATACTTGTTTACATTCTTCTTAGAAACTTGACTGGGTGTTGTATTCAAGATTGAAGACAACTTCTCCTTCAAACTTTGCTGCCTTTTGCCTGGCTGCTAAAATCAACACCAGAGCTCAGTAATGCACTGAGAGGGGTCTGGATGTGGCTTTGCTTGGTATAGCTTAAGAGGCCACCTGGGGAGACAGCTTGGGGTCCTGCCCACAGCCAGGAGCATGCCTGTGCTGCAGTGCCTTAGATGATGGAGAATGTTCGCATGAGCTGCTTCTGGTATCATTGAGACAAACTGGTAGCATTCTAGGGAAATTCTATTGAGCTTTCCTCTGCAGTACATAGTTTTGAGATTGTTACTCTTGTTTTTGTTGTTTTTCTCTGCTCTTGTAAGCTAAACTCACTGGTTTCATATTTTTAGAGGATTCTGGAAGAATCCTATTGGCTTAAGAGAAACTTTGCTGTGCTTTGACTTAGAATCAGGCAAACATATTAAGGGCTTTGCCTCTATGGGAAGAAATAAAGTTAGTAGAGGATTATCTGCATGGATTAGCCATTGTCAAGGCAAACTGGTACCTTAATAAATGCATATATTTAAAGAGAACTCCTGCACAATGGCCATGCTCGCAGACCTGGGTCTTTATTCGCACAGGTACATCTTGTGTCTCTACATGGGGATTTTGCTTTGAATTTACATTGGCCGAGTTAGTCTAAACTTCAGTCTTCTTCACATTTTCATCTTTACTTGGATGTTTGAGGTAAATGTTGTGCCATTAATTTAGTTTTATGGCTGTGCATTGGGCTCTAAGATAGGACCGCAGCAGAACAGACATAAACAACAACATCCAGGTGACACAGCCCGTGAGCCAGTTTGGTCTGCAGAGTTCCAACATGTTCGATATTGAAAAGACCACCCCAAACTCCCTGGTTCTGGAAAGGCATTCAGAGCTCCGTGGCTATCCGAGCACGAAGAGCTTGCTAAGAAAGTGGAGCTTGAAGCCTGCCATTTGTAAAGCAGGTGAGTAAGGGTGCGGCGTCGGTTTGGCTCCGCACTATCGGGGTCTGGTGGAGCACACGGGAGTCGCCAGGGCTGGTTGCAGACACAGAGCACAGCTTGAGAAGACCTGCTCTGAGAGAACCTTCCAGATCCTAGATAAGATCTTGTTTCCATAAGCCAAGCCCTTCTGGTGGCAAGTTCCGGCATGTCTCACCCCTTTTCCCACCCTCCCACACAGCCGGGCCTCCAGGAGATGCGCTTCTTCCCAGGAGCCTCCTGGTTTGGGTAAATCAAATGGACTCTGGAAATTCAGAAAAGCCTATCCGATGAAAAACATATGGTGAAATCATCTAAAATAATTTTAATAGAGACTAAAAACGTTTTATTCCATATTTTATTTTGTCTTTCACTTAAAGTGATTTTAAAATAAATCCCAAGTTTAATTTAAATTTTAGATTTAAATTTCAGATGTTCAATGAATTATCACTAGAATAATCTCAATGGAAAAAAAATTGAAGCTAAAAAAAGAGAAAATCAATTCAGTGCTGCAATTTGTACACACAAAATACAGCAACAGTGAAGTTGAATGTACAACTTTTGGTTGGTTGTCAGGCATGCTCCCCAGAACCAACAGTGTCTCCAGATTAATCCGAAGAGAGCAGAGTATGTGTTGAGTGTCTCACCGTACGCAGGTACGTTGTGTGTGTACTGTAGAGAAACCACAGACTACCAAGAAACTCAGGCCACCCAAAGCACGGGGCACTGTTCTCCTTGAGAGCTCTCCTCCTGCCTCAGCCTTTCGGAGCCTTCTGCTCTCTGTTCATTAAGTACACCAGGTCTGGAAACTACTGCGGTCTAGGAATCATGGAGCTCACCTTCCCTCATCACCACAGGGCCGGTTTCCACTTCCCCTGCCCTGTTGGAAGAGGCAGTGCCCCCAGGGTTGCGTTGTCTCCACCATCTCTCTGGTAGAATTCTTGAATCCAGCTGGAAACCTCGCTTCTTTCCTCGCTCTGTTCCACCCCTCACACATCGAGCCTGTTCTCTGTCCCTGTGGTCCCTGTGTCTCAGAACACTGAAAAAGTCTGCTTTTCCATGGGAGCCAGGTGTTAGCGTGGCTGAGAGAGAGAGGCTGAGTGAGATCCGCAAGTCCAAAGTCCGGGGATGAACGCACACCAGTATGAGAGTCTAGTATTTCATAGCGGTGGGACTTGGAATCAGTGGGAACATTAGAACAGAGGTGTAAAGGGGAAACTTAGACTCTGTTGTATTCTTGTTTCTCTTTGTTACAATTTCTTTTCTTTGGTAGACAGGATCTCTGTACTCAGACTCCCCTCCGCCCACCTCCCGAGTGTGCTGGTACCTACAGGCATGTCTCACCAGGATTTAAAGGACAGTGGAATGAAATGCTAAAGTAAAGTCTTTTAAAAGCGAATACAAACCAGAAGCTGTTAAGAAATAAGTAGAGGTATTTGACCATGAAGAACTTTACATTTTTTTTTTCTTGAAGAAACAAAACAACAAGAAGAAGAAGAAATCACTTTCTGGGTTGTCTGCTCTAATGGTGTTGACACTAAGTCACACGGGGTAAAGGTAAGCCTCTGTACTTTCGTCCCCTTGTATCTGAGCTGGGCCTGTGGCTTGTTTAAAAAGGAGGACCATATGATGGATGCTCAGCTTAAAGCCTCCTTGTGAGTCCTGCAGCTTCTGCCATTGCGTTGCTGGAGAACCCCTGAGCTAAACAGGACAGCTGTAACAAAAGAGACAGTGTGCTCAGAGGTCATGCGGAGTCTTCATGGATTAAAACCAAACGTAATGGTTACTACTGACTGGCAAATTGACAGGATCTAGAATCACCTAGGAGACAAACCTCTGGACATGTCTGGGAGTTTCTAGGCTAGGTTAACTGATGTGGGAAAATCTACCCGAGTATGTGGTGCACCATTTGATGAGCTGGATAAAAAGAAAAAGTTGAACTGAACATCAGCACTCTCTCTCTCTGCTTCTGACATGGGGGCACAGTGACCAGCCTCGCATGTCCACGCCACGCTCTCCCCAAGATAGACCACATCCCCAAACTCTGAGCCAAAGTAATCTCTCCCTCCCTTAAGTCGCTACTCTGGCTTCCTGGCGACGTTCTAAAGAAGCTCCAGACTGAAGACGTCGTTGGAGGTAACTATACACAGGTGTCACCTGGCCCTGAAAAATGTATAACCTGCAGGATTTTGAAAAGTAGTAAAACAAGTATTTTTAAAGACAGTGGAAAGTTTGTTAGAGGCGATAGATAATCAAAATGTTCCACCCGTCAGGTTCAAAAGAAAAACAACGGACTAGGGAAAGAACAAGTAATATATTGGCCCTGAGACTAATTTCTCACTTACATAAAATGGTCTTGCCGATCAATAAGACAACCTAATAAAAAAAAATAAACAAGAGGGGCTCAAAAGCAATCCAAAGACTAAAGCACAAGTGATCGATAGTGATTTGAAATATGCTCAATGGGGTGAGAATCCATTATTTGCCTATTGGATTAGAAATATTTAAAACCTTAGCGATAGTAATATAAAACGAAGAGCTCGTCAATGAGCAGAATGGAGATGCTACATCACCAGTCTTGTACTCTCAGGATATAATTTTTTTGAGTGAATTTCATTAAAAATTTCAATGTGTCTGTTATTTGACAGCAATGTAATTTCTAACAATGTCCTCAAAGACTTACTCAAGAACACAAGGACATATAAATTGTGATCTACTGAATGTCCGTATCTTGCTCCCAACCTTTCTGCTAACGCCGTAATCTTCCACGGGACAGAATTTGGAAATGAGGTCTTTGGAAATGATTGGATTCATGTAAGGTCATGCGGATGGAAAACACTTGGCGGAATTCTGCCCTAATGAAAGGAGGAAGAGAGACCAGAGCTCACAAACAATTCTTTCTTCTCTGTGTTCTCTCTCTCCTCTCTCGCTGCCACACAAGGAACAGCAAGAAGGCTGCTGCCAACAAACCAGAAGAATGTCTCATGATCTTGGACTTCTCAGGTCCCGAATTTCTAAAATGGATTTCTCTAGTTGTATTTTGGTTGCAAGGCATAGAGAAACCAGGCTGGACCTGGGATGGAAGCCTTCTCTATGTTGGTTGTCTATTCCTGCCAAAAGGCATTATTTGAGGGGCTGGGGATGAGCGGCTTTGTTTTCTTCAGCTGTGGACCCTGAGCCACGACACTGACCCGCCAGGAAAAATGCTGCGTATAGTGGTGTGGTTGTTGTGAGAGTAACCAACCACTTTCTGATTGGGTTTGAGGCTAGCTCCACAGGAGGGAATTCCTGCCTGGGACAGCCAACCTGGACAAAACCCTGTATCTGGGGAGAGCACAGGCCCTAGGGGGCAACCTACTACTGTCATTTTGACAACTGGACATGTTGTAAACACCTTCTAAGTATTTATGTTTATATAGATTAGTGACGCTCTCAACCTTGGTCAGAGATGCTCCTGCTTGCCCCAGGCAACGGACAGACACAAAACAAGTCAAAATGCTGAGAATAAGAGCCTTTTCAGTGTTCAGCCTTAAGTGGAACAACTGTATCACCTTCTCCAAGGCATGGGGACGTCATGGAGGAGGAAATGGAAAGAATAAGAGCTAGAAAATGAGGAGGAGTGCTGGGACATGCACGTTTTGGCCATGGCATGGCCACTGCACACATGACCTCACAGCCTCTGTGGTCATCTACATGAGACTTGCACGAGATGAAGCCATCAACATTTCATTACGCATGGGAGAACAGCTCATCAGGTTCCACCCCTCCCTGAAGAGCTACCAGGAGTGAATGGTTGCTGGGGGAAGGGAGCCATTTTCTTCAGTGGCTTAGCCACTGGTTAAGTTTCCAGTGCTTCAGTTGCTGTAAACATCACCTAATGTATCTCAAGGGTTACAAAGTAACAACAGAAGATACAAAAGTCAGGGGGAGGGGGAGGACTGGGGAAAAAAGGGTTCAGAGGAATTGGGGGGATGAGAGAGGGTGATGAGGGTAAAAGTGACATACATGTACACACACATAAATGCATATACACATACATGTATACACACATACATGTACACACGTACATTCTTCTATACACATACATACAGATGTTCACATATACATATTCACACACGTTTGACATTGTCAAAAGATAAAAATGTCATTTTTTTCTATCATGAAAATTGCACCTTCTATAGTATTTTGTTATGTTAGCCGAAGTAGACTAAGATGTAAATGATAATATTCATTTTATACTACTTGTGAATATGCTAAATATTGGAATATTATTCATATGAATTTAATGATAGAAATTATACCACAGTTGAATATACAGAAATAATGTCCAGTTCTTTGCAAGACTATGGCATTAGTTCATTCTGAACTAAGAGAGTATTGAGCTTCACATAAAGTAGAAAAGAGTACAAATTTGTCACCTTTTAAGAAAAAAATTATAAGCCTGCATATGTTACACACCTGATGGCATGTGTGCTCCTGTAACATGTTTCTGAGAACACACAGCCGCTGGAATGCTGACTGCCCCTGCGGACTGGGGATGCTGAAGGAGCACAGGGTACCCACAGGGAAGGAAGGCATCTTGCACTTCCCTCCACACCTACCTCTACTGTTGTTCTCTGCAACCTGACATGTGTCACTTGTATTAAGAAGAAAAGAAAATCAGTTAAATGCTTCAAAGACATGTCAGGAGATTTCCCATTTCCCTGATGCACAGGCTGTAGGGTGTTGTGCCTTCTAATTTATACTCTGGCCCCACGCATGCATATGGTGTCACGTTTGGCGACACGATGCAAATATTCTTCTTCACATCTGGGTTGGAGATGCACCAGGTTTGGGAGCAGCTGGGTTTTCTGAGAAAGAGGAAAAGCACACTGTCTGTCCTGGCTCGTGATGTTACTCAGGGTTAGGGTTAGGGTTAGGGCTGGGTTATGACCCTAAGTAGCCACATTCACAAGCAGGGCAGGGATGCTGTTCTCCAAACTCTGATCTCTTTATTATCAAACCTTCTAGGCAGTGTGATTCCTAAGAAGTGCTCATGGAATCTTCAGAATTCTAGACAGCCAGGTTCTGAATGGGAAGTGAGAGGAAGTAAATCGGTGGTTCTCAACCTGTGGGTGGTGGCCATCTGAAAGCACATATTTCTAATGTTTCTGGGAACTGAGACACTATTCAGTAGCACAATAATAGTTACAAAAGTAGCAACTAAAATAATTTTATGGTTGGGAGTCACTACAACATGGGGAACTGCATTAAGTGGTCACAGAATTAGGAAGGTTGAGAATAACTTAAGCAAACAGATTATTACTGAAAAATCATGCTGTTTTCAAACTTTTGTCCTCTATAGATTAATTTTCCTAAGTCTGTAAGATGTTTTGTGGAATCATTCCTTATTCTTACTATTTGATGTTCAAACAGGATCACACCATCAAGTTCCTCTTAGATACACTTATTCTAGTCTGTTTTAAAAGCTTAAAAATAAATTTTAATTTTCTCTTTAAAAATTGCAAGGTTTTATTTCAGTGTCAGGTTTCTTGATATCTCGTGCCACCGTTATAAATGTGTGAACTGTGAGCGGTCTGTTACTTGTGTGGAACAGATCAAATCTAAATCATGGTCTGAGGAGAGTACACTGAAAAACTGTAAAAGTAGAACGTATCATTGTTTATGCCATGCTGCATGCCAGTCAGTCAGTGGCTCTTAGCGGGCGTCACACATGCAAGCTGGCATGGCTGCCGTGGCAGTCTCTTAGCTCCCGTTGGAAAACATTCTAGAATGTGTGCTTAAGAAAACCTCCAATATACATAGTCTCGCAATTCAAATTTACGAACATGTGTCACCGAGAGGAAGAGAAATAGAAGGCATGTGCTAACAGAATCCCCACCAAGGAACAAAGTGTAAGCACAGAGCCCCAGTTCAAAGAAGATGAGCATGGCTGTGAGTCACGGCGATTCTTCTAAGAACTACAAACAAAACTCATTTCCAGCTGTATCAGATGGCAGAGAAAACATCCATGTTTTGCCCAGTGTGGAAGGAGACTGTGTTAGTCTTAAAAGGAGATAAAGACAGCATAAGAAAAGGAGGGAAGAGTAGGAAGAAAGGAGACCCAGGCAGATCTCTACACAGCCATTGCTATAAAAGATGGAGAGCATTAACATTTGGGTTGAAAGGATGGGGATTTTAAATAAGAAACATAGAGTCTATTTTGGTATTTTAGACCCTAAGGAAACAAAAGTGCCCTGGGAAGATTTACAGAAATAGCCGATTGAGAAACATCTCGTGAGACGGAGACGATGGGACCTTTTACAAGCAGGGAGTGTTATATACTACCCGCAACTGAGAATTGCAAACCAAACTCAGAACAAAAAAATAGATATAAACTTGAAATGTCTTGTGGAAAAACATATTTATGTGAGTGTTCAATGGCACTGGTGACATTTGGATTTTAGAATGCCACTGAAGATGTGATCATGGAATATAAAGGGTTTAGGACTGAGACAAAGAAAGTCAATATGGAGCTCCTACAGTGGTCTGGGCTGTCTGGATTTTCCTTGTTTACTGTGTCTTCCCTCTTCCTGCTGGTTTCTTGTCCCACCTCTCTGTGCTTTAAGTGTTATGCTGCATGCTGCTTCCTTACTCATTATTGCTGAATTAAACCAAACTTGTAATCACTGTCCATATCTTTATTTATTTCTTTTAACATTTACCTATTTATTTTTAGATTTATTTATTGGATTTATATGAGTGCTCTGTCTGCATGTACAGTCACATACCAGAAGAGGGCATCTGATCCCATTATAGATGGTTGTGCGCCACCATTAGGTTGCTGGCAATTGAACTCAGGACCTCTGGAAGAGCAGACAGTGCTCTTAACATCTGAGCCACCTCTCCAGCCCCACATCTTTATTTTTAGTGTTTCATTTTCACTTCAGAGTTTGCCACATATTTTAGACTTTTCCACTTTGTTGCTAGGAAAGCACTTTGGCCTCACCACGGCGGTAAATGCCATGTTATTTGATGGTCTTAGCACGATTTCTTAGTGGGTGAAATACAGTTTTGTGGTGGGAGGATTCTTAGAGTTAGTAAGTCCAGGAAAACCATCTGTTTAAGCCAATAGATTTTTGGGGACTTCTGGATTTGGGAACTTCTTATGGAAGCTCTAAGAGATTTACAGACAACAGATTTTTGTAATATTTAGGTATATAATAGCATAATGCAACAATAGCCACAGATATTAAGTGATATTCAGGGTCCAAACACAGTCAAACTCATTTTGATTGCAAAAATTTAGCTTTTCAATTTGCCTCCTGCTGCACAGAAGTAATACACCAGCTGATTCATTCCCACATTTGAGCCATTGTTAACCACAACGGGTGGAGGAGAGAGAGAAGCAGGCCTTGGCTATTATGCCCTACTCATAAGAAAGGGGAAGAAAATTATAGTGCAGAATGACCCATCAAATTTCTCTGACAGGTGCTAATTCATTTTGATCTATCCCTCATGGTAATTTCATTGGCGGTGGTGGGGGGACATACATATTTATAAGTCAGGAAGCAGGCCGCTGTTGTTCTGTTTATAATTTACAGCAACAAAGGATTCGTTTATATTTCCATATTAGAAGTCCCAAGGTGACCCTACCGAGGATACCAGCCCCCTGTTGTGTAGGATTCCCTAACATAATAAAGAATAAAAGCAAAACAATGTACATTCTGACCCGGGCTCATGGGTAATCAATTCACATATTTACTGTGAAAACAACAGCAGTATGCGAAACAGCAGCATTGCTACAGTTTGCTACCGGAAACCCTTGGGAGCCCGAGGAGGGCCTGCCTGGGAAGCAGCTGATTAATCAGAGTTACTGATGCTTCGTTAGAGAGTTGTTGTTTTAATCATAATTAACACTCAGTACTCACTCATGGAAAAGGTGCAGGGAGATCTCTGATGACACTTGTGGCTTCCGTGCTTTGTAAGCCATGAACAAACACAGTAAAACGGAGACGCAAATGGGAGAACAAAGATGTGCCTGATTCTAGAAGTTGTATTTAGAGTCTTACGTGTTATGCAAAACAGTGCATTCTATATGAACATCTCTCAGGTCAGGAGACTATGATGCATTGTCTATGTGCTCTGCAGAATGCTTCAAGAGCTCAGTGAAGTGAACTTCCAAGGAAAAAAACCCAATTCCATGTATTGTATACAAATCCTAGTGCACAGCGTGACAGCTAACACAGTATAATTTAGGAAGAGGACTCAAATCTGCATTTCACAATACAAGACAGATACAGCTCACTAATGAACACATAAAATAAGTTGGACATACTAGTAGTTAGAGAAACATACATTTAAAACATAGTAAGATACCACTATACAGACGATAGGTAAACGGATGCATGGATAATAGATAGATGGACAGATAAATAGATAGATGATACATAGACAGGTAGATGATAGATACATAGATATATAAATAGACAGATGATAGATACATAGATGCATAGATAGATACATAGATACATAGAAATGATACATAAGTTATCACCAATTGCTGCTGAAGATGTGGAGACACTAGAAATAACTTTCTGCCTTGTGTGATTCCAGTCTTTAGCTCCTCCTTTACAAAGGACAATAATTCATCTTTGTTATAGCAGACAACTTTAATACATGAGGACATTTAACTCTAAAGTCACCTGTTCTGGAGCTACTGATAGAAAATTAAGGCTTAAGGTGGTTGAGACCAGGATAGATAATATTTATTGAATAAAAATTGCATTTATGCATGTGAATGGTTTTATAACTTGCTGATGACTATTAGGCTATAACTGAAGAGTCTTCCTCTCTCTGATTGGCATGATCCTAAGAAGTACAGACAGACCCTCCAACATGCATGCACGCATGTACTTCTGAGCACACACAAAGTGTTCCAGACTGAGTGAAGCATAGTCTCTCTCTAACACAGCTTAAATCTTGTCACTAGATCTGACACACGGGGAACATGAGGCCCGGAATATCAAGTTGAAAACATCCTTAAACTATAGGAATTTAAGTAAACATTACATTAATGCAAAGGATAAGACTAATTACCTGTACAACTATTGTAGATGGAATTCAAGGGTAACACCAGTGGGGAGAAAGGTGGTAACGGAGTCTGTTTTCATGGACTATAATGAGAACAGAGAATGCCTAAGGAAAACACTACAAAGTAAAACAGACGTTCTTCTAAAAATAGAACCACTGTATTAAGAAATTGATCGAAACAAAAATTTCACATGAAATGAAGATTAGTTAGGATTTGGAAGAGGCCATTAAAATAACTTTACAAAGATAAATAGTACTAGATAAATAGTTCATTGAAGTTGTTTTAAACTGAGGTAACTGACTTAAAAGTTACCCAAGAATTATCAGGGAATGGTTTGTTTACCACGAGGAAGCAGAGAAGGCTGTGTTTCTGTCTGTATGGCTCTTTAATGACACAGGGAGCCAACGTAGTGTTAGGTAGACATTAATATTAAGGAAAATGGCACTGAATATCTCTCTCAGAGATCCTACAATGCTCATTTACAGGATATGTATCAAACCTGTCTCCCATGCTCCCAGCACACCCTTCTTTGTTCCAAGCTACCCTCGTTTTCCTCTGTGGGGTTTCTTTTGTCCCTCATCCTCCTCTACCTGAAGGCTTCTCCCATTCATCAGTCACATGGGTGCATGGGGCAGCTTACTGTGTAAGTGAACTTGTGGAAAATCTAGTACTTAATATGGTGATGTCATGAGGGAGGCAGGGCCTCTGGGTGGTGACATCACCAAGAGGGTGGAGCTCCCAGGATGGGATGAGCGTGCCTATAAAGGAGTGCCTTCCTTTTGCTTTGTGAAATCCACAAACTGTCTGAGCCCCTCAGCACAGCCCTCACCAGGTGCACAGGCTGGCACCCTGATCTCGGCTTCCAGCATCACTGAATGTAAATTTCTGTTCTGCATAAGCCACCTAGTTCAGGTACTTTGTTATGATGGCACAAAGTGACTGAGGCACTTAGCATTAATACTGGGGAAATAGAAACATCAATAATTCATGATGCTTAAAAAGTACAGATTGCATGGAGAAGAAGCCTAGGGCTTGAGAGAAGAATCATGTTTGATCATGCCGAGTCCCTCTGTGACTCACCATGTTGATGGGGCAGGGGATTTAATATTTCTTAACTCCATGAAGTCCTGGCTTTTCCCACTAGAGTTTAGGTCATAAATAAGCCAATGTGCGCATTTCACTCCTGCAAGGGCAAGTGCATGTGTAAATCATGGTGACGGAGAGTGGGTCTGTATGGATTTGAGGTGGGTGACAAGACAGAGAATGGAAGCCTCCACGCGCATCTGTCACTGGAGGGGGTTGGGGGGTGGGATGTGGGTACCACTTGCACGGCATGGTAGTGTAGCTTCTTTGTTTCTTTGTCTTGAACTCTAATAGCTAGTCTCAGTAGGTGGGTGTCTCAATAGGTGGGTGTCTCAGTAGTTAGGTGTCTAGTAGGTTGGTGTCTCAGTAGATGGGTGCCTCAGTAGGTAGGCACCTTGGTAAGTGGGTGTCTCAGTAGGTAGCTGCCTCAGTAGGTAGGTGCCTCAGAAGGTGGGTGTCTCAGTAGGTGGGTGTCTCAGTAGATGGGTATCTCAGTAGTTAGATGTCTAGTAGGTTGGTGTCTCAGTAGATGGGTGCCTCAGTAGGTAGGCACCTTGGTAGGTGAGTGTCTCAGTAGGTAGGCGTCTCAGTAGGTAGCTGCCTCAGTAGGTAGGTGTCTCTGTAGGCGGGTGTCTCTGTAGGTAGGTGTCTCAGTAGGTAGGTGTCTCTGTAGGCGGGTGTCTCTGTAGGTAGGTGTCTCAGTAGGTAGATGTCTCTGTAGGTGGGTGTCTCTGTAGGTGGGTGTCTCTGTAGGTGGGCGCCTCTGTAGGTGGGTGCCTTGGTAGGTAGGTGTCTCGGTAGGTGGGTGTCTCAGTAGATATGTCCTGTTCCTCCACCTTTAGCTGTATAACAGCTAACTCTCAGCAAGTGGCTAAGGAGCCTGTCCAAGGATACCCTAGGTAACTGTGATCTGTGCCTTCATTTATTTATACTTATTTTAGAACTTTCTGCCACTGGATAATAATCTGTGGTCCAGGGTGGTCTGAAACTTATTATATAACCATAATGGACTCAAACTCACGCAACCCTCCTGTCCCAGCCTTTGTTCATTGTTCAAAGCATTTGACCAGGCTTAAGCCTTTGTAGGTAGGATGAGAACTCTTCCACACAAAGAATGGGCTCACAAGAATCACCATATGACCGAGCAAGCCCACTACTATACAGACCCCCAAAAGAGTTAAAAAATGATCACACATCTACATATAACATTCACAGCAGTAACTACAATGCCCAAAAGGCAGGAAAAGTCCAAGTATCCACTAACAGGAGAAATATGCAAGCAAAATATTATGTGTACACACGTTTGGTGGAGTGCTGTTTGTCATAAAAGGCAAGAGGGTTGATGACTCTGATAAACACGCTAAGTGAAAGAAGCCAGCCACACAGGGCAGATACTATATGATCCCGTTCTTAAAACATATTAATAACATTCCAATCTAGAGAGACGAAAGCTAGACTATGATGGGCAGGGCCCAGGAGGACAGGGGCGTGGGGCGGACTAATAGATGTAGGACTTTATTCTGTGACAGAGGCGGTGCTGAACTGACGCTGGGGTGTGCTCAGTGCACAGGGTTCATTTCAATGACATCTGAATTTCACCTCAAAAATATCTGAAAGCTTTTCCAAGGCGTTTTGAGAGAGGTAAGCAGCAGAGCCTATTCCCACAGCCACGCCATGGGGAATGTGGTACTTTTGCCTTATGTAGACTGCATTTTCAGTAAGCGGTAAACAAGATTTTGTCTTATATCCGGACCTTCTTGAATCCAGCATTCTCTGTTGGGGAAATGAGATTCTTAGGGCCAGCGAGCCTGCTCAGGAGGTAAGGGTGCTGGCGTATAGGTCTGATGACTTGAGTAGGCCGCCTGTGGTGCGAAGGACCTGGATTTCAGCCCCAACTCAAGGACAAGCTGTGTGATGTATCAATGCTCCCCCTCACGTTACTGTTAATTCATCCATAGATGCAGGCAGAATTAAACCAGATGAATGATGACCACATTATCATCTAACCTAAACAGTTTTATAAGTTAATATTTTATTAATGAGATGAAATAAAGTTTGACTCCATCTTGCAGCTAATAATAAATAGTTTCCAGAAAGTGCCCGGAGCAGCACATTAGGAATGATGAACTCTGTACTGATGAAAATGAGGAAAGACGGCTGTTGAGCAGGTGGAGGAAGGGGCCGGGGTCACCGTGGACCAGAGGTCTACAGCATCGAGCCATCTGCTCGAGTGGACAGTTCTCCGGTCACCACACGCCTGAGTTTTGGGTTTTAATACAAATGTCCAATAGGAACGCACATGTGCTGCTGGGTACGGACAAGAACAGAATCCCCACAGTAGCTGGAGCAACGGCCTGGTGATGCCACCCTGTGATCACACCCAACCTGTGATCCTTTACACGCCGAGTAGAAATGAAACTTGTATTGACCTTCACAGCAGAGTCCCAGAATTACCCAGGTGACACTGTGTCATCACGTGGCTCCCCTAAAGGCAGGCCAGAATAAAGGACTGCGGTCCTCAGGGTGAGGCAGCGGGAGGAGGGTTGTACTGGCTATTTCTGTCTTTGAAGACAGGAAGGCGGTAGAACCACAGGAACTGCACCGTCCTCAGATACAGGACAAGGAAGGAAACAGGACTCCTCCCCTCCCCCGAGCCCTCAGCAAGGAACAAAGGTCTGCTGACAGCTGACTACAGCACTTAGGCCTCAACCCCCGCGGCTGGCATCATTAGGGGAGAGCTATGTTAGCACACCTTCAAAGTGGCCTTTCTTCGCTTCAACCAGAATGGGGCGTCAGCATGTCCGGAGTCGTTCCTTTACATGTCTATATAATGGGAGCTAAGCATACCCAGAGGCGTTGCATCATTTTAACCTGTTGAGTGTGTGCTCCATGACATGGAGCAGAGTGTACCTCTAACCCTGTCACCTTTCCTTCTTGAATCTGACCTCAAATTGAACATGCCTAAAGTACGTGTGCTGAATGTGCACATAAAAATGCCTGCCTCCACAGGCTTTCCTAGATGAATAGACACAGGCTTCCTCAACGACATCCCAGGGCTCACTTGCTCAAGGAGGCCGCTGCTTGTGGAATAACTCCTGGGCCCTCCCTACCTGCAGCAGGTAATGCATCTCCACTGTTGTATCTTTGAGTCCAGCTTGCAAACTCTGCATATTCCAAGAGTAGAACAGCACAGCAGGATAACAGACCTGCTGCTTTTAGACACTATTTTGTTGATTAACTCATTAAAGGAGCAAAAGAAAGATCCAAAGACTAACTCAACAATGAGTCAATAAGACCATGGTATGTTCGGTTGAAACAAGCATGGCACCAAGGACTGCTCGGTGGTGCAGTCACTTGAAGGTTCTGGAGGTGAAGACCCTTGAAGGGATGGGAAGCTGCAAACATCAGTCAGATTTGGGAGAGGAAGGAAGGCTGGAGGCTGTTGATTCCCATCAAGGTAACTCCTAAGGAGGCCCTTGTACTTTGAAGGGCAGCTTTATCTTAGTAATGATACCCCTACCACTATTATGTAACCATTCAGATTTGGGGGGCATTCATTCACACATTCACATACAAGTTCTCATTTGATTTCACAGTAGAAAATGTTCAGCATGATTGTTTTAATTTATATTTGACATATAAATTCCCTTCTAGAAACCTAAAGTGTTTAGACAGCTGGGGAGCCCATCCACTATCATTTCCGGTGCTCACCAGGCAAACTGAGTGACAGGCACACCACTGGGAAGAGCTCATCTCCCGAAGTAGGCAGAGCCTGGCCATGACTCTGCTGGGCTTCACAAGGGCAGCCCTGGCCTCTGTTCTTCAACCCTTTCTGCTCTTACAGGTTCCGTTTCCTTTGTCATTCTGGTCTGAGGACAACTAATGTGTTATTTCCATCTGGTGGCAGCCATGCCAGGGAGCCTGGCTCTCCAGTCTAGTGACAGTAGCTGATGACAGACACTTACTCTCTGTTGAGTAACAGAGCAGGGAAAGTTTCTTCAGGCTCCTACATCTATTGTCAGCCTAGATCCATCAGGAATTTTATGCCCAGTGGAAAACCCAGCTTTTGCTATGCAGACCATAGAGCTTGGCTGTGAGTCTGTGTGCTCTGGACATACAGTGGACACTGTGAAACTGAAGCACACGCACAGTGTGTCTGTGTATGCATGGGTGTGGCTGTCAGTAATATCACAGAGAGAGGGTGAGATGCTGGCCTATTTCAGGAGACCACGATGAATTATAGTAGATTACGTGGCCTCTTAAATTAAAGGAGCTCTGGTATCAAAACACATGAGAGCTCAGGGAAATTAAAACCCACAAAATTCATGGAAAATAAACACGTTAACCTCAACACCATAAATATATTAGAAACTAATAAAAACTAGCTCAGAAATGTTTTAGGCAACCAAGGCCACACAATTAAGTCTTTGCAGTACTAAATTAGCTTGATAATTTTGCAGTGAAAAATACAGCTGACTGTTTCAGATGTGTCCCTGTTGACTACAAAGTAAGCATGCGGCTTGTTCTCTCTGGGACTGTGTTTTCTAATTCCTCAGCTCAGAAATGCTAACAGTATTCCCGCAGAATGCTCAAGACTATAAAAATGCAAAATTGCACTTACCGAATCATTATTCTGAAAGACTTTTCTATGATAATCAGTTATATTCATAGAACATAATTATTAATATCAATTGTTGTCATATAATATAAATATTTAAATGAAATAATGATTTCTAAGGTCCAATACTTAATAAAATCATGAGATGCTCGGAAAACTTGAAAGCAAAATATCCAGAATACTGAAATTCTAACCACCGAGCATGACTTTAAGTTGTGTAGTTCATTTTTATTTGTTATTTGCTACAGACTACTGGATTCCAACAGAGGTGATTCATTTTCTCCACTTTCAAAGCTATGAGAGGGGTGCTTCCAGTTGTTTCTTTCTTTCTTTTTTTTAAAGAAGTGTTTCCCAAGGGTTTTGCTGATCCACTAAAAATGCATAAACACAGTAGACTGCCCTCAAATTCCTTATAAAATAGAAGCTTAAGGCTCACAGTTCACAGGTGTGTCCACAGCCACAGTAGGGAGAAGGTGACAGAAAAGTCCGACATGTGTGCACGCTCTGACTGACCCAAGAGCAAAAGATCTGTGTGAAAGAGTAGCCTTTGTCTCTCATATCTGTGCTCACAGATCCTTAAGGATCTTGAGATATCTAAGCACGGTTTGCTAAGGAAGTTTAAAATACAGATAATTCTATAATATTTACTGCCATAAAAACTAAAATTGAGAAACTAAAATATGTGTCACTGCATTGGAAATTAGTATGGCAGTGCACCCATTGGACATTACCAGAAATAACATATTTTCTACAATAAAATTTCCATGAGAACAGATGTCAACACTTAACATTTTTTCAAAAATATCTTGATTGTTTAAAATTGATGTGTTTTCAAACTTTCTTCTCCTGCCAACCTGTTGGGGTCATGTAACCTCTGGTAAGCTCCCCATTTTATCAACCTTATGAAATAAGGAAATAACGTTGCCTTCACAGGTTCCCTACAGCAGCTCAGGGACCCTCGGGCTCTCTATGACACACTTCTCCCATACTCAATTATTAGCTTATTCCACAGCATGAAAAGAACATAGTGAAACTCTCCACACTTAGGAGTGAATTTTGCTTATTTTGGTTTATAATACATGCATTAAGAAAATAAAAAGCTATAAAATATGCTTTAAAATATCAGCAAAGATTATTTTTTGGTGTGATGGGATCACTTCATTAATTTACTGACTGTGACTTGACCCATAATATATTGCGCTCAGTCACAGTACACACTCTATATTACATTATCACGTTTATTCTCGTTCACAATGTAATTTCACTGCTCATAATAAAGCACCCCCCAGTCACAATACAAAGCCCTTGCTCACCTTACCCTCAGTTACAATATAATGGCTCAGCTCACAATGGAACACCCTCACTCATAACATTCTCACTCACGATACAGAGCCCTTGCTTATAGAACACCCTCATTCACAGTATGACACCGTCACTTATAATGGGGCATCGCCAGGCAGAAGGCAGGGCCCTCCTAACCGAGTATAACACCCTTGCTTACGATATGACGCTGTCACTCATAGTGTAACACCCTCAGTCACAATACAACCCCTCCCTCAGAATATGATACTCTCACGCTACTGCACAAAAATAACACCTTCACAACAATATAAAACCCTCCGTCCCAATGTGAAACCCTTGGTCCCAATGTAACACCTTCACTCACGATGTAACACTCCCACTCACAGGTGAAAACATTCATGGAGAGAGACATGCTCTTTACTTTCTCTCCACTCTGCCCACACAGTAGAGACAGTCCACTCCCCAGATAATTTCCCATGTTTTTGGATGACTTACTAAGCTCTTGATCATTTAAAGAGAAAAAGTAATATTTTACCTCTTGAAAGACAGCATGGGCTCTTTACAGTTACCACTGTGCTCTGTTTGTATTTACAGCATACATTATGACTTTGAGAAAGTAGATTTTTCCTCACCCACCCATGATCCTATATTTAATTAGCAATCGCATCTGTTCCTATAATTTCTGGCTTAATTCTCCAAAATCGGGCCTCAAATTAAGAAAAGCCAATGGTTTCAAGACATTTTTTTCTTATCTCCAAACTAAACTTGAGATCTCCCAAAGGGCACTGGGAAATCCCCAGGGCATTTTCTTTCACTTTAAAACAGAGGGACATTAGAGATAATTAGGTCTGTTTAGTGCATTGTCACTTGAAGAGTTGCAGATGAAGGGTTTTCAGACCTGAAGAAGCACCAGCCTCCCTGGGTCCTGCTTGTGGAATGTGATTAGTACTGGATGACCAGAAGTTGCAAGCCTTAGGAAAGCACCAGAGCCCGCTGAGCCCTTCCTGTCCACTATCTGCTCCCACGCCAAGGGCAAGCCGCAGTATCATCAAGCAGAATCAAAGGCTGTTTTCCATTCTGACAGTGTGGGTCACAAACACTGAAGGCCTTAAGGCCTTTGAAATTCACAGGGAGTCTCATTTTACTATGATGGCTCCATAAGGCTCTGCTCTAAGGCCAAGACTGAGGCTCTATCTTCAGCAACAACCAAAGAATTTCAGATGTTTTTGGAAAAGGCCTGTACCAGGTACTCTAAACTATGTGCATTTCAAATAATGACTGTATTAGCCAGGCTTCTCCAGAAGAGAAGTCTGTCTGTCTGTCTGTCTGTCTGTCTGTCTGTCTACCTACCTATATACCTATATGCCTATCTATCTATCCATTGAGAAAGGAGATTTATCAGAACGGCTTACAGGCTGTGGTCCAGCCAGCCCAACAATGGCTGTCTACCAACAAAAGGTCCGAGAATCCAGTAGCTGTTCAGTTCACAAGACTGGATGTCTCACTGATCTTCAGTCTACATCAGAATCTTGAAGAAGGAAGCTCTAGTGTCAGCTACAAACAGACCTGCCAGTGAGAGCGAGAGCAAGTAGGCAAAGAGGAAAGCGCCCTTCCTCCGCGTCCTTTATGTAGGCTACTTCCACGAAGTGTGCCCCAGATTAAAGATATATCTTCCCCCTCAAAAGACCAGGATCAAAAGTGGGTCTTTCCATTTAAAGTAATTTAACTAAGAAAAAATCCCTCACAGGTGTGCCCAGCCGCTTGGGTTTTAGTTAATTCCAGATGTAGCCAAGCTGACAGTAGCCATCACAGTTGGCTATCTGCTCGGCTGCTAGTCAGGATATTCAGAACTTTACTTAATGAAATCAGACTGATAATTCAGAATCCCATAGAAAATTATTGAGGACTGAATAAAATAAAGAGATGTTCATTTTGTATCCTTGATTTTGATGTAATATTCTGTTCTCTGATGCTATTCTCCTTCCTGTTCATCATATATTATACACAAAAAAATCTGGTAGATTTTCCTTTCCTATTGAAAAAAATGAAGCATTTTAAAATAATTCCTGACTTTTACCAACATCACAGACATTCCTACTGAGTTCATTCCTGCTACGGCAACTCTACACAGATTCAACAGTGACCTGTCTTCCTTTCCCTAAGGAGGAGCAAATGGATTCTGCAGCCAAAGATAAACTGAAATGTTGTATTTGTGATAATTCTTAGATCAGATGTGCAAGTTGATCCTTAAAGAACAAAGGTTGGCTTTGGTATACCCAGGAACACTCTCAGGAGAACCTCCTGTTGCCCGTTTTACTGGACTCCAGTCTTATGGCAGACAGGCAGGTCAAGTCCTGGATTATTCAGAATGCTCACCAACCTTAGGCATCAGAAGTTACCACACTGGGGTTTATACAGGTAACAAAAAGCTGAGCCCGTCTCAAGCTTAATTTTGTAGTTACAAAATAACAAACAGAATAGGTATTGGAAACCCAACTGAAATTGCTTATTAAAAACTTACAAATGGCCCTACTTCTGTGGCCTTGGTAGTTACTCATCTCTGATGGTTCTAGAATTGTTCTAGAATAAAGTAGTATTCCTATCACAGTTGTGTTAGTAATAGGAAAAAAACCCAAAGAAATCAGTTGTGTTTAGTGAACATTAATAAATAGTGATATTATTGTAATCAACAGCTGGGAAAGACTGGAGATTCTGTGGAACATTTTGGTCAGGAGAGGGAAAATCGTTGCTACGTGTTTGATGACATGCTGGGTCCACTGAGTTCAGTTCATGCATTGTGATACGATAGGTAAGCGCCATCCATTGAGTCTGAGCTATTCTGCAGCTACAAAGTTACTTTAGCTAATTCCCCACTGTTGAGGCGTGACTGCTGCTTTATTCTCTTTTGAACTGGTGCTGGTTACCTCAAAGTTAACAAGTGAGAAAGTCTTTGCAATATATTCACATGTTGATATGCACTTCATGACTTTGTCCTTTCAAAACTTACACTCTTAACTATTTAAAGAAGCAGATATCTGACAAGATTTTTCATTTTGAAAAAGAACCAACATGATTGTTAGGAAACTAGATTAACAACAACAAAAAAACCTAAGAATGGCATGCATTAAAGATCATTTGTCAACAAATGGAAAATTCTCAATATGGATTATTTTATAGATAATCTTTTTTCATGAATTTTTCGAGACATGGTTTCCCTGTTATATCTCTGGCTGTCCTGGAACTCACTCTGTAGACTAGGCTGGCCTGGAACTCAGAGAGATCCACCTGTCTCTGTCTCTCAAGTGCTGGGATTAAAAGGTGTGCGCCACCACTGCCAGGTCTAAGATAACATTTTTAAGTGACATTTCTCTGAGTTGTGAAAAGGCTCTGAGAGTCAGAATAGATCCTGCTTCTTGAAGTACAGAGCCATCAGGGATCACTACTGGATATCTGGTCTCATGTCAAGATCCTTGATCTGTCTGCAGTTGAGTTTTGTACAGGGTGATAGATATGAATACATCTATATTCATATTTTTCTACATGGAGTTATCCAGTTTGACCAGCACCATTTAGGGAAAAGATTCTGTCTTTTCTCCAGTGTGTATTTTTGGCTTCTTTGGGAAAAATCAGGTATGGATAGGTGTTTGGAGTTATGTCCAGGTTGTCAATTATATTCCACTGATCCACGTGGCTATTTTTATGCTAGCACCGTGCTGCTTTATTACTCTGTAGCACAATTTGAAATCCGGGATGGCGATACCCCCCAACATTCTTTACTATTGAGGGCTGTTTTGGGTATCGTGTGTGTGTGTTTGTGCATGTATGTGTGTTAGTGTCTGGGTTTGTATGTGTATGTGCATCTGTGCATATGTGTGAGTACATGTGGATGTGTTTGCATGTGCGCACGCGCTCGCATATGTGTGTGTATGTGTGTGTGTGTGTGTGTGTGTGTGTGTGTGTGTGTGTGTCCCCATGTGTGGATGTTTCCATATGGAGTTTAAGATATTTTTCAATTTATGTGAAGAATTGTGCTGGAATATTGGTGAGGATTGCATTGAATCTGTATATGCTTTTGATAGGAGGAAGGTATCACTTGCTAAGGTCATCAAACATGGTGGTGCCCAAGCTGGTGCCCAAGTTCAAAGCTTCACCCCTACTGACTGACCTTCATAGTGATGGAAGGTTCTATACATGTTACTGGAGGAGAAAAGTAATAATCAAATCACTCAGTTATGAACCCTGCACTATGAATCTATTACTCCATATTTTTTTAAAAAACTTTGTTCTTGTTATGGTTTGGCTTTTTTTTTATCTTTTAGGGTTCATTTTCTTGATTTTGGTTTTTTAAGGGATTTTTTGAGAGAGATGGGGAGAGAGGAAGAGAGAGTGAGGGCATGAAGTTGGGTGGATAGGGAGGAGGAAGGATCTAGAAGGAATTGGAAGAGGGGAAAGAATAGGATCAAAATATATGCATGAGAAGATTTTAAATAAAAAAGTAATTCTAAAAAGAATTACTACATCTGCAAATTACTCTCAAACAATAAGACAATAAGAACAAAGTGTGTTTGTAATCCTGTGAGCAGGGGAGAGAAAGGAGGCAGCGAATGAGCTCCGGCTGCTGGGGCTAGGGCTGCAGGCAGAGCCCTGTGCATGAAGCTTGGGCTCCATCCACCTCCAGGGCCATTACAGGGAGCACGGGCATGCGGGCGGAGCTAGCAGGAGGCGTGTGGATGATGCTGTGTGGACGCTCCCCTCTCAACTCTACTTTAGCCTGGTAATTTTTAAAAATAAAAGTGGGGCAAGATAGTGGAACAGAAGTATGCATTAATTAAAAACAATTATTGGGCAGTGTCTGGAAGATTTTGAACCAGAGGCTCTGAGGGCTTCTGACAACACGGGACAATCTTCCTGCTCTTCACACAGCTCAGAGGCTCAGAATCCTTTAAAACAGTGACTAACAAAATTCACTTTGCAACACAATTCTCATCTCAGAGCCCTGCAGAGAGCCAGAGGGACATGTTGAAAATACTCATGGCAAAGGAAGACCAGGCGCTGCTTGACAGACAGGCCTGTCTGTGCTTGTCTGAGGTGGGCCGTACATGCCAGTCTCTGTGAGGCTGACTGCAGTCTCCAGCGGTTAATGGCCTCTGTCGTCTTGTTTGCTCAATGAATAGGGCACAGGGCATTCAGTGTGCTCACGCTACCTTGCTGGACACAGAACATGACAGCTAATGAGGACAGTCACTGGTTGTACGGCTATAAAGATTCATGCCGTTCACAATGAAGGCATAGCCGGATGGTAGTGGTACACACTTTTAATCCCTGAACTCAGGAGGCAGACAGGGGCAGAGGATCTCTGTGAGTTCAAGGCCAGCCTAGTTTACAGAATGAGTTCCAGGACAGCCAGAGTTACAACAGGGAAACCCTGTCTTGAAAAAAAACAGAGAGGGGAGGGGGGAAGAAAAAGAGAGAAAGAGTGGGAGAGTGGGAGAGGGGAGAAGACTGAAAGAGAGAGAATACGGGAGAGAGAGTAGGGGAGAGAGAGAGAGAGAGAAGAAAGAGACAGAGACAGAGACAAAGAGACACAGAGAGACAGATATGGGGCCTAGAAGGAAAGAGTTTGTGGAAGAAAGTGACAGTCCGATATTATTAGGGGAGCAAGCAGTAGATGCTTTAATTCTGGTCCTAATTTTCACTTACAACTTTTTCTATAAATACATTGTCTTCACTAAAGCATGAGAGGTCTCCAGCATGAGTAGTAAAGAACTAAAAAAAAAAAAATTGCCATAAATTATAGGCAACTTGAAATACAGCCCTCTAGCTAGCACATTTCCTGGAGCACATTTACAGTCATTACAATTACAGATTACTTTTTCTCCTGGTACAACAATGAGGACCTCTGGGGGGAAAGGTAGGGCATGTTATTGCTGTTTCTAAAAAGAGCATTTGAAATCATTTCCTTCTTAGATGCTTCTTTTGTTTCAATTCAGATTCACTGCACAGAATCCGAACTGCAGATTGTTCTTGCTGTGGTTCCTGGGAACGGGAAAACTGCAGAGATCTGATCGAGAAATACGAACACCTTTATAGCAATAAAGCAAATGAGAGGACACTGTTCTCTTATTTGGGAACAGTAAGCTTTTGACCACAATCCACAATGTGGGTGAGCACACACACCCTCCTCTACGCCCAGGCAAACGGGACTGTGGAGCATCCACCATGAGGGTGGGTTTGGAGGCAAAACTCTGAAATAGACATTTGCAAGGACGATGATCGGGGACGGAGGAAAGAAATCTGTACTTCTATCTGGGTAGCAAACAGTGCTTTTTGCCAAAAGAGCCGCTACTCACTTTGAGTCAGCTGAAATGCTAGCCAACTTCAAAAACAATCTCCTCTCAAGAAGAAAGGGCTTTCATTTAGTTTTAACATATTTGGGGTTTATTAACCTCAAGAGTGAACCTGGCGATTTTCCATTAAGTCCACTGTCCATCAGCTTATTACAGACACATTATGAAGCTCCTGCCAATATGGGGCTCCTTTATGAAGACAGCAGGAAGTATAAAGTGGTTATGTCAGATGAGAGCGATGGACGGTCACAAAACTCATTTGTTGTCACTCATCGGTCATTACTGATGTATTTCGTGCCAAGCTTTGGGTTAGCAGGGAAGGAAAATAACAGTTGTCATTTATTTTATTTATCTGGCTCATATTCACAAATGGATAAGTATCTTTTAGAGGTACACAGTATGGATGGCTCTAGGTAATGTATTTGGAGAAATACTGGTATTTAACCTCACAAATAGCCATTGTGTGCTTTGTAGAGGCCTCTGGGAAGTGAAGGGGTCACATGTCTAGTCCATAGCCTACAAGGAGGAGTTCACCCCACCGCTCCAGCCATGTTCTGTGCTATCTTTCTTCTGTGCTTTGATATAATTTCAACATACTGTTCTTAAGACTGTTCAATTAGAGGCTTAAGCAATCTAAAACTCTGACATATAGGGAGGGAGAAGGTGGGGTTTTTCTGAATGATCTGATGCTTGTCCCACCCAGGCCTTTCTCACATCCCTCCTGCAAGGCATTATGGGGCACAGGGATGATGTCTTATACTCAGTAGCTGCATTCTCCATTTTGCTTCATTTTGAGCTATCCTAAATTCATCGGAATTAAGGTCCCTCTCTTCCTTTGTGCTCTGTGTGTGCATGTGTGTGCATGTGTGTGTGAGTGTACGCATGTGTGTATGTGTGCATGTGTGTGTGTGCGCATGTGTGTATCTGTGTGCATGCATGTCTGTGTACATGTATGTGTGAGTGCGTGCATTTGCACATGTGTGTGTGTGTACCTCTCCTGTGCCTGTCCCCTTGTGTTGCCATGTCCCCTGGCCTTCGGTTCCCCACAGGGAGAGACTGAATTTCTGTTCCTGGGCCACATAGAGAGCAGGAGAGAGAGCTGTGGGGAAAAAATGCCCTCTACTTGGATAACAGATTAGGTCCAAAATCATGGCTTTATGAACACAATCCCTATAACACAAAGAACCCACATCCTAAGATTGATTTTCTCCATAGCTGGGAAACCTATGTTACAGAAATAATCTTCTCTCTGAGCCAGGCAGAGATGGAAAGGTGAAGTCTCATCAGCCTGTTTAACACTAAGAAGAACACAGAAAACATGTTTTATTTACAAACTTGAAAGGAAATGAGCTATTTGCATTCTTATCTTTGAGGAGAGAAACATGTCTCTTGCCTGACCTTTCGTCCTCAGGTTATACAGAAAGGAGATTGCACATGTCTGTATTGTCAGTGTAAGCAACTTAGAGTTTAGAGCCATAACAGTGGAAAGTATCAAGATTGACTTACAAGTCTAGTGGCCATAAATGAGGTTTATTATATATGTATGTATGTTTGTATGTATTACAGGAGAAACTGAACTACAGGAAAAAAAATCTAATTTGTCAGAGACTCAAACAGAAGCTTTTCAAAATATCCATCAGAATTAATGGTTGTCCTGTTTCTTGGTGTGCATGTGTGTATGTGTGTGTGTGTGTGTGTGTGTGTGTGTGTGTGTGTGTTTTATGTTTGTTCTAGCAACATGAGAGAAACAAAACAAGCAGAAAACAAAGTGTGTTACCACTAAGACTAGGGTGCTGTATATAGCCAGCTCTTGGGTAGATCAGATGGCTCCGGTCGCCAGTGATGCCCACCTCTGGTCAACAGAGAATAAAATTAAAAGACAAGTCTCATTTACCTACAACTGTTCCTGCTCTTAGAATCATACTCTAGGTACCAGGGTCCTTGGCTGGACAGCAGTCAGCGCTGAGGTTCAAAGACAAGGTCACACACTTCAGAAAAAATTAACTTCTCCCTACGGTTTGCGATGAACGGACCGAGAATGAATCGCGTGGCTTGACTGAACTCCCAGGCTCACTGTGAGTGACAGCTCCCTCTCAGGAGAAGACACTTTAGCAGTGAGAGGGGAGCAGCACAGCAGTAGGTTCTTCTCTGACACCAGACATGACACACAGGCGGACAGAGAACGGGGCGAATACACATATATGAACTACACAGAAGAAAAAATTACTTTCCCTTTTCTTCTGTTACATCAGAGAAGTCCCAGGTCACCTCATAAATGCTGAAGAAGTAGTTATCAGGGATGAAAATAAAATAAAACTCTACTGCTGAAGATTTGCTGATTTCTGTGGTGTAGCATTTTCACGTGGTCAGTTTTATGTTGCAGCATAAAGAGAGGAGAAGAGATGCTTCCGTGGTGCTCTGTCCTACAATACTTTCACTATGTCAACGTCCTGGGAAAATTTCCCCGGGGGATTCCAAATAACAGTAAAATGTGGCAATTTCTAAGTCAAGAATTCAGAGTAATTAAAATAAGGTTTCCTAACTACAGAGTAATGCCATTTCAAACACAAGTACAAATGGTTTGTGTGCTTCCTGACCCCTTCATGATTCCTTCTCAACCCAGGACAGCTGCAGCTTGTCCCCTGCACCCCACCTCTCAACAACTCTGACCTTGGTCCTGCCCACTGCACACATGTGGGCACGGTGACGCAGCCTGGGAACTCCTTAGCATTGGGCACCCACATGTGTCATTCCTGTCATCATTGTCATCAACAACACAGAACAGAGACCTTGTGGGAGAGACTCCTGACGACAGCACAGAGCCATCTGCAGTTGTTCCCTGCTGTGGTAGCTCAGCAAGGAGACAGGGAGGCATATTCACTGCTGCAAGCCCTGCCAGACCTCAGCAGAGGGAACCACCATCCTGGCTAGCGCCAGACTCCATAATGGAATCCTGAGCATCTGGGCTCAGGTGGTTTTATTAATTCAGAACTCCTTAGGCATGCTACTGATACCACGTGCAGTTCATAAGCAATTAAACAACCACCACGTAAATTCAACACTTGCAGATAATAAACACCAAGATCTGTCTATGCATCCCCTTTTTCAACAGTGCATAAAACAATTTCAAATATAACTAAAAATAAACTTCCCCAATATTTCCCCTTTTCGGTATAAGTCAATCAAAAAATTGCTTTATATCTCTACAACACAATTTAACACTACACCAGCAGAACAAGACGAAAAATCACAAGTTGCTAATGCACAGGACCAAATGAAACCAAACATCTATCAAGCTTTTTACAATATCCCTGGACAGCAGAAACAAACATTATCAATGTCCAATTATCTGGAATTCACTCACTATCTTCTGGGCTCCTCTGAAAGGTTGGATCACTTCTCTGGCTCTGCCTTCTGCAGCACACACAGCTTGTCCTCCAGGCTCTGGCTGGCTCCACTCCACTGCTGCTGCTGTTCTTGGTGGTTGTCCCCTGGTACTGGCTTCTTTAGAAGGCTGCTGGAGTCCCTTGCTGCACCTGGGCTGCACTTTCACCAACAGCCTCTTCCTGGGCTCTTTTCATGGTGCCAAACCTCAACTTCTCTGCATGACCCCTTCAATCTGGGCCTTCAACTGCTACTTTGGCTGCACCTTCACTAACGGCCTCTCCTGGCCTCTTACAGTGCTAAGCCTCAGCTGTTCTCCAAAGACCCCCGTCATGCCTTCAAAGCCAGCACCACCTGGGTAATACTTACAGTATCAAGTTCAGCTACCAGCACAAGATACAACCTTGGTCAGTTCTGGAAAACAGCTTCTGTGTGCTGACCCTGAGAAAAAACACTTTCCAGATTTTAAGATAGAGTCTGGTTTGCTGGAAAAATAACTGGTCCCTTTGACTGCAGTGAGGGTCCCCTCGTGGGATGGAGTTCTCATCACCATAGCAGATGTGTCTTGTCAGGACCTCTTGTAGACAGATTTGCAGAAGGGAAAAAAAACCTGCTCAGTTTAACTAAGAGGCTTTTTGGCTCTAAGCCATGGCTTCCACAACAGCAGGGGGTCCTGGGCCAGGGAGAAGAATCTCTGGTTGAAACACTCTGGCCCTATATATCCTTCTTTACAGATCTCAGACACAAGATCTTGAGCTTCACAGACATACAATGCAGCTATCGATAAACACAATTTGTGAAAAGTAAGCTTCCATCAGAGGCGGGAGGGAGTGTCAGCTCCATGATCAGGAAAAGCAGTAAGAACCTTGTTTTCTCCTGCTCCCAGCTGAATTCTTTATCTCTAAGGGCCTCCGTTCTGTGGCTCTCACCTCAGAGCTTTCCTTCTCATCAATTTATTAATTTCACAGTCTTTTCATAGAGGCTAATTTCCCTTCTCTCCTCTTCCTTCAGGAGACTGCTACTCATTTTTTGCGTGTGTATATAATGTCTGTCCTCTAGGAGCTGCTCTGAGTGTACTTTACCGGACTCTGAGGTCTGGAGTTTCTTTCTCTTCTTCCTTGTCTCCACGTTGGATTAGCTGGTGTGATGTTGTGCCCCGCATTGCAGGTGCCATTTGTAGCAGTTCACCTACTGTAGTGGCTTACCGCAGAAGACAAGGAGGCATATTTCATAACTGCAAACCCTGCCAGACCTCAGCAGAGGGAACCCAGACTCCATAGTGGAACTCTGAGCATCTGAGCTCAGGTGTTTTTATTAATTCAGAACTCCTCAGGTGTTCTACTGATACACCGCCCCCCCACGTCAATCCAACACCTGCAGACAATACAAATGCTAAGGTCTTCGCACTAAGTGCTTCCCACCACTCTCTCTCCAGACTGTTCCATAACTGAGTGTCTACTTCACAGAAGGTCAGCGTGGTACTGGCTTTGAGTCCTGTGGTCTCCGAGTCATTATTCAGGTTCAGGCGAGTCAAAAGTCCAAGTAATAACAGGCTTCCTGGTTTGTAATATTTCTGAATATTTCATTCCAATTTTTTTAATAATTTGAGTTTCATTTTCTCATTAGTAAATTCTGATACTGCCTTCATTGCTATCTAAGAGAATTATTACCTTGGTTTAAGCCAAATATAACCATTTAAAAATATAAGAAACTGCCTGGATCCTAATTAAAGGTGTACAGAACGTTTTCTTTCACTGGCTTCAGTCGTCTACTGTTTGGGTTCTTTCCTGCCATCTTCCTTTCCTGGACGGTCACGGAGCAGATTAATCTTCTTAAACTAGTTTTAAAAATCATCATTGTCCCTGCTCCCAGACCACCGCTGCCCCGTTGCGCGCCGCAGCCGCTGGCGTTGCATTCGGAGCTTTCCACGGTGTGGTATAGGGACCTGACTCTCCTTTCATCTGAAGTTTCTTCCCCGAACACCAAGTTCCAGCCAGTCCAGATTATGCACCAACACGTTAGCATCACCCAATCCCCTGTGTTTGCTCAATTAATATATAATTAGTGTACATTATCAGTAAATGCTAATATATCAGTAAATAATGCACATTACTTAACACACATGTTTGCATATTACAGATGCTGCCCTGCGTTTCTGACAACCAATGTCTGTGCAAAGCTTTTTCTCATTAGGCAAAGTTGTGGGGCCAAGGTAGTTTTAGGATGGGGGACACTGGGACAAATTAAAGGGTGAAGGAAACGGGCTGGAGAGATGACTCAGTGGTTAGAAGAACTGGATGCCCTCCCTGGGTTCAATTCCCAGCCCCACGTAGTGGCTCAACAGTCTGTAACTCCATTTCCAGGGGATCCATCACCCTCTTCTGGACTCTGAGGGCCCCTGGTACACGTGTGTTGCACAGACATATATATAGGCAAAACACCCATACATGTTAAAGAAAAAAAGGTTGCAAAAGAAACAGCAAGTGCCAAAGTCCTCCGGCAGGACAAAGCACTGCCTGCTTAGGGAAGGGGAGGTGGCAAGTGAGCCAACCCAGCAGGTAAGCACTTGCCAAGCAAGCCCAGAAACCCGAATTGTGTCCCGAATCTTCATTAAAGTGGAAGGAGAGAACCGACTCTGTAATTGTCCCCTTGCTTCCGAATAAGTACTTGGAAATGGACTGCCCCCTCCCAACAATAAAAAGCAGACGTGAAGGGAAAATAGGCTCTAAAATGCGGTGTGGCTACGTAAGAAGAAAAGGACAGAGGTGGGCTTGAAGTAGAACTCTGCTTTTATTAAGTATTAGTAATTGCTGGGTCCTCAAAATAGCTCAACTGCACACCGAGATATACACGGCCATTTAAAGCAGTTTATTTCCGTGGGTTACATTCTGGCGTGCCAGGGCTAACCAATTAAAAAAAAAAACAAAAACATGGCAGCCTCTAAATGTTGCGGGAACAGGCAGTGGCTAGGGGATCTGTCTGATTTGTCAGGATCTGAATACTGAATTGGCTCCTTAAATCACCTGGGGAAACGAGGGGCTTCTGGGAAAGTGAGGACTTTATGGGGAAGCCGAGAGCCTAGGTCAGTGTAGCCCACCGCTAGGGGGTCCAGGTTCTCTCAATAATAACCATGCAGTGTACGACAGAGAATGTAAACGGATCCCACTGAATTTCTATCTTTACAGTGGTGGAGAAGGGAAAAAGTCATTACCAGATCAAAATACAGTGAGGGGCACTGATAAGATTCGGTTCAACAAACTCCTGGGTCGCTGTGGAGTCTTGAGGTGCCCAGCACTGTGGGGATACAATGGGAAGGCAAAGGGACTGGGGCGCAAACACTGGAGAGCATTCATGCAGAATGGAGTAGGGCTTCAGCACAAGCATCAAGAAGGCTTAGAAGGTGTTGCGGGTCACTGAGGGGTGCACTGAGTCCCCCGGATTCTGCAGGAAGGGGCTGTAGAAAGGAGGCTGTTCAAGACCAGGTACTTGCATGGGGGCCTACTCCAGGGTATCCAGGTGACTGGGGACATGGCTAGGAAGCATGTGCCTCCAGATGAAAAGAGATGATGAGGAAATTAGAATATTGAGAAATTGTCAAGAGCAGGTGCAGTTAGGGATGGAGTCACTCACAAGCTCGGTTCTAAGAATTCAGGAATAAGGCTTCAAGTTGCTATTACTTTAAATTACCAGAGTCGGAATTTGGATGGGAGGAAAGGAAGAATTCTTGATAATTGAAATATGAAACAGTCTGGCTAGGGAGGGTGGGATCTCCAAGTCTGCCTTAATTAGGTGCTAAAAATAGCCCTGGAAAGTCTCACTTCCTTTCTAGGCCACCCAGCATTCCTGGGACAGCTTTAATCTCAGCAATGTGCTAATTGTTTCTAATGGCCTGTAAACAAACTCCCCAAACTATTAACCTCCCTCTTTAGCCAGAGATTCAGGAAATTAGGCTTTGGAAGGAAAAAAAAGTCCCCAGCAATTCGCCCTGAAGGGTTTCTCAAAGTGTACACCCAGGTTGTGGAGGAGACTCAAGGTCAAAGAGCTTAAGCCTGGGAAGTGGAATGTCTGCTCACAAAACCCAAGGAGAAGACGCCGCCCCTCTCCTCACCTGTCTGCAGGGAGAGCTAGAAAAGTGACAGCTTCAGACACACAAATCTCTAATTACAGGCTTCAAAAATAGTTTTGCTTTGTTTTTTAATTTAAATTATGTCATTGCGTGGTATGTGCATGTGATCTCTGGTGCCTGCAGAGGCCAGAAGAGACTGTCAGATCCCCTCCACCCAGGGGCAGGGGTGGTGGTGGGGCATTGGAGTTACAGGTGATTGTGAGCTGCCCAATATGAAAGCTGGGAACTCAACTTGGGTGGCCTGGGAGAGCAGTACACACTCTTAACCTGAGCCCTTCTCCAGACCCATCCAGGATTCTATCAGCCATCTATCTATCCATCTATCCATCCATATATGTCTGTATATAACATACACATAAAATATGATATAATAAAAATATTACATTTATTTACTTGCTGAATGAGGGCTGGCCAAGGAGTACATGTGCAGGTCACAGAACACCTCCACTGAGCCATCTTCTGGTCCTGATTCCAGAGATTTTAAATATTAAAAACAGTATCTCTTGATCAACATCAATGTTGGAAGTTAGAATTGATGGGGTTCGGTTTAGCTTTAGAAAGATAATACCCCCAAACTATCGGAAGTGAGTTGGGATATTCTAGGGTCCACACTCTCTTGCTTATTTTCTTTGGATGATGAAACACAAACTTAATTTGTTCTAAAAAGAGAGTGATCACAGAATAACCCAAAAGATGTTATAAAAAGAGTGGCAATTGGGATATGCCTTTCCAGCCAGATTTTAAAGCGTATTTAAAATTGTAGCATTTAAACATTCTGCTTGGTACAGATTGAGTAATGGAGAAAACGCAACAGCCCAGGCAGAGGTCCCCATGTTGAGATCAGGCTCTGCCAAAAGCGACTGCATGCTGTGTGGAAACAGCATCTTTTCAGACTGTGTCTTGCACACAAAGATTCCATTTTACAAGCAGCTTTCGACACCATCTCGGGGCTGAAGATGACTATGGGCCCTGGATGGACTCAGAAACTGTACCATTTGGCAGGTATACCCATGCAGAACAGATTGCTAAATGACATTCCTGAGAGCAGAAAGGGGCCACCTTATCAAATTTTCAGGGTGAAATGAGACTGTGGGGCACATGAGTGTATTTATTAAAATATCAGGGAAGCCAGGTCTAAGAATTAATGAGACACATCACGCTGAGGAAAGGGTGCGACTCTAGCACCAAGACACCATCTCATGACGGGCACCCAACACTGCGTTGATACAGCCCACACCAACCTAACCTTTATCACGTGGTGCTGTGGATCGCAGAGGCCTCCCCAGCTATCCCCAGGGCTTCAGCTCAGCTCTGTCCCCTGCTGTTGAGGCAACCTACTGGACTGCATGTCTCTCTACCTGTTTGTCTATCTGGGCCTCAACCTAACCCCTCATTCCCTGCTCTTAGATTTGAGTCAGCCTTTCTTATTTGGAGTATGCAATGCCACTCTCAACCCTGAAGACCAGTAGCTCCAGCAGTTACACCCTCCAGACACTAGCCTGGACCCCAATCTCATCAACACAGACACGCAATCCACTTCCAAAAGCTTTTGAACTCTGCTACAGACTCTTCAATGTATATTCATTCTGTAAACTACATAAGAATATAGATATACCGACAGATACAGTTATTGTGTGCTTTGTGATGTGTGCAATCAGTTCATATCAGTAATTTAGACCACGATAACATGCATTCGCAGGGGCCAGGTTATCAAAGTAGGTGGGCAATCATGACGAGCTGTTGTCACTGATATGACACCTCAGAGAAGACAAAAGCTTCGGACACAAAATCATGGTTGATTTCAGGTTATGAGATATCTCAGTGAATTAGTGAGATCTTAGGGGACTTGATAATGGTGTTGGAGTAGTTATGATAGTAATGATGAAAATTCATTCTTTTTAATGCTCCTTAGCATGTAGGACGATTCAGTAATCAATTTGTAAAACAAAGAAATTATTGAGCCTGGGATACAGCACAGGAAGTTCCATTTGAAGCTGAGTATTGGTAAGCTTCAGGCAGCCTTACTTAACCTCGGTGCAGAAATGAAACACAGCAATAACCTACTAGACTGACACCCAACACTTAAAACACTCAGAACAGAGAAAAAGAGGCTAATACATCAATGAACGATAATAAAAGCACACAATAAATAAAATATAAGCAGGGCAATGTTTGCACTTAGATGAGTGGAAATGCTAGCATTCCTGGTGTTATATAAATAAACCTTCTAAATTTATTTTTAAAATCAAACATTCAAGAGAAAACTTTGTGAGAAAGCTATCAAAGCAAGCAGTCCACAAAACAATTATATATATGAATATATATAAATATATGCATACATATATGTATATGTATGCAAATATATACACACATATGTGTGTATATGTGTATATATACACATACATATATATGTATACACATATATGTATACACATATATACATATACATATATATGTACACCCATGCACACACACACACACACACATATCAGTCAGTTTATCTGGAAATCACACTCAGTCCAAGCAGCATGTAGCTGTCAGCTAGTCCAACCACCAGAGTGTGGTAGGTGTCTACACAGCTGTTTAAGCCAGGCCAATCAGTATGGCCACAGAAGTAATGCCATGCTGAGTCCAGAATCCCTCAGAGAGCAGGGTCAGGTTTTCAGGATTGCATTGTTCCCTTCCTTCTCCAGGCCTTGGTTTCCTGTGAGCAAGTTCAAGCCTCACATACCAACAGATTCCAGTTCTGTTCGGATTCCTGCCTGTGGAGAGCTCAGCCCATCACAGGTCCCCTGCTACAGCTTTCATAGCACTTAAGAAATTAAAGCCTTATTAGAATGTCTAAAGTGACCCTATTCAAGAAAGCTTCTTTTTCCCAAGTATATTTTGGGTCACCAAAGTCCAATTTCTCTCCAGTTATGTCTTAAGCAATTATGAGCTGACATTATTTCTTCCTGTTAATGTTAGAGCACATTTGCCCCTGGGAACCTGCTCCATTGCTACTTGCTACTTACAGTATTTCCTCTGAGCTGATACACAGAGTTAGACAGTCCCATGTGGATCAACACCTCAATTCTAAAAAGACTATTTACGACATGTTTCTCAAGAGAAGAATAAATGATAAACTTCACCGCCGATATTATACCGGATAGAGATTTAAAATTTTCAATCTGTTTACATTAATTATCTTATCTGATACCAGCAACAGCTCAATAATAAACCAAATTTAGGAAATGGTGTCAGAGTGACCAATTTGTCCCTAGTTAGACCACTACGTCGTGCTGGTAGTTTCAGGAGGTAAGTTTATTTCCACAACACAGGAGCCGTCTGCTTCCTGTGTTACTACCTGCACAGTCACAGATCTTTTGCAGAGGATGCATGAAGTGTGTAGTCCTGTAAGCTAGGGCTTCAGGCATATAACTGTTGCCAAGGCTGTTTGAAGGAGAATGTGCAAGGTTGGGTGTGCTGGCTTAGCCCACTGTTCTGGGGTATCTATACAGGGCCCCCAACATTCTGCAGCAGACGCTGTGTGTGTTGACTCAGTCTCCACGATGATGACGCTGGATATAGAAGGCTTTTTCCTAACCAGAGAAGCAGTGAGCGGCAGAATTTTGTGCCTGCAGCCTGTCTTCTAGGCTGGTACTATGAGCTACTGTGCTCAGACTATTTGGGAGTTGGTAGGGACAGTAGAGGCAACCTAAAGAGATATTAGCCCTCAGCAGAGAGACAAAGAAGGGAAATGGAAATGCAGGAGCGAGAAGCAGAAACACTGTCACTTTCTTCAGCTGTTGGGGACAGACCATGCCGTGATGATTTAAGAATTTCAGGGACAGTTGAAGGTTACATACACAGTAACACGTGTCTGTGTAGCACGTAGATTGATGGCCTGTGTACACCTCTGTGTTTCCAGATGACAAATCTGGTACAGCCCTCACCAGAAGAAGTGATTTAACTGAAATGTGAAAGGTGTTGTGGACTGGGGATTAGTCACTGTTAGCAAAAGGGTTGGAGCTGGGACCACGAGGACTGTAGCTTGTTGGGGACAGAAAGTCAATCTTCACTGGTGGGAATAAAGTATCTTGTGCATAACGGGGGATTAAAAAACAGTCAGAAAAAGAAAAAACACAATATTTCGATTCCTTGCCTAACAAGGAGGCAGCTTGCTTCTCCTACTTGAGCTTCCAAACAAAGAATCATAATTCAGTGTCACTGGAGACTTCCAGCCTGGAGAACGATGAGGAAGAGCTGCTTTGTGTTCCAACGCAGATCATGACTACCAACACTGGCAGGACCCCAAGCCCCAGTGGTCACCTAGCATCACTGAGAGCAACTTGGGGCTAGTGGAGAGAGACAGGTTTGATTTATAGAGATGCAAGAGACATTACTGATTTCTTCTTGCATCTGAGCACCGTGGAATGAATGTACCAACATTCAACATTCAAGTTGAGGGGACAGAAAATTCATGAAGGCCATCCTCTGGTTGCCATGACTCTCACCAGTTTCCTCCGTTTTCATCTCTTTCCTGCAGTGACCCCCCACCCCCTGCAAAACAATCAAACAAACAAAACAGTGACCTAAGACCTGGGGGAAGGGGAAAAGCAGAGCCAGCCAGCGCAGAGCAGCACATTAAAGCCATCAGGCAGCTGTGGCTACAGGGCTGATTTTTGTCACTTATTGATTGCTCTGGAACAGTTTATTAACATGATTGTTGTGACAAGTTACTTAATATTGTTCCCATGGTAATAAGTTAAAGGAGGAGGTGAAAGCATTGTGTTTCTCTCTGTTTCATAGGTGCTTGCTGAACATGCTGTAGCTCCACACTGTGGATATAACTTGCGTCTCGTTTCATATGTCTCTTAGTCATTTAGAGAACAACTTCTCATGAAGAGCCTGTTCATGTGCTGCCTTTCCTTTCTTTACTGACAGCTTAAGTCTCTTATGTGCCCTTAGCTCTTCACAGCCGGCAGATGTGCTGTAAAAGCCACTGCTGTGTGACTTGCACGTGCTCGCTCCCTTGATGCTATCTTTGTATGCCTTACACAAAGCTGTAAAGGATATGTACCTTTGCATATCTTTATATAATGTAGATGGGGTGAGCGGTTTCCTCATTTAGTTAAGAACGCTGTGTTCTGTATGAGAAATCATAAATATTGTGCATTATTTTTTATATTCATAGACTTTAATGTTTCAGTTCCTACGATCTATGATCCATTCTATATTGGTATTTCTGTATGATGTGACATAGGAGATTGAAGTTTATCGTTTTTTAATATGAAGCCATCCAGCTCTTAGATCCATTCCCTGGTGGTGTTACAATCACATGACCAATATGTATGTGGATCTGAATGTGTTTATGCACCTTAATAATATAACTTTCTACAGCTTAATACAGACTAAATATTGGAGATCTAAAGTGAAATGCTTGGAAAAATACAACTTAATACATACCAAATATTGACGATATAAAAATGATCGGAGAAATATAACTTAATACAGACTAAATATTGGAGATCAAAAGAAAAAATGCTGACACTGTAAGTAAGTCCTTTACACATTGTGAGCTCTTCATAGCTGGCTGGCATTATGAAACCCACTGGAAATCTAAAGAAAAAAATGCTTCTGTAAGTGGGGATTACAAAAGATAAAAATGTCATCGAATAAATACATTTGCTATCCAGTCTGAGGCCATACACACTGATGGTCCACTACGCCCTCTTCTCTGTGCCTTAGACCCTGGCTATCCTCTCGGAACCATGTCCAGGTAACATCTGGGTCAGCAGGGCTTAGCCCAAACAGAGACTAGGCAGGAAGCATCATGGCTGTCTAGGATTTTGACAAGTAGAGGAAGCTCCCGAGTTGATCCTTGGTTTTCTCAATCTACTTCAGGATCCCTGATCTCCACTTTCACGGCGGGATCTCAGGGCTCGCGGTGAGAACTCGTGTGGTGGGTACAGTGTGAGGATGGATTGTGAGCCCCTCTAGGAGATGAATCAAGCGTTCCTCCGGCATGACTGTGAAGGCATTTTCAGAGAGGACTAACTGAGGGATGAAGACCTGCCCTGGATGTGGGACAGCACTGTCACATGGGTCAGTGACCCGGATGGAACGGAAGAGAGACACCTGCCAACAAGCTGTTCTGTTCTGTTTATTGGATTCTGTGATGTGAGCTCTTCTCTGAAGCAAGATGGGTTCAAATCTTAGAAACCCGGACCCAGGCAAAATCTCTCTCCCTTTAAGATCGTTCAAGTATTAGTCACAGAAAGAGAAAGTCTGGCGAACACACCCAGTCTCCTGTCTACCATCTGTCAGTGCCACCCAGGCATGCTTGGAAGGCCCCCACCATCCTATCTAGGGGATGTCAACAAATTCCTACACAGGCATCAGCAGTGTCTCTGAGCAGCAGCCTTCTTTTATGCAGCAGGAGCGTACTCATTAGCTCTCTTGTAGGCAAGACCATGGCGTGGTCTTCCATGCCTTGAGTTGCCCCAGACTTGTTAACGACAGTGCCTTTATTTCCAGGGAAACTAAGACAGTGATTGCACAGTCATTTTTTCAACATTCAGACTTGTATCTAACACTTTAATACAGCTCTGTCTTCTACTTCCTTTCATTCCCAACAAGTCATGGTGTCATGTTCTTGAGGCAATGAATGTATTCCTGAGGACATATACTATGATGGTCAAGGACATGGATTTTGGTGTCAGAATTATAGTGCAGTCTAATATTGATCCTCCCTCATCCTCCAGATAAGATATATGTGACTTTCGGGAGGAAATACCAATTTGCACTTTATTAAAATATGTGTAACGTTAATCCGTGGCAGGTGGTAAGATTTGTGTGAATACAAAATATCCACAGACACTAGCAGCAAGAGAAAATGTGAACAATTGCTGGTCCTTTACTGGCCTCATGGTGTACATTTTTATGACAGCAGATTATCCTGGCATACATATGGGTACAGACTAAGTAGATATGGAAACAGTCATGTGCAGTCTGAAAATACCACAAGCTACATTTCAGATCAGGCTTGGGAGAAGGAATCCGTCTAGGGACCTTTCTTGCTGTCACCAGCTGTGACAGCATGACTTTGGGGGCCTAGGTCTGGTCCTACCCACAGTAATGGGTGAGGGGGTTACATCTGCAGGGCAGAGACTATGTTGGATGGCTCTAGTTAAGCAGGTAACATCGTTCTCTAGCTGGCTGCAGGGAATCAGCAAATTGGAGCAGTATGCCTGATCACATACAGTGACTGTATGCATTCCTCTTCAGTTCTGTCTTGGCAAAGTAACAGAATCACTGGGAAGACCACACTGAAGGGAGCAGACTGAGTTCCTTTTCTGTAGCAATGTGGGGTGACGAGGATACATTTTGAGAGCAGTGACCTCTGTGAGCCTTGCTTCAGCTGGCCCAGTTCTCCCTGGGTCCGCCAGACACGCAATGCTTCCATCTCTGCTTGAAACTCCTGAAATGTTTCTTGGGTCACCAGTGGACGTGACATATATAATGGACAAGTAGATTGATGAGCTTTTTGATAAACTTTGGTGGAACAAAAGGTTAAGAAGGCAGATGCCCATGTATGAAACCTTCATCCACAGAGCTGCTCTCATGGAAAGCTGCTACTCTCTGTGCAAACTCCCACATAGTAATATGTGGGCATGAGGGTCGAATGAATCTCATGATAGTACAATGAACTTTGGTGTTGTTAAAAAAAAAAAAATCACTGTTTGGAGCTAGAAACCCTGGAAAGCCCATTGCTAGTAACTGCAAGATGCAGGATTCCAGCCATGTTGTCTTCCACCTAGAATCTGTCAAATTAACAAGGAACCGAACCAACAGGTGACTACCATAGCTTCAGAAAATGACTTTGCACTCCAGGGTTTCGCAACTATTTATTTTGTTGCAAATCACTCTGCAAACTGTGGATGATTCAGAGAACAAGTCTACAAACACGTAATTTGAGATGTCATGTGACTGATAGTCATGGGATCTTTATAAGATCAGAACTCTGCTAGTCACTAAGTATTCCTCCACAGGTTAAAATTTCTGTCTGAAGGAATGAAGCAGCATCAACATTATTTGCAGCGGGAAGTAGCTTCTTCCCTTCAACCTGGTCTATAATTGATTGCTAATTAACAGGATAAATTGCAACTGAATAAATGCACAGGCTTGTAGCAGTACACCTATGGTGTTGCTCAGCAATGAAGACAAGGTGTTTTCATAGATGCACACCCTGCCAGACCTCAGCAGAGGGCACCACCTGTCATGGCAAGCGCCATCCTGGACAGTGGAACCCTGAGCCTCTCATCTCAGGGGTTTTTATTGATATCTAAGTTCCTCGGGTGTTCTATTGACAGCATGTGCAGATCATGAGGAATCGAAGATTTTTTTACATAAAGCCAACACCTGCAGACAATACAAAATGCCAAGGCCCAGGCAGCCCCTCCCCCAACAGTGCACAAGACAACCACTTCAAACCCAATTGGAAATAAACGTCTGCAACACAGGCCATACAGTATTTTTTCTTTTTCCTTTTAAAGTGAAAAACAGCTATTTAAAGATTGTATGGGCATTTCATTGTGTTGAAAACAGACTAAAGACTAAATTGTAACTGCTAGCGAAGTCCAAGCAATGGCCCCTCGGATGCTTGTGGAATGTAACTGACTCTTTATTAACATCTATCAATGGAAAATGAACTCCTTAAAATCCAGACGGTTACAACATGCAAGGTTGACCTTAATGGATACAAAATTGCCCTGTGTGGATTTGCAATATTGCCCTTCGTTGCCAGCGGGGCTGCTGTGCACCGGCGGTGACAGTTAAATGAAAAGGTAAGGCCTGTGAATTTCACGCACAGGCACCTGCAACATCCCCAGGAAGCCTGAGGATGCTGCAGCGCCCGTCTGAAACCTACAGGGCCCACAGCAGGAACCGGAGGTCACTGGCTGGCATTAAAATTGACATGGTTCACATTTCAAGGGATCAATGTAGATAAACTATTTCCTTTGTGTTTTCATAAGGAGCTGAACCAAACAACTCGATTTAGTAATCTGTCTCCTATGGCTCAGACTTTAAAATTGGACTTTCCTTTCACCCCTACCAGTTTCTAAACACTTCACTTTGATATCTTGTTTATATTGTTTTATGTAACTGATAGTTGGAAAATGCCATTACATACAGAAGAGCGTTTTTTTAAAGGAGAATATTAAGGGCTAGTGAGATATCTAAGTTGGTAAAGTTTTGTCATTGCAAGCATGACTACCTCCAGTACAAACATTAATGTGGGATTACAAGCCCACATTAATGGCTTGTAATCCATGGCTGGAGAAATGGCTCAGTAATTAAGAGCACTCGCTGCTCTTCCAGAGGACCCTGGTTCCATTCCCAGAACCCCCAGGGTGGCTTACAACCATCTGTAACTCCAGCTCCAGTGTCTCTGACACACTCTTCCAGCTTCCATGGAAACCAGGAACACGTGTGGTACACAGACATACACACAGGAGAACACCCATATACATAAAATAAAAAATGAATAATAGCATTTTAAAAGCTTGCAGACTTGCAATCCCAGCACTGGGGAAGAGGCTGATGGGGCAGGTTCCCCAGGTTTCCTGGTCAGCTAGCCTAGCGTACTTGGCAAACCTCTTGGAAACATCTTGAATTTCTGTTTGTTCTGTAAATGGTGGATGGTGCCCGAGGAATTATCCCTAAGGTTGTCTTCTGGTCCCCACAGTAAGCATGTATGCATAGGTACCAGTGCACAGACAGACACACAGACACACAGATACACAGACACACAAAAGGAGAACATGCTATACCAAAAGAACTTGCTGTTGTGTTGTATGAAACATTTACTTTAAATCAATTCAGCAGATGTTAAATCCCTTTGATGCAAAGGCCAGTGCTGGACATTGTAGAGAGGGTGAGCCTTATTTATACAAGCCTGGACCTTGCCCTTAAGCAGCCTGCAGTTTCATGGAGCCGACAGGTCAGGAGGCAGCTCTGCCCTCTCCAGTGAGAACCTCGGTGCTGCGTCTGACTTCTTCCTGCCTCTGACTCCATTGAGAACCCAGGTGCTGTGTCTGGCTTCTTCCTGCCTCTGACTCCAGCGTGACTACTTTCCCCTCTGTGTGTGAATCTACCTTCTAGCCTTTCAGGGAGACTTGCCTTTTACTGCACAGCTTAAACCTGAACCCTACAAGCAGAGGTCAGAGCAAAATCAATGCAAACCACATGGACTTCAGGTGGTTAGACGGCTGGCTGAACAACTTTCTGTCGTGATTAGAGGTAAAACTTTGAATACTTTACCCTCAAATTCTCTTCTATTAAGATGGAAGTCCAAATTGCTTTCAAGGACTGAGACTGAGAAGCACATGGTTGTTTAGTGCCACATGTCAGTCTCAGGTGAGATCAGGTGACTGAAGACAGCTGATGATGCTTTCTGAAAAGAACAGGCTCCAGACGCTTCCTAACAAGCACGTGTTAGAGCGGGTGCACCACACTTTCTCAGGGAAGTCACAGAAGGGCTAGAATTTGGAGTTGGAGAGAGGCTCAGTGGCTGAGCCCTTGATGCTTTTGCACAGGACCAGGGCTCAGTTCCCAGCACTCACACCAGGTAGTTCACAACCACCTGGAACTCCAGCTCCAAGTGATCTAGCTCCCTCTTCTGACTTCCGTAGGCAACTGCATACAGATGCACATAACTGCACGTAGATACACATGCACACGCATGAGAAAAACCAATCTTTATACAAACAAACAAACAAAAGAGAAGCAATAAGATCTACTCTCACAAGATGTGGAGTTCAGGGTGAAAGGGCCTGCCTCAAGCTAGATGAGACATCCTTGAGCTCTCCTCTTTTACCCACTCTGCTCTACAACACTTGCCTATTTGCTGTAATATAAGTGTGATATCCTTCATCTGTTAAATTACATCACACGTGTTTCTCTTTTGTTCAAGGTAACATGAATGCAACAGAAACAACACCCCCCCACACACTTTGCTGAAATGTCTTGGCCCTGGTATCGTTCATCACAGGATAACAGACACACTACTGGGGACACAAGGGAGAACCACATAGTTCCACGATTACAAAGAAAGCTCCAAGGCTGTGAGACGCAGAAGCCCCCATCAGAATTTCATTGCAGAAACAGGGTCACGTGAAACAACAAGATAGCCCCACGTGAGTAGACCTGGCCCAGAGCCTGGAAAACAGTCCAGGTGCTACTTGACTGCAGAACAGTAAGAAAGAGTTACACTGGTTAAGACTTCCCTGTGGTGTCAAAAATAAGATGGACAGAGAATTTCATTTTGACTCACAAAGTAATGCAAAGTACTGTCTAACCTGAAACCATGAGCTGACAGGGGCATAATGAACGCGCCCAAAGGAGAGGCCACAGAGATCCTTGTGTGAAGAAATGAACGCCACCAGGATGCTGCCAAATGACAGCTCCGTCACCGTCACAGGGCACGAGCACACACGGGCTTGGAGACAGATCTCTGCTAATCTACGGGTCTGAGAAAATCTCTCCAGCATTCGAGCCACGGTGGCTTTGCTTCAGTAAGTGAGTGGATTTTAAGATGGATTCGAAGGCAAGAAAATTAGGAAACTATTTGATTAAACGACAATGACACCAAAAGCACAAGTCCTTACTGTGAAGACTCAAGGCGGTGCCACGTTTGGATTTAACGTCCTGATGGGAACTGGTTTTAACTGGTTTTAAATTTTGGCTGTGTCAGTATGGCTGCCTTTTACTTTGTCTTCAGTGTTGAAATGTAGTAAAGAGGAGTTCAGGGGAAAGAAGCGCACACAAGTTAGCTCGCCAGCCTTCTAGGGGCAGCGCTGGGGAATCGGGACTTCCTTTTCCTACCCCGCTACACGTCTAACTCGATGATGTATGACTAACCCACAGGTTAGTGAAATAAACAACTGAAATATATATTTTAAAAAAGTCGTTTAATCTGTATTTAATTACGACTTTTACCTCCCAGAAGACGTGAACGTTTTAAGTAAAGTCCCTAGGAATCAATTACATTTTAGGGCTGGGGTAAGAATTAGGGTCAAACACAAACTTGAAAGTTAGAAAAGCCTACACTACAAACAGGCCAGAACTGTAGCTGATGTGAGGGAAAGGTTCTGAGTTGAGAAAATTTCACATTGTTCTCTCAGGACAAAGATATGCAAATGAGGAAATAATAATTGGCTTGAGTCCTGCTACCATTAAAAAAAAAGTCACGTATGTGTGACAAAGCTATTTCCTTTATCAATGGTCAGGACAAAATCAGGAACATACTCAACAAAGGAAAATATGCAGGGGAGCCCCCAAACATGGAAAGTCACATCTAAAACACTGTAGTTTATGAAAATCAACTGGCAAGTATGTAGGGAGAACTTAAAACTATAGTTACCACCAGCCTACACCCATCCTACTGTCAACCCTGTGCTCAGGTGCAAAGGATGCTGTCAAAGATTTCACAGTATGGCTGGTATGGCTTCTTCACCCCTGGGCTGAGATTGCGTGCGCAGTCAGAGAATATGACCACCACTACATGTTTGAATGTCATCTCATTAAGATTTGTTTGTTGATGTGTGTGTGTGTGTGTGTGTGTGTGTGTGTGTGTGTGCACATTCACAAATGTTTGTGCACATTTGTCCTGAATGACTGTGAAGGTCAGAGGTCAGGGAGCTGGTTTCCTCCTTCCACTCTGGGTCCCTGGGATTGATATCACCTTTTTAGGCCTGCGCAACAAGTGCCTGTACCTCAGGCCACCTCTCTGCCCCCAGATAACATATTATCATGGGATAGGGGTTCAGTGGTAACAGAAGTACAGTATGGGAGGTTGGCGTGTCCTCTCGCAGGCTTGGGATTTGAGTCCATCAAAGTCCCTTTCTCTCTCCTGCGTTCAGAGCATCCCTCTGGTTACAGAAGGGTCTTCCTTCCATCAAGTGACCGCACGGCTGGGATTGAACTGAATGTTTGATTACGTTCACTCAGCTGTGTGAGGTCATAACAGGAAAAATTTATCGTACCCACTTGATTTCCCAACACTTATCTCCCCGAGTCTCTTGGAGGTGGCTTACTCGGCTCCACAGATTGTTGGCTGTTGTTAACACAAGGTGGAGGGGGGAAGTGCTCAGTCAGGACAGCATGCCTCCAACACATTCTTTATTTCTATTTATGTGTGTGTGTGTGTGTGTGTGTGTGTGTGTGTGTACCCGTGTATGAGTGTGAATGTGTCACTTGTGTGGAAGGGTTCCCTAAGAGGCCAGGAGAGTGTGTCAGATTCCCTGCACTAGAGTCATGGGTGGTTGTGAGCTGCCTGACATGGGTGCTGGGAACTGAACTCAGATCCCCTGGAAGAGCAGAAAGTGCTCTGAACTGCTGAGCCATCTCGGCAGGCCCTTCGCTCACATTCTTGCTCCATCCTTATCAACACTGTCTGGTAGGCTGTTTTAGACTTACCGAGAAGTGTTTTGATTTGTTTTTCCTTTGAAAAACCAAAAGGTGATTTTAATTACTTGTTTCTATCAGAGGAGGTAAGCCCTCATTGGCAGAACTGTCTGGCTCCCTCCTGAAGTAACAGAAGCATTGCTTGGCCTTTGGAAGTGTTTTCCATGTGTGGTCACTCACCTTGCCAGAGGCATGGGAAATCCAACAGTTTGTGGGCACTGTGGTGGCACTTCCTGCCAGAGCAGGGACTAAGCACGGAAAGCAAGGAGAACACGGTATTGGAGACAGGTTTAGCCAACAGCAGTCCTTAAATACCGGGGCTTCTTTCAGCCAGTGATAAAATTTAAAGCTATTAAAGGGTGGAAACACCAACTATGAAATCATAAAGTAAATTCAAAGGGTCATCGAGTTCAGTCCCAAAGGTCAGGGAAAAGCAACGCCAAAATGCTTGTTTCTGCTTAAAAGCCCGCAAAGGGGTTTGGGGACTTTATTCAGTAACCCACTGAGGCATCTGACTGAAGCATTCTTCCCAGAACCAAGACTGAGTCCCCACCTTTGCAATCTGTGCTTCCGAGCTAACCTCTGAGGACGCGTGCTGTAACCGGCTTCTTTATGCTCTGCATCTGCAGTGAGCCAGGAGTTCCCGCTCTGCAGCAGGCTCGCTCACTCTGCAGACCAAGGCCATCGGCCTTGACCTTGACTCCTAAACCAGAACTCACCTCTAGCCCTGTTTCTCCCTTCCTGCTAACACTGTCTCAGTATCTTCTTTCTTTGCTGCTACTCACTTGGGTTTGAAATAACTGGGCCCCAGCTCAACTGTATGATTGCATTGTGGGTGGAGGAAACGTATACAGAGCCCTAATACAGATGCAGACACAAACGTGGAGGAACTCAAATGTATGGAAGAGATATTTTAAAAATAAAATAGCCTGGCAAGAGGAAGTGGTGTTCATCAAGTGTTATTCCATTCTAATGTTAACGCATTTTAATTTGCTTTAGAGCTCACAGATATGAGCGAGTTTACATTTCTGGATGAACTAACTTTACTCCTTTAAGACACTTTGTCTCAGGTAGTTCAGGGCTCACATGTGACTAATTCCACCACAGTAAGACGTTCCCAGGTTTGGTGGCACCGTTGAACAGCTGTGCACCCAGGAGAGTGCTTCTCGGAAGGCCTGTCAGAGGAAGGGCACTGATGGGCTGCCCGAGAGCCTTACCTGACATCGGTGCAGGCAATGCAGGTGACGCTGCGGCTGTTACTGGTGATCAGGTTCAAAGCTACTGATGTCTCCTTGTCAGAGGTTGGATGTGCTCCGCATTTGAAGAAAAATTCCTGAAAGAATGAGGGGAGAGTCATACATATGGATCTTGCTTAGCTACTCATCCCCTTCCAAACGTCTTTGCATTCAATAGCCATTTGGGGGCACAAGAGGAAATCTGTCGTTAGGCATGAGTTGGGAATAAATCAGCATCAACTTTGATTGTTCGTTTGTTTGTCTTCCGAAACAGGGTTTCTCTGTTGTAGCTCTGCCTGTCCTGGAATCTCACTCTGTAGACCAGGCTGGCCTCAAACTCACAGTGATCTGCCTGCCTCTGCCTCCCAGGTGCTGGGGTTAAAGGTGTGTGCCATGAGCATCTGGGTAAGCATCAACTTTTAGAAGGAAAAAACAACCTTGCCTGGCGCAGAATTGGTGAGTGGCATTCTGAGCATCCCGGAGGAGAGCCCTGGGCCTTCTCTGCAGGGTCGCCTGTGCAGCCTCACAGCAGAAGCAGTGTGTGTGGAGGAAGGGAATCAGTCAGGAGAGGCAGAGGACAATGCTCACAAGAACCGTGATGGGTGACGTTGATCTCAGCCTGACAGGGTCCATCAAGCATTACCTCGGAGACCCATCCCAAATTTGGGCCACAACATCCCGTGAGCTGAGATCCCAGACAGAAATAGAGACAAGACGGCAGGCCGAGCTGTGAGCGTTCTCATTCATCACTCTTTGCTTCTGGACCGTGTGGACACAATGTGACCAGCTGCCTCCGGCTCCTGCAGCCACGGCCTCCCCACCTTGATGGACTCACGCTCACAGTGTGCACCAGACGAGTCCTTCCCTCCCAGATTGTTTTTGTCAGGTATTTTGTTGCAGCAATATGGGAAGTAACATGGCAGATCACAGCACTGACACAGGCAGGTGCAGGAGCCCCCGGACAGGAGGGCAGTACACCCTTCCCGGACGGACTCACTGCACTCTCCTGGGCCTGACTCCCCAGCCCGAACACCCGGCAGGTGGATGCTCAAATGAGGGTCCTTTCCCAGCTGTGTACCCAACACACTCACACGCATTTATTTTAGGATATATCCTCTTTCTCTACCAGTCTACTTTTTACTCAGCTTCTTCTTTCCTAATCCCTATGATTCTTTGTTGGAGTCCAGGGTACCCAGACTGTGGAAGCTTCAGCTTGACAAGGTTCCTAAGCATCCACTGTCGGGAACTGGAACTCCCTAACTGTCTTGCCCCTTTCTTGTCTTCACTGTATGGTGGCATATGTTCTCTCATCAATAAGATCTGTATAAGCCAATAGTAATAGCAAAATTAATCCCTGAGCTGGCTACTGTGGGCTGGAATGAAACACAGCCATGCTATCCAGAAGTAAATTGCAATAAAGCAACCCAGGTTTATTGCAAAGATTTAAGAAATATAAAACCCAGAAAATTCCCCTAAGTGTTAGCGGTCACGTAGAAACAGCCCCTCCCCACCACCTATCAGCAGGGATTCTTTCTTCCCTGAAAAAACCAGGCGCCACCCGGTCTCAAGGGGCTAGTCCAAGGACACGGGGAGCGAACACCTGACCAACGAGGTTTAGGGACACAGAATTTGGAACTCTGGACCAATCAGAACAGCACAAGCCCTGTCCCCCGAGTCCTGGCGAGGGGACCCCGATAAAAGCCCTGGATGGAGGTCTCTCTCTCTCTTGCCAAGCTCACCCTCCTGCGTCTCTTACCCGCCCACGGCGTCGGCTCCAAACCCGCCGCACACGCACCAAGTTTGGCCCGGGCAAGGTCCAGACACACACCAGTTAATAAAAAAGCCTCGTGCGATTTTTGCAGCGACCCAGACTGTCTCGTGCTTCTTTGGAGGTTCGCCCGGCTAAGAAATATTAAGCCTGCCAGTTAAGGGTCCCATATAAAGAGTGAGATACAGATTCTCATTCGTCGCTAGTTCCAATTGCTTTACCCTCCGTCGTGGAAGCAAAGGACCCCATTCGCGGGGGCCAGAGCTGGACTCCAGGATCCCCGCAATTCTTCTCAGGCCCTGTTTCCCCCTTTTGTACATGTGGGTGCTGGGTTGTGGCCTCTCTGCTCTTTGTCTCTGGTCTTGCATGGGTTCCCAGATTCTCTGCAGTGGTGAATCATCTAAACGATGTGTGCTGGGCAGTGGGAAAAAGCCCTAGCCCTGTACCTGCTCCCAAGTACCACTTGTGTAGAGTAGGAATGTGGGCAGCCTCTTCCTTCTTAGCACCAGACCTGATGTCAGTCAGCTTTTATGGGCAGCTTCGGATACGAAATGTGAAGCATTTCCACTTTGTGAGCCAGAAGGTCGTTCTTGCTTGTGGGGTTGTCTAGAGCTAAGACTGAGTCGAAGTTGGCCTTGAACCCTGGATTTTCTCATCCTGAGAGTGGTAGGAGTTTGGGTGCTCCTCACGTTAGCCCTGGCCAGAACCCAGCTAAACATTAAATACCGCCTGAGACATAGACGGTCATTAGCAGAGGATGCAGCTGGGTTGGTGCTTCTGTGAGCTCCAGCTGGAAGAACAGGGAATGCGGGGAGGAGACCAGCTGTAGTCCACACCAGGGTTCCTCAGGCTCCACGGAAGAAGGAGAAACAATGAAAATCATGGCATTCATTCTTCTATGGGACCCAATATGGCATGTTTAATTGCACTTTTAGAATGACATGTATAGAACATGGTTTTTGTTTTTTTTTTTGTATGATAATGCCATGCTAGAGTGCTTCTTTTAATAATAAAAAGATAGAGGAATTAGAAATTAAATAGGAATTAGAAAAATTAAGAATTAGAAAAAGTAAAATTAACAATGTGCGCATTGGGGAAAAAATTACGAGGCTCCTCTAGACAAAGATTTTACTCTAGCTAAAATAGCAAACTGCAGGGTTGCTTATCTAAAGGAGTGCAGGTGTCAAGCATACATCAAAAAGGGAACCAGTGCTAAAGTGTTCATCCTCTCCTAGCTGCAGGCCTCTGATCTTCAAGGTTAATTTTCGTGAGTAGTCTTCTTACTTACTATTAAAAAGGAGGCAGGCACTCAGGGGTGAATTATCTACGTGTTTTCTCAAGCTTACTGACCTACTGTCTAGGCTCCTTGCTTCTAATCCAACTGTGGCTCTGTCTCCATGGGAAGGTCAGTTTAACCAAGAAGAATTTTTTATGATATGTCTACAGTAAGCATGAGTAGTGTTCATACATGCTAGGACTTGAAGGTCAGTAAAACTGTTTACCATTACTTTAGAGCAGAGATGGCAGTGTCCCTTTCCCAGACAGCCCAGGAATCGATTTGAGTTTTAACTATTAGGCCAAGCAGACAATATTACTGATGAGAGGCTTTTGTCACCATACAGTAAAGATGAGAAAGGGGCAAAGCAGTTAAGGAGCTCCAATTCTTATCAAGGGGTCAGGAATCTTGTCCAACTGGCAGCATCTATTGCCTGGACATCACTGGCTCTCAACAAGGGATGAGTCCATTTACTGATAAGGTGCCTTCCTCTTTTTCCCTGTGGAACCATACCTTATGCAGAAGGTGCCCTTGCACCTTCTGACCTTCTAACCTTGACAATTAGACTTGAGCTTCACATGCAAATGAGGCCACTCCAGTATCTTTGTCTTAACCAATGGATCCCAACCCTGTGTATCAAAGACCCTCTCCTGCCTGTACCCTATAAATGTAACTACCCTTACTTTAATAAATGAGAGATATGCTCCTCTGACAGCCTTTCCTGAGAGTCTGATTTGCTCTCATCGACTCTTAATCCTCCAATCTGGGACCTGCCAGGATGCTGACCCACACTCTGTGCTTTCCTTCCTGGGGTCTGAGCTGGCAGTCTATAGCTCAGCCATGCATCAGGGGGTGGGGGTGGGGAAGCCAGAGAGAAAACAACATTTGAACTTTGCAATTTGGCACTATATCCATAGATGACAGACATGTGAGTGGCAGAAGTGACTGCTCCTAATAAAACTTTATTTATAGGATATGTAGCAAGTTGGATCTTGCCTGGGTCATGGTTTAGCCCCTCTGGGAAGTTTGTGAAATGTCTTTATTATTTTTACATCTTAATAAAGCCTGGCATGGGATAAGCATTGGATATATTTTATCAAATGAAAAATTACAATATTAATTTCTAATTGCAAACCTTAAACGTTTGATTCCAGCACTTGAGTTTGTTCCCTCCTGTTGGAAACCTGATGAGTTCCCACTGGGCATCTTTGACTCTGAGATGTCAAAGAATCACTTGGGGAGGATGCCCACCTCCAGTGTTTCCAGTTTGGGGTTGGGGTGAAGGTGCTAGTTAACTAGTATTTATCTGACCCATGACAGCAGTGTAGCAGCCAACCCTTCTACCTACAATCTTCTATCCATTGGTGTTAATCATCTCAATGGTCTGGACCGGTGGGCAGGTCACATTCTAGAAGCTGGGTTCAAGTTCAAGGTACTCGCAGGTACTGTGTATGAACCCTGGTCCTCACTGTTTCATCGGAGAAACCACAGGGTTGATTGCTTTGTTTTTCTGAACATCAGGCACTGCCTTAGTCACTGTTCTACTGCTACGAAGAGACACCCTGGCCACAGCACTCTTATAAACAAGAAGCATTTAGTTGGGGCTTGCTCATACTTTCAGAGGTTTAGCCCACTGTCATCATGGCAGGGAGCATGGCGGCATGCAGGCAGTCATGGTGCCGGAGAAGTTGAGAGTTCTACATCCAGGTCCCCAGGCACCAGGAAGAGAGAGACACTGGGTCTGGCTTGAGACTATGAAGCCCAAAGCCCACTGCCAGTGACACACTTCCTCTAACAGGCCACACCTACTCCAACAAGGCCATTCCCTAAGGAGCATGCATTTAAACACAGGGGCCTGCAGGGGTCGCTCCTATTCAAACTACCACGGAGGCCATGCTTTTCACTCAGTCACTTGAAATGCTAAAAATCCTTCAAGTCAACTGAAGAATATTAAGAAAAGTATTTAAAACAATAACTGACCACTTAAGGGAAAAGGTTTGGAGGACTTGGCTGACCCTGTGAAATAGACTGGGCAGGCTCCCATTGTCTTTTGCAGACAAGGGGAAAAAATCCTCATCCCTGACATAAAGTAGTCCCTCAGAACAGCTGAGTTGGCAGGGACATCTAGAAAGTTTTTCATATATAGATATACAGATAGAAAGTATATATTTTTTCTTAGCTTGCAAAACGCTACTGGTAGACATTCAGATAACAAATCACAAATTGTTCTAACACTTCATGAAACTCAGTTATATAAAAGCCAAACCCCTTATTATTAGGGGTAGATGTTTATAGAAAATGGTATATTTAGAGATTTAGACAATTCTGCTAATTCAAATGGTGTCATAAAACTAACATTCAAAATTCCAACTCTCACATTAACTATAATCCCATCACTTCCTCTACAAATGTTTGTAAATGGTGTTTTTTCTACAGTGCAAGACTTACTGGCAAGTGTTGGGAAGGATCCGAGGTTTTGTCTAGCTTGCAAGCTGTCCGCTCATCTGCCACTCCATCATGGAGGCTGGCAGGAGACGAAGGACTCATGGACAGGGCTCTGTGCCCTAACACATGCCTTCCTCTTCTCCTGAAGGGGGACACTGTCTTTATTATACAGGATAATTAGCAAATCTGCCTTTTGCTCTGGAGGGAGACATTAGCTTCATCTTCCATGTCATTAGCTTTGCCCTGCAAAGATGGTCCAAGACAAAGGTAGTTAATGGCTCCCTCTTAAAATGAACAGAAGTATAAGGCCAGCAACTGTCTCCAAGTGCAAATGTCTTTCTGTCCAAGCTAATTAGCAGAGTCATCTACATGTTTCCTTTTCTCCCCATCAGTGGGCTAAGGCTTTCCAATGTACACTCAAAATTAGGCAAGCAAACAAAAACAATGAGGCAAAATATCAGTGATGTCAGAAGAGGCATTTTCAAGAATTCAAGAATTGGATCTGATAGCTTCCTGATAGAGGAGATCTCATCCCTGAGAGCTTACTGATAGTGGGATCCCATCTCTGAAAGCTTATTGATGGGGTGATCTCATCCCTGAGAGCTTACTGATGGGGTGATCTCATCCCTGAGAGCTTACCGATAGTGGGATCCCATCTCTGAGAGCTTATTGATGGGGTGATCTCATCCCTGAGAGCTTACTGATGGGGTGATCTCATCCCTGAGAGCTTACTGATAGTGGGATCCCATCTCTGAGAGCTTATTGATGGGGTGATCTCATTCCTGAGAGCTTACTGATAGGGGGATCCCATCCCTGAGAGTTTACTGGTAGGGGGATCTCATGGACAGCAGCCAGACTCCGTGGGCGATTCTCCCACATCTCACAAATGCAACTTCACAAATAAATAGGGAGTCTTAATAAACTAAATGAATTTTCCCACCTAATGGCTCTTCCACTGAGATCCATGTAAATACTTCTGGGAAGTCTTTATTACCAAGAAGCTAAAATCTATGACAATAATTGGTTAGTTTTGTCTCATTTTCAAGTGATAGTCAAACTATTAAAAACAAATAAGCCTGAGAAAAATAAGACCTTAAAAACAGTTCTTGGGGGCTGGAGAGATGGCTCAGCAGTAAGAGCACTGTCTACTCTTCCAGAAGACCCAAGTTCAATTCTTAGCACCCTCATGGCAGCTCACAACTGTCTACAACTCCCATTCCATGAGATCTGATGCCCTCAGGCATATATACATGCAGGAAAAACACCAATGCATATAAAATAAAAATAAATAAAAAATATTTAAAAAAACAGTTCTTGGATTTATACGGTGACACTTTTAAAAACAATACCACTGTGTTCTGCCTTAGTACCATTAAATAAAAAATTTCAAATCCCACAAAATTGTATTCTTGCATTCCTCCAGGCCTTAGGTACACACTAATACATTGACCCTTCCCAGCAGGAGGCTGCAACCTTCCATTCTCAGAGTTCTGGCGCTTGTAGAGGAACACTTGGAATTTTTATGCTAAGAAAAGCTTTTTGGTTTAACTGACTAGTCACTAGAGTTCCTCATTCCCACCCCAGCTGTGGGAGAGTTGTTTACAAGTTGGAATTGGAATGCTTGATGCAGGTGGCTATAATTTGGTTGGGTGCAGTCGTTCAGGCACCTGTAGCTTGTCTTTGAGATTGCGTGCAGCATGGGTTTATGGGAACTTTTGGCTTAGGTCATAAAGGTCTGAAGCCCCTAGAGTTGGGGTGGGCATTGGTTGGTGGTTGGTTTGTTGAGTTGCTGTTGTTAGTTAGTGTGATAATTCCTAAAAGAACAAAGATTGGAGAGATTTGAGCTTAGGACAGCCTAAAAAGAGGCTGTGAAGATTTCTACCTTTCTCTCTTTCTGTATTAAATTAAGTCTGCCTGTAAAAGTGGTGAAGATGTCTATCTTTCCTTTCTCCTTCCCTGAATTGAGGATCAAAGATTGTAGCGAACTGCTACAGGTGTTCACCTGACTTCCTATTCCAGATAGCGGATACCTGATCCTCAACCTGTTCACACCCATAACGGTTAGGGTCTACTCGTGAGGAAAAGTCTGGCGCTGGTGGGTACCTCCTCTGCTCGCTCCCCAGGTACTCATCGCTTCTCCAGAGCACTGCCCTACACAAACAGAAGAACCTGTGACTGCCAGAATGGGAAGGGACTGGCCAGCCAGCAACAGCAAGGACTGAGAACCCAGCTGTGTGGATCCTACAAGATCTGCAGCTAACCCATCAACCCAAATGCTACCTGATGGGCCCTAACTTACTGTAAACACAACCAGCAAAGGGCTCTAAAGCCTTCCTTCCACAACCTATTCAAACATGAGGGAACTATGAGCAGGCCCTGTCTTCTTATTCCTCCATGAACCTTCTAATAGTTTTTATTGAACATCCCAAGTTAAACATTTATATCGTTTACCAATTGTGTCTTCACATAAAATGCTGTCTATCTTTACGAAAGCTGAATTCCACCTCAGCTTCCAACTCCCTTTTAGTGAGATCCACGATAGAAAAACCACTTTTCTCTTGGTAAGATAGCGGGAGCACCCATTTTTCACAGGAGAGGTTGAAACAATCGCAAGGTTTGCGCCTAGCCCGTGGTGGCCATTTGCAGGACTCAGGCTCCTGCTGGGAAATGGCCCACTGCGGGCAGCTCAACTGAGGGAATTTAGTGCTAAGGTACAGTTTTAATGTGTGTCTATGGGAGGCACGGAAACACTGAAGGGAGGAAAGAAGTCACCCCTGCTTTAGCCTCACTATGGGCAGCTAGCTCCTAGGGCTGGAGGACAAAGGAGAACCTGACTGAGTTACCACAGCTCTGCTTTGGACTCTTTGGCAGGAGCTGGACGGTGAAAGAGAGGGGGTCCCTGAGGGAAATAACCCCCAAAGACAAGGAGAATTGTCCCTAGTCTCCAGCTTCTGCCTTCTCTGTGCTTCGCGTCATCAGCAGAAACAAAGCAGGGGTCATTGAGAGCTGGCTCTGCCAAGATCAGACTGAAACACAGAGTCGAAGGAAGAAGGACTTGGGGATCTGATAGGTACGTAGGGATGAGTGATAGATCATACAAGGAAAAGCCAATCTGTGAGGTAGAAGATCCTCAGCTTTTGTCCCAAGTCAATGGTGACTTTCTGATCAGCTCCCATTACAGTAAAACAAAAGGTGCACATATATGTTACCTTGTAACAGGTGTTATAGACTCCTGAATATGTCCAGTGTTGCATTTTGAATAAACTGGACTACACTTGTGAGAAAATGAACCATTGGAATGAGCCAAGGAGACAAGACCACAGTCAGTGCTCATGAATGACATAAGCAATACACATCCGAATACATCAAAGACATTCTCATGGTCACTGGCTTCAGCCAGGCCCGTGAATCTCAGGCTAGCATATCCTCAGTGACCTGGATGCTCTGATGTTACGACAGTGGCAGATATCCCATGGTCGTCTTCTCAACACTGGTGTGCTGAGCCAGGCTCTACCACTGAGTTCCACCTGAAGCCCAGTATTGTCTCGTTAGGCATTAAGAAATTTCACTACTCTGTGGTAATAATAAAGCTTGAATGCCACCCGAGATAACACACACCACGCACAGCCTAACTGTCCCATTCTGTCCACTACAGTGGCATTCTGAATGCTACGTGGCTTGTATTCACTGGGACCACATCATAGTGTGGCTTTTTCCAGAGATGGCGGGCCCACTCGGTGTCCTGTGAACCCAGTGATGACACACACAGCCGTCTTGAAATAACTATGAGAGATGTTAGATTGTGTAACTCCGAAGACTTCGCTAATTTAGCAAAGAAAGTTTTAAAATCAGGTTATACCTAGTTTACAGATCAAATTTATAAACCTAATGAGTCCCTTATCATGTTCAATTGTAAGTTTGTTTCCTCTTAATAAGATGTGAACAAAGCCTTTAGATGATGTGTAGAGTTTATCCAGCGAAAGAAAATCAATTCTCTCCCACAAAAAGTTCAAACCGCAGCAGACCTGCTGAGAGGGGTTGTCAGTGGCCGCCTGTCTACATCACTTCCTCTTAGCAGGGCTTCTGTGGGTCAACAGCGACCGTGGACATTGGATTCCCAAGCACCCCCCCCCCGACCCCCGGAGGCATATATGCAGTCATGGAGCCCAACCATTCTAAATTGAGAGGGAAAGCTTTATACAGATGTAAGCCAAGCTCACAGCTCACCGTGATTTCATTACGGTGTCAGGCTGATAACCGTTGTCCCCACTTTAAGACTGCCATTGTTAGGTTTCAAGCCCAGGTAAGGGTGTAAGCCAGGTCTGTTCCTCAGCCTCGGGAAAGGAGGCAATGGCAAATAAGAGGGAAATTTTACAATGTAAAAGGCTCTGAAAACTTAATGCTTATGTCTTACAAATTTGACACTAAAGTTTAATTAATAGCAAACCCAGAAATGACCTGGTCTGCGATTACGTTAACTGTTAACTTACTGTACTGGGTGTGAACACTTTGTACCACACCATAGCTGACTTTTAAAAGAAAAAGGTAGAGTATAGAAACTCAGGAGATACTTTAGGGTCGAAATGCACAAATTACATAATCTGCTTAAAAATATGCAAAATTTCTAAATTCAAGATAATTTCCTTCCAGAATAATAAAGAACTGATGATGATTCTTAAATCTAAATCACCTAAAATTCTCACTAGTCCAGTAGATGAACTTTAAAATACTGGATACGGCCGGCCACTTAATTAGTTGCTTGGCCATTCTTAGTTCAGTCCAAACAAAAGGCCTAAAACTCTATTAATCTTTGCAAATAAATTCACATCTTCTCCCCTCACTAACCACTGTTCATGCCACACAAACACACACACACACACACACAAATGTAGACCGCTGCTTGCACGGAAGCTCGCTGCCACACCAGCCGCTCGGCACCCGAACTGCATCAGTTGATCCCAAGCACGCTGTCACCTTGCTTTGACATTTATTGCTCTAAAAATAAAGGAAGGCCATTTAAAGATGTTTACAGAGACTCCTCAGTGGTAAAATGAATGTTCCAGGGTCATGACTGGCTCTTATGAAACACATCAGTAAATGAATCTATTAATTTATTTTATGGTTTTGTCCAGACAGGAAGAAATGTGCTCATTCCTGGCTCAGGGGAATTCCTCAAACATGTTTAAATGGTTCGACTTCCTTTCCCTCAGTCGAGTCTGTGACTAATCAATCAGAATACAGTAAGTTCTGTCACGGGATTACATGGAGACACACACCTGACAACTAAGGTGGTGCTCAGAAGAAGAGGGGGAGCAGGAGAAGGAAGAGGAGGGGGAGGCGTGGGGAGGAGGGAGAGGGAGGGGGAGGAGGAGGAGACCTAGAAATCATTTGTAGTCTGTATCCAGTTATGCCCGACGTTTCCCCAGAAAGTCTACGCATCTCTGCCTTGGATAATCATTCTTCTTGGTTTATTTTTCCCATTGTTCACTTGTTAAAAAAATAATAAATACGATGTTTTCTCTTTCTTTACCCATGGATTAGGGACTGCAGATACAAAAGTAAACAATGATCTTGAAAGACAAGGAAAGCTAAGAGGGTAGACACTTAACTAAAACTGCTCTAAGTAGAAGGACAGTAAAGACAATCAGCACTGCGCTTTGGGGAGAGGGATGGATGACCCCTCGGGGCAGGATGGGAAAGAGATGACTTCCCCTCACTAGGAATACTGGCCTTGAGTCCTTAGGCCGAGGCTCACCAAGTGGAGAAGATTCACAAAGGCGAGCAGGAACTTCACTGGGGTCCAGAAGTACCAAGTGGGAGGCACTCACGTGTTAAAGGCTTTCTGTCTGGAAACACCGTTGGATCTAGTGGGAAGCCTTTAGGACACAAAGTTGGTGGTCCCCATCTCTCTGGTTTTCTCCTCCTTTGCATTCTGGATGTGAGGTGAGTAGGTTAGCTCACCACCCAGCACTCCCTAACCACTGGCTCATGGGCTGGAACCTCAGAAGCTATGAGCCAAAGTAAGCCCTTCTATGTAACTCAGTGTCTTGTCTCGGGATGGGAAGCGAACACTGGGAATTGGTTCTCATTCCAGGAGAATGAGGATCTTATTTTCTCATACGCAGCAGCCTTTCTTCCTTCCCAAGAGATGGTTCATTGTATTAATCAGCTGCTCCCATGAGGAACTAACATCCCTGGATTTCCATTCCGATTCGGAAATACTGGAGACTGCCAATCAACTCAACAAGACGAGTGACCCCTACTGTCAGCATATGCACCAGCGACCTCTCTCCTCTCAGCCCGCGAGACAACGCCCACCAACGGTGCTTGTCCCTACCTCCTTTAGAAGCTGAAAGTCTCACGTGTTCTCATCGCACAGCAGCCTGCAAGAACACGGCAGCATCTGTGACCTTTGCTATCTTATGTTTAACCAGATGCTTCCCAGCTCTTGTTCTCTGATAAATAAAATATGATGCTAAACTATTTTCGTGTTAGTACAGAGTATTTCCCCTTGCAATTTCCTACCACCGATTTTCTATTTTGTTGCAGGATTTGACCTCTAGGAGAGGGTGTATAAACAAGTATCTGCGAGCTGGAAATAATTTTCAGGAACTGACGAGACAGGTCATAATTCTGAAAATTTACTATAGCCCATCCTCCCTGGATGAGTTATATTCTGAGCATTCTCCAGGCAGTCTCTGGAAGTTGGCAGTTATTTCATATTTATTTCTAAATGTGCAAGAGGAAAAAAAACCCCATTATTCTAATCAACAATGGCAGATGATACCAAGGAGCTGTTTAATCATGTTGTATTCTTAGTAATCATTTAGAACAGGCACACTAGCCTTGAGCAAGGCCTTGGCAGCCTCTTCCCGTCCTGTCTATCCTTCTGGGCTGGCCACAAGCCCCCAGACTCCAGTATTCCTCCAACAGGGTCTATAGTCCTTCACTTCTCTACCCATTTTGTCTTTCCAACCCTTGGGTGTTCATTAGGCCTCACAGGGGAGAAGTTCCCGGGTTTTGCAGTACTGGGCGTTAGTTATTTCTATGTGGGATGCTCAAGGTCCCTGCTCTGGGGCAGTGATGCCCACTATGTGTCTCTGGAATTGAGAGCAAAGGACACGATGGCATACCGTCCATGTGGATGCCCCGGGTCTGTGGTACCCAGATGGCCAAGGGGTGGAAGGGATGGGCTCGGCCTGCTGGTGTGAAGACAGAGAAAGAAGATGTGGGGGGGGGGGTTCTATTCTGGGGGAGTCCAAGACTTCCTGTAACCTTCCCTTAGACTGCACTTCCCTCTTGCCTCTCTCATTCTGTTGAACCCCACTGCTTATTTGGAAGTCAGCCCACAGCTTCCTGACCAAGGGGTTGCAGAATGATGCTGTCACCTCCTGTCACTGCAGAGGCAAAGGAAAAGAGGCCACAGTGTCTTTGGTGTTTAATCTAGGCCAGAAAGTACAGGAGAAACATACCTTTTAGTAGCAACAATTCACAAAAAAATGACTTGTTTTTGGCTACAAGCAATGAGAAATATTGAGCAATAAAAAATACCCTAGCTTTAAGAGATTTTAAACGACTCCAGACTTGCAATCTAAACTTTTTTTCCCACACAGAAGTCCTTGTTTCCTTGGCAAGTAGAATTTAAAGCTTCTTTTTTATTCCTGTTTTCTTTATTGCGGGCAGTACACTCAGCCGTAAACACTGCACTCAAGGAGAAACCAGGCACGGGCAAGTGTGTTATATACTACTACCCCGTCTCACCCTCTAGATCTACTTTATTTCCTCATTAGAAAAGAGAGACAGGAACGTGCAATTTCTAAGTTTACCTGTGAATGATCCACATCTAGGGGAGCTAGGATCAATAAAACTGGAAAGTAAACATTACAATGAATGGGATTTATTTTTTATATGCCAGTATAACTGACTACAAGGAAGAATTAAAATCTCAACCAGCCTTTGTGTGTGTGTGTGTGTGTGTGTATGTGTGTGTGTGTGAGTGTATATTTCTGTGTGCGTCTATGTGCTTACATATAGATATATAGATATTAATTTCCATTGACTGGGTAAATTTCATCATCTCTTTGATTAATACCACCTGTTTTTTTTTTAAATAAGATAAATGAGAGAGAAGAATCAAAGTATTTTGGTCATAGGGGTGGCTACTAAGTCAATTTTAATATCTCTAACTCTCCTAAAAGTCTGAGAAATACACACTGTGCTGGTCAGACAAATGTGGAGAGCCTCAAGTCTAAGCTACATAGTCCAGTGACAGAGGCATCTGTGCAAACGGAACGGAGGTGGAGGGTGGCCCAGTGAGGCAAGTAGCCCCATGTCCCGGCCAGGGCTGCCATCACAGCTGCATGGTTCTTGGGGTGTGCGGTGTGTGGGGGGGTGTCTCCAGGAGCATGTGACTGCCTGTTACGCCATGTGGATGGCAGGGTGCCTGGGGGGGTTGGCTCTTGCTGTTCCAAGGGCTGCTTTTGTTTTTATCTAAAGGAAACTCTTCAGGAAACAGAATGGCATTAAAACAAAAATGTGTCTATCAGGTGGAGGTGTAGTTTAAAAATATAATTAATGAATTTAAAAATTCAGTTAAAAACTCAAAACCAAAGCAAGCAAAAGTAGACAAGACTGAAGGCAGTTCTCTGCTTCATATGGTGGCAAAGGTGACTGGAGCTCAGAGTGTGGGCGCTGGTGTGAAGGCAGAGGGAAGGAGGAAAGACAGCCAGAGCAGCCGGGAGCAGCTCAGGCAGAGGCCCTGCTGTGGTGTCCTCAAGGGAGCCAGAGCAAAAGACACCGCAGCTCCCCTCTTCACGTGAAGAGGTAAACAAGAGCTACCTGCAACCTGAAGATGCCCCTCCTCAGAGTCAGATTAGCCAGGCTTTGAATAAGAATGCCACTAGCAATGGGGTTATCCATCACTGAATAAGAAAGCAACACATATCATTTGTGTTAAAAATAGGACAACCTTATCTTCATTTCCATATGACACCATGCTATAGCTAGAAGACCCAAGGATTCGATGAAAAGTAATGAAAATTAATGAAAAACTTTAGGCAGCTGGATGCAAACTCTCTAGTAAAAATTGATTTTTCCCAAAAAGTCCAGTTAGAAATGGAAGAGAAAAAAAACTCATTTATAATATAGACAAAACCCATAAATGCTAATATGTCTATTCACGAGGAAAGGCAAAGGCCTATTATAAGAATTTATAGTGGAGATGAGCAGATGAAGAAGCAAAGTGTTGTGAAGACAAGGAGTTACCACAACCCTCACATTGGAGACACAAGGTGATTCCCTCCCACAGTGCTCTCCAACATGCACTCAGGGGCCAGGAGAGAGGGAAATGCAGATTAGCACCAAGATTTATAAGAGTAAATTTATGAAAAATGCATGCATAAGAACTTACAAGACAGGGCGACATCCTGTCAGGCACTGCAACTTACAGTAACATGTGAAGCTCTACAGGGCAGGGAAAATAACTCAGCGTTAGCCTAGAGACACGTGAGTGAGGCACTGGAGCAGGACAGAGGGCAGAGACCACCGTCAGTTCTATGAACTCAAACTGTGACCTGGAGCTTCCCATTTACAGGACAAAGGAGGGATCAGGTGCAAGTGAGAACCGACAATTCCAGGGAACAGTCCAGATGCTTAAACATCTAAATATTTTAAAAATACCACAAGGTTTAATAATAATAATAAAACACCCTAGATGATAGGGACAGCAGTTCACATAAACATGTAGGAGGGTGACGGGAGAGCTGTGGGCAGAGGCGAACGGAGGAAATCCTCAGCACAAGGGGAAAATGTACTTCTCAGCGTTTTCCAACACAGCTGAAGGTGGTTAATACAGGGTGTCTGCGGAGTCCTCAGCCACAGAAGGGACATTTACAACACGCTCCCTCCCCTCAAGGCAGGAGCCGACATGGGAGAGGGCGGGAAAAACAGAGGCTTCTGGACAGAAGGACCAGGACCGCTATTCCTATTATTCCTATGACTTAAAGCGGTAGGGACTGCGTAAGCAACATCACGCCAGTCAACATTCCAGCATGGATGGGAGGAGGCGGGAGGAGTCCCTACCCCTAGCCTAGGAGCTACAAACAGTTGATGGCTGTTAGGTGAGAGGCCATCTGTTTTCTTCAGGAGTGTTGTCTCTGGTAGGTTGACCCTGTGCCAGTGGATAATACACACACCCATGTGTATGTGGGAAACACTGAAAGGATCCAGTGGGTGTTATATATATACATGTGTGTGTATGTATATGTATATATATGCATATATATTGCTATATATAGTTACATATAACATATATGTGTATGCATATACATGTACATAGCATGTATGTGTATATTTAACTATATATTAAATATATATGTACATATAAAACTATATAAATAGTTTTACACACACCATATATGTCATATATATATGACATATGTGTGTGTGTGTGTGTGTATATATATATATATATATATATATATATATATATATATATGACATGAAGTTAGGAGGGAGATATGCTGTGTGTGTGTGTGTGAGTCCAGGAGGAGCTGGAAGCAGGAAGAAGAGGATGTTTCCTAGCTGGGTTTCTACTGCTATAATAGAGACCATGAACAAAAGCAACTTGAGCAAGAAAGGGTTCATTTCACTGTACAGTTTATACTCCACCGTGGAGGGAAGCCAGAGCAGGAAGTCAGGTAGGAACCTGGCAGCAGGAACTGAAGCAGAGGCCACAGAGCAATGGTGCTTACCGCCTTGTTCCCTGTGGTTTGCTCAGCCTGCTTTGCTGTACAACCCAGGACCTGCCTGGGTGGTGCTGCCATGGTGGGCTGGCCCCTCCCATAACAGTCATTAATCAAGAAAATGCCCCGAAGTCCGATCTGATAGAGGCATTGTCTCAGTCAAGGGTCCTTTACGCAGGTAACTCTACCTTTGTCAAACCTAACCATGACAATGTGCACGTGATTTTAATACATTGTGTCCATATATAAAAAACTCACAGAATACATGAAAATACAAAATATAGAAATCTGCAACGGAAAAAGACAAAAATGGTTACAGAACATACAGTTCATGTGCCCACTTGCAAAAAGTATTACCAATTAATTTAAGAAGTGGAAGAGCATCTAAATCGATACCAAATATTGTAAAATGGTAAGTCTAAGAAGAAATGATTTAAAAAAACCTAATCACCTGGGAAAATGTTTGCTTTCCTCGCCGTCAAGGATGCTAGCTAATCAGATGCAAACACATTACAGTGTTTTCGTACATGATGTTATCAAAAAGAAGCCCAGCCTCATGGATGCGCTGTAATGAGAACACTGGATGAGAGAGGGGAACCATTCCCACCCCTCTGCAGAGGGATCTAACTCTGTTCATGCTGTTGTAGCGCTGTTCATACTAACGAGGCAACACTGCCAGTGGTTAGCATCTGTGCACAGAGCTTCGGCACATTCTGTAGGGCTAAGAGGGACAGAGAGGACTGTGCTCCATACATGTCCTGGAGGACGGTGCAGCCGCTACGGTGAGCCAGTGTGCTCCCTGCAGGTGTGGTGGAGGACGATGCAGCCGCTACGGTGAGCCAGTGTGCTCCCTGCAGGTGTGGTGGAGGACGGTGCAGCCGCTACGGTGAGCCAGTGTGCTCCCTGCAGGTGTGGTGGAGAACGGTGCAGCCGCTACGGTGAGCAAGAGTGTTCCCTGCAGGTGTGGTGGAGGATGGTGCAGCCGCTACGGTGAGCAAGAGTGCTCCCTGAAGGTGTGGTGGAGGACGGTGCAGCCGCTACGGTGAGCCAGTGTGCTCCCTGCAGGTGTGGTGGAGGACGGTGCAGCCGCTACAGTGAGCAAGAGTGCTCCCTGCAGGTGTGGTGGAGGACGGTGCAGCCACTACGGTGAGCCAGTGTGCTCCCTGCAGGTGTGGTGGAGGACGGTGCAGCCGCTACAGTGAGCAAGAGTGCTCCCTGCAGGTGTGGTGGAGGACGATGCAGCCGCTACGGTGAGCCAGTGTGCTCCCTGCAGGTGTGGTGGAGGACGATGCAGCCGCTACGGTGAGCAAGAGTGCTCCCTGCAGGTGTGGTGGAGGACGGTGCAGCCGCTACAGTGAGCAAGAGTGCTCCCTGCACACATTGATCTGGGAAGATTTACAGGGCTGCAATTGCGAGGGAAAGTGTTACGGTGAAATAGGAAATGCTACTTTTTAAAAAATTAAAACACCCTTACAGGTATAGATTTTCGAATGTGTGTGGAATATTTTCTGGCACAATTCACAAAAAAAATAAAATCAGATTAATCATTTTAGGGGAATGAAACTGGAAGGAAAAACTATCGATTTATTTTCTTAATGCATTACTTTTTGTTTGCATTGTTTAAAGGAACCCAGTTCTTTTTAGAATTCAAAGGAAAGGTGGTTGACACTACGGCCAAGGGCAAAACCAAAGCCACAGTGAGACCCAGTCTGGAGAGTACTGAGCCTGGTGAACCCAACTTGAGCATGAGCTCTCCTGAGGTCACAGAGGGAACCCCTGCTCCCAAGCTCTGTCCATGCCCTGGGCCTGGTGGACACAAGGGGAGGAGCTCTGTAAGAATGTTATGGCCTCAGAGAGTCTGGGTGCAGCCAGCAGTCAACAGTGGACAGAAGTGAACGATTCACTAGGGGTTTGGCGGGAAAACTGGAGCCAAGTGACCAGAGGTTAGATTAGGAAAAACGCCTAGCTTCTCACGACAGGTGACTTTAATGCTGGGGCACTCAGGCAGCTACCTTGGCTTTTGCTTTTCAGTCCCCGGAGACTGAACCCAGGACCCCACGCATGGTTGGAAAGCTCTCTGTGATTAAGTTATATTCCCCTAGCTGTGAGTGATGCATCGAATATTGAGGATGCCTCCTCAGAGAGGAAAGTAATACCAAGGGTCTGGCAAACTCCCCTGCGAAGCAGAGGTCTCCTGCAGCGTGCTGTGTGTGCACTTCTGGCCGACTTTGCTGGCTTGCTATACCAAACACCAACTCAAGTCTGTTGGCCAGACTTAGAACACTCTCTATGTCAAACTAAATGAAAGGTCCCCAAGAGCTTCCTCCAGCCAACAGCGTATACGCACTTTCTGTGAGATTTCACTTATTCAGGTTGGGCTGATGTGTCAGAATGTGGTTGATGGATGGAAAAGAGTAACTTTCAGTGGTTCCTCAGGCTCACTAATTCTCCCATCTGTTATGGTTTGCATATGAAGAGTTCCCGGGAGGGCTCCTCTTAGTTAAAGGTCTGGGTACAGCCATGGACTCCCAGTGCGAGGGCATATTGGGAGGCACTGGAAGCAGAGGTGCAGGCCACCGTCGTGGAGCTGTCCCGTCCGTCATTGTCTCTGTGTCCAAGCTGCTTTGTCAAACCCTGACCACCAGCCTCGCGTTCTACCTTGCCTAGTCTACCTTGTCTGAGATCTCTGAAACCAGGAGCCATAACGGATCTTTCTTCCCGTAAGCTGCCTTTCTCTTCAGTATCTGGTCACGGTAACGAATGCTGGCTGACACAGCGTCTTTCCCCAGTCTGATTTATGGCCCCTCATGATGGTGTTTATGTGTACCTGGTGTAAGTAATGCTCAATTACATGAAGGATCCCGGACACTTCACACATCCTTCAGATTCCTTCTGACCCAAGACAGCTGCTTAACATAACCACTACTCTAACACTCACGTTATCCTGGCTAATAATATGGCTCGGCATTAGGTAATATGATTGAAGAAGCATGAAAAACAACCTCTCTGGATCTCAGCTATCGAACATTAGCCTGGAGGATCTGTTTACAGTTGGGTTATAAAATTTGCTGGGGGGCGGAGGAAAGTTGCATATAATGGAAACAGTAAAAGCAGCTAAGTCATCAAGCTTCAAAAGGAAGTCAGGCTGAAAACAACCAGACCACAGAATGTGCCCCCCTCATACCAGACTCCCATCAGTAGGTAGCTCACAACTGCAGCCACCGATAAATCTTGACAACCTAGTCTACCTCTGCACGTACAAAAGAGAGAGCTCCAGTTTAATCCCTTTAACAGCAGTGAGCACCACAATGAAATATATAATAAACCGAGATTCAGGCAACCTGCCCGTTCTAGCTTCCAGATGTACCCGTCCTATCTATTGGCTCCATTGCATGAGAGAGTGTTAATTTCATCACAGGCACAGACGTATGCACTCATGAACTAAAATGGCTTCTGAAAACATTCTAAAAATTTCTACACTGCAGCAGAAGCCTAGAAGATGGTTTTATGTCACTCAGAGCATACAGTGTGACCTTCTACTTAGAGTAGGAAGCCAGGCACCTGGGTTCTGTCCTGACATCCTGGACTGCTGGGAGCTTTATCTCAGTTATTCGAAAGCCTGATTGGACATAGTCCAGCACCGGCAGATCTGGGGTGGTGCCCCATGCCTTTCTGACTGGGGTCTTAATAACATGAACTGAAGATTCTTTCCTGTAGTCCATTAACACATTCTTGGCTACATAGGTGAGAAACCAAGGGCGCGCTTTCAAAATCCTTCCCAGTCAGGTGGCTCCCCCAGTCACTCGGAACCTGCTGGGCTAGATTAGGCTCCTGCTATTCTGTCTCTTCAAGACAGCCATCTTCCTACCCAATTTATACAAATCTACCTCCTTCTCTGAAGACTAGAGTTTATTTAGGTTTCTATTACCAACCTGAATGGCATTTGTACACCAAAATTTACACGCACATATACAGACTTTGGATGGTATTGTCAATGTTTTTGGTTGTAAACATTTATTTTTCATCACCAACACCTGGTACTCAAAGACTATATCATGAGTTGGCTGGCTATACATAAGCCCATCTGCTCAAAGATGGCCAAATGTGTGTTCACAGTTGGCCAGGCTCATGTCCTGAGACACAGGCTGCCAGGCAATGATGCGCTTTGGTGACCTTCATAACCCTGTGAAAGTAATAGAGCTGACAAAATTATATATAACAATAAAGGAGGGTTCCAGAAACACATATATTACATTAAAATAACATGGAAATGGATATTTATATGGCAATTCTAAAGCCCTTTAAATATATTATTTTTGTCTTGTTTTCTTTTATGAGGATTTGGGGGAAGCATGAGTTTCATTGGCTTTCACTGGGTGAGGAAGCTGCTTTCATAACACTTTCATATACTCTGTGGCTAGGCAAAGCAGAGTTTGCTATTTTCTGCCTATTTATCAGCCTTGACTCTGTTGCACACAGATGAGGTATGTGTCCCCAGTCTCTATTTCTGCATGAGGGAGGATTCGAAATTTGTCATTTGCCTGTGTTTCCTAATGGATCCAAAGCATGTTTTCGAAGTATTCTATAAACTTCGTCTGTAAAAAAGGAACACTATGTTAGCTGCACTTGTGAAAACCTCTGTACATTTGCACGTGAGGGTACATTTCTGTGTTTGGTCTGATGGCTGAGGACAACTTGAGCTGCAGCTGTCAGCAGACAACCCGTGCGTGAGATGCAGCTGTCCATCCCGGTCATGCCTTCTTACTCGGGCTGTGCTTCATTGCTGGAGTCGCCCCTTTCCGCTGAGATAGCAGCAGTCGGCAGCCACGTTTAGTCAGACTTTTCAATGAGAGGATGTTTAAAATAGGCGTGCCAGGCTCCGCTAAGGTCCCCGGATGAAAGAGAGTGTAAGACAAATCCAATCCCTTTGTAAATAAATGCAGTGCAGATTTATCAAAGGGCCAATTTCCTCTGCATTTTATCCCCCTAAAAATGCCTAAGCATAAATGGGACCTTCTGGGAAATCACGCCACGGCGGTAAGTGATTGATGGTGTCAGCCGATGCTCCCAGAGAAGGGCGGTATGAATTAGAATCCATGCTTAGACAATTTTTCTCACAATACCAAATCATTCTTTTTGCCTTTGAGGATGAAAACCATCTTATTTTATTTTGAGCCTTTAACTTCAAAAGTGTTGGGAGAAAGATATGCAGATTCTCAGTGGGTTTACAAAAAGGTGAAGAGGAATTCCCAACACTTCCAAGGCAAAATTATATATACACCCTGCCCACACCTCAAGCCGCTTTCCTGCTAACTCCTTCGTGATCTTGGCTGCAGGGAATGATCGCATCCCACAAGTCATAATAAAAGGAGAAGCGACAGCGTGGAGGAGGGAACTGACACGGGAGATGGGGGAGGGACACTGTGTGCGTTGCAGTTCATGTCAGGAAGTCGACACAGCGTGTGCTCACCGGTCCACTGGACTGCATTGTCTCTTGCTCCCACATTACCACACACACACACACACACACACACACACACACATGTCCTGCACCCAGATCCAGACACTGAGCACTTGACCTATCACCCTCAGTCTGCTTGAATTCTTCTGGAATTCTGCCCCTTCCACATCTACCCTGCCTCATCTCCCGAGAACCACTCCCCTGCTTCTGGCAGCTGTAAGTTCAATTCTCTAGAGTTTTATATACAGGCCACATTTTATATACTATTTTGTCTTTTTCATCGTGTTTAGTTTTTGCATTGTCAATATCATTGACTATGAAACCTATTTTGTCCCTCCTACCCGGCTCTGTCTCTAATAGGCATGACAGCTTCAGACCTGTTATTTAGTTTTTTCAATGGCCTTTATTGTTAGAGTGGTTGTAGATTCACAGGAGAAGTGAGTGGAAGGTACGGAGAGCGCCCTCCATCACCTGCCTCCGTACACACGAGTACAGTCTCCTCTGCTCCTAGTGTTATACGCTGGAACCTTATACTTTTGTGACCGTTCACAAATCTCCATTGACACGTTACCACCCAAGGTCCAGAGTTTACACTGCAGTTCACGCTCAGTGTTCTAAGAGTCTATGTGACGACATGTATCCACCATTAAACTAACTTACAGAGTCGTTGTTCAGTCCTAAAATCCTCCATGCTCACACCCCCTAGCTCTTGGCAACCGCTGAACATCTTGGTCTCTTTGTTACGTTGTCTTTCCTGCTTATCAGCAGTACTGAGTCACAGTGTCCACTGCTTCGGTGTCCCGGCTTATTTTTCCAATCACATACTGAAGACATCTTGATTGCTCCCAAGTCTTAGACATTATGAAAAGGCTCCTCCAGCCATCCACACACAGGTAGACAGACAGCAAGGAGTTCACTGGTTACAGCGCACGGAGGAGGATGCAGACTGTCCTCCAGAGTGGCTGGACCAACTCTGTGTTCAACAGATGCAGTAGAAAAGGAGAGTAGCCACTGCTGCGCACTCTCCTAGGACCCGGGTGGCACCGACGCTGTGACTGCTGGTTGTCCTACTGGTGTGTAGTGGCATCAGTTTAGTACATAACTCCCCACTGAGGTAAGGTGTCCAGCTTCTTTTCTTGTCTCTATTCGCACAGCATGGCTTCTTTGTGAGAAGTCTGTCCAGGTCCTTTTTTCATTTTAAAATCAACTTATTTTTTTCTTACCATTAATCTTTTTAATTGTTGAAATTGAACATTTTGCCTAACCATCATTTATTGCATACGATTTTGCAAATGCTTTTTCATAGTCTCAGGCTCGTCTTATCTTTTACTTCACCATGTCCTTCACAGAGAGGAGGTTTCTGTTTTGTTTTGTTTCAAGGAAGACTAGTTTATCCATTTTCCCCCTCACAGACTCTGTCTTCAGTGTATCTCAAATGTCGCCTCCATGCCCAAAGTCACTGAGGTTTTCCCCAATGTTTACTTTTTAGCGTTCTATATTTTTCAGTGTACTTAGGACTATAATTACTTTGACTAAACTTCTGCATAAATATTTAAGATGCGTCTGATTTTTTTGTTTTTTGTTTCTGGCCTGGATGTCTACATATTCCAGTTCTATTTACTAAAGAGATAACATTTTCGCAGCGTTGCCTTTGCCCATGTGTCAAAGGTCCCTTGACTATTTACAGGTCTGTCCTAGAATCTCTGCTCCATTTTATTGAACTATTTCTTGTGGCGATCAGAGAGTACACAATGTCTATTACAGTCTAAGAGATTGGAACTTTTGCTGGACCTCACAGCCAAAGTTAAAAATGCACCTAGAAGTCACTTAAGATTCAATACTATGTGCCAGCTGTTTGTCTAACTTGCCTTTAAGAGAACAATGTAGCAATCAACCTCAGTTGCCTCCAATTTCCCATGTAATCAACTTTTAAAACTTAACCTAATGCATAGCTGTAACTTTAAGTTTCATATTCTTCAATGTCCCCGATCTGAAGGAAATTCACATGTGTTTGCATGTATGTTATCATAACCATTTTCTGGAAATGGCAAGTAGGCTAAAAGCAGTCTTAGAAAATGAATATCCACCATAAATATTGAATGCAACACACAGATATTGCTTGGTAAACAATGATGTTTGTAACACTGTTTGCTGTTTGAGTCAGCTGGGGCCAGTTGGAAGCTACGACTCAATTCCTTGTAAAATTCTGTAAAAGATTTCTGTTAAGTATCCCTCATTCCTTCCCTAAGTGATGCTTTCTGTGCTATTCAATAAAAGAGAGAGCAAAGCCCTTTGTTAGGGAGACACACAGACTCAGAACACAGCGTGGACACACAGGGATGGGACAGGAGCAGATTCACCAGAGAGCCTTCAGGCAGACACAGATTCAGACTCATGCAACAGACAGGCAGCAAAGATGGAGGACACAGCGAGAGGGAATAGAAAACTCAAATCTGGGCTCACTCTTGGTTACATGACACCATAGGGAAGCACTTGGATTTCGTTCCTTAATTGTTATTGCTATTGGTGTTATTGTGACTAGGAGTAGTGTATTATTGATGTGTTTAAACCTAACATAATTCCTGTATTCTTTTTGCTATGTCATACTTTTGATTGTTTCAGCTCTATAGTAAGTCTTAAAATTGTGTAGTTTCAGTCTCTGACTTGGTTCTCTTTCAGCAGTTTGAATTATTTGTTCCTTCATATAGACTCCAGAGCAAGGTGGCTGATGCTTATAGGTGAATTCACTGGGAGTTTGACTGTGGTTGCATTTTAATCTGCAGATCAAGTCTGGAGTAACAGTCATTGGAAACATCGAATCTTCTCATCCTTAGCCATGGGGCATTCATTTATCTAGTTTTATTTCTTTCATAAATTTTCTCACACTGGTTCTGTATAGATATTGTTAGATGTTGACTCAAATCTTTCATTTGGGGGTTGCTAACATAAATATTACCCATTGAATTGAAATATCTCTTGTTCATTGATCCACGTAGAAAAGCGATAGACTCTGTCATATTAACCTTGCATTCTGAAGCCTTCTGCACACCAGTTCTGATATTTCAATCTTAAGGATTTTCTATGCATACAGCCATGATATCCATGGATAATTTTGCTTCATTCTTCCATATTTATGCCTTGTCTCTTGTTGTCTTCTCACATGTACTATGTCTTACAGAAAAATGTTAAACATGAGTAGCAAGAAGGGAGCCTCATGTTTTGCTCCTGATGATGGTGAGATCATTCCCAGCTTCTCTCCATTAAGTATGATGTCAGGTCTTAGACATCTTCAAAAAATTAAGGAAGTTCCCCATCTTCGTCTGCATAGAGCTTTGTGTGTGTGTGTGTGTGTGTGTGTGTGTGTGTGTGTATACATATATCACAAATAGCTAGACTTTATCAGATCTTTTATCACACCTACTGATATCAAATGTCTTTTTCATTTATTTGTTCATTGCTGGATTATATTAGTTGATTTTTGAAATCTGAATAACCTTGCATACATGGGATAAAATCCCACTAGCTGTGCCTTATTATTTCAACATATTGTTAGGCTTCATTTAATAATATATTGCTAAGGCTTTCTCACCAGTGTTCAAGAGTTTTTGTCTATAGGTGTTTTCTTTTTAAAGTTTTTTTCTTGTGAAGGCTGTATCTGATTTTGTGTCCAGGTGATGCTGGCTTCACAGAGCCTGCCATTTCTTTAGAGCCCGCCTTCTGAAAGCAGCTGTAGATGACTGCTAGCTTGATGTCCTTAAATGGAACGTACCAAGGATGCTTGCTCTTTTGAAATGCTATTATCCCTTTACTCCAAATTATCTCTAAGTATAAGTATATTCAAAGGATCTTCTTTTTTCTTTTGAGAAGTTTACCAGCTGGTGCATTTCAAGTAATAATTGCATTTCATCAAGGTTACCAATACACTAAACATAGAGCTGTTTGCTGTATCCCTCTGTTTTGATTGTGATGTTCATGTGGCCTGTAGTGATGGCCTCTTCTCCCTTCTGATGTTTCTAATTCTGTACCTTCTTTTCTCTCCTCCATTATTTGGGCTAGGTCCTAATTGATTTGGTTGTCTTCTCAAAGAATCGGATTGTAATTTCATTCTTTTATTTTATTTACTGACTCTTAAATTTCATTGATTTTTGTTCTAAAGCTTCTCTTCTGCTTTTGAGGGTTTCCCCCTCTTTTCTAGATTACCAAGGAGAAATGCAGCTGCATGAGTCCAGGTCTTTGTTGCCCCTGACATATATATTTAGTGCTCCACATTTTCTTCTGGGGACTGCTTTTGTTGGGCCCACAAACAATGAAAAATTGTGCTTTCATTTTTATTTTGTTTACAATCACTCTTGAGATTCTTTCTTGTCCATATCTTATTTAGAACTTTCCCATTTACTTTCTAAGTATTTTAGAGTTTTTCCATTTATCTTTCTGTTATTTCTTTTTAATTCATTTACACTGAGGTCTAAGAGTACAGGTTACATGGTTTCTATTCTTTCAAGAACTGTGAAGGTATATTTTATGGGACAGAATGAATGTTCCCATGTTACCTTGAACAGATTATGTATTCTGTTGTGAGCTGGAGTGGTCTAAAGATGTCCATTACATGCAGTTGTTAGTTCTTTTGAATTCAAGGATGTCCTTACTGATTTTCTACATGATGAATCTGCTCATTTCTGGGAAGGAATCTTTATACATTTTCCTTTCAGATTTCTATTTTGTTTTTATGAACATTCCACACTGTGGTCCTTACTACATTCGAATAATTAGGCTGTCTCAAAATGTAGCTTACCATGGTAAATATCCCATGTTCACTTCAAAAGAATGGGTACCTGGCAACTGCTTGTTGGAACACTTTAAAAGTGTCGATTAGTTGGAGTTGATAGACAGTGTTGCCTAAGTTCCTGTTTCCGTGATTCCGCTTTTCAATTTATGTAAAGTCCCCTTTAGTAGGCATGCAGACATTAATGATGTTCTTGGTATGTCGACAAATAGTTTATTATGATGTTATTAGTTTTCTCACGATATTAATTACTTTGAAATATAGTGGTTTGTTATTAACCTCTCCAGTCTATATTGTTATAAAGATTATGTTAGAATAACACGTATTTTAATTCTTTTCACATTTAATATATTTGTATCTCTATAGTTAGAGTGAGTTGTGTTCCAAGTTAAAGTTGAGTCTTGTATTTTTATCCTAGATCATTTACATTTACCGTAGTTATTTATACATTTTGATTTAGACCTATATTTTATTACTTGTTTTCCATTTGTCCAATATATCATCTGTTCTTTTATCTTTTTTGGCTATTTTTGAGACTGCATTTTGTCTTCCTTCCTGGCTTGCCAGTTACAGTTTTTGTTCATTTAGTGATTTCTTTCAGGTGTGTGTTTCCTTTAGATGAGGGTTTGCATTTGACGCTCCATTGGTAACAAAAGGAGGCAAAGTGCTGGGAGCAATAGGTACTAGAAGGAGAGTTGTCCAAACTGGGGATTTTGTAAGCACTCTTCAGAAAATAGGGACAGTGGCCTGCTGCATATATCCACAAGACTGGATGTGTGCTGAGATGCTGCTACAGGGTGTCACGAGGCATAAGCTGACCCGTCCTCGCTGTCCTTGGGCAAAATAAGAACTTGAACTGAACAGTTCAGGGAAATTCTTAAATAAACCCCGCACCCACACCCACCCTCTGCTGTTGGGGGATGGGGGGGCAAGAATCAGAGATGGAGCCCTTGCTTCCTTGCTTGTATATGTATGGCCCACCTGCCCACCCTGCCCGCCCCTCCTCTGGCTGAGGGAAAGGAAGGCTGCATTCAGATCAAAGCCCCTGAAGTTCATTTGACTTTTCCTCCTCAGCTTCATGGTAGCTGAGGTGGGGAAACTGCAGGGTCTTTGCCTCTGTATCAGTTCTGATCTTCTTGGGATAAGAAAAGGAACTTCAAACACTAGAGTGAGAGGCGGGCTAGGAGATGGGAGGTGAAGAATGCAGGATTTCTGTTTGCTAAATTGGCTGAATGCCACACATGTGTCCGCAGCCACAGCACTAGAAAGACCCACAGGAAGCTAAGGTGATGCAGAAGAACAATGGAGCCCTGTTCACACAGTATCCTGACAACGACAGCACTCAGTTTAATTAAACATAGGATTGAATATTAAAACTTAGCTGTTTTTTGGTTTTGTTGTTTAATTTTTGTTTTAATACAGAATCTCATTAGCCCAGGCAGACCTGAACTCACTAGGTAGCCAAACCCTTCACTTGTAAGTTGCCTTACTTCCTTGGTAAGATGAGTCTTTCCACAACATGAATCTAATTCAACCTAACTCAACAACTTAGACAACGCTACTCTGCCCACACTCCCCAGACCCAAGTCCCCATAGTTTTCCACCCTCTTCGGGAACACGAGCTGACTCCCCGCTGTGGACTTCAAGTCTCACATCACATGGGGTAGCCTGACTGTTCTGCATTCCACTCCATGGCAGCCTTTCTCCTGCCTTACCCGGCAGGCTTCCCTCTGCCCCTCGGGGTCCTCAGCTCTGCTCTGCTCTGGCTGCTCCATTGTCGGGCTTGCACCTCCTGGGTCTCCACACGCGTGGGGGTTTGGTTAAGACTCATGAGCATCAGGCTTAAGGGCCCGGCAGACATGCCTGTCCTTGAAAGGCCACCCCGGGAGCACTTCCCGGGCGCGTGGCAGCTTCTCCGCTAGCTGATATGAGAAGATCGCTATTATCCTTGAACTGCCCCTCCCGCTGCCCCTCCCCCAGACTACAAGACCCAGCAAGGGTAGTGGCCTCTTCTGCTCATCACAAACTTCTTTAACTTATACAGTGACTGAGCGACTAATAAATGGGAAGCAAACTTCTCAGACACTGTCCAAACACTGTACATATTTAGCAGCGGAGCGGAAAATAGATGGTTAAAGAAAACCATCTTAATTCTGTCTGAGAACCACGTGCTGATGTGAAGATTTTATTAAATGTGAGAGGCGTCACTGGGAGAGTGTGGCACAGCAAGCAGCCATGTTGGAAGAGTGTGAAGGAAGAGTTTCACCCTGCCATCATAGAGCCCACCGCACTTCTTCTTCCTTTTTAAGAGCTTGGTGACAACACTCACCAGCAACTGCAATGGCATGCTCGGGTCAGGCAAGAAATCAAAGTGACTGCAAGAATCTCAGCATCCCTGGGAGTCATTTTATAGAGAGACACATGTCTGTAGGGGAAAAGCTGCCACTCTACTCCAAGAAGTAAAATATACTTTTCCAAATGTAGTTGAGACAAAAGAGAAAAGATAATGAAAATGAAATGGAAGTGGAAATCACTGATGAAAAGCCAGGCTTAATGGCCAAGAGTTCTGCAGGCTTTCTGAGCCCGCACTAATAGGTACCACTTAAGCCGTGGATGACAGAGTCATCAATTAGGTTTTATAGCAGAGCTGAGTGAGAAATCAATCAGCAAAATATTAGTGATCCATCTGCTCGTCACAACAAATTCTGGCAGACAACATTATTACCTTAATGATATGATACTGGAAGGGGGGAAGAGGGGAAAATAGCCTAGCATCTCCCAGAGGCATGAAAGATGGTCCAAATCAATTTGGATTTACAGCTACCCAGAGTTCTCTATAATAACCTCATTCCACAAACACTAAATTTTGAATACCTTTAAAAAAAGCCAGAACCAATATCCATCCAAAGTACCAGGTGCTCCGTTTATGTGCCGCTCTGAGAGAACTGAGCGGAAGGCTTTCTCAGTCGCAGCCAAGGTGTGGAAATTAGAGCTGGAGGTGCCTTTTCAGACGTCACGGGGGAAGTGTTTATAAGACGTCCCACACTCAGGCAAGGTGCTAAAATGAAAAGTGAAGTTCAACCTAAAAAATTACTAAGGGAGGTGAGGCGTAACCGGATTGTCTAAGACCGAACATTTTAGTTTGTTTCGAAGGGAAGTAAGGAGTTAAATTGCAAAGTTTACTGTGAGGATTCCAGTAAATTCTTCAGAGTTGCACGAGTCCATAAGTAAGAGAAAACGTAGATGGCCTCGTATGGGAACAGGTAGGAAAACACCCTTGACAGCTCTGTGTCCAGGACAGCTGCTCCTCATCCGGCAGCCCGACCCGCCCGCTTGTCTGCCTGCTTCTGCCACCCCCCCCCCACCTTGGCTCACCTATGAGAGCTGTGCAGGCCCTGACTGGTCTGGGCTCTTCGGGCACCTGTCAAAGAGGTACCTTTAGATGCTGGCTGCGAAACGGATGTTGAAGCCAAGGGCATACTACTCAATATTGATTAAATTCAAGAAAAACAACAACACTAAAACCTCTCACCAAATAGAAGTTTCGGCAGAAATCTGAACAAAGTTTGGGGATGAACGAGTCCTCAGCCAAAGCTGGGAGAGTGGAAGGTGTCCAGCTCAGTTCCTAGCCTGGGTCTGCTTCAGATTTCAAGTAAAATTCTGCATGGGACATCCCCCAGCTTAAAATACAAGGAGACAGGCAACAGGAACATAAGCATCAGAAAGAAATACAAATCCTGAAGTGAAGAAGCTGGCATCCTGACAGGAAGCCCACTGACGAACCCTCTCAGCACAGACAAGCCTGGCTAGGGCGGGGAAGGAGCAGAGGGAGCAGCCTCAGTAGCTGCAGCGTTTCTGTGGGTTCAAGAACAAAGCCAAGCTGTGTCAGGAGGCTCATGAAGGGGTCAGATGCTCTGCTGCCACCTGGAAGAGGCTCAGAAATTTGGAAATAAACACAGGAGAGAATAGAGATCAGAGTCACTCACCCCGGGAACACTAGACAGAGAGGTCCCACTCAGGAGGAAATGATTCTTCTTTCTAGAGATTTCAGCCACGGGAAATCCTTGCTACCATCAGCACCATATTCTTAAATAATTTAAGGCAGCTGAGGAGGGGAAACGATGTCGGTTTCCACAGAGAAGAGCAGCTGTAGTGGGGTGCGACACAGGGTGCGGGTGCAGAGGCATATCCGCTTGTCACACACACTGACGATGGAAGTCAGTCTGCGGCCGCACTGGGTGTGTGCAGCGAGGACTCTAGGTTATAACCAGCTGCACCTCTGGCTTGCTGCTCGTGAATTTAATTCTGTACGCCACCGATAATCCTCTTATGGTACTGTTGTTAAAGAAGGGGTGTTGACAGAATTCTTTTATCTGCTTCATCAAATCAGATTTTTATCTGTGAGTTGTACCAGTCGGGGGCTTCCGGGCCCTGGGATGTGCTGCTGTCCGGGGGAAGCTTGTTGGGCGGCATTCGTCATTATCCAGGAACGCCTGTGGCCGGAGGCACGGGCTGAACATGCTGGGTTGATACATTTACATTAATAATTCCCATGCCAGCCCAGAGCCCCACCCACCACCACACCTGGGTGTACACCCTGCCCTTCAGGGTCCTGTGGTCTAAAGACTGCTCTCATTTTCTTAGACTGTGGGGTTTCCTGTGGGCGCCAGCCCATGGCTGTGAGCGGTATCCCTCGAGCAGGAGGTGGACATTTCCTAGGGAGATTCATTTCACCTGTGGCCATTTACTTGAGATGGTCTCTGTCTGGTTCCTCTTCCCTTTCCTTCCCTCCTTCTCTCCCTCCTTCCCCTCCCCTTTCTCCACCCACAGCCAGGGCTTCGCTGTGTAGCCCAGGCTAGCCTTGAGCTTGTGTTTCTAGAGTGCTGGGATTACCAGCTTCTCTCACCATGCCTGGTCACTTATTCTTCATCATCATCATCATCATCATCATCATCATCATCATCATTATTATTCATAATTATGAGTAAATGTCTTCTAGCAGACAATTACATGTGCACAATACCCTTTTTGAATAAACCAGCTACTCACTGGTTTTACCATCCACTGAAGATCCCAGCCAAGGTCTGTGACTTATGGGACAACTGGCAAATTGAGATTTTCCAAATGCATCTTTCATTCTACATCTGGAATTATAGGAAAGGGAAGAGATCATGTAGCCATTTCATACACTTAGTAGGTTATATTGGTGTGGGTACATGGATTCTTGTTTTCCTCAGGATAAATCTTTTCATTGTAAATTCTATTCTGTATTTTGGTGCTAGCCCCAGCATCTTGGGGGGTGTATGCTTTCCCCGCTGTGCCCCATAGCCCACCATTCCTCTAAGAAGCTCCAGTGTTTTCAGTGGTAAAAATCTCAAACAAAACAAAACAATGGCAGAAAACGAACAAGACAAACCAAGCCCCAAGAGGTGAGTGCTGGAATTATTGCCCTTAGAGAGATGTCACCACGCAGACCCTCCTGGAAGTCAGAACTAGGAAACGCTATCTCTATGGCAACCCAGGCTCATGGGAGGATCGGGATCCTGTAAACCATCAAGCGCTTTAAGGGATCTCCACCCAAATCTCTGGAGAGAAATCGGGCGCTAGTCACTGGCAGCACTTTGCTTTTCTTTTAGAAATTTAGAGTAGTTAGAGTGCAAGGGGAAGGTTCTGGAAGCACAGTCCAGTCAGGGACCCTCCCAAACCTCTAGCTAAGTCCGCTTCTACAGCTGCTCTGGCGTTATCCTAGCGGGCGAGGTAGAGACCTCTGTCTTTACATCGTTTGGTCCCTTTCACGCCATGTTGTTCGCCTGAAACACCACGGTATACACTTCTTTCTATGTGTCATCTATTTTAGCTTTGTTTCTTCTGTCTTTCTTGAGTTATTTTCCAAAATAGATAACATTTATAAAGGCAAGATTAGACAAACAGAATTCCCCGGAGAAGAACCCCGCTCCTCAGCCAGAGGCTGCGGGGCTGGCCACCCCTCCTGCCATCCCGTCAGCCCCCGCACCCCACGCATTCCACTTTTCATGACTTGCCCTCTCCATCTGCTTTATAAAACTCGGCAGATCCACGGTGACTGGCTTGCTTTCCTCTAGGGGTGCAGCTGCTGGTTAGGAGGCCCCTTGCGACTTCCTAGCCAGACCCCCCAAAACAGTAGAGGCTCCCCTGGCTGGCTCGGAGAGACTCTCCCCATCCCACCTGGACCAGATAGCTGGCTGGCTCGTGTTTCTGCTCCTGTGTCTCTGTTTCCAGAGAACTTGGGCCGAGGGTCTCCTCTAAACCCTGATGGCACTCCCGAGGTGACTCGGTCTACCTTGAACCATCCCCGTTGGTGTTCCATCCTCAACACTCTACCCCCTCCACTGTGGGATAGTCCTGGCCGCTGTGTGGAGCCTCCACATCCCTAGTCAGGACGCTGTTCCACGGAGAGGAAAGGGAACGAAAGAGGGCTGAGCAGGAGGCCCGTGGGCCGCAGGAGGCAGGTGCTCAGTAGTTCATGCGCTTGCCAATGTAAGCAGCGAGTGCGTGGGTCAAAGGTCAGATCTCTAGAACTCACATAAAAGCCAGATGGGCACAGGTCTCAGGCTAGGAAGGCCTAGACAGGGGCTCCTGAGGTGGGCTGGGTAGCCAAACTGCGTGGGTGAGCTCTGGGTTCAGCTGAAGGCCCTGCCTCAGAGGTCACTGTGGGCAGTGACTGACGATGACTCAGGAGGTCAGCATACAGCCCACCACATGCGTACACACGTGTGCCCGTAAACACCCAAACGCACATTCACACATGCACGCCATACTCATGGGAAAACCAGGGGGAAGCGAATGAGCATTTCCTCCGTAAGCATCTCACTCTGACATCTGGTCCTCAGCTCTCTGGCTGAGTTGAGCTCCCAGCAGCTTCTCCTCACTCCCATACAATGAGACGCAAGGTGACCTGGCAATATAACTAAACAATCTGATCTGTGGCTGACCCATGAGTCTACCGAAGCCTTTCACCTTTTTCATAGCTGTGTAGTACTCTGTCGCGTGGTTGTAGTCTCTTGGGATTAGGCAGTTCCTTGTTCCTAGTGTTTGTCAACTAGGATTACCTTGTATTCGGTATGATGCTGTTAGACAGTAACACTTACGTTATTATAGAAAAACATACAGTATTTTGAGTAAACATGTAGCTGGATATAGAGATTCTTACAGTTGACCCTTCTAGTAAGCGGACACCAACTGCTCATGTGTACTGTCCAGTGTTCCCTAAACAGAGTGGTGGGTAGGAGTTTTTCTGATGTATCTCTCCTCTCCTGTGTGGCGAAGAGGGGCTCAAGTGAAATAAGAAGAGACATGAGTCACGGTGACCACAGAAGGGAGCCTAGCATGCAGCCCTGGACTCCGAGAAGAAACGCACAGACACCTCGGGGCTGTCGTGGCTGCCCCGAGGGCCAGCAGAGGCACAGCCTCGGTGTCACTAAAGGGCATCTGTAAGCTCCATCCTTACTCTGAAGCCTGCTTTCAGTGCCTTTCTCTTCCCATCGCCTCTCCCCCATCGCCTTTAACTGCTCACCCCGCTGCTGTCTGGAACGGAGGTAAATTGCCATGTATTCCGCAAGATGAGAATCACAAGGCTTGGGGGAGTTACTCAGATATGAAGGACACAGTGAAGGAAAGGCCTCGGGTAGGAAGACAGTGCGAGGAATGCGCACGTCTCATGGCCGGAAGCATGGACACGTCTATGTTACAATCCACACGGAGGGCCAAGGTCAGGAACGAAGTGTAAAGAGCACATTCACGGAAAGCCTGTGTCTACACAGGGGGTGTTCTCTCCGTGGAGATGGAAATCAATTTACTCTAAATTGACTGACATTCGTTTACACAAAACAGAACCTTTGTACGAGGGGATGTAAACTGACAAGACAAGCATTCATTCTGTGCTGGGAAAATGGGAAAGAACAGCTCAGAACTGCCGAGACAAAGGTCTCCATCTGGCATTTCAAATTTACTGATATTTTATGAAAGTCAGTTTTATGTTATAGTGCAATTTGCTGCCAAAGAAAATAAAAGGTGGGACTAATTCTTATATGAAAAGAGGCGAATCTGTGCCAAGGTGACACATCTGCTTCTCTGTGATTCTTCCTGCTAGCCACGGGCATCCCATGTGCGGTTCTGGCGCAAGTTAACGGGCTCAGCTCAGTGTACACGGGGCAGAGGAGCACTCCACACAAAGTGTGACTTCGCTCAGACCCACTTGCCTCCCCTTGGAAAGAAATACACTCTGTGAGGTGGACCCCGCTCTCCCGTCCTCTTTACAGAACCGCCCCTGTCCTTTCCTTCGGGTGTCAGGAGGCTGCTGTGGAAGGCTGACCTCCGGGTGGGGCCCGGCCTGGCCTTTTTAAACATCAGCAACTGCCATCCTTCCAAGGAGACCTATCTGAGAGTGGGCTCATCTCCTTCATGGAGTGGGGTGATGGGGCCCTGCATCCAGCCCCTCCCTGAGGACTTGTGGGCATTTGAGAGTTGATGGGAGAGAGAGAGAGAATGTCCATCAGTGGTGGACCCGTCCACAGGTTATCCGTGTTCTTTAGAACAATCCCTCGCCCGCTAAATAATCCAAACGAAACTCACTGATTCACCAAGACACACTCGGGCGAAACTGTTTCCTGTTTGTTTGTTTGTTTCTGTTGTGGGCGCCTTGTCTGGGGTAAGTAGACATCAGTTCGAGTCTCTTCACACACACAAATTACAAAACATTAAAAGTAAACTTTCTACGGAGCTGCTGTGACTTCTCCTGGCCAACCCTCTCCCTCTCCCATCAAGAAAAAAGTTAAGGGTTTAGTGTAGTGGCCAGTCTCTGGTTCACTGCTTGCGGGTTATAGCTGCCGAGTAGGTCACGTGGTCCGCCTGTGCTCTCTCTGGGGGCTTACGGCTTGTCTTCAGGACGCGCTGGCAGTACAGTGGCCCTCACTTCTCATTCAGCGGGAGGGCCTTCTGTTGACTGTGCTCTCGGTACATACAGTGAATTAGAGAGACAGGTGCGACAGACGTGCACCAAATACACCAATGGAGGCCACCACAAATCTACCACAGCACGAGTACTGTACATCGGTACACCGAAACTATGGCTCTTACCTGTGCTCAAAATTTTTCATTATTAGGCACAGGATTTTTTTTAATATTGAAGGTCACGGGATAATAATTTTATGTTTGAGCCTACGGTCTTATTCTGTTGAGCTTTGTCCCTCACCTTCAACCTCCAAATCCAAACAAGGCATGGCTCCACACGCCTGTGCTCCCAGTGCTCAGAAGTGGGGAAGGAGGTGATGGACTGGAGAGCAACCCAGGCTTCCGAGTGAGAGCCTGTCACAGACACAAATAAACAACAACAACAATTTAATTGCAGACAGTGGCTTACGCAACTTCGGTGTGGAGACGACTTAAGGAGTTATCTCCACACAGTATGAAAGAGTCTGTAGTCTGTGTTCACCAATGCCTTTGAAATCGAGCTGCTAGAAATGCTGGCTATGAGAGGAGATGCTCTGAGCCAGGCCTCGTTTCCACGTCTGTAAATGAGGAAGGCGACACTTGCCACACAGAGATCCTGCACAATTCAGCTCTTGAGACTATCAAGTGGGCAAGGTGCCCTGCAGACATCTGAGTCAAACACAGCGTGCGGGAAACACCGGTTCAGACACATGATAGGAAATCGCGCCTTCCCCTCAACCCTGAGCAATTCAACAATTAAAACCACAATTAAATATCTCGGAATGCCAGGGCGAAGCTCGCTGTGTAAGTCGGCGGGATAATCCCTCGTGCCAACGCCTGTTCTGCTCAGTGGACAACCAACAACTCCTGCATGTCTATCTAGTTAATTCAGATAATTTCTCCTCTGTGATAAAGGACCCATGGAGAAAACCAAATCCATCATTTTTTGAGGCTCTGTTCATCCCAGCAGGAGACTAGAGGGCCTTTCAGTCCGTGGTTAACTTTTCAGTCGCCAGGCCTTTCTTTTCTTTTTACTTTCTACTAGACAATTTGTACTCATCTTAAAATAAACTAACACCCAGCGTGGAAAGAGGAACCTGCAGAGAGAGCAGCTGCTGTCTCACTGTGCCCTGCTGGGGGACTGGTTGTCCATGCGACACACAGACGGCCCTGCAGCACAGACCTGGAATGGAGCAGGGGCCCTGGTAACTTCCGGAGGCAGGCAATCAGACTTGAGGCACAATGGCAAGAAGAAAACAGATGACAGTAGCTAATGCCTCAGTCTTTGGGAACATGGGTAAAAGCACTATTTAGCCAATGATGAGGAAAGCCATTTTCTAAGCTCCTGGAAGAGATTGCCTTATGAAATGTTAAAATGCTTTTTTTGTAAGTTATTTCCAGTCCTTAATGGTAAATAAACATCTATAATCTTGACAGATGCATAACGAGACCTGCTTTAGAAACACAACGTGAATGATTAACAATTAGTATGAAAAATTGTAAGGTGTAAACTGATCATTTCAGTGATTTATAAACTTGACCAAATTTTTGTAATTGTTCCTAATACTCCTTGCATATTGGGTGAGTTTTCCCCCTAAGACAACAATAGGCGCTCTCTACTGGGAGCTAGCTCATAAGCGAGAAGGGTCTGCATACCGAGATTACTGTGTAATGACGTCATCTCTAACCCTCATGTAAATACAACACGGTGCAATGACGTGTTGTGTTACCATGTCCCATAACTAGCCTTGCCGGTCTGCGTTCGCGCCATCCCATGCTTTGGTTATCACGGCACACTGAAACACGCATACTTTCGTGTGAAGCACTGTGTACCTCTGTCTAGGTGATGTGGTGATCAACTGTACTTAAAGTATCTGGTGGGTAGTATGACTTTTTAAGATGTACTATCAAGATACTTTCTGTCTGTTGGCAGATCCATGGTCACAAGTGCTAAAATTCCACTACTAAATACACTTTGATTAAAAAAAAATTAACATTGTGGAGATCAACAAGTGTTTTTCCTCTTCAGTTTCAAGTGCTAAGTCTCAGCCTACATCTCTTCCTTGTTTTTCTCCCTCCCCTTGGCCCTGGATGACTGGGTCCTTAATAACAGAATAATGAACACCGGTGTTATCCGCGCACCCAGAGAATCGCCAGCACTGTGTAAGACAACGTGGGCTCACGTGCTTAAAGAGCACTCGGAGGGGAATTGAAGTGTTTCCGCTCTGGCATGCCTCAGTGCGTCCTCAGACCTTAAGAGATGGATTGAAAGGTGCAGTTCAGAACGAGCTTCCCAGTCGCTCTGCGCACAGATCACTGGGATGATGTACTGTATGGCTCCCCCCAGAACACTTCGGGCTTATTGCTCTGATGTATAATTAATCTGCTGGGCAGTGATAGGATGGGGCTGGGGAGTGCTTCTGCAGCTTTAAGAGCTGGCGTGCAGATGGACGGCCCTTGGGAGTCCACTGTGCACGCTTTGCAGCAGGACAGACAGCCAGCCCGTGATGGTGGGGCCACACTGCCATGTGAGCTCATTTGCTCAAAATCAAGAGGTGCTTGTTCATCGGCCTGAAGAAGGGACACAAATGAAGTCCTCAAAGCGCGATCTTGTTTTCAAGAAGTCAGTGCTTACCTCAATGTTCTTTTTTAGGTATCATTAAAAAAATACCACACTCTATGAATATCGTGGTTTTGAGAAGAAAAAAATTTAAAGTGTTTAGGTTTGAATTTCAGGTGCAAGACTGCTTTATATGTGATGAAACTAGGAAAACGGAATTATTGCTTCATATGCTGTCCTGATGTAGGCTTTCACAACATTCCTATGCTTTAAAATTTGAAAATGTATCTGAAGGACAGTTTTCTTTGAGCTCTGTGGGAAAAAAAATGTACATTTTACATGTTGACTCATAAGAAAAGGAAATTAGACTTCCATGCTAAAATCACACTTACAGGACTAATGACTGGAAACCCTCAGGCAAAGGCTTTAGAATAACTTGCTCACACACACCCAAGGTCAGGTGCTACTTACAGAGGATGTCTTACGGGGCTAAATCCCTCTCACAACTCACGCATGGCCCTGCTGGGAATGGCTCCCTCTGGAACCTCCAGTACCATGCAAGCCCGCAGAATTATCAGTCGTAAGCCCTACTTAACTTGGGGCCTCCATTAGTGAGAATCAAAGTTTTAAATCCAATAGCCATCTTGTTTTGAGAACTAACTGTGAGCACCTCCAAGTCAAGTTCCATTTTTTGTTGTTTTTCTGCATGTGTGTCTTTGTGTAAATTTTAAGACAGACATATCTCACATTTTTGGCAAATATGTGTGAAATCACATCTCTCTGTACCATGTACCACTGGTTATTTATTTATTAGCTGTGTGCTGGCTGTGGGTCCTGTCATTTCAGCCTCAGATCTACAAAGCGACTCTGTTTCCTTTCCTGTGAAATACAGGAGGCCAGTCCTGTTAGGGTGTCAGTCAAGGCAACTCAGCCGCTCCCCTCTCTTGCTGCTTCTCTCCCTTGTCAACATTTTAACAGAATGTCATCAGTGGCTCCTGTGGTCGCCCTGCAGCCAAAGGCCTGGAGCGCTTTGAAAAACAGAAGCCATGGTCAGAGAGGGAGGTGTGGGCTGGAGGGGGAGACCTGAGGATGCAAACTACTGAGGCATTATGGGAGATGCTCGCAGCTCATCCTGGGAGAGCAGATGCAGCCTCCTGGTCTGCGCAGAAAGATTCCCTATCACCATGGCCACAAGCAGAGAAGTAGGTTCTCAGGCTGGATAGCCGGAAACCTGAACTTCGTGTTCTGAAGACCACCTGGACAATGTGGGGCATCACTTCCCCAGCTCCCCAAGAGTCTGCACCGGAATCTCCATGTCCATGGTGCCGGATGAGAAGCCATCTGTGGAGGTGTGTGCACAGTGTCTTCCAGGGCTCTCTATTATGTTTCCATCACTCCGTACTTGTAAACTGAGGCTGACGATACATGCCCACTCTGCTGGGACTCTTCACAGAGAATCAGAATTTGGGGTCTACAGTTCAGTGTTTCTCCCTCAGCTTTGTGAAAGCCTTTGACCTGAAGGCTGTGGGAGGTGGGGTGGGGTGGGGGTGGGGGGCACATCTCCATGCATTAGTAAACTCCAACTGTCAATCACCTTGAGAAAGAGATGCCTTCGTTATAAATGTCCTAAGGCCCAGTTTTATCAAGAGGTACACAAGCTACTTTGTTCAGAAATTTCTTTCACTGACAGTGAGGATCCACAAGGACGTTTTAGTGTGCACTCAGATGTCTCATTTATGTTTCGAATGCTTATAAAATTATGTTAAATAGTAATGACAACAAATAATTGCTAAATGCTGTTGTAGGCTCCACCACTGTGTACAGTCAAAAAATTTTCCACATTTTTACATCACAAGAAAATGACATATTGCTGGAAATCAAGATGAAGTCACCAGAGTTACTCTGCTGGAGACTGGTTTTGCTATTTCTACAATAATCAAAGTTCTCATCTTCAGGGTCTCCACAGTTTACGTGAATGCATTTTAAGATTTTATTTTATTATTTTAATAGTTGTGTGCACGTGTGTGCATGTGTGTCCGTGCGTGCATGCGTGTGTGCCTGCCTGCCTGCTTGCCTACAGTGCTAGTCTGCTTGTGTGAGTGCGTGTGTTGGGTCTGTGCACCTGGGTGCAGTACCCATGGAAGCCAGAAGAGGGCATCTGATCCCCTGGAGCTGGAGTTACAGGTGTTTGAGATGGGTGATGTGGTTTCTGGGATCCAATCTCGGGTCTTCTAGGAGACCAGCAAGAACTCTGGCTGCTGAGCTCTCTCTCCAGCCCTCTGAATTCATCTGAAGAGGCTCATGTTTTTAAATACTCTCACATGCTCACAATTTCTGAGGGTTAGTCTTGGTTACCAACTTCCCAGCACATCGGTGAGACGTACATACTTCTGGGAGTGTCTTCTAAGGTTCTTCCACAGAACAAAGACCCAGAGTAAATGTGGGCTGCACCACCATCTGGCCTAGGGGGCTGGGCTGAATAAAGGCAGGGAAGGAGAAAGCCAGCTTCAGTGCTGGCACTCCCATCACGAGACAAAATAAATCCTTTCTCACAAATTGCTTCTTGGCAGATTCTTATTCTCAGCCCAGAGAAAGGTAACAAGTTCACAATTCTCTATTACATTTGGTTTGACATGTTTCATGTTACTCTGGTCATTTATCCTCCGGAAAATTCTTTCCCTCTTGATTAATTTTCAGTTCTGTCCTAGTATGATGAACCCTCCTGTGTTCTTGTGTAGAAATGCACCCCTCCCCATGCATAGCTGGATAAGGAATACTTTTGCCCTATGGAGAAAGACAAATGATTAAGTTATGCAAGAGTCAGTCAAGTTGTTATGTCTGCTAAGCCTTCCTGGCCATGCCAATTAGCCAACCCCATGTTTGCACAGCATTTCACACAGGACTATGCTATTACACCCAGTATAACTTTTCCAGTGACGCCAGAGGACAAAGTGCCGGAACTGTGTTTCTATAATCCCAGACCTCACTGTAGTTGACCATCTAGATCCCAGATTCTTAAATTGAGGGCTGGGGAAGTGGTCGTGCCTGGTGCTGAACAATGTGGCCATGGTAAAAGGTTTCTGAATGTGCAATACCAATTCAAAGTCAAACATGTAAAGAGTTCAGCATGCTCCTGGCTGCGCTCCTGGTGCACTGTGCAACTTCAGTGCGGCCTTGATTCTGAACACACAAAATGCACGCTTCGCACAGTACCTGTGGTCACAGCACACAGTGCCTAGGAATGCTGCCTGAAACACCTGCAGCCAGACTCCAGGCTATTCTGTGCTAGCGACTACAATGCCTTTACTGTACGTACGCTGCTCTTAGAGACAACAATGACTTTCTAGCACCCTCGCCATCCCCCAGCATGTAAGAATGAGACAGACACGGCTTTGGATTGCACTGTGTTAGGATGGTTAGCTTCAAAATTGCTGTTTGAGTTGATGACTTGAATCTTGGCTTGAGTTGGGGACACATTTCCAGCAACTTCTGAAATGACCAAGATTTAATTCTTTATACAAAGTACACAAGCACATCTTTCTCATTAGTATGCAAATTTGATTACCTCGTAAATAAATGGTACAATTACATGTATACCAAGTAATTATTGTAAATTTTCTTATGTCATATTGTCAGTGAATTCTTGGTTGTCACATTGGATTCCTGTCAGGATATGCCTGGTGTTGTATGAGAATCTTGAGAAGAAAGGTTGATAAGCGGGAAGTTCTTAAGAAGGGCTTTTGTAGATTGCACAGTGAGATGTTGAGATGGGACTGAGGGTGAGGAGCAGGGGGCGAGATGCAGGAGGGGGTGAAGGTGACCCAGTGTGGTGTGGCAGCCCTCCCATCACATAAAAAATGAACTCTGACAATCCCTCTGACCCAGATGCTGAATAGTAAAGTATTTGGAAACAAGGGGTGGCGGCGTCATTAAGTTTCCCAGAAGTTTTGAGGAGTCTACGGTGCTCTTTCTGTGCTCCACGGTATGGTATAAGATTTGGTTGCTTATTGTTGTGTTCTGTCTAAAGCCTGACTCTACAGTGAGCTGTTGTTTTAACCTGCTAGGCAGGAGCAAGCGGGAACAATTGCTACTTTTAAAATTGTTATCAGTTTTGTATCTCCTTCAAGGTGAAGCCTTCAATTCCCTTTGAAATAAGGATGCAGTGTTTTGAGTCAAGCCACCAAAATGGACATTTTAGTTAACAGCAAATGAAAGCCAAGTGCCTGCTCTGAAACAGAGCTTTGGGGCCCTGTGGAGGTGGGAGCTGCGGGGTGCAGCTTTGCAGATTATCTCTCTTTTGAAGCAGAAAGCCCCGGGCCCCAGATGCTGTGTGCTCCTGTGGAGATGGGCCTGGAGACTTCTGGACACAGAAGACTTCCTTTAGGAAATAAGCTGCTTCGTTGCGTGGCCCTTTGGGATGACAGGTATTGCTGCTGGAGGGCCTTGGGTAAGATACCAGACAGTGAACTGAAGGAGGGCGATGGTACCCAGGTACCAAGGAGCCCAGCATTTCTGCAGCATCCGCTCAGGGGAATGGCTAGCTTCACATGGGCTGTCATTAGCAAGGCCAGGAGAGGGACCTCTGCTGAAGAGGGGTGAAGTGACCAGTGTCAGCTCTCAGAGAGTGGCTGGCAAGGAAAGGAACACAGCAGAGGCATTGTGAGGCCAAAAGAAGACGGGAGCTGGAAGGCGCGTTGTGCCAGCTCTTTGGAGAGTCTCCCAGATAATTACTATTATGATGCTTAGGGTGAATTTATAAATGATTGGACAGATACTTATTTGCATAAAAGCCTGTGCTACACATGAATTATAAGGAAGACACCATGTAACGTAGTTCAATGCATGATCTGTATTTCAAGAGCCTCATGTACTTTATGTCTGTGTGCCTTCTTATCTCATAGTATGTCCATCGTGTCCCTAGTATGCATGTCTGCTGCTTTCATCTTTAATAAGTGGTACAATTACATGTATGTAATTGCTCAATACGTGATATGTAACGTGAGAAAGAATCCCAAAGACCACCTAACCCTAGAATACCATCTTGGCTCTTTAAAGGCAGAGTGGGAAGCCGGGTTTCTGAAGTCTGGTCATCCCCACGGGCTCTATAGTAGTTAAATATTTCTAATTGGGCTTTAATCAAGAAAGCCTTTCCTGTTCAGAGCTTATCAGAAACCCAGCTTGCAGCTTTTCGGAAACTATTAATTACCCGCCGAAAGCGCGTTCCCCCTCCTTTACGTGCTTGCTGCTGCTCTGCTCCTGCTTCTTCTAGGGCCTGTGCTGCTTTCTCTGTATCGAGAATCCTGTCTGCACAGAACACGTTTGCTGAACATGCAAACCAATGAGGTCTATATAAAATGGTCATTCTGTAACATGTGACCGAGTGCCACAAAACATTACATTCCCACAAGGAAACGGCCTTGGTGTGGCTGGCTTTAAGTGAACTGATAGGACATAGACTAGATCTTATTGGAAATGCACTAGTGTTTGAAAATTATGAAAAATTGTAATAAAAAGCATTTAAAGCTATATATAATAGCAGCCTCTCCTAATGTTATTAGGTGGTTTAATATTGAAAGCTAAATGTAGACAAGGTTTGGCAAGTACCAGATATGTGTTACCAATGCCAGTCTCGCTGCTGTGGCCAAATAGCCGACCAGACACAACTCAAGGGTGGAAGGGGATATTTTGATGCCAAGTTTGATAGCTGGAGATCGCCCGTCATGGCAGAAAGTCATGGTTCAGTGTGGAGGGAACCAGCCTTTCCCACAAATGGGTTCACGGAAACTCCACGCAGGAGGGAGTACGAGTGCAGGAAGCATGAAGAATGACAAACGAACAGGGTAGTTTGTTCTTTTATGGGACCCGAGGAAATGACACGCACTATCGCGCTTTGAAAATGACACGTGGAACACGCTTTAGAACAAAAACGCAGGAGCGTGTTTAATAGGGGAATTAACAGCATACATACTAAGAAAAGAGAGGGGCAAGAGAGAGACTGACAATGCAGTGTGCCTTGTCAGTGGAAAATCACACCAAGAAGAGAAGGAGGGAGAGACTTACAACATACATTACCAGGGAAAGGGCCACACCAGAAAGAGAGAGAATTGCTCTGGCCAGAGGTTTAAAAAGCCAAATACGGTTTTTTGGTATGCAGATGTTGCTCAGGCCTTCAGAGGAACTGGTTTCATATGTAGATGTAGTCACGCCCAGGGGGGAGGAGCCAGGTGTCCTTCCTCCTGCAGACTTACAAACTTTGAGGTTATCTTGTTTTGCTAAGAAAGAACATTTGACTTAATACTGTTAGCTGAATAATATCTCCGTCTGCCCCAACCAGAGCAGAGTGCCATGTAGGCAAAGAGGGTTTTTATTTTACAGTTTTTAGCTGTTTGGTGTGTATTTAGTTTTTCTCTCTCTAGGCTCCTTTTGCTTCTATCTGTTACTATCGATATGGATAGGTAGCTTTACACATGCCAGGACTTAGAAGCCTGCAAGATATTTTACAAAGACAATTACTTTTGAGTAAAAAATGGTCGCTTCTCCTTCTCAGCTAACACCGGCCAGCTAAGGTATCACTAGGCCATGCAGACATAATGAAAGACTTTTGTCGCCATTACAGCAAAGGGCAGGAAGGAGCAGAATGGCTGGTAAGCCTAAGTTCCCCACTGGGGAGCCTAGAAAGGCATGGTTCAGCAGAGGCTGGTCACGCTGTGTCTATAGTCAGACAGCAGAGAGCACACAGGAAGTAGAGGGAGGGTGTGAAAGCTCAGGTCCCCCACCCACAGAGAGCATCTTCTTCCAGGAGGCTCCACCTTCCCAAAGTCCCAAACAGTAGGTAGCTTGGGGCCAAGTGTTCTGTGGGGGACACGTCACACAGCATCAACCAATACAATGCTTTATGCTGACCACATGACACGGTGCCCCAAACAACTCTCACTGACATTCCATCACCCCCTATTTAAAGTGAAGACGTCAAGACTATGCTTAAGGGCCCACGGCTAGTAGCATTAGGATCATTATTAATACTTGGGTTTTTCGTCGCCCGAATAACTTTTTTAGAATTTTATTAGCGTATGTGCACTGAACAAAATAACGGGCTTCATTCTGACATTCTCATGCATGTGTATTCTCGTCCCTCCTCCTTAGTGAAGCCTCTACTCTAGTGTCAGTTTGTTTTTAGATTCCACATCTGAGCAGAAGCATGAGTATCTACAGTCCGCCCACTCTCCGTCTAAGGGCTAAGGACGGGGTTTTGCTCAGGGAGGAATGCTCTGCTGCATGTCCTTGTGGACAGCGCCTCAGCCAACTCTGCAGTACTGTGAGCGGGCCACAGTGGACATGGGCGGAGCTTCCTCACAGTAAGCTGGCTTTCGTAACTCCGAGTGAGGAGCACCTTCTTCTCTTTAGTAAATCCGTCCACAGAGCCACAGGGTGATGAAAAGCACGTTCGTGAATTATTAACTTCATCCATTTTGACTACAGCTCTTGTTCAAAGGCCTCACATATTTAAGAGAATTATAGAATACTGCTTGGGTATCCTGGATAGAAGGAAGTATTAGGTTTAGAAGAATTATTAATGCTAAAGAACCCTGCAGTACTCATTTTGTTAATATTTAATTTTCCCTATGAAAGAGATAACTCAAATAGAATAACTTTAGAAACTATTTTCACACTGATTTAACATTTTTTACTCAAATTGAACCTAACCTCACATTTGTCAGTAGGAGAATAGTTTTCTCAGTTTGTCCTAGAAACTCTATCTTGTCACTTAAGGAAAAATACAGCCCACTAAGGGACATTAACTTCCAGTCAACTCAGAGTACCAGCATACCAGCCAACACTGGTGTCCACTATGTACATAATAAAGAGACAGAAAGATAATTTTAGGGGCACACACAGAGTTTTTCCAAATACGGTCAGCAATTTTAAAACTAGGTACACTTTACTGCTGTGTAATCTGCAATTAAATTATATTCTCTCTTAACTATGTTTTTCTATGACAACGTACCTCAACCAAAGCAAAAGCAAGCTCATCTAATTCATGTTTTAAATTTATAAACCATTCCAGGAGCATGTGGAAATACGGAACTGCGTGATCTGCAAAGAGAAAGCGAGAGCATTTTGGAGGACTTATGCAGCAGACACTGGTATGTTAGCACACGTTCTGTGCTAAGGGTCAAGACAGAGGGGTCTGGAGCAGAAGTAAGTGAGCGGCACGCAATGGACTCTAGATGTAAGCGCACAGAGTTGGTATAATATACACACAGGAGTTATTTCAAGTCTAGGGAGATACGCTTTACTCGACAGATAATACAGAAAAAGCAATTTGTGAACTTTGTGTGGAGAAAGAAATAAAATCTAATTCATACAAATCCCTTCACACTAAAATAAGAGAAATGTGGATCAAATATTTAGGTGTCTTAAAAAGTTAAGCTATGAATAACCAGGGGAGACTTTGTTAAAGATCTTCAGTGACCTTGAGTGAAAAGAAAATCCCAGTGAACTGGACAGGCTCACACGGCAAAGCCCTAGAAAGTACTTGCTCTAGTTACATCAGGATTTAGGGCCCATGTACTTATAAAACACCATACAAAGGCTGTATACTATGTTACTTTCTGGTAAAAAATATTTTAGCCTAAATGACACATCAAGGGCAACAATAATAAATGTTTATCTACGGCCAAGGGTAAAAGTCCTTGCCCTGCTCCCAAGCCTGGTAACTGAGTCTGGATTGCTGGAATCCACGTAAAGCCACTCCAGGTGAGGCAGGAACAGGAGAACACACTTTCTCTGAAGCATATGAACCAGTCAGCCTAAAGAACACAGCACAGAGGCCAAATAGGAGAGAGCCTGCCACAGGCAGGACAAAAGGGGACAATGGGCTCTCGAGACTGCTCTCTGACCTCGGCAGGTATACCTTGGGATGTGTGTGCCTGCACTCACATACATGCAACTCAAACATACACACAGCCAATACACATACACAAACATACAGACACACACACACACACAATTTTATAGAGACAGACCCTGAGGAGATCACCAATGTACTGTCTGTGCAGTAGATGCAGTCAGCCCCCACGCTTAGCAGTTGTTCACTCTTCACACAGAACAAGCAGGAGCCACCACTGGTAGTACCATGTAGACCTTCACATCTTGGTAAGTGAATTGAAATAATACATGAAGCAAAAACACGCATTTTAAAAAAATAGTTGAGCATCAAACCCATTTTAGTGTCTGTTTATGGACACACACACACAAACATACCTTGAAAACAGACTGAAAAATGTAAGTTCAGTGTTTAGAGTGATTATTGTCAGATATTTTGATTTAAATGAGTTTTACAATTTTACATTCTATTTAAAAGTAAATAAACTATTTGTTTTCAAGAAACACAATGTCCTTATGATCAGAAAATGAAATATTTACTATGAAAATAAAATAAGTAACAATGGAGAATGATGACTCTAAATTACACTTCCCATGCGACATTTTAAAATGTGTGGTATCAGGGCTGGAGAGGTGGCTTGGCAGCTAGGGGCACTTGCTGTTCTTTCAGAGGACCCTGGTTCTGTTCCCAGTACCCACAGCAGATATTCACAACTATTTACAACTCCTCATTCTGGCCTCCATGGCTACTGCACACACGCAGTATGCATACACACTCTCATATACACATAGAATACGTATTTTGCAAGGGGCATTCATATCTCTGTTGCCATCAGTCTCTGAGGATCAGAACAAGAGTATTACAGGTATGTCCAGCACGCCCATCCGTGGGCCACAAGCATCCCTGGGTAGCTGTAAATACGGACCAACACAGCTGTAGATGGCAATGACAACTCTCAAGTTCAAAGGCTGGATACCCGTGGTGAGTCAAGTTCCTTGGGCTCCCTGGCCCAGCCCTTGCATGGAAGATTCATATTAAGCTTTTCCTTTGTAAAAATGCGACTGCTATGAAGTAAGCCATTCCATAAAGCCATGCATGGCTATGTCACTGACAAGTGACCTGACAAATAATTTATAAGATCTAGGAGCCCAGTAATAACCTAACAGATGTGAAGCGGCTAGAGCAGACGAGAACGTGATGATAATTGCTCAGGTGTGTCCTGCACATGGCCTGCGGGAGGGTCGACTCATACCGTGTCGATTTGACACTATCTCAAGTAAAGGCACAGTCGGGACACTTCTCGACTATCCACCCAAAGTCTACACACTTCTATGCTGATGCCCTTAACCACCAAATCACTGTCTGATTTCTAATTTTCCCCACTGTCTGTGAAGCTGTCACACACTAGTGTGGAGGGAACCAGCCTTTCCCACAAATGGGTTCATGGAAACTCCACGCAGGAGGGAGTACGAGCGCAGGAAGCATGAAGAATGACAAACGAACAGTGAAGTTCGTTCTTTTATGGGACCCGAGGAAATGACACGCACTATCGCGCTTTAAAATGACACGTGGAACACGCTTTAGAACAAAAACGCAGGAGCGTGTTTAATAGGGGAATTAACAGCATACATACTAAGAAAAGAGAGGGGCAAGAGAGAGACTGACAATGCAGTGTGCCTTGTCAGTGGAAAATCACACCAAGAAGAGAAGGAGGGAGAGACTTACAACATACATTACCAGGGAAAGGGCCACACCAGAAAGAGAGAGAATTGCTCTGGCCAGAGGTTTAAAAAGCCAAATACGGTTTTTTGGTATGCAGATGTTGCTCAGGCCTTCAGAGGAACTGGTTTCATATGTAGATGTAGTCACGCCCAGGGGGAGGAGCCAGGTGTCCTTCCTCCTGCAGACTTACAAACTTTGAGGTTATCTTGTTTTGCTAAGAAAGAACATTTGACTTAATACTGTTAGCTGAATAATATCTCCGTCTGCCCCAACCAGAGCAGAGTGCCATGTAGGCAAAGAGGGTTTTTATTTTACAGTTTTTAGCTGTTTGGTGTGTATTTAGTTTTTCTCTCTCTAGGCTCCTTTTGCTTCTATCTGTTACTATCGATATGGATAGGTAGCTTTACACATGCCAGGACTTAGAAGCCTGCAAGATATTTTACAAAGACAATTACTTTTGAGTAAAAAATGGTCGCTTCTCCTTCTCAGCTAACACCGGCCAGCTAAGGTATCACTAGGCCATGCAGGCATAAGGAAAGACTTTTGTTGCCATTACAGCAAAGGGGAAGAAGGGGCAGAATGGCTGGTAAGCCGAAGTTCCCTGCTGGGGAGCCTGGAACCTTGTCCACAGACTTCAACCTCAGTGCCAGGGTATTGGGGCTCCAGCACACTAGCACTGAAATGGGCAAACAGGCAAACAGAGAACGGTTTCTGTCATAGAGTGCTTAATCCTCTGTGCAGTTGGGTGTCACAAAGAGCACTATGGAAGGCTCCATAGTCATCTGTTGGTGTGTGAAAGATACCTGCAGTGTTACTTCTGTGGTGTGTGTGTGTGTGTGTGTGTGTGTGTGTGTGCGCACGTGCACACGTGCGTGCACACGCGCTCAGTGTTCCGAGTACCAGGTTTACCACGTATTAGACCGTATTCACCCCTCCCATCCTCCCTCCTCTTCACCCCTACCTGACTTCCAGCCTCCTTCCTCTTGTTCTTTTGCATAACACATACATTCCGCATAGACACATGCTGTGTGTATCTATACACAATCTAAGATCCACAAATGAAAGAAAACGTGGTGTTTGTCTTCTTGTGTCTGGTTTATTTTGTTTAATAGACCTCCAGTCCCATCCATTTCCATGCAAACAGCATAATTTCCTTCTCCTTTATGGCTGACTAAAACTCCATTGTGTATATAGACCACATTTTCTATATCTGTTTATCTGCTGATGGGCACCTAGGGTGATTGTGCAAGTTGGTTATTGTCCTCAGCCCTTAAAAAAAATCATTTAACAGCAAATTTGCAATTTCGGCAGGATTTGGTGGGGACTGCTTATCTTTGCTCTACTTAGAAACAGCCAAGGAGGCTCAAAAATGGGCATTGGAATTGCTGAAACCTTATTTGTGCATATAAATGGCAGCTGTTAGTGGTGGGACTCTAACTGCAGGGAGAGGCATGGGGCTCCTTAGTCATCTCCCCCAGGGGAGTTATCTCTCCATGCAGCCACTCCAGAGTAACCTTATTAAAAAAAAATTCAATCTTGCTTTTGAGAATTTCATATTTCGGTTTTCTACTTACATCATTTTCCCCTCTGTGTCTCCCTCACTCCCTCGCAAATTTATGGCTTCATATTGAACTATTATTGTCACATACACACACATGCACATAAACTTATACATACAACCCGAGTCTCTTTGGTGTTGCTCATGTGTATATGTCCTGCAGGCAAATTTAAAAACCAGAGTGCCATGATGGGCACCTGGTTAGTTTTGGTCAATTAAGTCCATTAAGTTGGGAGCTGTTCAAGGGATGTAGGGATGTAGGGACGAAGGAGCAGGGGGGCAAAAGCAGAAGAGAGCTAGACCCCAGGGTACAAGGTCAGAAATCAGGCTCACTCTCCACAAATGGAGCTCGGCATGCTGGCTAACTTAGGGGCCTCCCTCTCCAAACGCCGAGGGCTCGTCGCTCCGAGCGTGTGGTACTGTGCTCAGGCTCCTAGTGAGTCCTGCCAGCACCGGCCTGTCTTGTCAGCTCATCCTCAGCCACACAGCATTTCTCAGGAGAGGGAGCAGTGTCCCCTCAGCCCCTAAACACTCGCCATTGTAGCTTTCCATGTTTCTCTCTCTCACCGTCTGTTTAAACTGACCGCGGCTTTGCCATTCAGAAGTGTTTCCATCATGGTTTCGGTTTCACCCTGCACTGTATTTTGATGGGCTTCTGTAACACCTGTGACAGAATTTTGAGGAAGTGCTCTGGCTGCCGAGTTTGGGAAGGCAAGGAGGCAAATACAGACAGACGAGACATAAAAGGCATGTCATGCTTCCAGTGGCACTTGGTAACTTACACTAGCCAATCATATATCCTGACTTGTTCTCATCGTGACCTTGCGGTATTAAAGCTAAGCTTTGGGTCTGACAACCGCTCTGTACTTCAGTCTCATGGGTCACAGAGTTCATCTGGACCCCAAAGTATGGCTGAACAGTCTGGTCTCCATGACAGCAGCAGCATCACTAGGAAGCCATGATGCTCCACTCCAGTGCAGGGAGCTTTTATGGCTCTGTTCTTAGGGAGGAGATTGTCTGCATAATCACTACTCATAATTAACCTCACAAGGCCTTCCTCTCTGCTTTTATTCAAATGAACTATTCCATCCTCAAAGTGCACGGCTGAACCATAACTCTTCCTCAGAGTGAGGCCATTTACAACATTTCCATTGTTTTAACAAGAAATCGTCCAAATTTAAACACTTATCTTGTAGCAATTAATAATCTCCGTAAACACTAAATTGGATCCCAGAAAACGTTTTCAAAGAAGGACGTTGTGCTAAGTGATATGAGTCTTAATTATACAACATAAAGTCACTTAATGCCTTTTGGGATTTTTATGAGTGTCAGTGTAGGCTTTAATGAAATGGTAGAGTCACACAGAAATGGTTCATTTTTATAAGCCTGCAGGTAAGAGACGGACAAAGAGATATACTTAGGAAAAAATGACAATGTTGGTATCCAGGAAAACACAGATACTTCTTAATAAGGTGGGAAAACCTTCAGATAAAGACAGGTTTACAATCTCCAAAGAACTTCAAAAAGCCAAGAAAGATTGACAGGAATCTGGGCCTTCACAACCGTTCTGTGAAATGACAAGCAATCCAAAATGATACATGTTTTTTGTTCCCAAAATGGAGAATGAGAAAGTGGGTGAGCACACGGGCGGAGAAAGTGCTTCTGGTTCCTTCCGTCTCTCCAGCTGGCAGCACTCAGGGGTAGGCAGCCATGGGCTCAGCCATCCTTAAGTCTGGCTAGGCTGCACCTGTATCTCAACACCTCCTTAAGGGAGCAGTCCTATTGTCTCTACACTCCTGGCATTTTGAGATGCTGATGACAAGAGGAAAAGGCTTTCCAGTGAGAGACACAAAAGCCAGTAGCCCTGGGCAGGCAGAGGGGAGCCCTTCTCGCTGGGGCCTGCCGCTTCTGCCCATTGCAGATAACAGAGAGTTGTAGATAGAGATAGATTTTCAATCAACCACTAAACAGATTCCCGCTGAGGAACATACTGGAGAACGTGAACAGTTAAGACAGAAAACAACCATATGGCTGCTTTTAATGACCCAATCAATACAAGGAGAGCTCGGCACTTCTAATCAGCTCCAAACCCAAATCTTATTTGTTTGTTATATTTCCAGCTTTAAGGAAGGCAAAACCCCAGTGCTCATTTACCTTGATTCACGGTACTCCAGGGACCCGAGGTGGGGGGCGGAGGATAAAACACAAAAATAGTTCGTTTTTGTCATTTTTGTATCTTCCTTTTTTCTCTTGGTTCCTCATGCTGTCAGTACACAACCAGCTCACTTGCTGGCTCTACCTTTGAAATCATCCAAACCTCAACTGGGTGAGATTCCATGACATAAAACCTCTAGAGAAAAGCCCCAATCCAAACAGGAGACACAAGGAGCTGCACAGGGAGGAACTGTGCCCTGTCTCCAAGGCACGCCTGGGGCTGCTGCCTCCTTTGCTGCTTCAGTCAAACATACTGACCAGACCCCTCATCCCTGGCCGCCAGTCCTCCTGGGCCAGCACAACACGGTGTGAGCTGAGCGCTCTCTCACCTAGGCTACGCTTCAGGAGGTGCCCATGTCTCCCTCTCTGGACACCTTGTGCCTTTCTCCTTCTTGACAAACCCCAAGTCAGCAGCGCTGTGCGGCGCTTCGGCAGAGCACAGAGGCCGCTGGAGATCCGTGCACCGACAGAACCTCGTCTTTCCATCCCTTTATTAGCCCCGATCCCTGTACCTGTAAATGCTCTCCCCTTGTCCACCCATCACAGTGGAAATTTTCTACTCATTCTTGGGTGCTGCCTCCCCTAGGAACTGTCTTTGATTGCCTGTCTAGAGACTCCGCCTCTCTGAACACCAGAAGCACTTTTTTTTTGTGCTTCCGGTCACCAATGCTGCACCACCACGCAGACCTCTGCTCTGTTGACACGGGTGGCCCTCGTGCCCAGCTCTACCAACCCTTAGGCCGCAGCATGATCATCTGGGGCACACTGGACTTCTCTCAGCTAGGACAGCAGGGTGTGAAGGTCTCATTTCCACCCCCACCCAGCAGGAGAGATGCTCAGCCTTGTGCACTTGGCCTTGCCCTTGCTTGGCTAAGTCTGCACTGCTGCAGACTTGGGTCTAGGCTCCCAGAGGAAGCACAGTAGCTAACACAGTTAAGCATGCTATGGGTGTCAGCTGTATTTCTTTCGATGGCAAAACACAGATTTTTACAAAGTAAATTTTTCTTGTTTCAATCTTTAAGCAAACATTTTAATCTTCACCAAAACAAAAACCAAAAACCAAAAACCAAACCAAAACAAAACAAAAACTCCTGAAAGATCACTTTGGTGTTTCTTTCCCCAAACTATCAGTGTCAAGAGCCAGGGACATTACCTACTCCAGGGAACACAGAGTGGGGAAAGATCTTAAGAACCATTAGAAGTCGATGTGTTGCTCACGTGCGGGGTCACAAACACAGGAAATCTATTCCAATTAGGTCATCTGTATAATCACACTTCCCATTTTAAATCTTCAGTTTGGAAAACTGGTGTTAAGTTAAAAAACCAAACAGTATATATCTTTAAAAACAAATTTAGTCATGTCCCCTGATAACTTTTTGAGAGCTAGTTTGACCCGAGAAAGAGAGATGAGGGTTCCTTAATGACCGCCATCAAGGCATGATGAAGTGTGGGCCTCGTGCAGCCATCGGTCACCCCCTGGAGGATGGAGGGGGCCGCTTCCCGGCCCAGAAGCAGGCCTCTTTCTCCTGCCCCATTACTCTCGCATCTCCCTTCTGTTCTTCTCACTCCATTAGCCTCCCGTGTGTCTGCGCTCTGGCTATCCCGGAGTCACCTCCCAGCCCTAGTCCTGGGTATTTTCGTTTAGGTCTAATCTGACACCCGTCTGAGTGCTGTTTACGGTGACGTGTGACCTGGCTTCTCTCTGGGTCTTGGAATTTCATTTATAATTATTCTGAATATTTTTCATACTTCTGCCATCTTTTCTGGTAGATAAACATATCTTCCCTGACATAAAACCTACTGATTCAGGGACATACCTTTCACTGATTAATCAAGATAAATTCCTTTGTTGATTCTTTGTTGTCTGAGACATGATCAAATTCTAACTACGTTCCCCCACTAACATGTCTGGTTTTGGAATCTTTAATGGTACACTCTGAAAGTTTCTGAAATCAATGGATGATTTAAAAACTCTTACATTTAAACATTGTGCTGGCTAGATTTTTATCAACTTGAATCTTAGGAATCTCAATCGAGAAAATGCCTCCATAGGAGGCCTGTAGGCAAGTCTGTGGGGAATTTTCTTGATTGGTGATTGATGTGGGGTGGTGGGCCCAGCCCATTGTGGGTGGGGCCACCCCTGGGCAGGTGGTCCTGGGGTGTACATATAAAAACTGAGCGAGGTAGAGCAGTGAACCTGTAAGTAGCACTCCTCCACGGCCTATGCTTCAGTGCCCGCATTGAGTTCCTGTCGTGACTTCCCTGAAGTGTAAGAACAAATAAACCCTTTCTTCTCCAGGTTACGTGTGGTCATGGTTGTACCGTCACAACCTTGGTTAGTAACCCTAACCAAGACAAACGTTACTGTGGTGACACGTTACTGTGGTCACTTCATCTCCATCGTAACCAAAGTGGACGTAAAATACAGGGCCGAGAGGCGCACGGCGCCCAGAATACCAGCAGGGATTCACACGGACCATGCCCCTGGGACGAGCTGGGATTCACACGGACCACGCCCCTGGGACGAGCAGGAAAGAGCTGCTTTCGATTCTCAGACATTCCGGGATCGTTCCCTCGCTGGAGTGCCGGCATACGGGGCTCCATGTCCCTGCAGGAGCAGCCTGAGCGCCGTCACCCCGCACACGGGGGAGCGCGGCTACAGGGACATGGCCCTGCTACCTACGCCAAAGAAGGATGTTTTCACACCAAGAATTTTATGACTCCGTAGAGAAGTTGTCTGGTGACTTACTTTCCTGTCACATTATGGAACAACCCAGATAAAAAGTGGGCTGTGTCACGGGGAACAGATGACCGAATTGTGTGACGTCTAAGCCTCAAACCCTGACAAAAACACAGATTCTTAAAATACCTAAATTTCTTTTGCATCTTTCAAAACTACACTTTTGAGTTGATGGGGGAGTCGGGGAGTAAAGGTGATCAGAAAAGGTAGGATGCATGAACGGAATTCTGAAAAAATAAAAAGTCTTATATCAGAAACAATACTTTTAAACTAAGACATCACCATATACCAACAACAAAATGAGGCTTATTCAGGTTTGCTAAATTTTATCCAGTTCCATCATCACAAATACAGCTCAGCAACTCAGAAGAGAACAGGAGACGCTTTCTTATCGAGTACTCCAAACTTGGCTGAGACGTAAGCTGTCCTTGGGTCTGAATACTTGATTGGTTTTTGAAAAATGCCCTTAGAAGTTTCTAGTTTATCACCCAAATTGCATGTCAGACAATAGAGAACATTTTGTCACGCTCAGACACCATTCAATCATAATCTGGGTTTGACTTCAAAACTTTCACAATTCAATTTTATTTAGAATTAAGAAAATATGACTGGAGAGAACAGAGTAAGGGCAGAGCGAGCATTCGTCTTTCGTGGAGCCAAGGGCAGAACGAACTGGGAGCGAGTACCTCCATTCCTCATTGACCTGGCTCTCACGTGCCACCCTCCACACAGGTGAGCACTGTCCTCTGGCATGCCGGCCCTGGGAAGACACTAAGCTGAGGTGGTGTGAGCACTGCTGGTGCTAACGGGGTCCCTTCATAGTGCGGTGCCGCCAGCACCACAGGACGCAGAGCCTACGTCTCGTGCGATGCACAAATCCAGACTGCCGTTTGTGACAATCCCAGGGATCACTGGGAAACCCGCACCTCTCCGCAGAAAACAAGACAGAAACCTAACCTTTTGTTATTATTAGATCCTAGAAAAATAAGAACAGAAGTCTGAAAAGAAGAATGAAAGCGGCCTGAAGAATCTCAGGCTCCTTAGAGGACAGCGATGTGCTCAAACTAAAGTATTGGTCAGACGATTTTGGAAAGGAAACATACGAATGGCGGGTAAGTCAAGACTGTTCGGTGTTAGGGAACTCCTACTCGCTATGCATTTTGAGTTAGCATTTCCCAAGAAGGTGGAATCAGAGACACAGCCTTGGAATGTTAACTTTCCCTCAAATTAACGCTGCAGTTGACATGCACTGAGCCCAGCGGGGATGGGCGGGAGGACAGTGGTGCAAGAAATAGACTGCATGTGAATTAAGAGAAAAACTCCCTGTTAATGGGAGTTAATAATAATTGAGTTAATAATTATTGACTGTAGTCAGGGCATACTTTTAAGTCTCAAATATTATGTGAAATAAATCTCAAAGTATTTTGAGAGTCCTCAACTTTTTTTCTTTTGGTAAGAAAACAATGTGTGACATAAAAAAACCTTACTCCTATCACAATCAAATGATCAAAATGAAAACATGTAATTTTCAAGTACATCTTACTTCGTATGAATATACAATTCATGTATGTTATTGGTTATTGAGTAGTGAAGCTAACATTCCTCAAAGAATCTTTAATTACTTCTTTTACTTTTCAGATTATAATTGCACCCTTTCCCCTTCCCTTACTCTCATCCAAAACCTCCCATTGACCCTTCCTTTCTGCCTTTCAAGTTCATAGCCTCTTTGTCTATGAACTGTTCTTAAATGCATATATGCATATCTTAAAATGACCTTGGTCATTTGTTGTTTTCAAGAGATAGTTCATTTCACCTAAGGAAAAATGTCCCTCTCCTAACCCTGCCATCCGGCTGACAGGTTTGAATGGAGAGGTGTCCTCACAGCTGCCTGAGAAAGGCCTCATTTACACAGACACCATGGAGGCCATTTGTCTTGGTAAGAAAATATTTGGTAGCTGGGCTTCACTCTTTCGGGAGGCTTGGAATGCAGACATAATGCCTTGACATCAGGACCTCTGGGTTCTCCTTCGCCTGTGTGTGTACAAGTGAGATATAGGTAGTGTGGAAGTCTATATTTAGTTATGTATAAAATAATCGTTTTGTGCACTGTTGGGTGAAGGACTGCCTAGCTCTTCGTGTTATGTACTGTCTGCAGGTTTTGGCTTTATGTGGGGGAATGGTTTTTGCTAATGATCTGCATATGCTACCAATAGAACACCTGAGGAGCTATGGATCAATAAAAACACCTGAGCTCAGATGCTCGGGGTTCCACTATTGAGTATAGGGCCTGCCATGACTGTGATCCCTCTGCTGAGGTCTGGAAGGGTTTACACTAATGAATTATTGTTGTCCTTGTTGATATGCCACAGCAGTGAATTGCTACAAACACATGTTCTCCAACATACAGACAGACACAGGATGGATACAATCTGAGCTGTTAAAGCTATTGAAGGAGGAAAAATAGAAAGGAAAGTTTTGCAAAGCAAATTGGAAGTTGCCTTATGCAAAGTTAATTTCTCTAGTGCAGAAACTTCTAATTGATTGTGTGCCCTTTTAATCTCAGTCATATTCCTCATGAGCAGATTATTTAGGAAGGCAAGGATGTGTTTCAGAACTAATGTCATGCTTCTTCATAACACAACAGCTATTACTGTGCACTTGATCCAGGATCAGAGTGCTCTAAGGTGAGTCAGGGTCAACTTTATATTTCTACATGATGTTTTCTTTGTGTGTGTGCATGTGGACCCAGAGACAACTTTCAGCGTGCTTCCTCGATGCTGTCCACAGCTTTTGCTTTGTGACAGGGTTTCTCACTGAATCTAGAACTCACTAAATAAGCTGCTAGCTGGCCAGATCACTCGGAGACCTGCCTTTCTCTGCCTTGCCAGCACTGGCGTGTGACACCACACTGGGCTTCTTGAAACTGTGCATCCTTCGGACTCTGCCTGTGGCATGAGCATCTTACAAACAGAGCCATCTTCTCAGCCCTATGTTTGTTATATTAAGAACTAATATTAAATCTTGATGCTACTGAAGTGACCTGGACTATACTTAAATATAAAAATGCTAATTAAAAATAGATTAGGAACTCTGCTCTTTTGAGTTTTAAATATATGGAGTCCAAGATGTCATATACAACAGAGATGAATATTTTATACATACACACACACACACATATATATGTATATATATAAAATATATAATATGTAGTATATAATATATAATATATAAATATATATATATATCAACCATCCCTCCATCTACCTGTTTATCATTCTATCTACCTGATATATATATACACACACATATATACATGTATATGTGTGTGTATATATATATACATGTATATATATATATATATGTATATGTGTGTGTATATATATATATGCGTGTGTACATAATCACATCTATATGGTATATATAACATAGTTATACATATTCATATGCATGCACATAATTATACTTAAGAATTCAGCTCTAAAAAACAATACACTTTAATTTCACCAGGCTGCATCATGATCTGACATCTGTGATTGACACATAGGTCATTATTTTTCTTAGGATGCCTTTCTTTGGGATTTGCATTCACAAAGAGCCTGTCTGTGGTCCCCCGCCTCCGAGAGACGGTGAATGTTTGTCGGACTGCTACTCTCTGCTCTCTCAGTATCCTGGCAATCACCTGCCAGACTGGCAAGAGGAGGCCCGTCTAAAGATTCAGCTCAAACCCTGGACCTGTTGCCGAGACGGACTTTTCCCCTTAGAGAAGACATGAGCTGCCAGCTGGCTGTGACAGTTTGTGAACTAATGCTGACATTTGTGTGGACGCCATAACAGTGTCGACCGCTCTCGAAATGCACAGGGCCAGAGCGGGAAGGACACAGGAATACTTCAGATCAAAGGTACTGCAACATACAAATGATAAATATGATGACGACAATACAAAGCATTTAAAAGACAACTTCAGAGCTTAGGGTCCCATTCAAGAGGTGTGTACCCCATGTGAAACACATGCTAGTGAACATGGGGGTCACACGGGACGAACAGAGGATGGTGACCCCAGCACTGAGCACCTCAGCCAGATTGTTTTCCAACAGCACACCACACCAGAAAATGGGAAGGGGAGAAAGGGATGAATCAAAGAGAAATATTTGACTGGTGTGGGATATAAACACGAACTACGGGCACTGGGGGAAGACTGCATTCCATCTCATTTTTCTCCCCCTGGGCTCAGAACTAGCTCTCCTTTGACTTGAACCACTTGTGAAAGTCACTGCAAGGCTTTGATAGGGCACATTTCAGCCGTTACATTTGAAATGCACCTCTGAATCTGCATCCCTGTTTCCTGGCAGGTAGCTCCTACAAACCTTGGGATCGTCCAGGTGGTAAGTGTCCTTTGCACGTTAATAAGCAACCTTGTGGCTGGCAGTCTCCGGGAAGCTTCAGGATGGGACTATTCACCAAAAAGAACATAGCAAGATTTGAGTACTGGGACTTTCGGCCCCACCCTCCCAGCCTCCAGCAGTGGAGAGGGACTGAGGTTAGGCTGATGGCCAATGTTTACCAATGCATATGTGAAGAAGACTCCAAAATACACAACAGGTGGCAAGAGAGTTTCTAGCTAGCCCTGGGAAGGGGAGTCTGGGGAAAGGAGGGAGTCCTGTCCCCGTTCCTCCCTCCCTCACCTCATGCACCTCTGCATCTGTATCCTCTATGGTGTTCTTAATAGTAACCAGGTAAGTAAGGGTTTCCTTGAGCAATCAAACCCAGAGGAAGAGGCTGCAAGCCTCAGTTTATAGCTAGTTGGTCAGAATCTCAGGAGAAACTTGGTGCTCTCAGATGGCATCAGAAGTGAGAACTGGGAACAGAACACTCAGTCTGAGTGTGTGTGGTGTACATGTTCAGGTATGTGAGCATGTTCATGTATGTGTGCATGTATGAGAACAGGTACATGTGAGGCCAGAGTTTAACCTGGATTTCATCCTCAAATAACTCTCTACCTCAGTTTTGAAATAAAGGTCTCTCACTAAACCTAGAGATCCCAAATTCAGCTAGTCTGATCTGTCTGTGTTTGCCTCAGCAGTCCTGAGTTACAGACACACACCATGGTGTCTGGCCTTTTACAAGGGAGCCTGGGACTGAACTCAGACACAAGCCATGGTGCCTAGTCTTTTACACAGGAGCCAGGGCTGAACTCAGACACATGCCATGGTGCCTGGTCTTTTACACAGGAGCCAGGACTGAACTCAGACACAAGCCATGGTGCCTAGTCTTTTACACAGGAGCCGGGACTGAACTCAGACACACGCCATGGTGTGATCTTTTACATGGGAGCTTGGGATTGAACTCAGGTCCTCTTGCCTTCATAGAAGCATTTACCATCTTTACCATCTCCCCATACCTTGTACCTTTTGAGGTCACAGAAATCTATATTGACTGTTATAGTTCAAAAGTAGAGGGAAAATGGGTTTCTTTTTCTTTTTGAGATTATAATACAATCACAACATTTCCCCCTTGTCTTTCCTCCCCACAAACCCTCCCAGTTACCTTTCACCACTCTCCTCTTTTTCTTCACCAGTTGTTATTGCACGCATATATCTATATGTTCATGCATACATATTCCTAAGTATAGCCTGCTTTGTCCTTATGATGTCACTCGCACGTGTTTTCGGGGCTGACCGTTGGTGCTGGACAACCAGTTGGTGTGCTGATCCCTGGGGGTGCCACCCCAAGCCTTCCACACTTGCCCTGACTCACCACCAGAAGGGCAACTACTAGGAAAGCCACAATGGAGGTAACAACACGGAGGGTTTCGGGGAATGTGGTTGACACATCTGGGTGCTACTCCACTTCTGATAGGCTCGCCAGATGTGACAAAGGCAGTTGACACTTCTGGCCTTTATTCTAATTTCTTAGTAAACACCGAGGAAGCTGTCATATGCTAAACTCATAAATAATTAAGTTGGTTAGACACTCACTGCTCTGGTTCCTGGGCAGTCTGGAGACTGGCACTCGCCACTCATCCGGTTTGGTATTAAGACATCTTCCCAGCAGGATGGACCCTTTGAAAGACAAAAGGAAAACTGTCATGTCCTTGTGAGCAACAGAAGCACAAGTGAGCTTCCTCAGACAACCCTGAAGCATTCCCACTGGGATCACAGGATGATGTGCCCTGCTGTGATCTCCAGGGTGTGGCTAACAGACAGTGCCAGGGACTTTTCCCTGATGTTTTTGTGGGATCTGCTAGGTCAAAAGTGTCCTCATCAATACACAAGACTTCATTTGGTATGTGGCTCAAGCAGGTTCCTTCCCCACTCCTGTGGACGCCCTGAGGGCCCTGATTCCAGGCTGCTACATAGAAGGCTATTCTGGAGTTGGGACAGCACTCTCCAGCTGGTCTACCCACTTTCCCTACTTTATAGCAGGCATCAGTCACCAACAAATGGCACAGTGACTGATGGGGTCTGTGTCTGTCCCTCACAGCAAGTGGGTTCTGCTAGGGAAGACCTGGCCTGTCATCTTCACACAGAATCCCAGGATATAGAGAGGGGCACTGGGCACTGGACACGCTCTTCTGGTAATCAAGAAACAAACCTTTAAATAACAGCCAGAGTCTTCTGAGTAGATGGGAAAAGAACACTTAAAATACCAGTGCTGATCATACTCTCCTGTGGGCGGCATCTCAGCAGGACACGGGAGAAGTCTGTGCCTGTTCCACGACTAGGTTTCAGGCAGCAGTCTGTACCGCCCCAAATGCTCAGGGCAGAAAGAGCATGGCACATTCTATTCACAGACGCTTCGAACACAGCACTAACCAACCGGGAACAACCTGGATCACCAGGCGGCTGCGCAGATACCTGCAGCTCTGTCAACGGAATGCAGCAACACTAACTCCTTGTTCTTATTCAAAGACTCGTGTTAAAGAAGGCTGCAACTGTTAGAGGCGTGAGAGGGGAATGATGAGGGAGTAGACCTCAGCTGTGCCTCCCTGGGTGGTGATCTCTCATTACTGAAAAATAGTAGTGTCCATATTTTAATGAGATAATTTTTCCTAAGTTCACTACAATTTTAAAAATTGGCATTTAAATGAAAATACACATGAAAATTTATGAAAAGGGGACAGAGTTGAATGCATGCCTGCAGAGTCCCTTGCTGTCCTGGACACACACACACACACACATCACTTGACATCAGCGTGAAATCTAGCTGTATATTAACACATGACAGCAATGAGACTGAGGCAGTAGAAGCTGAGACCGCGATCCTGCTTTTCAGGAGATGGTCAGGAGACAGCGGAGGTAAGCTTATACTCTGTAGGGCCCCAGGGGGCTGAGAACTGAAAACAACAACGCCAACAGCAGCAGAAACCTACAGCCATAGACTGCATAAACAGAAAATCCTAGAACATATGGAGAAAATGACCGGCTTACCTTCTGCAAAACAAAAATCAACACACGATCCTAAATTCTCAGCAATTCACTCAAAGCACAGATGATACTCCTAGCCTACGACCACATCAATTAGATGGAATGATGGCAAAAGGTTATGTTGGGGACCCAGGAGATAGAAAGGGGCTCAGGGAGGTGACTGCTCACGGGCAGCAGAAGGCTGAGGGTGGCTCTGAGAGCCGCCAGGGTGGGCAGTGTTTGTAAGTGTGACAGGAAGGACAGAGGGAAGAGCGGAGGATGGGCAGAGCCAGCACAGGTGGTCTGACAGCCAGCGGCCCGGAGCCAGCTGGGGCAACATTTGAACAAAGGAGCAATGGATTCAGAGCATAATTTACACTGCGGGAAGTAAATCAGTCATCACGGGGACAGCCTGAGGACCACTTCTGTGCCAGGAATCAGCCCTGTTCAGCTCAGAAACTCAGCAGAAACTAGCAAACAGGTGAAGGTACACAGGGAGCCCCTGCCTAGAGTCTGCATGGGCCTGGCCTTTCTTCACTGAAGTGTACGAACATACATGTGTGCACTCCCATACACACGCATACACACACATACACACATAACATATACACATGCAACAGCACACAGGCCACATGTGCACATATGTATGCACAGAGACATGAGTGCACACCACACACACACACATAATCCCAGGAAAAGCAGAGGACTTTAGAAGGCTGAGCTCCACCTGAAAGACACTGTCGTCCTACAGCAGCAGCTAAGTAACCTAGACTTCAAAGGGACCTGGGATCTGAACTCTCAGATCATTGGTCTGCAAGCCACTGCTAAGCCTGGATAAAGTATGCAGAAGGCCGGCCTGAAGCTACTGTGGTTGTGAAAAGCTTGATTTCAGTGTTGGCTGTTGGTTGGCATTTGGGAACTTGGAATTCTGAGAAGTGGCATCATGGTTATTTCTCTGATGTGGGTGGTTTGCAGCGCCTAGCTGCTTAAACAAAGGATGTGATTCATACCCAGCACCTCTATCCCCTCGGGGAGTCTAGAATTCTCCTAAGCTCTAGGCAGGAGTATCTGCGTGACCAGCGCCCACTGGCTCCCATGGGGCCCTGCCCCTCTCCCCCTGTGCCTTTCTCTCTGCAGATTTTGCCTCACGCCATTTGCTGCAATGAATGGCAGAACTGTCCTTTCCTGTGGGTCCTTCTGATGAGTCACTGCATCTGGGGGTGGGCATCTGGTCACAGGTATTACACAATTAGTCACTGAGAGTGTTCTCCAGCCACTCGGAGGGTCACCGCTCCCCCTTCAGACCCAATGTAAACATTTCTTGGAGGTTCAGCTTTAGAGTCATGCTAGTGAAAACACACAGAGAGAATTTTAGTTAACTGTTGTGGGACTAAATGTATGTTCCTCAGGTCGGAGACTGACAGTAAGCATGAGGAGGGGAGAGTGGAACCAGATTGGGGGGCGGGGGAGGAAGAGGATGGCTTCCTTTGGCTGACCAGTGGCCATCCCTACCACAAGGCCATCTGCAAGTCTGAGCTTTATGCACATACTTGATATGACTCTGTGTGCCTGAACACAAGCGTGCTCCTCAGGACTCTGAGCACAGTCATCAGCCCCCGGTGGAGCTGTACCCAAGGGGTTTAACCGGGACAAACATCATCATCACCCGGTGTGCACCACTCTTCAACCCTCTCAGAAGGCCCTGGGCGCCTTGCTTATTTGTTGGTTTATCACTATTGGCTACGAGCAGTGGTGATGTCAGATGTCTCTACCTTTTCAGAAACGTGGGAAACCCAATCAGATCTTGGATCCAGCATGAGCGACAGACATAACTTCCACTCACTTGGTTTCCCAGAGCCATCAACTCTACTGGCCTTTTCTTGGTTTGAGCCCAAATGTGTCTCTGAAGCTAGTCTAGTCATTTTGAAACCATTTGGGGGTCTACACGAGTCCTGGACCTTTCCCGTCTCTGAGACCACTGAGTGTTCAGCCAGGAGCAGTTTCACGTATCGTTCCTTCTGTACGGGGACAGGCCATGTCTTCCGAGGACAAAAGTGATCTCCAGCCTGGTGTCTCTGCTGAGCTTTGGCTCCCAAGCCATGGCAGGTGGTGAAGTCCATTGAGCAGGTAGAGGCTCTGACCGTGTGGGTTTAAAAGTAACTCGTGTTGCCGTGGCTACTGGGGAGGGCAGGGGGAGGCAATGATTCTCTGGAGTGTCTTCTGAACTCCTGACACCACATGAGGCAGGAAAAGAGAATTCCACCCTGACCACAGCTGTGAGGAGACACTAATCCTCCCAGGCAGGATCACATTTTGCTGCTCAAATTAACAGTTCCTGCTTCAAAAACTGTGATGTAAGTACAATATCCTGCGCACATCACAGATATCAATTTTCATATCTTAATTTTTAATGTTCTGTTCAATCAAAGTGGTTGCATAGCAATCCCTACAGCTGTCTCAAAAGGTAAGGCCTGATCTGTTTTAAACAGAAGATGGTGCACACGGTCATATGGAAATGCTCTCCTTACCTCTCTTATGACGTCAGACCGTAGCGTGATGATGTAAGTAATACATACTCTGTTGGACACAGGAATGAGCAGAAGGTAGGTGCTAGTTCTCCTCAGCACCCACACCACCAGGATGTGGGCTCCACCTTCCCGAAAGTGGAGGAGGCTCAGTGAACTCACGCCATCCCACGGCAGACTTAACTTTGCCTTGTTCCATTCTTAGGAACCTTTTTTTTTTTCTGATTAAAATCTGCCCCCACCCTTTCCATGTATGCCCCTTCACTTTCTTCCAAATCTGTGGCCTCCGTTTCTTCAATTTAAATTTAGAAAACGTTATGTTTTAAGTGACCCCTGCACACTGTTTCAGCAGCTGCATGGCCAGCGTGTGCCAAAAAATTGTTTTCTAGGGAGGAAAGAAAGGCCCTTAGGAGACACAGGACTGCAAGCGCAGTGGTGGCGTGTGAGAACTCAAGGTGTGACGGGCCAGTCAGGATAAGGCACGGTATCTGTCTATGTGTTAACAAAGAATCACCTGACCTTGTGGAAACACCCGCCCCTTCTCTCTCCGCCCCTCTCCCCTCCCCCATCCCAATAAAGACAACCACAGGAATCGCTGCTGTGTTTGGATCTGAAGTGTTCCCTAAGGCCCATGTGCTACAGGCTTGGTTCTCAGGCTGGTGCTGTTGAGAGGTGGGGACCAGGCAGGAGGTCTTCCTGCCAATAGGGAAAAGCTCTCACAGGAGACAGTATGACATCATCTCCTTTCCTCTGCCCTGTCCCTGGTCAAGAGGCCACAGCACCACAGAATGAAAGTTGCAATCCTGTGCGCCTGAACCGCCCGTTTCTCCTGACGGGCAGGTTGTCCGAGGTTACTGTTTCAGTGATGCTGAGCTGACTCTCACAGGGCCGCCGCAGCGGAGGGGAGGGCGGCAAACCAGCCGCCTCCTGGCCAAATTAGACCAGTGCCTGTTTCTGTAAAGTCCATTGGCTGAGAAACCTCTACACGATTTTTAGTTATTGAAAGGCGTAAGTAAGAATATAATGTTAAACACATGAAAACCATGTAAAGTTCAAATGATGGTGTCTATAAGGTTCACTGGCACATGGCCTCAGGTGGGCGTGGCTGCTCTCCTGCTATGCTTGCTCTCAGAACCAGACCCTGTGACCTACAAAGTCCACATTTATCATCAGGGCCTTCATGGGAAAAACCGGCCAGATGTCTCCATGGTAAATGATATTCTAGCAAGATTATTATGACAGCAAGTGTCCCTCCATATTTACATGGTGATATTATTTTGGAATCATATAATCGTATGAGTTTGCATGACTGGCTATGACCTAGGTCTCAAGGGAAATGTCTCTTCAATTAAAAGCTTAGAGCTGTTGACCTGAGCAGTCTGAAGGGGTGCTGAAGTTGGAAGTGGTTCATTCAGCTTGTGGGAATAGTAACTAGGGACCACATTCAAGGAAGTGTCCTGAGCCATGCAAACGCCCCAGAAAGGCATGAAGTAGAATGTACATCTTCTTCAGTGTTTGTATGTGTGTGCAGATGCCTGAGAGTCAGCGGTCGGTTCCCCGTGTTGCTTGGGACCTGTCTGCCTTGTATCGCAAGACAGGGGCTCTCATGGGCCTGGGGTTCACCAGTGAGCCTGAGAGATGCCACCATCTCTGTCTCCCCTCGAATGCTGAGACTACAGGTGTGACAGGTGCCAGTCTTTTCTGTGGGATCTTGAAGTAAAACTCAGGTCTCAGGCTTGTGTGGCAAGTATTTGACAGAGGCGTTCGCCCAGCCCTGACTACACATCTGCAGGATGCACCAGGAAGATGGTCCCAAGGAGAAGAAAGTAGTAATAAAAACCCACCAAGTGTGAACTTTTAAAGTTATTTTTAGAAGGTACAAAACTAACCCAAAAGTCATCTCGTCTATGTTTTGCAATGCCCAACCAAGGGGGAAACTGAAGCGTTTGGCCATCTGTTTTATGTTCAGTATCATCCTGACAAAATCCAAATAAGCCCAAAGAAGGTTCTTCTTGAATGACCTGGAGGAAACCCTGGTGTGCTCCTCCTTGTGGCAGCTGCACTGCTGCTTAAAATAAACCATCAGCCCCACTCTCCAAAATGGCGCTATGAAGTCTAGCTGCCCACTGGCCCTCCGCGATATCCTCAGCAGTCGCACTCAGCTGCATTTGTCCCAGCCACCTCCTGGCACGATCACATGTGCTGCATTTAAAACACAGCTGAGCTTAGTTAAAGATACAACGAAACTGAGGGACTAAAATAAATTTGATATTCAAACGTGAGGCCGTCTTTACAGCAGCTGAGCTTAGAGGGCCAGTCCCATACCCCTGTATCTCCATCTGCCACACAAAGATCTGCTGCAGCCTGTTCCTGCCCATCTCCCGCCATGTCTGGACCGAGGTCACCGACTGGGTCCCAGCTTAACCCCACACATCTGAGAAGCCAGAGGCTATGCCCGCTGCCCACCGCTAGCAGAGTGGCTGCGGTGTCAGATGACACCTCCGCACGCGGCCTGGGACATGCTGACTTTCCAAAAGTGGCACCTGCTGCATTATCTCTTATTTCTCAAAACAGCACATTCTAAGAAGAGTTGTTCATTTATCTTGTTTTATCAACGCTGAGCTCTGAGGGGCTTTGTCCACAGCCTGAGCTCCATGGACGATTTTTTTTTTTAAGTCCCTCGTGTCTCCATTCTCCTACGGCCCCACCTTTCCTGGCACTAGCTGCAGTGAGTGTTATGGAACTCTGCTAAAACACGGGCCTCCATCTGCCACACGGTGTTGTTCTGCAAGGCCATCTTCCTCCAAAAAAGATGCTCTGCTCTGAACAAAGAATGAGGCTGCAGTTCCAGCAAAGGCTGGCGGACATGAGAAAGAGGTCTGGGGTTGCAGGGTGAAGAAAAAACCCTGGGAACAAAATAGCATTAAACTCACCAAATACTTATTGAGTGGATTTTTGAAGCTATATATAAATAGAGACAGACATGTGCACACACACAAACACACATGTGCCATCTTTTTCTTTTAACTTACAATTATAAAAATTAAGAATCTTCTTCCTTATAGATTCCATGGGGTAACACAATAGTTGATATAAATAAAATAAGCTTGCTCATTCAAATGTTTAGTTTCTTTTAAATGCTAATACAGACAAGATATAAAGCAGCTGAGCCCAATACATGCACAAACATACGTGTACACACAAGTGTGCACACAAATGGTGAGAATGTGAACTGGTGTCACTGCATATGTACTACATACAATTCACAATGTTTCAACTATTTCCCCATAATAAAACCATGTCCACACAGAGAGTTAAATGTGAATATTCTTAAGTTTTGTTCATAGTTTTCTGACTGGACCCCTCCCCCCCATATCCATCAAAACATACACGGACAGAATGTGGTGTCAGCAGAATTAATTTCTCTGTGGCCTTAACTCCAACTGTCAGCTGCGTGTTGCCTGTTGGCTGGAGCCATCCCCCAGGCCCTTGCTTTGCTAGGACCCTCAACTAGGCAAACCCTCCATAAAGCCAGCAGCAACAGGCTCCCCTGTCTACTGCAAGGCAGCCTCGTGTCGTGAGGTCAAGCCTCAGATAGCAGTGAGGGCCCCGCAGAGGTCCTCTCTCTCTTGCTGTTCTCTCTTGGTTACAGGGAAGCCACAGGTCCTGCACATACTTAGGAGAAAGAGGTTTCTCAAAAACATGGACGGCGGGATGTGGGAGGTCACTGGGGTGACTTCTGAGTATCTCCATGCCACACCATTTCTGATGAGGAGAAAGGCATCGCAGGAAACAGAGGAAACGATGACCGCATTTGTGAGTGCCAAGAGCCAGGATGTGATTTTATATTATGCACACTTCCGCGCTCAACTATGTGAATATTTCAGCCATGTCCTGGAATTGTTCTTTCATAGCGGAGGAGGTATTAAAACAGAAACGCTGGATGGAGCCAGCAATGAGTTCCTATTTATTCTTGAAAGTAAAATCTCAAAAAAAAAAAAAAAACCCACACATCTTAAAACAACAAAAATGGACACATACTTTAATGAAAAGACACATTCCCTTAAAACGTCAGTTTGTCTGGCTTCTTAGAGGAGGAACATTACATGACTGTTGGCTTTGAACGCTCAACCGCAGGTATCTGTACAGTTGATTCTACAGAAAGCACGAACACCGAAGTCTGTGCAAAGAGACTCTTATCTCTTCGTCATCAATTCCTGCTACTAATTACTTAAGGCAAACATTATTGGGAAGAAATAATGGTTATGACATTAAGATTATTAGTGCAGTCCTTGTTGATATGTTTGTAAATTATTTTAATACTATATTAATAATTCAAAAGTCCCTCATTTAAAGATGTTTATGTCTTTTAGTGCACAAAGGAGCTAGAGGAAGCACTCTCCCAGCTAATCTCCAAGAGGGAGATGATTATGATAAAAGTGGCCGGGCCTCACCTTCTACTACTTTAGAGCTGTGCTGTTTATACAACATGTCCACACCCCAGACCTTGACTCCCAGGGGTGACCTGCTAATGCTGAGCTCTGAGTTTCCCTCTGATGGTCTCTGCACACATTAGTGCGACTCCAGATCAACGTCTCAAAGAAACCCTGGCCTGTGACCAGCATCCACTTGGCTCTCCTGCTCAGCCCAGGGAACTTGTCCTGAATATTATGCCCTAATTATATCACGTGTTTTCATGAAAGCATGTGTCTTCTCCATGGCTTTGCTCAGCATCAGAACAAGGACCTGGCTTTATTTTTCATGTGAACTATTTGACGCCCGTGTTTTTATTGCAAAACATATCCGCCTTGTAATAATGTCTTATCACAAAATAATCACATTTTAATTTTTAAAAACATGAAGCAAAGCTTTAATATTCAAGATAATAAACAGGGTTAAACAGAAAATTGTCACATATATTCTTGAGGACATGGGGCAGTGGCAGTTGAGCTGGACTTGGGGAAGAACTCTGTCTTCAGCTGAGCTTAGAAGAATGACTTGGACAGGGAGATGCTGTGAATCTAAATGTACTGAACACACGACACCACCAGCAGAACGTCTCGTGCGTTCATCATTGACTCAGTCAGCTGTTCATGCACAACTTCCCAAACACGCTTATCTACCTCACTGTTACTTAAAGCTCAGTTCTGTAGAAACAGGTATTTAGATGCTGATCGGTAACAGTGCCTTTGCGCGGCTGAGTCAGAATGCCTGGGTTTCAAATCATATCGGGTGTGAAGATGGACACTTCTCACCGGTAAGGCCGGAATAACATCAGTACTCAGGCACAAGTCGGAAGGTCAAATAGAGGAAGACTTGGCTTAATGCCTCACGAGTTGTTAATCCTAAACAGGCACTGCACGATGCTGTGACAAACCCCTGCCCGAGAGGGTCCATCATCACCACAGAGATTTGGAACCTCTAAACTCTCCCCGTACTTCCCTTAGTTTAGGCTAATCGGTTAAACATTGCTATGCCTCACGACCGTACCAGGAAAATAGAGTAAATAGAGGTCATGGTCAAGTAAGATAATGGATGAGCTAATTGCTGTGAAACCCTTTTATCTAGTAACACACGTAGTCAGTGAAGGGACCTATCAATAGTAGAAAGGAAGGGGTTCACTATCACAAACCAAGTGTCACACTTCCAAGTAGAAAGATACACAGCAGGCAATGATGCAGCTGTTGCAGATGACATGGTTGACCTGAGCAGGCCTGTGTACCTGTGGTGTCTAGCAGAGGCTGCTGGGTAACTCAACCATGGCTTAAATGGAACATCTCAGCTGGCTTTGGACATTCACCCAAAGACCTGGAGTAACTCTATACCATATAAGACACTGGCTCTCAACCTTCCTAATGCCGTGACCCCTTAATATAGCTCCTCATGTGGTGGTGACCCCCAACCATAAAATCATTTTCATTGCTACTTCACAACTGTAATTTTCTACTGTTTCAAATCATAATGTAAATATCTGCTATGTGGGATGATCTTAGGTCACCCTGTGAAACAGTTGTTTGATCCTCAAAGGAGCCATGACCCCACTGGTTGCAGCAGAGGGGGTGCACTCCTTTAATTCCAGCACTTGGGAGGCAGAGGGAGGTGGATCACTGTGAGTTCAAGGCCAGCCTTGTCTACAGAGAAAGTTCCAAGACAGCCAGAGTTATAATAGAGAAACCCTGTCTCGAAAAATAAAAAAAGACATAATTTGTCATAACTTAATAAGACATAATTTCTTATATAAGCTTGTATTTCATATATAAAAAGCCAAGTGTTTTCAGGGACTGGAGAGACAGCTTAGTGATTAAGAGCACTGTCCGTGCTTGCAGAGGACCTGAGTTTGATTCCCAGTATCCACACAGTGGCTCACAGTCAGCTGTAACTCCTGTTCCAGGGGATCTGATGCCCTCTTCTGACCTTCACAGGGACCAGAGACACACATGACAAACAAACATACATGCGGGCAAAACACTGATACAATAAAATAAAAGATACAAATTAAAAACAATGTCAAGTGTCTCACTCTAATGCCTACACCATGCATTTCCCCTACAGGGGAATTCTAAGGGACAGGATTTTAAAACAATTTTGCCTTATTGCTGGTGAACAGACTCTTGGTCTTGCTGAGCATTCTGTTGAGATTTGGCATAACCAATCAGAGTCTTTGTTTCCTGAGTGCCCCTCCACCCAGGGTGTGACTATGCTTAATGCATCAAATGCTAAACACTGTGTTTATGCCTTCATAATTTCCAGCTACCTCACTCAATACATCATCACTCAGTGCTGACAGCTTGTGGAAGGCACATCCCAGGGATAGTGGGATTTAAATGGCGGTGATAGTTTTTCTGCCTTGTTGCACTGAATTTAAACAATGAAGACAAACAAGGACTTACAGAGACAGACATCAGCATTCTATGCACTCTTCACAGGTTTAATTTAGGAGAACCAAAAGAGTATCATCATCTGTTCAAGTTCTCCACCAAAAATAAACAGCTGTTACAGAGAGGGAAATTCCTTGAAGCTCAGATCAGAGGTGATTTAAGTCAGCATAATATCTCCAAAGGTAGTGACTGTTATCTAAAGAACACTAGCGTGTAGGCCTAATCCTGAGCTCAGCTGGCTTCCTAATTAGGCTTTGGATTGGTGTCTGCTTATTAGTCGAGATAAACAACTTATTAGATTTCTACAGATTGGATAGACATTATCATTATATGAACAGTATTGCTTAGCTTTCTAAACTTTCTGAATGGCATGTCACATCTGATACGTACAGAGGTACTTTGGACCCCGCCCCATTCCCCCAGAGACTAAAGATGGCCCCATTCCCCCAGAGACTAAAGATGAATTAGAGCTTGATCTCCAGTTTGGCTTTTCTAGAAAGGGAATGGAAGAAATAGCAAGGCAGATGGTTGAAATCATATAAACCATCATGTTGTATTCAGATGTCTGTTGCTTTGACATCAGTTGCATCCCACGAGTATGCTGCAGACTGGGGACAGTGCTTTGGCCACTGGCTGGAAGCGAGACTTTCTGTAGTGATGGAGGTGACAGCTTTAGATGGTCTTGTAGGATAAGGACTTGGCAGAGACTGTGAGGAAAATGACTTGTCAGAAGAGGAAAGAGCAATGAACTTAGACGAGAGCACGGAACCTGTGGTCCCTGAATCTACAGGCAACCAGCAAGCTGCGGCCTGCTTATCCCTAACAACACCACTATGTACTTACGAAGAACATTTAGTCCATATTTTTGAGGGTATGTATTAAAATTCTTGCCTTTATTGCTTGGAGCTTTAGATTCGGGAGAAAGCAAGACCTCCTTCCTCAGAACGATGAAGGCAAGAGAGCTGGGGCCAGAGAAAAGTCAGTTTGCCCTGTGACTGTTACCTTGGCAAGAATTTTAAACAAAACAAAGCATGGTCCATTTTAATGTGAGTGGAACACTAGCTCTAGTCTGCAAATTTTCTTCTTTTGAATCTCAAATCGTTCTCTCCCCTCCCCCACCTCCTCTTCCTTTTCTTCCCCCTCTCTCCTCTCTTCCCATTGTTTAGCATCTCTCATCTCATAAGTCAGCTACAATTAAGGCCCACTCACCTTTAAAATTCACTCTGGCCTATTTATTTTAGGTCTAGCTAGAAACAAGAGGAAGAGTCTCAAGTTCTGATCAAACCAAGTAAATGTGAGCTTCCTTGGGACTGCTTTAGATTGGCTGAAGTCCACAAAAATGTCTTCTAAATGGTCCATTTCTTTTCTCTAAGAACTTCCTCAAAATATTATTATGCTATTCATTCTCCCTTTGGGCTCAACATTTTCACCTAATGAATCTCTATTTTTTTCCTATGGCCCCATGTAGGTTGCAGGGCATTGTGTTCATTTTTCTGGCATATCAGAATTTAAGGAGTGAAATAGAGACTGAAGAAGACTCCATGTGAATCTCTGCGGTCATTAGCTAAGCACTCTTCCTAAGTGGCATACTCTACCTCTATCAATCATCTATTCCGTGAATGAGTTTTGAAACAAAGATTTAAACATACAAGAATAGTTTCCTACAAAAGTAATACTTTTCTTTACGCTTTTTGTGCTCTTAAGAGTTTTCTGATTTTGGATGTTTCACCACAAAGAAATGGTAAATGTTTCTCAGGACGCTGCAGCTTACATTGATTTGATCATTGCACAAGGTCTGTCTGTGCTGCAAGGACATACTGCTCCACATAAAATGCATGCTGTTTACTCACACCCTATTTCTGTCTATGGCGATTTGGAGTCTAATGGTGGAGACTTTAAACTTCAGCTTAAAAGTTGCTACGCTGAACTGAATAGGTATCGGCTGATAGGCTGGGGCCACTGACTCTCGGATTCCAACCCTTCCTGCTTGAGGTTCTGAATCTCATGGTCCCATACCTGCTCACAGTTGCTCCGTGGCATTTCCTAGCTTCCCACCTCTGACTGCATCTCCGCGCCGGCCCTGCAGCTAGGGGATGCTCGTTCGTGACTTGAAATGTGTCATCTGGAAATTTTCACTGAAGTAATTGTGAAATTATTTAGAAATCAAAAGAAAAAGGGAAACCCAGAATACGTCTTGCCTAAAATTAAACTCTGTTTTAAGAAAATCTTTCTCAAAATCATCCTGTTTACTTTTGGCTAATAATTCAAATTACATCCACTATTGCATTGTCCAAGGCCAAGAAAGACAATAAATAACATTTTTTGAACTCATAAAAGCTTCCCCAAACTTTATAACAAACCTACTTTTGAACACATGTTCCAAGAGTCTCAAATTGTCTCCCCTCTATCTCAAAAGAATGATGTGAGGTAGAGCTGCTTTGGAAATTCATCATGGCATTGACAAATAGCTAATGGGCAGCTCAGAAAACGGTAGCTCAGTTGGTAAAGTTCTCCCTGGCAACCTTGAGGGTCTGAACCCAACCCATAGAAACCAGTAAAAAAAACTTAAAAAAAATTAAAATGACAGGCATGGTGGAATGTGTGTGTGCTCTAACTCTAGAAAGGACAAGAAGTTCTCAGGTGCCAGCAGGGAAGCCAGTGTCCTTGATGAATTTCAGGTCACTCAATGGTCTGGTATCAAAGAAAAGAGTTGGCGGTGAGCAACACGCGATGCCCAAAGCTCTCCTCTGGTCTCCGTATATATTCATGCACACATAGGACCCTGCACATCCACCACCATCATGAAGAAAAAAACCAACAAACAACGCATTGGAAATAAGTATTTGTGCTACATCCTACTTGTTTGTAGAAGGATTTCTGGTTTGCTGGTGTGCATTAGACAGAGAAGTTACCATTAAGTACAGGGTAGTACTGCTGGGCAAAACTCCACATTAACATCTTAGGATGAATGAGGGCACAGGTGGGAGCTGGTGAATTCCAAATGTGACACTCCTTCATCCTCACACAGAATCGCAGAGCCAGATGAGTATCAGCATTTCCTTGGAATGTCAGAGGATGGTCCCCTGGGAGTCAAGAGGCCTGACAGCTGATGACCTGACAGTCATAAGGGTGAAGGGAAATCAGCATAAGATTCCAAGAGCTCAGCACTGGGCCTTCTCAGAGGCAGAAATAGCTGCTCTCAGCTCAGCAACGCCTGGCAGCACATCTGATCAGAACAAGGTCAAGCAGAAGATACGGGGGCAGGGCATGGGCCTGAGGTCTAAGGGCTGGAAGTGCAAGGAAGATGTTCGGGAATAATGAGGAGACTTCCTATTTTGCACCCCTAAAGTAAGCTCTTATGCTGAAGCCTTGTCCTCCAAACGCCTGGTGGGTCTAGATGCTCTTCTCTGGACCCAAACAGTGCCTTGTTTGGATGGCTGCAGCCTTGCTGACGACCTTGCGGCTAGCATACCGTCTTATGTGTAGATTACAACTCAGCGCCTCAGGCGGCTCCCAAGAGAGACTGCAATAGGGAGGATGCCAATTTAGAATAACAGCTCCTGAGCTCAAGACTCCTCACTCTGTACACGCTGGGCAAGGAGACCAAATTCTAAAGTGCTTAAGTTCCCCTAACTATAACATAGGAAGTTGTATTAGCTCTTGGTATCGCACAAGGTTTTCAACATATTTCTAAGAATAAAGAAAACAAATAGAGCATATGAAAAGTGCTTCTCTACCTCTAAAATACTGAAATATTATTAACTATTATTTTCTTATATTGAGTCATGATGAAAGAATCTTGAATAAAATCTGTAGCGTTAGTGCCATAGGTGGTGCTTTAACTATACCTTGAAGTTTTTGGTACCAAGAAAGGAGAAATAATAATATTCTTTCAGGTAACAGTCTTTATATCTTTACCCTATACAGTACAGTAATAGAATGAAATAGAATGCTAAAGGTCCCTCCAAGATCCGACTTGTCTTCTTAAGAATTAAAAGTAAGAACTGAATAATCTACTCGCTGTTGGTAGCCAAGTAGCTGTCCAGCGAGTCTCGGAGCTGGTGACTCTTAGACGTGGGGGTGGCTCAGGACCTTCTGACACATTCAGCTCCACGTATCCGTAACACACATGTCTCCTACACGTGAACTGAAGTGGTTTTAAGAACAGAAGTGCTGGCATTCCTTCATGTCTCTGAGGTTACTATGAAGAATGTAGGTCTGCTGACATCAACATCAGCGTAGGGAATTCTAAGCACATTATCATAGTTGTAAAATTTTGAAGAATTAAAATTACATGTGAAGTCCATTTAATGGCAACGACAGACTTGATACGTGGCTAGACAGTCAGAGATAAAAGCTGCCAGTGGCTTTCAAGTCACATTACCCAAAGGATCTGTACAGCTAAGCCAGCATTTCTGCTTCTGAATTAGAGTGCAGTATGTTAAATGCTCTAAAGCCAAATCACGGGCTCTTTCAAAGTCAGTTTTAAAGTTTGTCACTTACAGGGACATTACAGGGTCAGTTACTAAAGCGCTTGACTCCCAAGCACACGGACCCGAGTTTGGATCCTCAGGACTCACATGAAAAGCTGGGCATGGAAGCTTATGTTTATAATTCTAGAACTGGAGAGAGAGAGTCCTCTGACCTCCACATGCACTCTGTGTAACACATTCACGCCAAACACACAAAGATTTGCCATTTATGTCCAACCACGGGCTAGAAAGGCAGAACCATGAGCTAGAAAAGCAGATACCTACATACATATTAAGGAAATACTCCCATCATGGCTGTGCCTGCCAGTCCAAGACAAAAGCAAGGATTCAGCATGCTGGTGTCTTTCCTTGTGGTATGAGAATGTTTCTTTCAGTATAGAAAACTGCTAGAAACTGATTGCTGTTGGGAGCTGTGCAGCTGAAACGCTCTGTGAGGTAATGAGAGGCCTGCCACCACAGACCAGACATCATTTGTGCTAGTCAGGCCTTTTGTCAGTATATCAAGACCCAGGAGACTTATGATTTCAGTCCATGGCTGGATGGCTCCACCCTTTCAGTCCTGTGGAAAAGCAAAACATTATGGGAAAGTACGTGGTAGCACAGTACTCTCACCTCACAGCCACTGATGAGTAACACTGACAAGACAATCTTCAAAGGCACACTCAGTGGCTTACTTCCTTTAATAATGCCCCACTGCCTCCCAGGAAAGCCACCTAATTATGGATCCGTCAGCCGTCGGTCTATTCCCCAGGTCAGAGGCTTATGATCCAATCAGCTCTTAATGGTTGGATCTGCTAGTTGTGGGCCAAGCTTTTCTTTCATGAGCCTTTTGGAGGACACTTCACAGCCTAACTATAACATCGTTATTTGGTGTTATTTGGGTATTATAAACAGAACTTACATGAATGTTCGAAAAAGTGATAATAGATACATTTATGAATGTCAAGTTATGCATGCATTAGTCTGTTGCAGTAGCTGTAATAGATGACTTAAAATAGTCCTAGGTTAAGAGTTTTGTTTTTCTAAAGATTTACATATATACATGTAATATATATACATATACATATTATATACATATTATATATACATATACATGTTATATATATACATATTATATATATACATATATATACATATTATATACATAAACCTATACATAAAACACACATACGTGTGTGTGTGTGTGTGTGTGTGTCTGCTTATACGCATGTCAGTTTGGGTACCTGTGTAGGCCAGAAGAAGATGTCAGATCTCCTGGAGCTAGACTGAGCTGCTTGTGATGGGTGCTGGGAATTGAATTTGGTCTTCTGTAAGAAGTTACCTTAATCGTAAGCATTGAGCCATCTCTTCTGCCCCCTAGGACACGCTTTTAAAAACAGCAATCTACATTGGCACCATGTCCCAAAGTGTGTGTTAATCACCCCTTACTCTGTGTTGCTGTGTGTGTCCTACTCGCATGTGGACTGCTTCTCTGAAGAACATGCAAGGAACATTGAAGCAAACCCCCATAGTCAGGTAGAAGACAGTTCCTCAAAGACCTGGGCTCTCACCTTGAAATCACTACCTCTCGTCAGAACCTACTTAATGTGGAGGACGAGCGTCCTGATTCTAATACAGACAATAACTCAGAGTGACACGCCACCCAGGTCTGTATTAACAGAGAAGGGCCCATCATCAGATACCTACACACACACACACACACACACACACGGTCCTAATAGAAGGAAATTAGGAAAAGGGGACACAGATTTAGAGAACAAAACCTAATGGCACAGAGGAAGGAGGGCAGAGAAACCAGTAGGACCAAGGAGTAGCTAAATAAAAGGAGTTTGGAATGGGAGGGAAGAAGGGACTTTTAAATAAGGGACCCTCCTTATAGTACCTGATTGGAGCATGCATTGAGAGGAAGTAACTATCAGTTCAGTGCTATGCTCTCAAAAGGAGGCTGAGGACATAGTACTGGCTCCCAATACATGAATAATGCTATGAAACTGAAATGGTAGTAATACCATATATGTTGTTTCTGTGTCCAAGAATATTATCAATTTGTTAACTTATACCATTTATATATTACTTTGACTAAGAAACACATACTTCATTTATGCAGCTGCGCATGCATTTATCACCTGTCTACTGTGTGTTGAGCTTTATGCTGAAATGAAAGAGGAAAACGATTGCGCAGTCTCCTCAAATATCCCACAAAAATCCAGTAGAGAATCTATCAGTGTTTAGCCCTTGGCCCAGGAGTGTACTGGATTTGAGCAGGCATGATTTCAGCATGAACCACCTTCATCAGTGGAGCAATGCAGGAGTTGAACATGATCCTCGTGGCTCCGTTTCCTATGCAAACTAGTCCATATCCAATGAAACAAGCGTTCTTATTGGTTCTGTTTTCTAGTTCATTGTGTAGCTTGAATAAGGCGGGGAAGTGGGGGGGGGTACCCCTTCATTTTATTGCTCTCCACTGCTCACCACAGTCTAAGAATATCTGTATAGTGAGGTTAGTAGTTCAGAATCTCAGTTGCCTTTACTGTATAAAATCCATTGAGATAGATGGAAAATCCAGATTTTCTCTGAATTTTGCTATCACAGGTATCAAATCCAGTGATTTTTCTTCCCAGGTAATTGTGAACATAGGACATCACCAAGTTCCACACTTATGTTCTTATAATGAAGTTCCCAGCAGTGTCATTGCGACACTGACATTCTAAGACTGAGCTGTGGTAAGTTTAAAACCGGGAACAGTATGTGTGATGTGACATGAAGCCAGAAAAACAGGAAGTGACCAGAATCGACATTTCCCTCCAAAATTATAAAAATAAGAATGTGCTTTTCCTTTGTGACCAGGGTTTAGAAGATGCTGGAAACTAGAATTCCCTATGCAACTTGATGACCACAGTGAACGTGAAATGCCATGCTCCTAGTTCTAGCTGACAATCCTAGCTGCACGTCATGCCCCTTGCCAGCTACTTACTCTAATCATTATAACTGATGATTCTTAGTGAAGTCATCCTGTGACTTCATTTTTAATGGCCTTGCTCTTTCTCTAGGGGTGGATGGAATTATTCATCAGGTAATACTAGAAACATTATCTCACTCCGCTAAGGATTTATTTCTCTTGATATGTTTTCTTTCTATGTGACACATCATAGTTATGAGGTGGTAAATTTTTCATTTCTGGTGGAATCATGATCCAGTTACCTTTTGCAGTTATATGCCATTAAAACAAATGCTTTCCTAATTAATGTGCTTGAGTCAAGTGTGTTGGTCCATGCTTCTAATCCCAGTACTGGGCAGGAAAAGGCAGGAAGACCACCTACAAGTTTGAGGCCAGCTTGGAAAACATGATGAGGTTCATGTCATCCAGGTTACAGAGTAAGATTCTGCTTATAAAGAGAATAAAAATGTATTTGAGTAATACAAATAAAAATGTTTAATATAATACTAGTATATCACACAGTTGCTTAGAAAGAAAATAAGAATAAGAAGGGAAGTGGCTTTAGAAACACTTCATTTATTTTCTGTGCAAGGATGCTGTGTCTGTGTGCTAGTGTATTCATGGTGCCTGCGGATGCTGCGTGCAGCATGTCTTTTGGAACCAGATGACAGATGACTGCAAGTCACCATGTTGCTGATGAGGACTGAACCAGGCGTTTAACCACTGAGTCATCTTTCCAGCCTCAGAAGCAGCTTTAATAAATGCAAATAATGTAGTTTACTAATGAGGCTCAGATTTCCCCCATTTAACTTATAAAACCTTTTCAACATACACTAAGCCCTCAGAAGCATCAGACTGACACAGGGCACCACGGAGGCAGAATTACTGGGATGTACGGAACGTAGACATGTCTAGGGCTGGGTCCCGAGTGACTAAGTTCTCAGGAATCATTCTCAATGCTTCCTCAAACATTTCCTTCGTCAGAATAAATGTGGAAAAGAAAGTTGAATACACTGTGAGTTTCCTGTAGGCATCAACAATCACTGCTTTTCTGAAGGTGTCCAGAGCAAATAGCTAAGGAACTCATCCTGAAAGGAAATGCAGAATCCACGTGGATTTGAATCTTTGGCACACAATATTTTAGTTTTAAGTGTAGAAAAGCAATGGCCATGCAGTTTTAACCTGCTAACCGCCTAAGTAACGTGTTTTACTTTGTTAAAGTGGCATTCATAGCATGTGATCATTATTTTAAAGAAGGAATACATTTTCTGTTTTAAATTCACGATCAAAAAGTTCCCATTTTATCACAAGCCTGTGTCCAGTTCATTAGCTTTATGCATTTGTATTCTGGTCTTCTGATACTAAAGTAGTAATTATACATATGTAGGTCACAGTCTCTAGTTTTTGAATGATGTAGTTTTAGGAAATAAATAGGTATGCAGGCAAGTCATATAGCACTATTATCCCTGTCTTCCCTTCCATGCTTAATAATGTCTTTTCTGATATTTTAAAGTGACATAAGCATGCATATTAGACAGCTATGTCAAATATTAAGTCACTGCCTTTTAAATGGTTTTACCTAGTTATGTTTTTGAAACAGACTGGTGGATGCAGATGGAGTTTAAAGCCAAAGGAACCTCAACATGGATAAAGACTACACAGGACCATCCAGGGCTGAGCTCACTGTGCTGAAGAAATGGTCCTTGGTGTTACTAAAGTTTGTCTCCAGCTCCATTTTCAGGGCCAAAACTGCATTTGGGGAGACGGAAGTATTATCTAGAGATGTCTCACAATGAGCTCCGAAAGGTTTGTGGTCCTGAATTCCAGCTAATTCTGCTGCTTCAAATTCTAGCTGGATTAAACTCTTATCTCTAGACACCAGGCCTACAGATAGGGCCTATCACAGGAGCCCCAATTCCCTGAGCATGCTCAACTCCATGACCTAAGTGAGATTAAATCCTTCCAGATAGCCTAAATAAACGGTTCATAACTCGTCCCTGTCACTCCTGCTAATGCCTTTGTACGGTGAGAGAGACTAGCAAGGGTGTAAATAAGTGTCTTCACTTCATTAGCTGTACTTCCCCTTCCTGGCTGCTATCAATAACTCCAGTGTCACACTCTGTATGGGGTCCGGGGAGACCAGGGCTGGCAGCTCCGGACCTTCTCAAGTCCTTATGAATCAGTTTGCAGTGTTTGTCTATTACTGACAATATATGGGTATGGCTGTCTCTTCTGCCACCTTTCAGTAAAGTCCTCGCACCCTGCCCTCTTTCTCTAGGAAAGACATCACAGCCAAAATGGCGTACATCACGTGATGCAAGCTAGCCCATTACTAGGGACAAAACGCATTTCAGCAGAAACTGGTTTGTCTGCATGTGGAGCGACCTGGTTATCAGTGTAAGCAGTGGCTGTCTGCTCGTCCTCTATAAACATTTGATTAAAACAACTTTTCCTGACGTATATACAAACACATCACGATCAAGATCATCTGTAATTCTCAGTTCGGTTGTGAACCCACATTTCTGAGTAGTGGCTCCCTGAGAGCGGCTAGAATGCCAGATTCCTTCTTGTTTCCTCAACCCTTCATCTAGTTGGTCCACAGTAGGCTCTTAACTGATGCTCTGGAATTGATGAAGAGAATGGTGTGTGTATCCACTCAGTGGACCAGTACCACCACCGTGAGCAACATACCCATAAACACAGAAAGGCGAGGCTCCCATTCTAACGCACCACACACTAGTACATGTATCGTAACCTCCTATACTTGATTTCTAACTATTTGAGGACAGAGGCTATGATGTACAGTTTTTATGGCTTACATGCTTCATCATGCATGGCTGGGATTTTGCACAAAGCAAAGTCTGTATTTTACGGAATAGATCATTATGTCTTACACTTCCGGGGATGATCTTACTATGTATTTGTGGGCCAGAAGCCAAGACACAGGTAACCCCCACTGTATCTGAAGAGGGAGTAATTGCTATTACTGGCTACAGAGCAGAATGAGACGGAGACAGAATATTCAGGAGACTGCCCAGATGCTGATAGAATCCCCTCCTGTAGAATTCAGACACGTGAGTCTGCACAGGAGGAGTCCCAATAAGAGGGAGCCGTCTACATTTTCACAGCTTTTTTTTTTTTTTTTTTTTACTAAGACAACATTTTTATTTCCCACTATGACTCTGATCCATTAAAATTTATGGTAAAATTTAACTCACTCTTTCCAACTTAATTTATGCACAGCCTAAACCATTTTTGAAAATAAAATATAAACTTAGGAGAAAAATATTAATCTTTTCAATATGTGAAATTTGAAGGAAAATTATGAATCCATGCAACATGTACAAACCGACATTTGGTATTTGATCGTACATGATTGAGGTCAGAGATTTAGATCATGCTTATTGAAACTTCTGGAACCCGGCCAACTTGTGGGCACTTGGAGAGTCTTCATTCCAGTGGAGGGTGTTTAGAATGTGGTCATCGTAAGTGCTTATAATTCATGACTTCCTGATAATAGAAAAATGAAACAGATGGATAATAGATAGGTGATTGACAGACAGACAGAAAGACAGACAGGGAGGCTTGTGGAATGTGCCATTTTCTACAGATTCATGAGGGAAAGCCTGATTGATAGAGCACCCTAATAAAGAACGGGTAACCTCTATCAGTGCACCCTGCAGGTGGACATATCATAGTGAATCCCAGAAGTACAGGTGATTAATGTGTCAAAAAACAGATTTGAAAATATCTAAAAGTTACTGCAAGTAAATTATCCTATACATGGGCTTTATCTTACAGAGCTAAGTGTGAACAAGCGTGCAGTCCTGGCCACAAACTTGCCACCGTAGATAACGGATTAACCCTCCGGGAACCCATGACTCCTCTCCAACTTCCCTTAGACATAAGATGAGCAGGTCTGGGAAGCTGAGTCTCTTCCTTTGTTTTTCTTTGCATGAGCGGTTTGGGGAAATCTATATTTGGGGCTGACTAGATAAGAACTTTTCCTCCTTGAACTTGGTATAGAGAGCACCATGTATTTTTAAAAAATTGTTTTAAAACCTGTCATCTATTTGTAGAACAAGTGAATTACTTCTGAAAGGCTTTTGAAAGTTTATGAAAATGCAAAATGTTTTATTATTGTATAAAATGATTAGAATTTAGGAGTTTTCATTCTATAAACTACTTGTTTGAAAATTAATGTGATTATTTTTCATGTTTTTGCATCATCATGGTAACATACAATCCCGTACAATGTGTCTGATAAATGCCGCAAATCTGCATTTATGCATTTTGCATTTATTTACAGAGACTCTCAAGGATTCAAAGATTCGGTTGATGCAAGCTAACTGCCGATGAGAAACGCAGGTGCAAGAATGGTCTGGCATAAAGAGCAGGGGTCCAGAACTAGACAAACAAGGCTCTCGAGGCTGCTGTGGATGCTGTATCCATTCTAGATTGTGGACAACTTTTGTTCCCCCTTAACAGGACACAGTCTCCTCATCTCTATGAGGGCATCAGAGTGTTGTTGGGAGGACAGTACTGAAGATTCTGAGCACAGTGTGTAGTGCCTGGCTAGCCCTCCCATCTGCAGGATAGGTAGCTGTGATACAATGGAACTGAGAACACAGAGTGAAAGTCTGTTAATGACAAGTGAACTGACTTGCCTCTTTGGGGAGACTACTTTGCATGTGGAGATGATGAATTGGAAATATGAAAAGTGTCAATACTAACCAAAAAGTTATTGACAAAGTTAAGACTGCAGGGACTGGTGGCTCTGGGAAATATGCAAAGTCAGGAACTAAAGGTTTTATTTTCCTATGCTCCACAAGCTCTGTGAGGCACGGCTCAAGCCTTCCCAGACATCTAGGGTGTTTGTGACCCTACCCATTATGCTCTAAGAACTACCTACATTATTGATATCCAATTCTACAGTGGCACGTAGCACAAGCAAGCAAAAGTGCATTGCCCAGCCTCTCTGGCTAACCCTTTCATCAGATTTTGGAGTAGATGAAAATCCCACTGACTTCAGAGGAATGTTTCAATTGCAAACCACTCTTGTTTCAACAAAGAGCTTACTACAGCTAAAAACAGCATTTTTTTTTCCTCAGAGAACTAATAAAACTGCATCTTAAAATATAGCTAATGGGTATGTGTATAAAATTCTCTTCAAATATTGTAAAAGTTTTGTTTACAGAAAGGTAATTTGAAAGATGATTTATTATGCTGGAATACATTTGGTATATATTTATAATTTAGTATAATCATATATGTATATATGTACATATATGTTTTATATATATATAATATAATTTAGTATACATACCTCAGTATATAATGTGTGCAAATAGTTCCTGCCTATATCTGTGGCAGTCACCCAGGTAATTCTGCAGGAGCAGCACCATAGCCCCGTGTGATGAGGCTCAGAAAGTTGGAGGACATTCTGAAAATCCACACATGGTGAGAGGGAAGACAGCATTCATATGTGAACTGGTGCAACCTGGAGATGTTTGTGTGGATAGTTAATAGTTGGTGAACGGCTTAAATGTCCATTCTAGTACCTGACAGCCAGAAATTCTTTGCTTACAATCTTCAATGGTTCTGACCTTTGAAGGTCCAACGTTTCACGCAGTGATTGCCATGTTCTTTTATTAAGAATACGTATTAGGACAATTCAAGCACAATCCTCTAGTACAAGTATGCCTCATCTATTCACACATTTTATGCTGATTTTTCTATTAAGAGCTGAACTGCATTGCAAAATAGGTACTACTTAACATTTTATAGAGGGATCTAAATAGTTGGATTGTAATGCCAGAATGTGGCTGTTTCTATTTTACTCTTGAGTAAGAAACCAAGCTAGAAGATTCTTACAGTTCCTATTAACATCTGAAGCTGTGTAAGATCTTTGTGGAACAAAGACTGTGGAAATTTGTTTTCGTGTTTTGAAGGATTCATCTTTTCAGTCTTGATTCCTGATCAGCCAGCACCACAACACTAAACCTAGTTCTCAGTTAATGGTGATGGGTATGAACCCGTGTTTCCAGCAGTGCTTCTTCAATTGAGGGAGTAAACTATCCTTAGATCTGATTAGACCGTCAGTGTCCTGTGAGTTATTGTGGATACTGGATAGTCCTCGTCATGGAAGAGGTCCCTTTCTCTCCTTGGTCCCCAATGCTTGCTTTATTACAGCTTTTATGTACTACTTCATTTTCCAAGTTACTGAGGTTGAAAGGAAGTGTTATTTGTAACTATGCTTGTGCCGACTGCACAACACTGGGATGATAGAAGCAGACAAGTCCGTGCTGGCAAAGGGGGATGTCTTCTATTATGGTCAATCCCAATGACTTGCAGATTTTATGCAGACTTTTACATTTTATGAATTCACTTCCAATGTCTTTGTGGTTTTCACATGAAATAGGCTTCTGGATGTTTTTTTTCTTTAAGTATAACATATATATTTTAAATATCTCCAAAGTCAAGATTGTAAATACACTATAAAGTATTTCTGACAAAATTATAACTCTTATTCTGTATAGCATATGGTTCCGAAGGGTGTACACATTGTAAAATGGCCAAGTTTAGCTAATTAATATGGGTGATAAACACAATACCTCGTATATTTATCATTTTTGTGGCAAGGAACTTACACAAGCCATTATTAGTCACACTAGCTAGCATTATACAGTAGCTTCCACGAACTGATTCCTCCTATCCAGCTGGACGTGTATATAAGAAGACATTTCCCCATCATCCCTCACCCCCAAGCCCTGGGCAGCCTACTGTTCTACTCCACAGGTACAACATTGTTAAACTCTGCCTGTAATTAAGCTCCTATGTGCGCGTGCCTAACTTAATCAAGCATAATTTCCTTTACGTTCACTCAGGCTTTCTCGGGTGGCAGTTTTCCTTGTTTGTCAGTCATTCTGTCACGCACAGGTTGTCACACTGTATCTTTTCACCTGTCAGGGCCCTGGGCTTTCCCACATTTTGCCTATCATGAACAGTGTTACAGTTAGGAGGGAATACACAGAGTCTCCAGAAGTACCAATTTCATTCTCCTTGGATGCTACCAACTGCAGTTTCCTGGCCAGTGGTTAGTTCTGTCCATTTGGGAGCCCTCATGCTCACTCCCATTAAGGGCTCTAATAATTTATATTCCCTTTTATTTACACTGTTTTTCTCTGTGTTCGTCTTTCTTACAGTAGCCATTTACCAGGTGTACAAGGAAGCTCCCCCAGGCTTCAGTCAGCATTTCTCTGAGGGTTTGTGACTTTGAGTACCTTTTTACATACTTGTGGCCAATCTCTGTCTATTTAGATCTTTTGCGTCTGCCACTGAGTTTCATGGCTTCTTGTAAATGTTGCATACACAATTGGCCACTAATCTCTTATCAAATATACAGCTTGTAAATGTCTTTTTTCCCACTCTGTAACTAGGTTATGTCTTCACTCTCAGAAGCCTTTTGGTTTAACGACAACCTGTTTATTGCCTGCGCGTTGGTGCTCACATCCAAAAATGCACTGCCCAGAGCGATCGCATGGAACCTTCCCCTGTGTGTTTTCCTAATAGATTTATACACTCACGGCCTTCATCTCTCTGGAGTTGATTTTTTATGTGTTGTGAGATAACACTCTAACTTCATTCTCTTGAATGTGGGAATATAGTTCCTCTAACGCCATTAACTGAGGACGCCATCTCTGCTCATTGAGTGTGCTTGGATTCTTGTAGAAAACAAACTGATTATAAATATGTGGATTTATTTCTGGAGTCTCCATTTGCTCCATCTGTCCACATGTCTGTCTTTGTGTTGGTATTGAGCTATTTTGGTTACTGTAACTTTGTAATATAGTTTCAAAGCAGTGTGGTGCCTTGAGCTTTAAGAACCACGTGTGAGAGTAAATCACGAGCATAGCATGCCATGGCACCCGAGAGCGTTGGTGTACCTAAAACTGGCATTGTCTGATGTGATCGCTTCATCCACACTGAAGAACAGTACCAACACTGTAACTCAATAATCGGGCCTCATGCACGTCATCTCAGCTGTGTCTTTTATATGAAGGAACCAGCTGAGAATCATGTCTGCGCTCCTTGTGTCTCTTTAGGGCCTGGCTGATTTGCACTTAGGCAAGCAATAAAACATGTAATTCTTCCATCTAAGCTAGCGTTCTTTAACCATGGAATAGAAAACAACTACCCTGCTATTAATATGCTAAATATATGAGAGAAATAAAGTACTTCCTGAAACGGGAGAACACGGCATGTAAATAGATTTAAATTTCCGTACTGCAGTCTGGGAAGGAAAGTTACAGATTTTTGAACAAATATTTTTTATAAACTGTATACATTTATTTTATCCAAGGGAGCCATGCCTTCTTCCAGTGGGCAAGTGGGAAAGGCGGAGGTAAGTCTACAAGGCAGACAGCAGAATTTTTAGAAGAAATAGAGGGCATGACCCTCAGCGATGCAGAACTCAAAGGGCCTAGGACAACACTTCTCGTCCTTTCTCATTGGAATCCTCAGCTCCTGTCATGGGCAATAGGGCCCACAGCTCAGGAAGTGAAAGATAAATTAAAGAAGCTAAGACAGCAGGCCTGCTGCCCCTGGTCTCTTCTGTCCTGCATACACAGAAGGACTGTGTGGGAGCACAGACTTCACCTGTGACCTGAATATATACGCCCACTTCCGCCACCCTGTCGAATCTTCCTGTAGCATAGGGATACCTGCACAGCAGAAATGGAAAGGACAAGAGCCCGAGGACCAGTGAGAGCGACTCTGTGGCCTCAGTGGCAGGCGCACGGGGCGGGGAGACACCACCAGGCATCCACAGGGATCACTGTTGCCATACCACTTCTTAGCTGGAAGTAACAAAGTCTCAGAAGTGGTCTGCATTTCTTTTGAGACAGATACAAAAAGATGTGCTAAAAGGTATTTTTTTCCCTTTGGTAGAATTCACCTTCCTCCTGGCCCCAGAATTATTTATAGTCAGAATCTTACTCTGTGCCAAGAAAACCACAGGTAAATCTCAGCAGGAGATCTGTATAACTTTTTAGACTTCTCAAATTCAGCAGTGTATCACACAGTTCTCTTTGACTTAACTAGATTAACTATGAATTAAAAATAGCTACACAAATTTCAGTTTGCTCTACGCCTTGAAGCTGTGCAAACACTCCACAATGGCTGCGGTTTTTATGCCAATAATAACACCGCATGTATTTGCCGTGCCGGGTGGACAATTTGCCCGGCACAAGGAGGCTCACAAGCTGTGACTTGTCTACTTATGAAGCTTTCACCGTGGGAGATGAAGACATTGTAAAGCCCCTCTTTCTTGGGACCCATTTTCATGCAATGGTGATGACCCATAGCTGAGCGTGGGTTGGAGGGATACAGATTTGAGGCTGTGCCCATGATTTTCTCCCCACCTTCCAATGCCAGAAAAGAGCACAGCACCCCTTAGCCTTAGTTCTGCCTGCCTCCTGCTCCTCACAGTCCGTCCCTTTAGAACTGACTTTACTTCCCATTATTTCACCATATCTCAGTGGGATGCCATTAGGAAGGCATGCACTGAAACAGCTTTGACTACATAGAAAACTACTTACTTTCATGCTGCCAACCTTCTTAATTAGAATATTGGCAGCCACTACAGAAGACGACAGCTCAGATTTTTGGGTAGGCCTATTTTTATACTTCTGTGTTGTTTACTTCTGATTAATGAAAAAAGAAGAGAAAAAAATCCCCTGTCTCTTCAGCAGATAACAAATTTACCACTAGTTCATTATAGATTTGATTTTCTGGCTTGCCAGCTTCTTAATTCATGGTGCTGAAGAGCAGAAGGAAGATTAGTTCATGTGAGATTAGACTGACATTTGGACATTTTTCTCATGCAGATAGTGGCATAAAACATTTTAAAGAGGAATAAGTCAGCTATTTTCTCCCCTCATTTGACATGCTGAAACATGGCCAAGGCAATCTCCCAATCTCCAGCACCTTCCATATCAGCCAGCTTCTAGATGCAGCCCGGCACCGGCGTTCTTACAAACATGGCTGGTTAATAACAGGCAAACGGGGGTTGTATGCAACCCTCTGGGCTGAATACAGGCACCCCAAGTTTAAGATGCTTCACAGGCAGCTGATTGTCTTGGTAGAACTAAAGCAGTTCGTTTCCCCTTCATAGCATCAGCTCTGATTCAGTTACGTCAGCAAGCTGTGCAGGCTGCGGCCTCTCTGTGCTGGGGGAGGGGTTTGAGACACCACCCTCTCCAACCCACATGTGGTGCGATTCTCTTGCAGTATCAAAGAGCAGGAGGTTAGTGAGTCGCCATCTCTATCTCTACAGATCTTGGAATGTGGATTTAAAATTTCACTCTAGGTCTTTATCCCTTTCAGGTACGTTTTATCATTAGAAATGCATCCAATGATCCAAAATGAGCAACTTGGTGACTTACACAAGCCCCAGCTACACTTTCCTACAGGAGTGAGAGCAGTCAGTGCAGCTGTATGACTGTGTGTGACAGCTGAGTGCTCACCTGGACCCTCCCTCTGCCCCTCCCAGACCTGCCTGCTGAGACCTACCCTGGGTGGGATGGTCGCTGGTCAGCTATGCACTGTAGTGATAGGATCTCAGACTGCCGTTCGGTCTGCCTTTAGCTTACACTATAGGGGAAGATGCTCACCGCAGCACCTTTCAAAGCAGATGTCGCTAAGAGAAAGAAATAGCACAGGAAATAACTAAAAAACAGAAAAACGATGTCAAAATTAGAATTTTGAAAAGACCACTAAGATGGAAGAACTTTTGGTAAGTCTGAGTAAAGAGATAAGGCAAACAAAACCAAGCCACATCGGAGAAATAACTGGAAAGGTCGGGATGCTTGAAGAGTAATTCCTGCCTAATATTTCTGAAGGTCTACCAGAAACGGTGTTAGAAAAAGATAGAAAAAAAAAAAAAGGAAGGGAATTAGATATATACTACATAAAAGGAAATTATTTAAGAAAATGAGTGTGGAAAATTTTATTTACATTTTATTCTGTTTTCAGTTGTACTATGCTTTTAAAATATTTTTACTATTTAAAACAAATTTTAAATTTAGATATATTTTGATCAAATTCTTCTCCTCCCCCAAGTTCTTCCAGATCGACATGGAGAATTTTATAATTGACCTCCACCAAACTTCCACTGGACAAGGTGATTCCTTTCTATTGCTTTTGAAAAGGCCTCTCAATTCATTTTTTCTAATTTTCAATTAAAGGGGAGCGACAGAAACAGATACATTTCTATTCCACTTGTGATCAGATGTGGAATCTTGATTCAGTCATTGCCCCACTGTCAAGTAAGCTTTACCCCAGTGTAACATGGAGACATCGCTGAGATGGGGACTGTAACACAGAGTGTATCAGTGTACCTGGACAGCATGGAGGCTTTGGGAGGGTCGGTAAAAACTGTGGAGGAACTGATTCCCCTTTAGAAAATGATTACCTAGACCAGGTCCATCAGACTGTTCTGGATAAACAAAAAACTAAGGTTTCTACTCAGACAGTGCACACCATCACTCTCTGGAAAGGCTGAAAATAGGCTATGTTATTTGGATCAACTCAATGGAATCTTCAAGAAGGTAGAGCCCTTGTTTGCATCGTTCTGCCCGAAAAGAGAGAAGCTAACAGTGGTTATAGGACAAGAGAGAGACATGAGGGAAAGTGACCTGAGCTACAGTTCATCTTCAAGGTGTGTGGGGGGGTGACGACATAATCTAAAGTCCATGAGTCAGTTGCCTCTGCTGATTACCCTCAAGAGAAGTGAAATATGACGGTGGCTAAGACGTCGACACAGTTGCAGGGTGACAGTGTGTACGTTCTGATGTTTTAATTTTATGGAAAAATAACAAGCAAGCCCTGTTCCTTCCATAATTAAACATTCTTTTTTCATGTGGCAGCACAAGATGCCGAACAAACTAACATTTTCAACTCTACTGAATTCTGTTTTTAAAAACATTTAGAACAATACACTGCCCTCATTTGCATACTACATATTTATTTTGCTGAGGGACAGTTCAGCATTCTGTCCTGATTTCCTCCAGGGCAATGCATAAATTACAGGAGATTTGCATAAGACAATATTTTGATAGTGCAAAATAATTTTTGAAAATTCACAGAAGGAAAAACCTACGGTGTTACAGCTCCACGCATCTTGTCACTATCTCTCCTACGGGTTTCTGACCTTTTCTTGGTGCAGAACTGGGGGCTTCTACCGTGCTAATCAGGATGCTGGTGCCAGGAGGGCTACCCCTCGGCTTTGGCTGCAAAAGGATGGAAAAATAGCTTGCAGTCATGAGGTAGTTTGGGTTTTGCTGCTCGATTCTTACTGTTCATTCTTCACAGTTTTTCTGAGTAGGGATATTACTCAGTTCCGTGCTCTAGATTACCTGCCCCTTTGTTCTTCTAACCTGCACGGGTATCAGCATTTCTAACAGGATCTACACCGTGTGCAGTCCAAGAGTACCACTCAGAGATGCACACAGCTTTAGGAGATGAGGTGGGAATGGCTTTTCATTCCAGGTGTTTCTCACAACCCCTCATCAAGGGTGGGTCCAGAGTAGGCACAGGGATTCTTACTTAAAGATACAAGGGAGTACATGGTGATTATTTTAAAAGGTAACTAAATACTATTTTTTCTTTGTTTGTTTTATGAGACAGAATTTCTCTGTTGTAACTCTCGCTGTCCTGGAACTCACTCTATAGACTAGGCTGGCCTCAAACTCAGAGACCTGCCTGCCTCTGCCTGGCATTCAAGGCATGTGCTGCCACCAAGAAGCACTAAATACTATGTTCAATGAGACAGCACATGAGCCTATCATCTTGGGGAGTAAGATATAGCAAAGTAGTAAGCAACTTCCTATGGGGAGGTACCTAGCTTTGAAAGCAGCCACCACTGCTGCTGTTAGTCACTAAGGTTCTTAGTACGGTACCAACAGGGTATTCTATTTTCCCATTACTAAACCAGGCTCCAGGCAGTTGTGCATGAGGCTAAAGGCAGATCCACACAGATGTTTCTATAAACACACATGAAAACTCCTGAACCAGAAAATCCTGTCCAACCTCCCCATATAGATTTCTCATTCATGGTTCTTAATCTACTCAAAGAAAACACTTGTCTTTCACCCTGAAACTAAATTAAGTTCCACAATAGCTTTATTCTAATCCCCAGCTTGTGAAGGAAGAGTAAATAAAAAGAGGGTGATAAAGGAAACACATTGTAGAAGTTTAATTTTAGTTATGTATAAAATGTTTTATGCACTGTTGGGTGAGCGGCTAGCCTAGGTCTTGGTGTTCTGTACTGTCTTCAGGTGTTGGATTTCGGTGGGGGATGTTTGATAGCTTATGATCTGCACCTGAGGAGTTCTGGACCAGCGCTCAGATGCTCCGGGTTCTACTGTCGAGTAGGGTGCTGACCCTGACGGTGGTTCCCTCTGCTAAGGTCTGGCAGAGTTTGCACCTATGGGGGCACCTCCCTTGGTGAAACTACACAGCAGCCTTACTGCTACAATAATACATGTTAGTGTGGAAAGAAAAAGCAGAGCGGAGTGGCTCACAGTATGGCACCCCAAAAGCAAAGCCTGTGCTGGTGTGCTGTCTCCGCCCACTCTCATTCAATCCACACTCCCAGCCCATTGATGATGCTATCCGCATTCAGGGCAGACTCTCCTTCATGTCCACAGTTAACTGCCTCTGGGAATACCCTCTGAGACACTTCCAGAGGTGTGCCTTCCTAGTCTTCCTGGCTTCTCAAACCAGTCAACCAGAGAATTGATGCTATCATCATTACATCAGAGATTGGGCACTATTCACCCAACCATAGAGTTAATACCACTTTGTTACATCAGGGATTGGGCATTGTTCGAGATCAGAAAGTTGTGTGATATCCCCACATTTAAACTAAGCATTGATTTTTCTTGTCGATATCAGATAACATCACACACCGCTCTGCCATGATCCAATCACCAGCCCTGCCTAGAAACCATACTCCCATTTCTATGTTTTACTTAACAGTATGGAAGGTTAGTCATTTTGAAATTATCTGTTTACTATGGGATAAACAAATGAAAAGTGCTGATGTTCTTGGTGCTAGTGATTATAGGAGTAAGTAAAGATGTCAGCAGCAGTGTGCTCACCTAGCAGCCAACCAAGCATGGTAAGTCTCGACTATCTGCGCCAATAGAGAGAGGGCATTCAGAGAATAATGAAGGCATAGCAGAACCATGTGGTGGCTGAATACCCATCAGTGGCTTCTGGAAATGGCAGGGCACTGTGGCGATATCACAAAACAGACACTACCACGGAGTCAATGTTCAGGCCATCAAATGCTATGGAAAATGCATGCTTAGGAGAACAACTTCCAGTTCAGAAGCACACGTGGAAGTGGGAGAAAGCAGGGTGACCACATTACACACACTCACTCACAGTGGGGGATTTGTACTGGACAATTTCTTCTTTAAATAAAAATATTTACTGTTGGGCAGTAAATATTGAAAGGATAACATTTTAAAAACACAGACGCAATAATGTGCTAACAGATTTGATAGGAATAGAAATGGATCCTAGGAAGGCTGTTGGGGAAGGGCGTATCTGCAGTCTCAAAGCAGCATGCCGAGGCTTCTTCTGCTGATTTTCTGAGGGGCAGTCTTCCTTCACAAAGAAGAGAGACTGGAGACTTGCCCGCACCATGGATGTCATGAGGTGACCTGACACTGTGTGTCTGCTGACGTGATGTGACATGAAGCATGCTCCACTTGGGAAATATTCTTGCAAGAGGCATTTAAACTGAATATAAATGGGAATGGAAATACGGGAAGAAATCCATATTGTAGGACATCCTACAGCTGGCCCAGAGTCCTACAAAATGTCAGGTCATGAATGATAGAAGGTGCCTGGAAGTAGTTTTAGATTAGAGTCAAGATGCATGGTATGAGCTGACATGAACAGACAGGCAAATGACACAAATGGTCTTGTATCATTCTGGATAAGGGAAAGACAAGCCCTGCAAAGGACATCTGGGGACAGCTGTAGTCTGTGACTATATGCAGATGGGCTGTAGAAGAGACACTATCATAGAATTGGTGTTGAGTCCATGAGATGCCAAGGGAAGAAAAAGCGGCTGGCAGAGAGTGAATCCTGCATCAAAGACACATGGAAATGTTACGAAGAAAATGGCTGGTATAATATTTGCTACTTAATTCCAAGTACATCAGTCAAACACACACACACGTACACATATAGACACATATATCAACCCACATACACACATGTATACACATATACATATATACCACACAATAGCATACACACTCATATACTTTATAGATTGTTGTGAGATGTGTGGGGGAGTATGGGAATCTGAATGGAAAAAAGAAAATGAGACAAAATACAGAGAAATGGTGAATCAAGTTGAGATACAGTGTTAGCTGAGTCTGTCTTTCAAATTTTCTTTTGTTTAATATTTCCAAAAAAAGAATGGGTGGGAGAGAAAAACTTTGCTCTGTTGAGTTCACAAACGCAAACACTTTAGGCTCCACTGGTGGCATCCTGGAAATCATTCACAGTACATCAAGCCCCTGCTGAAGTTCACATCTGGACTCAGAGCCCTCCAGTGCCACCGTTGTATTCTCAGTAGAATTCCACCACCTATCGCCAAACTCCAGGTTTCTTCCCAAAGCTTTCTGAAAGTGGAGATGGTGTTCCAAAGATAGAAAACAAAAGGAGCTGCTATCATCATCCAGAATCATCCAGAACCTCAGGATCCAACACAGCAGAGACCTCTGAATGCAAGCCAGACTTCTCACTTTTAAGCCAAACTGTTTATCTCAACTGAGCACCTTTGATCCTCTCATCTCTAACGTACTGTATTAACACAAAGCATCTCTCCACCTTAGAGAATCTGGATGGGTACGATGTGAAAACCTGAATGTCATTTGCAGACTTCAAATAACACTGCACTCAAAATCCACTTACAAATCCATCTTTGTGCTACAGACTGTGGTGATGATCTCCTGACTCAAATTTCTTCACGGGGTAAACAAAGTGTCAGCCCAGATCTAGAGGATCCACTATGAGACAGAGAACTTCAAAGAGTATCAGCAGCTGTACGATATTTTCACATGTAATATCTGTTTTACACCACTCTTGATGGTTCTCACTAAGTGTATATGCATAAATGATAAAATAACAGTATAATCAACAAAGGAACTTATTGCCTTTGCCATGTAGTCTGCCACTCTCCACGCCAGAGTCCCTCGACTCGCTAACACAGAAAGGTGGCTTAGCGGTTAACAGCACTCCCTTCTCTTGCAAAAGGACCAGGGTCTGATCACCAGAACCCATGTGGTGGGTCACAGTTGTCCTTAGCTCAAGCTCCAGGGAATCCCCTTCCAGCCCCTGCAGGAACCAGGCATGAATGTGGTATGTGTACATGCATGGCGACACTCATACACATAAAACAAAGGTAAACATTTCTTAAAAGTTCTGTATTACAATAGACCTAAGGTTATATGAATGTCATTGAGCTTTTGAAAAGCGATCTTCACATCTTCACATAAAAGGGTGGGGTAACTGTTCTTTATGAGACTGGCCATCTCTCTGCATTAGGCCATACGAAACGCCATGTCTTCGCCAAGTAGGAACTACACTTAGAGACACACAATTTAAAGTAGAAGCTTACATTTAACTTAAAAGAAATTTAAAAGAAAGCCTCAAGGTCACCAAGCATTATAACATTCTGTTTGGCACAATAATGCACACTTGAGAATAAATAATCAGCGAGCAAGCTGTGAAGGATGCACTCGTAACTGTGCTTTCATTAGACGGTGACGTCTCCTTTCCGGTAAAGTCAACATTACAGTCAGATGAGGATTTATGTGGTTAAACAAGATGCTCAAAGGCAGTCTTTGTAAATGTCTCATATCAATGAAGTCCCCCCTTTATAAACAGGAGCACATCACTGTGGCCAGTAGAGGGTGAAGGTAAGTCTGGTGTGCTGCAATTTCCAAGTGTGTGTGCTTGTGTGTGCTTTCACCAAACTGAGATTCACATCTGCAAGTCAACAGGTATTTCTTTCACTTAAGGGTATCAGACATTTTGGCACACACTGTAGTAAGTAACATGCTATTCATGATCACAAATTCAAATGAGATTTCTGGCTGTTTTCCAAGTGTTGGGTGAGAAAAGATTTGTAGAGAACATGAGGGTGACACATGTAAATATTTATCCTAATCTGTGGCCTTGGGTGGTCATTGGATCATGGCGACACAGGGAAGACGCGCAGGGGCCCCAGGAAGGTCTGAAGACTCTGGATTGAGCTGGGAGGGGAGGTGTGAAGACGCCTTAACACACCTGGTGAAGGCCAGATGCCTTTTGTGTCTAACAGCACACTCAACAGTGTGGCTTACTTTGCAGTTTGAAATATGCTCTCTGTGGCATCATTTTCCACAGAGAACTAAGAGGGTTTACTTTTTATCTCTCCAAAAAATCTGCTTCACAACTTCCAGGGCTGATACACATCATTTTTGAAAGATATATAAATAAGAATTCAGAACAAGAAGCAGCCCTTTTCATTCACCCTTCAGCAAATTTCATGACTGACACATCACCCTTGAACAGAGGCCCAGACAAACAGTCACGGGAAGAATAATCACCAGACATTTCAATTTACCTGATTTAACAGACTTCTAAAGTCTGTTCCAAGGAAGATAATTTGATTAACAAACTGAAGGCCAGACAAGAATCTGGTGGTATGTGACTGATGGAACTGAAACGTTTCTGAGCAATCCACTGATCACATATATAAGCAACCCCCTCCTTAGCCTCCCAAATCTCACTAGCTTATTGCAGGATTTGCTTTCAATGTCAGTCAATTTCCGCATCATGACTATGGCTTGAAACAGACCTGCAGGAAAAGGTAGACACTATAAAGATGTATGTTAGACAAAGAAGGTGTTCTAGCCTTCGCTCTGGTGCTTTGCTCTCATAACCTCTTCTGCACGATACAGGCTAACCTGCTAACCATTCTCGGTGTCTGAACTCAGAGCACAGGGTGTTCATCCACCCATATGTGTATTTACACTAAACATTCAGATTGAGCACATATATGCCCTGTGGTTTCATAAGTCACTCCAGGTTCAGAGATTAAACAAACGCTTCCATGCAAAGTGCTCACAGTACAGCCAGGCAGAGATTAGAAAATAAGGGATGGTGAAAATGCAGGAGCCTTGAGTAGCGCGGTAATGGCTGAAATGTGGGTGCTACTGGGAGACAAAACTGCACCGGACCACAAAGAGCAGAGTCAAGCAGACCCACGGTGGGTGTCTATTTGGATTCATGTTATGTGGCAGTGAAGGATTTGGGGTGCTCGGTGACAGCATGCATTCTAAAGTTCCCACGGCACAGGATAGAAAGCAGAGTTGTAGATCAATGAAGGATGTTTTATCAAACTGCCCAGGGTGGCTGGGGTAATCTGTGTAAATGTAAATAACTACGTGAAAGCAGCAACAACTCACCATGACACAAACCTACTTTCCATCACAAATATAATGCTGGCAAAGGAAAAGCTCCTTTAACTTGGAAGTAGGAGAAGCCAAGGCTTAAAGTACACAATGAAAAATGATTTTAAATCTCTTTATGCCGAGATGTGTCAGGTATAATGGTCCTGCAAAGAGCAATTCTTGAGGAAGATAAGTGACTTCAGATACGAATCATGCTTGGGCAGTACCTGTCTGTGCTCTACAGGCTCAGTCTGTGACCTACGCTTTACTATTCATGGATAGCCTTTTCTAGCACCCTGAGTGTGTAATCAAGGCAAACTGAATGACATCATGAGTAAAAAAAAAAAAAAAAAAAAAAAAAAAAAACGCTGTACATTTCTAAGCTAATCCTCCCCTGTGACCCATATCCCTAAAAAAGATCCTCCGATGGCTCCCGTAGTCCCCCTCCACAGCAGCTCCGGAGGCTGTTGGGTCTGAGTTCTCTATGCATTGCAGTTCGGTTCATCCACACTAATATTGGCCTGCATGATCAAGCCCCTCACAAGGCACCCTCACAAGGCTGCATCCTCTCTGGTGCCAGGCCACGCACAGTGTGAGTGGTGCAGAGCCATAGAACTGAGAACAGATGCAGTGATTTTCATAGCTGATCAAACCTGATGGACAGTCTCTTTAGGGTAAAGGGTGATGCCTCACACTGTAAAGGGCTGCAGAGACCACATTCTACACATTTAAGTTTTACAATGAAGTGATATAAAACATATGTAAAAGATAAACATTTCCTTGCATATGTTGTGTCTGCCAAATCCCCTTCTATTAATTATATTTATTCCCATGATGGTATCAGCATTGGTCAAAGAAACTTCTTTTTGTAGTGGACAGCAGTTTATGCAGAGATTAGTAATTGGTAAGGAGTGCTGAGAATAGGTGACTGTTTGACGCTCAGCCATAAAAATACATATAATAAAACATTTAAAAATTGAAAACATTGTTGTGTAAGCTCTGAGTTATAAAACCCCTGATGGTCACACCAGAAAGGCTGGATTCAGCTTGTACTGTGCTCCATTTTTTCTAGTAAGTGCTTTCCCTAATTGTCATTATTGTACATGGATGTCTTTACTTCTCTTCTGTAAGGAACTAGAAACTAGAAATTTTGCTCTGTCACCAAACTAAAGGCCAGGACAAAGCGATACAACTAAAAATATAAAACAACAGACTTCTAAAGTTCTATCAGGAGCTCGGAACGGCCTCTGAAATCAACCCTTGCAATAGCAGCAGAACTAGGGAGGCACGGCACATGTCCTGTGTCTTAGGAGCGGGAGATGGTGGGCTTCTTGCAAGGCTGTTGTCTAGAGCACACACGGGTTGCTTTTTTTTTTTTAAAATCAAAGCCCTAGATCAATTTTTTCCATACGTAGTTCACACGTTGCACCTGACCGAAAGTACATGCTGTCAAAATGGCAGGTTAAGATGATACATGTCGACCAGTTACAGAAAACAAAAGGAAATAGAACCCAATCAACCAGACACACATCAAGAATAGCAAGGGTGACTGTTGCCCTCAGTAAACATAATTTCAAAGATTTCCTCTAATGAAGTTGTTGATGGACCAGTGCGGGGATGGGGGTAGGGGGAGGGAAGAAACATTTTTCTTCTAACACTCTTTCCTTTTGGGACAGAGTGATGGTTAGTGTTAACTGCCACCATGATCCAATCCAGAGTCACACGGAAGAAGAGCTTCTGAGCACATCTGGGAGATTGCCTTGATTAAGTTGATTAATGTGGGTGGTGTCAATCCCTATGCACAGAGTCCTGGGCCATATAAGAGTCAGTAAAGAGAGCTGAGCACCCACATATGCATTGATTTCTCCCTTCTGACTGGATATACTGTGACCGGCTGCAGCTCCGACTCATCCACTCTGCGGGACTGTACCCTTAAACTGTGAGGTCAACGAACCCTTTCTTTCTTGTGTTGCTTTGTCAAAGAAATTTTTTAATCACAGCAATGAGGAAAGAAACTAAGTCAGTATTTGTTATAAGAAAACAAGGCTAGATACTGCTCCAAGGCATGGCAGGATATACTCAGGCTTTCTGCAGTTGGGTGAAGTCCACAGGTCATGAAGTCTCAGGGCCTAGGGACCAGTGCCTTGAAGCATGGGCTGAGCTGTCAGGTACTTGGATATTCTCTCTCAGCTGCAAACTCAGCTTGATGCTGTGGGTGCAAATCTACAAACTACTTTACCAAGAATGCTTTGCCAGCTGGATACGGAGAAGTCTTGGCATTGGGAAGCAGAATGCAGAATGTAGGAGCAGGCAAACAGAAACTTCACAACTCCTGGCTGTTTACTGTGCATGGCAGCAGCATGCCCTCCACAGTGGAGCCCCAGCAGAGCCACTTTGTCCAGAATCAGCCTCTGTTTCTGCTTCTGGATTCTGCTGACACCCCAGCACCAGTTCCTCTCTCCCTCTGTGGAGCCAACAATCAAGTCCTAAAGCATAGAGGCAGTGATGCCAACAGAGCTGGTTTTTCTGCCAGGGAAAACGGCACAGAGATTTGAGAGCTAAGAGTCAGCTTTGTCTGAATCTATCTAGATGATTCACGCCATGTCTCGGGCCTGTTGCCTTGCTAATCAATGCTCTAACTTCCACACTGAATACTCTAAACCCTGGATGTAGCTACAGTTCTTCAATATGTCCTACATCCTACAGAGACATCTTTTAGTCTTTCAGAATGATGAAAATACTCTCCATTATTACCATTGCTGTTTTAAAAAAACCCAACTATTCTGAGGCTATAGGTTATCTTTCTCTGAGCATCCCAGCCTTCAATCCCGTGGCCTGCAGAGACATTTCTGTAGGCATTTCTCTATGTCAATCACGGTAGACATTGTCCATGTCTTTCCCAAAAGGCCCTGTTCCATCCAATAGAATGACTGAGCTGAGACAAGGGACACATACCCTGCTGCTAGGGGCAACTGTCTCTGAAGAGAAGTCAGCATGTCATCCCAAAGCACCGTTTTGGTGACTAAAGGGGAAAATTATGTTAGAAAGGTGACAAACAGATGGGGATCCAAACTGACATCACAGTGGTTCCAGAAAACGATGGCTTGGCTATTTCTGTAGTTCTCGAATATGTAAACTAGAATGGGTATGTTTAGCAAGTGGTAGCCTCGCCATAGCCATACACCCTTCTGCTGTTGGGTGAAAGAGACACTAAGCCAGAGATAAAAAGATGCTCTTGAAACAGCCCCACCCTCTATTCTCAGGGTATATTGATTTTGCCTGGGAGTGAGAAAGATCACATCTCTACCCAAGACTGGACACGTGCAAGTCTAATTTACTTCTAACGTACCCATCTAACTCATCTGTTTGGCCACGTACAAGGTAGTTAGGCCAAGAAAATGATTATAAAAAGCCAATATTTTGTTTAGGGCGAGATTTGTTCTTTAAGATACAATGTCTTCACCGCAACAAGCAGAGTATCTGGCATCTCACTCAAATATTTTGATTAGATGAATTATTTTATACCTGTTTTCAAAAACCGAGAGAAGCCGCGTGCGTTTACCGGGTAGTATTGCTACACTGTCTCTAACTCCACTGAGCTACATCAACAATCTACTCTCCTCTCATCATTATATTGGCATAATTCTTGATCCTCTACCACAAACTGATCACACTGACATTATATAAGGACTAGGTCAAGTAAACAAAAGTATCAGATACCGTATCTTAAATGTTTTAGTGCATTATATGTGAGCTGGAGGAACATAAAGCTCACAAAATCTAGGCCCATCATTTCAATGAAGTCCATGGGGTTAAAAGTCTCTATGGAAAAGGAAGCATAGTACTTGATGAGTCTCTGGGATTTGTACTATACTTGTATTGACCTGACCTGTAATACCACTGGACTGAATCAGAGCCTGTGCAATAGATACATCTTAAAAAACTGTATCTGGAGATTGAAACAGGAGACTCAAAAGTTTAAGGCTATCCTGAGCTACTATAGTTAAGAACCTATCTCAAAACAAACAAACATGGTATTCTCCGGTAGTCTGGGCTTTAATTCTTATCACATAGATACTCCTATTTACTACAAAAGGGTCATACGATAAAAACAAAATCAACCAGTTTGATATTGTATTTTCTCATCTGCAGGAAACCTAAATATAACATAGGATACTTTGTCATGTGAGCCCTAGGACCCAGCAGCCAATTGCTTAAGTATTTACAATGAACAGGTTCTGTCGTAGCTTTCTGCTGGGTACAGACAGAGAATATAAACAAAACCATGTGTTGGGCAAGAGGCTGTGTGATATAAACTGCCCATCTCAAACGGGATGAGATCTGATCTGCTGCACGGAACTTTCTTGTTCCTTCAAACTTGAGGACTTGTGGCAGTCAGGCTAATGACCATGACAGAGGACGTCGACATTCGGGCTCTATTTACAGATGTGGTGGTCTGAATATGAAATGTCCCCCAGAGGTTCGTGGATTTGGAGCGGATGGCTGAACCATGTGAGAAAGCTTTTACTCATTAGGAGATGGTGCCTTACTGGAAGAAGTAACTTAGTGTGGTCTTGAGATTTTGTAGCCTGTCCCACATTATGTCATTATCTACTTCCTTATTGTAGCATCAATATGGATGGCTGCCTCCTGCCATCATGCCTGCCTCGCTGTGAAGGACTTACTTCAACAGTAAGCCAAAATAATCCCTTCCCTTAAGTTTCTTCCTGTCAGGTATTTTGGCATGCTGGGGAGAAAGTGACCAATGTACTTTGTCAAACCAGAGATACATAAAAGCATAGCAAGTGGTGATTACTTAGAAATTATTAATGGTTAGCTGAACAGTCAAGGACTAGGAAAGAACTGGATTAGAGAGTTTAGAACAACGTAAGCAAGACGGTATTGTGGGTAAAGGCAGTTGTCACCAAGTCTGATGGTCTGAGTTCAATTCCCAGGAACATACAGGGTAGAAGGTGAGAAACAGACCCTGAGAGCTGTCCTCGGACCTGCACATGTGTGCCTTGGCACACACCCTTCCAAATAAATCAACACTCTTTTTTAATTTAAAAGATGAAAACCAAATGTTCTATTAATTCTTAAAGTGAGTCTCAAGGGAAAGGTGTCTGTGTTCTGTGTAAGTTCTTGTTTGTTCTCTGCAAAGGAGGCTCTTAGTACCAGGATACCAATGAGCCTCCTCTCTGAACCTCAGCTTGTTGCTTACTCAGGAGGCTAAACTCTCACCACAAGTTAAATTTAGATTCAGTGCAAATATGTGTGTACCATGAACGTCTTGTTCCCCTCTTTCCTTACGTCCCGTAGTCACTTTTTTTGTGTGCTGTGGTCAGATTTACAATTTAACCTACTCTCTGGGACTTGTGCTATTCTATTTCCATTAAACATAAATTAAATAGGAAAGTAACGCCTTTCGGAGATGGATGACATGATCACTGAGAGACGTTTTATAGAGGAAGCTAAGGCAACCGTGAGAATGCTTTGTTCTTACCAGGAGTGCAGAGCCTGGCCTGAGGAGCTGCAGTTGGCAATGGAGCTTCAGCAGTAAGGCCACCGGTTAGCAAAACTGTGATGAGCATACCTCAGAGGCAAAGGCCTGAGGCGGGGGATTGTCTCCCGAGTGCCCGCTGCTGCTGCTGCGGGGACTTGTCATGGTGCTCCCGACATCTTGCTGTCCTTGTCCCTCCTGTGTGAGTCTCCTGTGGGGTCTCTGACTCCTCACGGGACAACGCAAGTATAGTATATAATGACAGCGATTTTCCCAGGGCAATGCTGTTTAGATGGATTAATAACTCAACTGAGCCTTCTGAGAAAAGGTCAAGGACATGGATGGCTCAAGCTTTGAGAGGAGTAGAAAGGATAAAAACAATACTAGGAAATTGCTCCTTTTCAGCTGGATTCAAAATTTACTGGGGCTGGACAACAAGAACAAAGAGGCTACAGGCAGTGTAGGCCCCCAGGTTTTGCTGTGGGAGGCAGGCCGGCGGTCAAAGACAAACACTCGATGAAGTTTAAGTTTCATAAGTGTAAACTCTGCCGGACCTCAGCAGGGAGAACCGTGGCCAGCATCATACTTGATTGACAGTGGAACCCTGAGCATCTGAGCTCATGTGTTTTTATTCTTTCAGAACTCCTTTGCTGTTCTACTGATAGCACGTGCAGATCATAAGCAATCAAACACCCCCACAGAAATCCAGCACCTGCAGACAGTACAAAATGCCAAGGCCTATGCATCCCTTTTTCCAACAGTGCACAAAAACAATTATTTTAAACACAACTAAAAATAAACGTCCACAACAGGCTTGCTCAAACCTTGTTAATCAGTATTAAAAGAATCAATAGGGTAAAGATGCAATTGTATTAAGAAATTCTGTTCTTGAGAAAATGAAACTTGTAACAGTGAGGATATTTTTCTTGCACGGGAAGGTCTTTCCACTTGAAAAGAATCTAAGGATAAGAGAAAAAGTAAAGTGAGAGGGCTTGCTTGCTTTATCTGTGCGGCGTCTGTGCATTTCCATACCACGGACTCCCATCTCCTCTCAGACCCTGACCTGCTGGAGCTGGACTCTGTCAGGAACTCAAACACACATGTGCGTAATTTGGACATCTTAGCTACTGTTTTCCAGACCCAAGCCCACTATCTAGATTCTCCTCTAATGATTTGGTTGGGATTTGACATCAAATTACTTAACCAACTTTCTCAACCAGTTTTATCAACTATGTTAGATTGTGTCAAAAGGATATACTTAAAGGAGGCCGGAAACCGGGGAGGGGCGTCATTTTTCCTGTCCATTTGGTAGATATCTATAGGCATCACGACACCAACAACTGCGTCTTCAAGCAGAAACACTCTACCCAAAAGTTGCTCTTCCTTCAGCCTCTAGCTTCTTTGAAACCAGGAGAAACAACCTTCTATTGTCCTTGGAATGGTCCAAAGTTCAGATCCAAGAAGGCCCACCCAAGAACCCCCAGGCATTCCCATTCGCCCTGACAGCGAGAGAGGGTCACACCTTGGCCTTATCTCCTGGCTCCTCAGAGCCTCCTGTTTGCCTTTCCACATTCTAAGTCTACGCAACAACTATCTTTGGAGCCCTCTGATGAAAGCCATTGGGCTTTTTCTTCTCCGACTAAGAAAGGGACACGGCGGGATTCAAATCCATGAGGGAAGGAGTCCCATACCATGTTAAATACTCTGCAGTGAAGAGGCTAGGTCAGGGGAATAACTGTGGGTGTTAAGTTAGTGGAGCTGAGAATCTGGGTTTTCAGTGCAGTAAAAGTGGGAAAGGGAAAACTCCAGGGTTTTTGCTGGTAGGTGGACAAGGAAGGCTGCATCAGTGGCTGTGGGTACGAGGTATGTGAACTGACTGTGCTTTGGGCAGAAACTACCAGACAAGCAAGACTTGTCTAATGTGTGAGAAGGGTGTAATGGGTTAAAGGAAGATTTCAGAATAATCTTCAGATCGATCTATTTAACTCCAACCTGGTACAAGACAAAGAGATGGGGAAGGGTGGAGAGGGTGGAGATGGGGCCAAGGAATGACACTGAAGAGCATCCACGTTCAGGAGATGGGGAAAGGGGAGGCGAGAGTGTGAAATGAGGAGGAGGCTGTCAGGGAAAATGAACTGGCAAGAATGGCAGTCTCAACTCTGTGGCTGCAAAGCAGAGGCATATAGGAAGAGGGTCCCGGAGGGACAAAGGGTCTGCCCGTCAATGCCTCTGAGGGTCGCTCAGCTTGCACCGAGCTGAGCACAGTGATTATACAGAGTGAGTGATTCTCTGAGAATGCTGCTTTCCAACCTGCTAGCGTCCTGTGGGGATGTGACGTCATCTTCAGTTCTGATTGAGTAGGAATGGCACCAAGAGTCCACAAACAGAAAGAGGGAGCGTGCTGCCAACACTGTGCTGCACACCCCAACCCCAGCAAGGGGGATGGTCTGAGTAGGCTTCCTGCTCCAGATCCAGAGCTTCGAGAGCAGCTGCGGGAGGTCCTGCCCAGCATCTCACCCAGCAGCAGGTGAGCAGCTCGGCTGCTCTCAGGGAACACAGCTCCTAGTGTCTCCTTCCTTTTGAGCTCTTGCTGGCACAGTACGCAGACGTATTTGGCTGCAACGTGGAAATATTATCATAGTTTCCTTAGCTAGTGACAATATTTTTTCCTACAAAAGGCTTAAGCTGAAGTGATTATCACAACTTCAGTGTCAGGGATGCTCTTGGTGGGAGTTGGAAGAGAGGATTAGGAAACAATTAGCAGGCATCTGGGGAGCACAGCCAGCATTTTGCTTGGCTCACCTCACTTACTGCATATACACAGCTCAACGTTAAGACACACGAAGGAGCTGCCTGTTCCTCTTCTGCGTGCAGACTGTGGTCAAGGCTTATAAAGATCATGTGACTGAGCTGGGCGTGGTGATACATGCCCACAATCCCAGCCCTTGGAGGTGGGGATAGAGAGAGCTCCAACTGGAGGTCTGCCTGGGTGACAGAGTGAGTCACAAACAGGAAAACACATCACACACATGCATGCACACAGAAGGGGGAGGGGGGAAGAGGGAGAGGGAAGGAAAAGGAAGAGAGAGAGACAGTGTGACAGAGGGAGACAGAGAGAGGATATCAAATGACAGAACTGAGTAGAATAGGTGCTAATTCGGCTCCCTTAAGAGAGAATATAGAGCGAGCACTCTATATATATGGTTGAATGAACGTATAAGCAAATGCAGTGTATGATGGCCAGGAGGCATCTCATGTCTAAGTGCACACCTCATTTACAGTTTGAGGATGATTTATTTATTTAAAACACAGGAGAACACTGTCAGGGGTAGCACTTGCTGGGGGGGTCGCTGCTAGATCCAGATGCCATGTCGCTAGGGGTGCTGCACCTGGGAGCAGCCACAGGAGCAGGGCTGGCCACCTGCTGTCTGGCATCTCATCACATCTTGCGTAGATGAACGCAAGGTGGTTAACATAAGCGTATACCTACACGACAGTAAGGAGGGAAGTAGAAACGCCAGCTCTACAGTTACCGTCTACGTGGAGCCAAAGACCAAGACATGCGCTTTGGGTCCTCATTCTGCAATGGGAGGCAATACAGAATGCAGAGCGCTGTGTACGCATGGCCTATGGGGGTTGTTCCTCGGCATCAGATGACGCCTGGGTAATGACACAAAGGTCCTGCAAGAAAGAATGGTCCTCAGAGATTCCTGGCTGTCAATTACAATGCTAAAAATGGGTCTGATTGGGGTAGACTGACTTGAGAGCATTCTCTTAATTTATCATTTTTTAGGAAACGATTAAATTATACGACCAATGTTGCCATAGTCCATTTTGGAGTGGCAAAGTCACGTAGTTTCATGGGTTTTTCCTCACTGGAGAATCAGCTAGATATCTTAAGTTGTGTTTCTCAAGCATTGTCCTCACTTTCCATCTCTAGCTGCCAAATATGTCTGTCCTAGGCCTTAGTATCCCGGCAACACTGAAACTTCTCCAGATAAGTCGCGAACCAGCTCTCTCCCGTGTCTCAGCACCTGTCTAACCCATCTCTAATCCCTTTTATTCTAACACATCTCTCTGGCTTCTTCTGTATCTAGTATTTTTCTCATTTTACGTTTTTTTACTGACAGATGTTGTCCTGTGATCCATTCATCACCTTGACTCAGCTAAATGTTGATCACTTGTAAGACAGGTTTAGACACAACATACGTAAGTACTGAAATCGAGGCCCTTGTGTGCTTTGCGTCAATGTGGGTGTCACGCTCAAGTAGAAGCTCCCAGTTCTTTTCCTTCTCTGTTACCCATTTCTAGCACCAATACAATGGACACTTGCTTAAGGTTGGAAGGAATTCTAGACATACGTTCAAATAACTGTCAGATAATATCACTGCACCATGCTGCAGAATCGACTACAGTGTTCCTGCTCTGTTGCAGAGGCAAGACGCGCTGCCACTCTGCCTGCCTGCCTGGTGCAGCTCATGCGAAGGGCTGTGGAAGCGTCAATACTGGGAAAGCTGCTGCCTGGAATGCGTCAATCTACAATCAGTCTTTACTTTAAAATATGATCCATTTCCATTACTACCCAGCAAAGGCGGGTGAAGGAGTGAGAAAGACAAGTTTACCGAAACAAAGTAAGGTTAATTTAAAGACTTGAGGCTTCCAAAATCCATCGCCACACTGTGCAGGTTAACCTTGCTTGTCAACTTGAAGGGATTTAGAGTCATCACGGAGGCAAATCTCCGGACGTGTCTGTGAGGGATTATCTACACTGGGTTAACTGAGATGAACAGAGGCAGCTTAAATACAGGCAGTGCCATTCTGTGGTCTGGAGTCATGGACTGAACAAGAAGAAGAAGCAAGCTAAAGTGATTTTCATAGCTCTGCTTCCCGGCTGAAGGTGTTAAGGGCCTTCTGCTCCTGCCACGGTGCTTTCCTGCCAGGATGGACTGTACTCTGTACTGTGAGCCAGAGTAAACCCTGCCTTCTTAAATTACTTTTGCCAGGTTTTTGTTGCAGCAGGAGACAAGTAACTAATATAAATACCAAATCTTTTGTTTTCTGTGTTGTGTCACCATAGAGGTACGGGAAGAAGAGGACATCATGGAACTCATCACGTATCCCATGAATGCAAGGCTGGGTACGGCCATAGAGAGCACGTGTGGTGAAATGACAGAGAGAAGTGGGAAGGGAAGGGAACATAAGATAAAGCACAGATTGTTAATGGAGGGTCCAGGGGAAAGGAGCGCATTTAAATTTTTACCTGGAAAGTATAGCTGCTCTTGACTTTGAGAGAATCATTACATTAAAAAAAAGTATTTCCAAGAACAGAAAGGCAAACCAAATATGGAGAATGCTTTGTCAGTTCCAGTCCTCTGGATCCTGATGGCCCTGGTCCCCTTGTCTTCAAGGGATGCTTCTCAAGTGGAAGCACACCGAGCATCCCTCTCCTTTGCTCCCAGCTACATGTTCCCCATCCTTTCGATCTCTTCAAGCTGTTTCTTTTGTGTGCGCCTCAACTTCCCCACCCAGCCCCACTTCCCCTACTGAGAAGTATTCCTCTCCTGCATGTCTCACAAGGCAAGCTGCCCGCCGTCTGAGCTCTGCTGGGCTTCTGTTTTGAGCACGTCCAGGACCACCTCCCATCTTTGCCAGCTTTGCTGTGCTGGACCATGAGAGTCATGAAGATCTTCTGGACAGACAGCACTGCTGGCTTTTTAATGGCCAGCACACAGCAGAAAATAAACAGTGAAGGGTTGCTGGTCAGTGAGACTACGAGATGGACAGTAAGTAGCCATAGGTACATCCCTGAAGTGGCTTCTCTGTCTGTTTTCCAAACATTTCTTTTTTCAAGAGGTCAAGTGGCCTACAGATATGCTGCATTCCCCTACAGGAGCAGCCCACACAGGCAATGCGTTGCCACGACACAAGAACACATAGTTCACAATACTTTGCAAAAAGTGACAAATGCTTTGGAGAGAGGCTGGACATGGAGGGATCCATGCCACAGTTTAGCAGCTCTGCTCCCTCGCTCAAATCTCACCCATTACTCTACAGTCGTGTTTGCACTAGAAGCACCTTATGACCACAGTCACCCAAGGACTTAAAACGCAACGGAAGGCACTTCCAAACAGTCCCTGCTACGGTCTGAATGCACTGTGTGGTCCAAGCCCCGGTGTGGTGCCCTTAAGAGGTAGGTGTTTGGGGGGTGATGTCCTAGTGGTGGACCCCAGACAAGGGAGCCTAGTGCCCTATAAGGAGGGCTCTTATAGCTCAGCCCTGCCTCGCCTGCCTGCCTGCCCGGAGACAGAAGGAGGGCAGTGATGGTGGTGATACGGTGTGTAGGCAGAAACGTCATGAGCACGGCGGCACACTATCCCAGATTACACACTGTGAAGGGAAGCCAGAGGAGCAGCAGGCTCAAGAGGAAAGGGGAAGCATTTCCAGGGCAGACACCAGCCAGCGCACCTATTGGAACATAAGGAAATGCAGTGATGACCAAATGAATTTTGGTTGCATAATGGCCTTTCTTTTACCTTGTTTAGCAGTGAACATTTAGAAGTTTCTGGAAAAAAAATGCAGCAACCAGTGAAAAGCAACATTTGTTATTTTAGTTTATATTAGTAAGTCAAATCCCCCCAGGCCTGCCAAGGGTGTGGAAGAGGTTTGGGACTGAATTAACAAAGCTATTTGGGTAACAGTTGAAATAAGATCTAGGAGTCAAATAATGTGTCTATAAATCTTTTTCTGCATCTGTAAATTTTGCAAACTCTTGAGCTGCTTTCTTGGTACCTGGAGAAGAAAATTATTATTTTAATTTTAAAAAGCAAGTAGGTGCAAACATATGCTGAGACTTAGAAATGCACATTTTTTTTTCCCAAAGATGCTTAATCTATTTGGATACAAAACTATCACCAGCTTGTTTTAACCCTATTAATCTCCTAATAAAAACTTACAGAGAAATGATAGTTTATAAGTACCGTTTAATTCATCCACCCATTCAACATTTACAGGGTCCTACGTGGGACAAGCTGGCAGAGGTTCTGGAGCCGACTGTGTCTTCAGCAACACGAAAGAGCAGAGGAGCAATGCAGACCTGAGTAACAGCCCAGAGATATGGGGGTAAGTTGTTCACAGGCAGCAAGCTCTGGGAGCATCTTGGGGAAATACCACATATGATTGTGTCTGGTTACGGAAGAACTATGTCCCGGCTAAGACTGAGAGGTGAGGAGCACAGAGGAGAGAAGAAGCTTTTCTATGATGAGGACTAGATGCTTCCATGAGTAGTGTGTTGTGGAGCAGTAGGAAGAGACTACTCAGCTGAGCTCATTTCCTCACTCCCTCCTTCCCTCACCTGATGTCATCTCTTTGCTTGCTCTGGGAGGTGAGCTCCACCAATGACCAAGGAAGCTCCAGTGGGTGGGGATGAAGAGAAGCTCCCAGAGATCCCGAATATCTTGGGTATATCTCATATCCTCTGCCTGGCACATGACAGGCACTGAGCAAAAGCTGACTTCACTCCCAACTCTGGATGAGGAATACACACACACACACCCACACACACACACACACACACACACGTGTGTTGAATATCTATATCTATATCTATCTATGTGTGTGTGTGTGTGTGTGTGTGTGTATATATATCAGCAAGATATATCATAAAGAACTCCACACCAAAGGTCTCTTCCCCATAATCTCTGTAACCTTGGACGTGCGCTTTTCCTGTCTAGCACAGCGTTTCAGTCTAGGCACTTATGAGCCGTCTGAGACGGGGCAGTAGGTGTCACTGTAAGCACCGCTGAGAAAATGTACTGCCATGACGGGCACCCCATGAGGATGTCCTGTGGGACTCACTGGCAGTTACCCAAAGAAGAGTTAAAGACTGGAGGCAGCTGCTTGGTTCTGCACAGGGCAGAGGAGGGAAGAGCAGAGCCGTGCAGGCGCTGGGTGTACAGGCAGAAGACGTCGGGACCCGAGAAGTCCTGAAAGAAGAGGACCTCACTAGAGACCTTGGAGTCACAGCGAAGGTCAGACTGGAACAGAGAAATGAGGAGTCTCAACTGTTTCTTTCCTTTTGTATTGTTTTTATGTTTTAATGTCAAGGAGAGAAGTCAGGTAGCAGCCTCTCCATTGGGAGGAAACGTGAAGGTTATTTAGTGCCTGACACACAATTTAGGAAATACTGCATCAAGGTCATAATCTCCGAGCCCCTGGACACGGCATGGTCCTGCCTAAAACAGTGCTGATAGAACGAGCAGTGAAGGCGCGCAGTGTCCCGTTGGACATTTACAGAGGATGCAAAATCCGTCTGGATATCACCATTTCACACGGCAGAAAAGGTGTCCGCAAGGGCAGGCTGCCCAAGACGGCACGTGAACAGGCAGTGCTGGGAAGGTGGCTGTACTCAGCTGAACTCTCAGGAGGAAGGACAGGCTACTGGGGCACACGTCCACAAGGTTAACCAAGTTGTCTTTCTAACGCATGTAAACACAGCAAGAGTAAGTGTGGGGTAGCAATACTAGCACTGCAATTTGGGTTAAGGACAAGAAGTCAGAGTCTTCAGAAGTTGGATGGCCTGGTTTTATTTCTTTGTTGCATGGAAGTTTGTTTTTTACCATATAGATTAGAGGGAGCTTGGGGAACTGGCTGAATGCACAGACAGCTTTCCCGTCAGGGAGGAGGCCAGGGGAGGTTCCAGAAGACTGACGGAGCAGTGAGAGTGGGCCTGGCACTTCAAGGACACGGAGCTTGTTTAACTGGAATGTCTGAGTAGGAATGAATGAAAGTGGAAGGAAGTTGAAAAATCTTGGCTGATCTAGTTGAAGGCTTTGAAGCAAAGAGTGAGGGTTTATACTGGCTTCTTTTACAGTGAAAGCTCCTCGGAGATCAAAGCCATGGGTGAAAAGCAAGGTTGACAGCAGCATTGAGAATTGATTGGAGAAAGTTTTTGATGGAGACAGGGTGCATCAAAAAAAAGAGAAGAGATGTCATTCCTTTCTGCTGGCAAGTAATTACAATGATGACCTATGCTAGTACTGTTAAAACTAAAGATTAGACCCCATTATTACCACCTAACTTTTAATGAGAAAAAAATCCTAACTTTTAAGAGAAAAATATTCATACTCTAACTATGACAACTCAATTATGGCAGGTATGTTAAAGAGGAAATACATATGCTATCATATCAAAATCTATAGCTACATCTAAGTTAAATTACAGAGTACCTCTTACCCTACCAATGGCAAGTCAATAAGAGGATGTATTAGATAAGAGAGTAATTCACTTCATAAAACGGACCAGCTTATATTAATTATAAAATGATATTGATTAAAGGTGCCAAATAATTTTTACTGGTATTCTAGATTGGCTGGCCTAACTAAGAAGGAAAAACAAAACAAAACAGAATTTCTAAGATCCAAATGATCAAACAGTAGTGCATTCAACACTGAACATTAATTGGTTAAACTGACAGAGATTTCTACCCACAGACTGAGAGGACACAAAGAGGAGGAAATACTGTTTAGTAATCACTGTGGTTCAAAATCATTGGATAAAAAACAAGGTGGAGTCTTCCTTAAACAAGGTTGCTAGAGTCCATAGGACATTTCTTTTACTTCCTACATGGGTGGTGGTGTTTAAGCCACTATTGCAGAGAGAGACGAGGAGACATCAACACTGGGCAAGAGTTAAAGACAGAAGGAGGCAGCATAGAGAGCTTCTTCACCGACTCTTCACTGACATCTCTGACCACAGAGAAAACCAATCGAATTTATTTTAAGGTCGAAATAAAACCATCCCTGGGATGAATTAGGAAGAGTGATGAGGTAGAACTCACTGTATTCAAATCCATCAAGTCCTACAAAACACAATGCAAGGCCCAAGAGCTCCCTCCTGACCTGCCCATCCCTGGATCTGTCTACCATCTAAAAGCCCCCAGTACTTCCCGTAATGTGCTACTATTGTTATTTGATTTGGACTCATCCAACTTTCTCTTACAATCTTTGTGCTATGTGTGGGACAGACCCAAGTATCTACTGGGTGGTCGGATGTGACCGACTCTATCTATTTAAAAACTAAGAGAAACACTGCTTGACAAATAGAATCAAAGTTCTTAGCAATTACCCCTGAAAGAATCTGCTATCATCTGAGGTGATGGGAATGTAACTGAATTATTTTTAATATATTAAAACAGTACTATAGAGCACATGTAATACAGTATATGTTAATATACTATACTTATATGTGTTTATGTGTTGTGCGTTTATATATAAGAAATAATTTGATTCTATTGCTAGGAGCAAACAGTCCAAACCTGATTAGCCCATTTAGTAAGGGTCACTGAGAGTAACTCAACTGCTAAGTTACACTAGCTTTTTGGATAACCCTAGTACTTAGTAATACATTTTTGCACATATTCAATTCTGTTTGAGTCTGCTCATATAATCTCCAGCTCACTAAACTCCGCCGAGAGCAAATGCCGCCTCTTTCATTCACGTGTCACAAATCATTCACGTCCAAGCAATACATTTTAGTTTCTGAGCCATAATGTACAGCTTTCCATTTGGACTCTGAAATATATTGGCTGTGTAATTTGGGGCAAGTTAGTTAACCTTAGGCATAAGGTTTCTTATTCCCTCAAAAGGAGTCTGCCCTTCGTAGACTTGGTTCAAGATGCTTTGCAATAGCATCTGAGGCGTGCTCACCGTTAGGGAGTCTGCATTGCTGTTTTCGCTTTAATTATAAGAATGTCAGCAGAGGGACTTGGATCGTTTATGCCTTTATATTTCCAGGGATTAATTCCTAATCATAAGGACTGATTGGAGTTTACTGTTGGTAGACACTTGCCCAACTGTGAAATGGGGGTGGAGTTCCTATAGCAACACTAAAACCTCAAAGGAAGGGAAATATCCCAGCAGTTAGAAGAACTGAATTACACCACAGACTTTTAAAAATGATTAAATGCCACTTCATTAAACACGCCAGTGGAGAATGGTACTGGGAAAATGGCCTGAAACCAGACAGAGAGGATTTCTCACCCACTCCCTTATTTTTCATATTTAAAAAACAAGACTAGGCTAGGTGGTGGTGCGCACCTTTAATCCCAGCACTCAGGAGGCAGAGACAGGCAGATCACTGTGAGTTCGAGGCCAGCCTGGTCTATAAAGTGAGTTCCAGGACAGCCAGAGCTACAACAGAGAAACCCTGTCTCGAAAAACAAAAACAAAACAAAACAAAAACCAAGACTAAAGCATTTCCAAGAAAACACAGCAATAATGCCATTAAAGAAAAATCACTTCCCCAAATCCACAGCTTTGAGGTTCTTCTTTCATGATTAATTTTATTTCCAATTAATTTGGGGCTATGTAAAACTTTAAAAATACTGTGTTACCCAGGCTTTGAAATGAAACAAACTTAGGCTGGGCTTTTGACTTGCCACATACATCTTGGATCGATGGTTTTGGACAAACTTTCCAAATCTTTGTAGAGCCGGTGTTTTTATTTATACTACAAATACGAGTTTCGTATCTGTTTGTACAAGTGTTTTAGGAAAAAAGACACCTCTGCTTCCTGGGATGATCTTGATTCTGTCTGTGGGAAGGACTGATTTGTGGCCCACAGTGGCTATTAAATAAATGAAAGACAATTGCTTAGTAAACAGAGACAGGGGCCTTGGTGAGCAAGGGTCCCTCAGAGGGGTGGCTGTCACCTGAGGTGAATGGCTGCATCGGCAGTGGGAAGGGCTGTGAAGATTACAGACAGCAGGTGAAATGCTTAGCACTACGGAAACTCAGTTCTCCACTGCAGGATCGCCTGCCAAGGAAACTGTCCTTCCAATATGAACAACTGGAAAATTAGAGAAGCGACCATTTTCGGGCCATCTCTGTCTGCTGTGTGCTGCTATAAAGAAGAGCTGAGTGTGGATAATTTGTCACCAAAAGAAACTCATTGCTTCACAATTCTAGAGTCTGAGAAGTCCAATACAACGTGCTAGCACCTGGTGAGGGTGTCCTGTTGTGTTAGAAAATGGCAAAAGGCATCAAATAGAAGAAGAGTGAGAGGAAGAGAAAGAAGGAAAGAGGGTCTGAACACATTTTTTAAATAACTAAACTAATCCATGGTATTTATCCAAATTGAGAAAGTCGAGCCCTTGTGACATAATCAACTCTTAAGCATCCTTTAAACACTGTGACAAAGGCAACTGGATTTCAACATAAGATTCAGAAGGAGACAAACTTTTGAGTCTCGGTCCTGATGCTGGGCCTCAGGTACAGCAGGACTGGTACCAATGAAGGAGAAACACACAAACTGTCTCTCTTCAGAAGGTGAGGCTTTAGTTGGAGGGACAGGGATGCGTACAAAAGAAAGAAGTGTTTATGAATTGGATGGATGGAGATCAAAGTGCAGAGAGTCTAGAACCCACAGGGCTCAGTGCAAAATAGAAGTGAGCCTCAGAGAGTTCACTATGAACATCTGCAAATAAATTATCCTGACTCGTGTCTGGAGCTAACAATCCCCAGAGCTAACAGAGATTGGATAGCTTTCTGTTAACCTGAGTGAGAGGCTTCTGACGGCATGAGAAAATTAGTAGTCACTAACAGACAAAGTCACCACAATGATGTTAAATAACCTGGACAGTTGTGGCTCTTGTGGAGCTCCCAGTACAGCTTCAAGATGAGGCTGAATATCCTGCTGATCCCAAGAAGTCAACTGTTTGTATGAAAGACACGTTTACCAGAATATTATGCAACACAGCACTAGACAACATAAAATTCTAAAATGTATGGAGTCCAATAAATATCGCCCAAGGCTGCAAAGAAGCAGGTACTGTGAACACAACCTGAAGAAGAGCCAGTCATTGTCAAGGGCACACAGATGTTGGAGAAGGACACGAGGAGGCCGGGATGTTTAGTTGCCATTACAGAAAGATACCCAAGTACAAGAAGGTAGCAGAAAAAGTGATTGTGATGAGAAATCCAGAATGGAACACACAGAGGAGCAAATACGGGATCTTACTTAAGCATACACACTGGGGATTGATATCTAATTAGACATAAGAGTGTAGAAGGATCAGCTGCTCTGAGTGACGGCAGCGGGGCCGTCCACAATTGTGCTAACAGAGGGGTGAGCCCTCACGACTCCTGGGAACAATGTCAAGAGGAGAGATGACGGAAAGGAGATGTTATTTTTTTTTCAGTTGATTAAGGCAATGACAAGGACAGTAGAGCAATGGCTGAGAACTAGCAGTTTGGAGGCGGATAAAGAACAAGGGACCAGAGGGAAGCCATGATGACCTCACACTGTCCTATGCCCATGAGAAGGGAGACAACACCCACAATGGATTTTGCACAGCACTGGGGAAGGATTTGTTATGCATGTGGATGGTGGACTCTGTGTTCCACCTTTTTGGATGTGGGAAAACTAAACCCATCCTGTTTTGGCATTGGCAGTGTTTCCTCGCATTCCTGTAAGTGCCCCTTAATTACTCATGTCATCACCTACTTAAGTTCTTTGGGGGAATGAAACAGAGCCAAACACCAACAAAGATATACAGAGTTCTTCTTGCACATAGTAGGGCTATGGAGACACACAAAGAACTGCAACTCCAATAGGAAGTGAGGCGGCACAGGGTGTCAGTGGCTAAGAGCAAAGAGCACGCTGAAGTGAGAACTGGGGAAACGCAACGGCAGGCGGGGAGCTTCCGATTTGGTACGATGGGAACACTCAGGTCTGTCCACAGCCTCACCAGGAACTCCACACATGGGCTCCTGGGGTCACTTAGCCTAAACCTTCCCTAGAGTGCCAGCTGGTTCTTCTATCTCAGCTATGGACACACTAGGCTGCAACTGACTGCTACTGTTAGAGATTCCTACTGTGCCTTTTTACCTCTAGCTCAGGAAAGAGGAAGGAAAGGGAAGGGAAGGGAAGGGAAGGGAAGGGAAAGGGAAGGAAGGGAAGGGAAAGGAAAAGAAAGGGAAGGGAAGGGAAGGGAAGGGAAGGGAAGGGAAGGGAAGGGAAAGGGGAAGGGAAAAGGGAAAGGGAAAGGGAAAGGGAAAGGGAAAGGGAAAGGGAAAGGGAAAGGGAAAGGGAAAGGGAAAGGGAAAGGGAAAGGGAAAGGGAAAGGGAAAGGGAAAGGGAAAGGGAACAGAAGAGAAGGGAAGGGAATGGAAGGGAAAGAAATGGAAGGGAAAGGAAGGGAAGGGGGAAATCTTCGTAGCCCTTTTTGGCTCTCCTTAGGTTGGAGAGAGGGAGCTGCAGAGAACTAACATCTAACAGACCATCCCATCAACTGTCAACTGCCCCTGCCCTCACTCTCCTTTATACTCTAAGCAAAGTTCCCAGAAGGCCAAGCAGCACACACTCATATGGAGAGTTGCATATGACAAAAATCTTCAAAGAGTCCTGCTACACTAGGCACAAGAGAGTGCAAGCAGAAGCGGCAGGAGCCAGGCATGGTGGCTCATGTTTGCAAATATGACTCTCAGGAGGCAGAGGAAGGTAAAGTTGCTTGCGTGGTCCATGACAGTCAGTGTTATAAAGCAAGAATCTGTTTTGGAGAAAGGGAAGAAAGAAGAAAAGAGGAAAGGAAGGAGGAAGAGGAAGGGTGGAGGGAGGGATCAAGGCGGGAGAAAGGAAAAAAGGGAAAAGAATAAAATGTAGGGCTGGGAGGACATGGGGCCCTTAAAGCCTCAGTGCAAGCTGCATTGTAACAGGACCTGAACAGCTCAAGACATATGACAGGAACACTGGGAAATACTTGTAGGTGCCAAGTGAATCCCCTGAGTGAAAGTTCTTACAGACATACGGCGATTGTTTTAAGCTTTATGAATGTGCAAGGCATTGGAATAAAATCTATTCCATAAAGATAACCAAATAAAAACAGCCCTATTACATTTTTTGGCAAATAAATGTCACCAATAGTTTCCTTCATTATTACGGGTCTTGGAAGATATTTTTGGAGAAAGGCTGGCACTGTCAATGACCTAAGCCTTTATGTGATTCTGTGGAAACAGCATGGCAGAGTCAGCTATTAGGGTAAAGTCATGGTCCTTGATGGTTTTGAAAAATCTTCTGGATTTTTCTGTGATTTGCTTCCTGTACCCTAGCCTATATATAGACTTTCTTATAGGTCCCTGGTTAAAATTATAATCTCTGAGACTAAGAACTGCCTGTTCTTTTTAACCTTATGCTTTTTTCTTTTCACGTTGATTTAGGGGAGATATTGAGAAACACATTATGATGGGTGATCACTTGCAGACACACAACTCTTTCACCACCTACCATGTTCAGAGTCATTTTTTACAGCATCTATCTTGGCAATAAAAATTGTGCTTGGCTGCAGAGGTGTGCATTGCAATACAGCAAAGGAAAACAAGCACAGAACTGAAAAACAAAGCAAAATATGTGAGCTGTGCATGAGCCTGTGTCATTATGAGCGCATTATGAGCATATGTGTATGTGTGTGTGTGTGTGCATGCATTCATGTGTGTGTGCGCGTGTGTGTATGTGCTTGCAGGCGTGTGTGTGTGTGTTTGTGTGTGTGTGTTTCAACAGACAGGAGCACTCTGTGTTTCCAGCTTCCTTTCAAGGGAGAACGGCATCATTTTGGTCTGTTTCCTTGTTTTCTTTTACAAGCACGCAATGCCACTAGAGGAATAAGACAACTGTCATATCTATGAGAGTTGCCAAACAAGCTCAAAGCAGTCCAAGAGGGGCTCCCTCACCAGCTCTACAGAAGAAAGCAATTTAGTCCAGCACAGGCAGATGGAGTATGTCAGAAATACTGACTCTTTTAAAAGCTGTGTTTCTCTAAACAAAAGCCTATATGATATAATTATTTTATTTTATTTTTTGCAACAGGGTTTCATGTAACCTGATCTGGCCTTAAACTCACTATGGGCTGAGGCAGGATTTGAACTCTTGATCTTCCTGTGTCCATTTCCCCAATGTTGAGATTTATAGGCAAGGTTTTAAAGCTCTATCATAGAAATACTATAAGAAGATCTATGACATCCTGACTGCTTAGAGCTGAGTGCAGTGCACATTTTTCTGAACTTTAACTCTTATGCAACTTACAAAATGATTCACACAAGACATTTGTTAATAGTGTTCAGTGAGGTTTAAAAGAATATATAGGCTTAAGTCTAAAACTTTGAAAATCTGTATGTAAGCCTTCAGAATCAAATGACTTCTTTGTTTTTCATGGGAAGTGTGTGGTGTAGCAGCTGTCAGAGGCAGCACCTTCAAGGGATGCCTAAGTCATAGGGCGTGGGTGGCCCGCATCGATGGGTTGAGACTATGGTAGTATGCACCGCCAGTTGTTATTCGGAGAAGTAAGCCAGTTATCCAAACAGGGCTGTAGCCTTCTTTTCCTCTCCCTGCCAATGATGAGGCAGCAAGAAGGCCCTTGTCAGCTGCTGCCACTCTGTCTTATACTCCTCAGCCTCCAGAACATTGGGGCAAATCAACTTCTATTGCTGATCATTTATCCAGCTCGGGGTATTCTGTTACAACAGCAGTAAGTCAACAAAAACATTAAGTGAGATATACCTGCAAGGTTTCTAGCACCGGGCATGATTTCCCTCCCGCTGAGCAGGTCTTAAGTCTAAATAGGCAGTTGTTGGTTACTGTCAAGATATGAGCGCCAGCATTGCACAGTTAGGGAGAGCTTGAGAGTTCAGCGGAGTCACAGCTGGAGAGGGCTCTTGGTTGCTTCCATTCTTTGGCAGTTTACACAGTACTATGCATGCTAGACCACAGAAAGGGCGCCATCAGGTAAGAGCCAGCTCAAATCTTCTGAGTGCTATATTTAAGGTGTGCGACGTCTTCTTCAGCGATGGGGGCTGACCTTCAACCCTGAGAGGTAACCAAGGGCAGCAGCAGTAGCCTATATTGTTTTGAGAGAAACTTGGACTATCCTGACCAAAAAACTGGCTTAAGGTTGTCCATGCCTTGTATTGGAATTTTTCTTCTATAGCTCTGTGTCTCTTATGGGGAGCATTGTCAGACCAAGTAGCATAAATGTATTTAAGAAACACGCCATTTAAATTTATTATAATTTTAGGTATTTATGAAATAGTAAGATTCCTTGAGTGTTGGTAGCTACTGGATCACAATGGCAAGAGAGAGACCGGGCTTCAGCGCCTGCACTAGGCCAATACCTCAGCCCCATAGCACATGCGCGTGTGGTCTTTTTAATTGGTGTCCAAATTGACCGGGTTGATTTCAATATCTTATTGTGTATTTTTAAAATCACAGTAAGTGAAATAAATGAAACAAGTTTGATTTAGATACAATGTATAAACTGCCTTTGGCAGCCAATCTCAGTAACTAAGAGAGAGTCCTCAAAAGCACTGCGACAACAGAAATGCATGGTACTGAGGTACGGAGGGTTTTGAATAAATGGCTCATACTGAGGGCGAGTAGGAGCAGCAAGAGGATAGACTCACACAGAGGCCACGCACTCCCATGACCGCTTCGGCTATAAGGCCGTCCTAGTCAGAATGGCAGTCACAGTGTCTAGGAGCAATGGGGTGCTATCTGGGTCTGAAAGGAGCGTACCCCGATAAGACAGACGATCACAAAACCCTCTCTACACACAAAGAACGTAAAGCACTGCACCTGGACCTCTCAGTTCAAGTCATCTGATGGGTTTAAGCAGTCAGTTTGACCATGAGTTCACGTATAACCGCACGGGCCAACGCATATATGGCCATGCTATTGTGGGGATTTATATAATTGCAACAAATCAGAAAATCACCAAAGCAAGGGAAAAGGAGAGAGGCCGACTGCAAAATGGACAGAGAAAGATGGAGCTCATATGGAGGAGGGATGTCCTGGGAGCTGGAGCCAAAGTCCAGATAAAGGCTTCAGAGACACACTACTGGCTCAGATGCATCAGGCTCACATGTGCGTGCGTACACACACACACACACACACACACACACACACACACACACACACGCAGAGACAGAGAGAGACAGAGCTGCCTGGTGGTCAAGAGCTAGATCCTGCAATCAGACTTCTTGAATGTACTTTCTGTCTCTGCATACACTAGGCTTGGCCTTTTCAAATGAGTTAAGGCTCTGGTGCCTTTGTTTTTTCACCTGAAAAATACAGTTGATCTCCGTGGTAATCTTGTTCATCATATTACACTCAGAGACTGTGAACCAGGAGGAAAACACAGGAATAAGACATTGAACTATGTGAGCATTCGGAACCTCCTACTTTCCCCATTTATAGAGTGAGATATCAGTGACCTGCGCAAGTCTCTATGAGCCTTATGTGAGCTAATGTTAGTACAGCATTGCTCACAGACTGAAACCCGGCAAGACATCCAGAGACATTAAGTCACAAATTAGTGCTATGGTGGACTGTAGCAAGCACTGACAGTGTGCCTGAAACCATCCTCAATATTTCTCATGTGAACCCATTTTTACATAAAGACAGGCTGTAAGGAGATTTTTGTAATCATCACTACAGAGAGTAGAGGTGGACATAGGGAAATAATCCCGACTCATACGCCTCATCCGAGGAAAGCTATAGAAGTAAACATAGAAATTAATTATGAAACAAGGCGGTAATCCTTCTCGACTCGGCCAGCCAACACTTTGGATTTCGTTCTCGGTTACTTCCTAATTCTTGGAGTGAATTGACCAAGACAATTTGCTACTTTGGCAGTTAGCACATAGCATGTGATTCCAGGAGATTTTCTTTATTAATTATACACATCAGAGACACCAAACACTTTGGCAGACAGCTACTTGTCTCATCGGCCTACATTTTCTGCTTCTTCCTCATTGGGTGATGAAATATTCAAGGAGGTGAAATGCTTCTCAAAGACTGTGTTTCCTAGCCTTCTCTGCAGCAAGCAATCGTTAATTCATTTCTGGCTAATGAAATGCAAGCAGGCGGTTAGAGTTTGATATCTATCAAACGTCTTGAGTATCACTGGGCACTTTGTTTGCCTCCATTTAATTCTTTGGACCATGAGATAATCTTGAGCTAACAACTCAGCATACACCTACAGACTGTAACATGGAAGTACTAGAGACCTGGCCCCCTCACTAACCTGCATATCAGCTCTGAATGACACACTACCAGGCCACTATAGAGAAAACAGCCCCTTGTGGTACATAAGTCATTGTAAATTTTGGGTTTTGTTCATAACAAGGTAATACATTTCATGCTAATATGAGTGATAGTATGAGCTGGATATCAAAGCCAAATAGGATGCAGTTGTATATAATAAGAACACCAGTCACTAGATATAATAAAATAATGCACATGTTATTCACCTCCTGAGGAGGTGAAGCTGGATTGAGTCTTGATGTCATCCAACTCAGGAAGGAAGGAATGAATATTTCTCTATTAACCTTATGTTGTCATCATGGTCAAAACTATAATTTAGTACAGAGTGAATGGCATATTGATTAAAACATACTAATACCACCTGGCTTGCTTAGGGAAATCTACATATTCTTCTCTATTCAATTTGCTTAAAAGTGCTTTACAGCTCTGAGAGGAAGGCCATGACAATGAAGCCTGCTCGTGTGGCCTTTCTCTAAATGAAGGCCTTAACCTTTTTGCCATCCTTACTTCTGTTGGGGTTAACAAACCGTGCTGCACGAGGATCTCAAAGGCAACCTTTAGAGAAGCAGAGATCTCCAATAAATTAATATTCTCTCATCATGATAAAAACAGCATAAAATATGCAAGATTGATTTTAATATGCATGGCTTTACATCTTCCAAAAGGTTGGTGAGCTATCAACTGTAATAAGATAACAAGAAAGCACTTTGTAAGGGTGTTCAAAGTACTTTGCAGTGGTAATGAATTTTTGTAACTCTCCTTCAAAGAAAGAAAGGGAGAATTTATTTACCAAGACTTAACAGTCCAGAGCAAATGCTGAAAGAGTCTCCTGAAGTCATTGGGTTCACCTTTGCGAGATTCCAGAGCACTGCCACTCTGTAACTTAGTGAAGGGCACACTGGGGACAGGACATTAGCTCCCAGATAAGCTGCGTGAGGGCGTGCTGCTGCTGCAAAACATGCACAATAGTCCCCAGGTCTGGTCTCTTGCATTCTTAGCAGCTCTGCCCAACTACTAAGAGCTCGATAGATTTTGTGTCCCGGAGGAAGATGAAAGCAAAGGCCTTACTGGTGCTGTCCATGTTCACTCTAATATACTACATGGTGGAACTTCCATGTCACCTGAGCCTGCCCTGCCCCCACCCCATCAGAACACACTGCCAGCCACCATCTACCTGGGCACACGCTGGAAGACATCTTAGAAGTATTATCAGCTCACTTTTCAGAAGTATAGTAACAGCACACAGCACTCACTGGGTCCTTTTCTGAACTCTATTGGTCCTCTTGGCTCATTAACCCTCCACAGTAAAACTTACTGCATGATTTCTCAGATGAGGAAACTATGGCAAAGTTAAGGGAACATACTTATTAAGGACTAGTATCAGCTATGTCTGGACTCAGATTCTAAGCCTGTAATATTTTCTAAGACATAATTGGGAGGATACTGTGGTGGAAGTTTATTTTTAATTGTGTTTAAAGTAATTGTTTTCTGCACTGTTGGGTGAGGGGCTGTCTAGGGCATTTTCTATTGTCTGCAGGTGCTGGATTTCTGTGGGGGATGTTTAATTGCTAATGATCTGCACCTGCTATCAGTAGAGCACCTAAGGAGTTCTGAATCAATAAAACACCTGAGCTCAGACGCTCCGGGTTCCACTGTTGGTTAAGTATGGCACTGGCCAGGACAGTGGTTCCCTCTGCTGAGGTCTGGAGAGTTTCCATGTATGAATCGTCTCCTTGTCCTGTTTGTTGAGCTGCCACAGTGGTGTACTACTACAGGATACCTAAGTCATCTTTGAGTTTCCTTCACTTTGTGGTAATAACTGTCCCAGCTACACTCCCTCTGTGTGTATGTGTGTGTGTGTGTGTGTGTGTGTGTGTGTGTGTGTGTGTGTGTTTGTGTAATCCTTATATGTAGATGAATCCCTTATAATAGAATTTCAATTAGCCTTTCTCAGATTATTCCCCAACAGTTTTATAATATGCTGTGTATAATTTCAATTATTTCTACTTATTTAGTTTTCACTAGCTTGGTAGATGAGTGTTTGTCTAATGCCTCACTGTGGTCTACATTTCCACCTATCCCTGATGCTGCTTCTTTGACATGAACCCAGTCAACTCCTTAGCTCTCCACAGATGTCAGGTTATGTGATTGCCGTCGCTGTACCCATCTGCTGCACACCATTCTTCCCTTATCTTTGAATCTGATTTTCTCATGGCACTCAACTCAACCTCTGAATACTGTAGATAGCTTACTTTTATGTCTCTGACTTCATCCGCTTTAAAATTCATGGATGATGAGCACGACTCTTACATTTTCACATTGCTTATGAGTCCCCAGAACAGTGCTAAGTATATCAGTTAGTAAAAATGGCTAGTAAGTAAACAGATACTACTGTGGCTTCTTACAAGAAACAGTGCCCAAGGCAGGATATAAGCACTGTTAGGGCATGGCCATGCCGACGCCCCCTGAGATCCATCTGTATTTGTATCGCTGCCCCTAGACCAACTCAGGCTGAATACTCACAGCACAGGTCACTTCACCTCCAGTCTTAAAGTCCACTATTTTCTTCTTCAGTGAGTAGCATCATCATAGAACACAGACACACCAGAAACTGCAGCCAGCCTTCACTGTCCTGTCTCCACGGTCCTCTCAGCCCACCAGTCGCCACATCTGGCCGAGAACCCCCATCCCCCCAGTGTATGCCCTTGTCCAGTCTTCTGTCTTTCTGGCCCCTTCCTCTCACTTGTCCGTTCCATGGTGAATTCCTCCTGCTCTTTAACTCTCATACCCACAGCATCTCAGAGGCCATGTTGTGTGGGAAGATATTTCCGCTGCCACTTTCTTTCCTTCTATGCTTACTTGATAGAATTCTGCCTCATTCTTCAAGATTCACTGAAACACTGATTTTGTTTTTATGTCTCTAGCCGCAAGATCCTAGCTGTGTCAATTACATTCATGCTTCTTTCCTCACATGATGATTTCCTGGTTGTCTGCATTTTCTCTGGAGTGCCGAGTAAACAAAGCCGACATCTTTCAACTCGGGGGCGGCAGAGTATGCACGTACTCAAGGTTATCTTGCAGATATCACAGAATGGTTCGTGCAGCAGGGATCCTTTCATTAGGCCCAGTGATGGGCTTGTGAGTATTATAAATGCAAATGTGGACGGGGAGACAGGTTGGACAGTGAGCATTAGCATGGAGATCCGTGGAATCAACCCTGGAAGTTAGTGAACTGCTTCGTATCACATGATACAGTTGTGTTGATTTTATGACCAAGTAAATATAAGTGAAACAGAATTCCCACTTTTAGGCAATTGGGAAAATAACTATATTATATAAGCTCTAAAATGAGACAAAATTACATGACGTGAAAGAGATAATAATAAGGCAAAACAATGTAAGAAGACAGAAGGTAGACTAATCTTTACCGGAAAAATCTAAGTATAACGCTCATCACACAAACACACACACACACACACACACACACACACACACACGCACGCGCACGTGCACACACACAAAGTGCTTGTACACCATGACCAATATATTCCTTAAAAACTGAGCTGGCTGTTTTGGTGACACAGTCCGAGGCTACGGAAGTGTCTACCCATGCTTTAGTAGTCTGGAGTTTCACATTCTAATCAACCAATCAATCACTTCTCATATGTAAATTTACAGATGATACAAGATATGAACAGGAGTTCCTTCTTTTGTCTCTGGATTCCAGTTGCTCTAGAACCTTCTGAGGATGTCTGCACAACATGTTTATTGCGGCATTATTCATAAAGTGACCCATGTTCACACAGGTGCACGGAGAAAATATGGCATGTAAACACAGAGACAAGTAGAATATCAGTCAGCCCTGAAATAGAAGGAAATCACACCAACCAGAAAACACGGTGAACTTAGATGGCATCATACAGAGGGCAAATACTACAGAATCCCACTTCTATGAGGATTCAAAGCCTCCAAACTCACAGAAGCAGAGGGTTTTATTGATGGTGGTGCCTCGGGCCAGGGGGAGAAGACAAGATGATCTGCTTTCCAGAGAGTCCAGTGTATTAGTAACTAAGATGAGTAAGTTCTTGACATGTGCTGATCAACACAGTACCCATGACAACATGGTGCTGTGCTGTCTGCTTTAAGATATGTAAAGAGGAAAGATTCCACATTAAATGCTTTTTCACAAAACAATAACAAAGAACACAGGAAACTTCGGAGAGGATGGATATATTTAGTGCTTTGCTGGTGAAAAGAGTAGATGTGTACATCTGCTGGAACATCAAGATGCATACATTCAGTATGATTAAATTTAGAACATCAATTTTACACTATAAAATTACAATAAATAAATGCAGTTTAATTCTCAGTGCCTTGGTAGCCTCTAAAAATGCTCTTTAAAAGATAATATATTACTTGTGTGTTCCTACACAGTACAAAAAACATACAAATCACAGATATACAAAGAAAATAGAAAAAAATCATAATATGCAATTATAATTGTCTTTGCTGCATGAATATCAAACACTTTTCTTAACACAAAGATAGGTGAACAGAGATCCGGCTTGAATGGCTCACACTGGGTAACACTGTAGGTGGCAGTGTCTGGAAACACTCCCACAGGAAGTCAACACTGCGGGTGTAGACCAGTCACTTTGCATTGCTGGTTTAAGATGTTAATGAAATGAATAAAATTACTCCAGATTAGACGTATGAGGAAGGTCAAAAAAGGCTCAGTGGGTGACGGGGCCGTTAACCTCCTCTCTGGCTGGAAGGCCAGCACCACTGCCGCCTGTTAACATGGCTTCACTCACCAGCTTCCTCTGGTGCTACAGGCTCCTCGTTCCTGCAGACTGATCTCTGTTTCATTTGGCTCTCTACTTAAAGTGTTCTCACTCCTTCTCAGCCTGGACACAACCAAGCAGAGTCTCAACATCCGACCGAGAACATCTCATTTGACTTTCAAACATACAACAAAAATAATTTCCTCCGACCTACAAGCTGACTGGAAAATTCTTAGGCTAGGAAAACGTTGGTGATGAGAAACTCAAATTCACTGGTCACTGCACAGTGTTGCTTGCTTCATCTGTGCACCTTGCTCCCAGCTCTGTTTTCTATGGTAATAAATTAGTATATGGATAAATGAGCACAGCCCATGACGTGGGATAAAGGGCAGGTGCAGAAGCCACCATAACAACAGTGAGTGGGATTTAATCTATTGAAGTGAGAAATAACACTGGCAAAAACAAGCTCAAATGGTTGGTTATGACTTTTTGCTTTTATTGCTAATTACTAGTCACAGTGGTGTTTTTATATAGTTTACTCTGAGCATATCGGGCACTGTGATGTCTCTTCCTGGGCTCTCACTTTATCAGAGCAATTTTTTAACATAGTAAACAGCAAAACGACTATGTAGTTCTATATGTCCCACTTGACTGTTGACATCGAAGCAGTAACATGCAGGTCAACTGGAACTTCCTGCTCTCCATGAGAACAGTTCTAGCCTAAGCTGGACAGAGCAAAGTGACTTCATTACACAGCAATCTTGACTTTTAACTCTGGTTTGGTCACATTTCTATTATTTGTGACACTTGGCTTTGCACATGAATATGCCCACTGAGCAGTGAGCACTGAGGAGTCCTAGGAAAGAGCTTCATTTTGAGCCTCTTTCCAGTACAACTTGGGGCTACAGGAGAGAGGGTTGAACTCAGACATAAGGGACCAGCACATTGAACAATGGGAACAGAGCTCCGACTCATCATCTTTGGGCCTCAGAACTCCATCAGGTATTCTCCACACAACTCTCCTTGGTCATTTGCTTTAATCGCCAATTAAAACAATGACCAGATGAATTTCTAATGAAGAAAAGTCTCTCGGGACTTCCTACTGTGAAGGTGTTTGTTTCAGTGTGACTTCTTGAGGAATTTGCATGCCTCTGATGATGGCTACTAACAAGGTTCAACTCACCTTGTCTGTGCGGGCAGATAAGCAGCCTTTGCAGCCCTGGTTCTTACCGCTGGAAGAACTCAACAGCCCAATAATGACACGGTGTTAGCAGTTTCTACCAGCATTCGAAAGGACAAAGACGCTGCTTCATTCAGAGCACATATCCAATAGGGATTCGCCCACATGGCAATTTGGTAGTCTAGGAAAGTACGTATTTCTCTAATTGAGGAACCCCTCATCTTCGCTGTGCCATGCCTACTGTATGTAAGACTCAGAGTCGGGCCACTGTGCTTGGGGACATGAAAAGGAAGAGTGAAGGATTCTGCACACAGCACACATACAGCCATGCAACAGTCACAAATGGAACTCTCCAGAATGCAGAGATCAGCGATCTCAGCCATGATGACACTGAGCAATTTATTATTCGACTCCGAAGCCTTCCTATCTTGAACCCGCAGTGTGATATGAGTGAGCGGCTGCCACGTGAAGCAGAAAGCATCCTGACTGATAGAAACCAATCATTTATATTCCCCTTACTTTGCTGGGAAGCAATAATCTGGTTTCTTGTCACGTGTGTCATATATTTTATGATATGAAAACTTCTCTTCCTTTTGAATGTTATGAAGAAAAATTGAAAATGAGTGTTTAGTTGATATTCTGTATATATTTTCTATGAAGATTTGGAATTGTACCACTTCTGTGTTGCCTGTTTACAAACACTTTTCAGTTGACTTTGGCTTTACATTTCCATCGTTTCCTTAAGGGATCAAGTGCAGGAAATCACATAGTACTCACCATGGAGGAGGGAGTCAGCACAGACACGTGTCCCTTGTGAGGACCCTCATAGAGGGCATTCTTGGCACAATTGGTCATCTCAGAGACTCAATTCAATATGACTGAATGGCTTTCTACACATTCATTTTTTTCCTTATAAAACCAGAAATCTATTTTTCATGTCAAGTTGTAATTAGTAGGTGAAATAAAGGGGAGGGTATTTCTCAATCCAATTTTAAAGTCATACACTTATGGATGTGATAACTAATGACCAAGGTAGGATCATCTCACATAGGCTCACAATAGCCTGATGGTTAGTGAGGCACTGTCTTTTTCACATTCTCTATTTAACTTTCCATTGGAACGACTGCAAAGCATTGCCCAAAGACCGTGCTGATGATGAAATGATGTAATAGTAATTAACTCTATAAAAGAGATCTCAAGGTGGCAAGTTTGGGTGATATAGCTCAGGCACCACCTAGAGATTGGTATACCACACTCATGGGTACACACCACACTCATGGGCACACTCCACACTCATGGGGACCCACCACACTAATGAGTACACACCACACTCATCGTTACACACCACACTCATGGGTACACACCACACTCATCGTTACACACCACATTCGTGGGTACACACCACACTCATGGGTACACACCACACTCATTGTTACACATCACACTCATGGGTACACTCCACACTCATGGGGACCCACCGCACTCATGGGTATACACCACAATCATGAGTACACACCACACTCGTCGGTACACACCGCACTCATGGGCACACACCACACTCATGGGCACACTCCACACTCATGGGTACACTCCACACTCATGGGTACACTCCACACTCATGGGTACACTCCACACTCATGAGTACACACCACACTCATGGGTATACACCACACTCATGGGTACACACCGCACTCATCGTTACACACCACATTCGTGGGTACACACCACACTCATGGGGACCCACCGCACTCATGGGTATACACCACACTCATGGGGACCCACCACACTCATGGGTATACACCACACTCATGGGGACCCACCACACTCATGGCTATACACCACACTCATGGGTACACACCACACTCGTCGGTACACACCGCACTCATGGGCACACACCACACTCATGGGCACACTCCACACTCATGGGTACACTCCACACTCATGGGTACACTCCACACTCATGGGCACACTCCACACTCATGGGCACACTCCACACTCATGGGTACACTCCACACTCATGGGTACACTCCACACTCATGGGTACACTCCACACTCATGGGCACACTCCACACTCATGGGTATACACCACACTCATGGGCACACTCCACACTCATGGGTATACACCACACTCATGGGTACACACCACACTCATGGGTACACTCCATACTCATGGGCACACTCCACACTCATGGGCACACTCCACACTCATGGGTATACACCACACTCATGGGTACACACCACACTCATCGTTACACACCACATTCGTGGGTACACACCACACTCATCGTTACACACCACACTCATGGGTACACACCACACTCATGGGGACCCACCACACTCATGGGTACACACCACACTCATGAGTACACACCACAATCATAGGTACACACCACACTCATGGGTACACACCACACTTATCGTTACACACCACATAGGTGGGTACACACCACACTCATCGTTACACACCGCACTCATGGGTACACTCCACACTCATGGGGACCCACCACACTCATGGGTATACACCCACACTCATGGGTACACACCACACTCATGGGTACACACCGCACTCATGGGCACACACCACACTCATGGGCACACTCCACACTCATGGGTATACACCACACTCATGGGTACACACCACACTCATCGTTACACACCACATTCATGGGTACACACCACACTCATCGTTACACACCACACTCATGGGTACACTCCACACTCATGGGTACCCACCACACTCATGGGTATACACCACACTCATGAGTACACACCACACTCATCGTTACACACCACACTCATGGGTACACACCACACTCATCGTTACACACCACATTCGTGGGTACACACCACACTCATGGGTACACACCACACTCATGGGTACACTCCACACTCATGGGGACCCACCACACTCATGGCTATACACCACACTCATGGGTACACACCACACTCGTCGGTACACACCGCACTCATGGGAACACACCACACTCATGGGCACACTCCACACTCATGGGCACACTCCACACTCATGGGCACACTCCACACTCATGGGTATACTCCACACTCATGGGTACACTCCACACTCATGGGTATACACCACACTCATGGGTACACACCACACTCATGGGTATACACCACACTCATGAGTACACACCACACTCATCGTTACACACCACACTCATGGGTACACACCACACTCATCGTTACACACCACATTCGTGGGTACACACCACACTCATGGGTACACACCACACTCATTGTTACACACCACACTCATGGGTACACACCACACTCATGGGTACACACCACACTCATCGTTACACACCACACTCATGGGTACACTCCACACTCATGGGGACCCACCACACTCATGGCTATACACCACACTCATGGGTACACACCACACTCGTCGGTACACACCGCACTCATGGGCATACACCACACTCATGGGCACACTCCACACTCATGGGTACACTCCACACTCATGGGCACACTCCACACTCATGGGCACACTCCACACTCATGGGTATACTCCACACTCATGGGTACACTCCACACTCATGGGTATACACCACACTCATGGGTACACACCACACTCATCGTTACACACCACACTCATGGGTACACTCCCCACTCATGGGGACCCGCCACACTCATGGGTATACACCACACTCATGGGTACACACCATACTCGTCGGTACACACCGCACTCATGGGCACACACCACACTCATGGGCACACTCCACACTCGTGGGTACACTCCACACTCATGGGTACACTCCACACTCATGGGCACACTCCACACTCATGGGCACACTCCACACTCATGGGTACATTCCACACTCATGGGTACACACCACACTCATGGGCACACTCCACACTCATGGGTACACTCCACACTCATGGGTACACTCCACACTCATGGGTATACACCACACTCGTGGGTACACACCACACTCGTGGGTACACACCACATTCGTGGGTACACACCACACTCGTTGGTACACACCACACTCGTGGGCACACACCACACTCATGGGCACACTCCACACTCATGGGCACACTCCACACTCATGGGTACACTCCATACTCATGGGCGCACTCCACACTCATGGGTACACTCCACACTCATGGGTACACTCCACACTCATGGGTACACACCACACTCATGAGTACACACCACACTTGTCGGTACACACCGCACTCATGGGCACACACCACACTCATGGGCACACTCCACACTCATGGGTACACTCCAAACTCATGGGTACACTCCACACTCATGGGTATACACCACACTCATGGGTACACACCGCACTCAGGGGTACACACCGCACTCATGGGTACACACTGCACTCATGGGTACACACCGCACTCATTGGTATGTACCCACCTGGTTGACCACATATTGTCATGTCATAGTCAGCTACATTGAATGTCAGTTTCTCCAATCCCACCTCTTAGTTTGATCTTGTCAGTCATCCAACACAATATCCGCTGGATGATAATCTTATTGAGAACAATACATGTTCAACTGAGGATTGTGATGACCAATCTCCCTGGTGAACTGAGTTCATGCTCTACTTTGACTAATCAACATTTGCTTTTTAAACGAAGATGTCTGATGAGTTGGTCCCTGGTGAGGCTGATCACTGAGGACCAATGATTTCTGAATTCATTAACATTTGAATTTCCAAGACAGTGAGCTTGAAAAGAAAAGCTCTATAACTTGGGAAACTTTCTAATATATTTATACCAAGTTGCAATAACCTCTCAGTAGGCATTACCTCCTTAACCAGGGTTTCTTATCCGGACCACAGAGCACAGAAACAGATTTGAATTGCTTTTCCCCTTCAGTTCAGAGAGATGGTGCGTAATGTAATTATCACCATTCTAGATTCACTGGAGAGAAGATCCTTTGTTAGTGGTAGTCCTAGGGATCAAGGCAAAGTGTTTTCTCACAGAATCTCCGTTCCCTATTTCTATACCAAAACGTCTAAAGCAGTATTCAGATGAGCATGGAACCATGGTCACAAGCGGCTGATACATAATGAATGTGCCTATTCAAAGAGAACCAAAAAGAGGAACGGGCAAACTTGGCATTCTATGAAGCATGTTGATGGTTTCATTAGCAATAATGTTTGTTTGTGAACTGTTTGTGAACTGTTTGTGCACATAATGCATGTTGTAGCAAAAAAGCATTTAACCTAATGCCTTTTCTTTCCTGACACTGTGATGCCAGTTTTAGTTGGATACAAAAAGGTCTACTTATAGATCACACATTTCTCTTCTCTTGCAGCTCGCTGTGGCCACCTGTATTGGTTACTTGTCTCACGGCTATGAGAAAATACCTGATCAAAGGCGGCTGGAAGATGACTCAGTGCTTTAGGGTACCTGCTTTCCTCACAGATCAGGTTTGGTTCCCAGCACCCACTCGGGGCTCACAACCACCTGTAACTCCAGTTCCAGGGGATCTGATGCCCTCTTCTGACCTCTGCATACATGAGGCATGTACACGATACATATACATACATGTAGGCAAAACATTCATACACATAAAATAAACAAACAAATCTAAAGAATTTTTTAAATTAAAAAGAAAATACCTGACAGAAGGAGGAAAGGGTTCATTTTGACTTACAGTCCCAGGAGACATGGTCCAGAATGGAGAGAAAAGAAGCAGGGTCCAGAGTCCGCTGGCCATACTGCTGGTAGACATCAGTGGATGCTGGCACTCAGCCCGTGCCTCCTTTTGATTCAGTCTGGCTGTTAAAGAGCGTCTTGCCATCTAGCCTATAACCTAATATGGACAATCCCTCATAGGCATGCCAGAAACACATCTCTAAGATAGTTCTAGATTCTCACAAGTGGACAATCAATGCCCACCATGATATGGGCTGACTAGGTCACCTACAGGCTGAGAGTAGAAATGCTATTGAGAGTGTGCAGCCAGATCCACCAAAGGAGACAAATAGCCCATCTTCCTTTTCTGGAACACTAGGCTGGAAGACAAGTCACTTCTAGTCACTCATTATGGGAATGGTAACTAGGAAAACAGCTGACTAGTGGAGGAGCCTGGGGCAGTCAGCTGTAAATGGACATACTAGCTTGTGAAAAGTGAGACAAACGTCTACCAGGATTAAGCCAAGGATCCTGTGACACAGCTGTAGCCACAAATTTCCTTGTAAACTAACTGATGCACATGTTCTACCTTGACCTCAGATGACGAGGGCCAGAGTGTGAAAAGCCTAATTTAGAAATGCTACTATGTACTCGAAATGTAGGAAATAGCCTGGAATGTGAGGCAGAGCTAGGAAGGAGCATGGGAGTGTGACGTAGTGCACTCTGTCTACCCCGCCTCCGCCCTTCCCACAGCCCTGTGTAGTAGCAGAATTCTGAGGGCAACCAGTGGTTTAAGATGTTAGGATGTCTGAGACACGTCTCATGTCCACTAACAATGAGTACCAGTCTGAAGACCAAAGCGTGAGTAAAGCTTACTGAGGAATCCCTGTCAGGACAAAACCTGATGGGCCTTTCCATCAGCACAGGACCCAGGGGTGCCAACAACACTACATGCAGAAGGTCAGGGCAGCAGGAGGGAAGGAGGGGCTTGGAAGGATGGCTCTGGGAACGGGAACAAGGGGACATTTACCTCCCAATATACACTCCTTGTCAACGGATATTTATATTTAAATATAAATACTATAAATCATACACACACACACACTATTTCTGCTGGGAGGCACTATTCACTCCATACCACACTCACAGGCATCACTCCCAGAACACAGCATTTGATCGACACCATTTCCTGACATCTAGGTTCCTCACTGGGTGAGATCTAACAAGAACTGAGTGACCTTCCTTCCTGGTGACATTTTGAACACAGACAGGCCCTGTGCCCACAGCGCACATCTAGGAGAGGAACTGCTTCAGCCAGGGCAGCAGCACACGGGTATTTTAAAATACCTGATGAATGGTGACAGTGACTAGGACCTGTCACAGTGGTAATTCGAGTGTGAGCACATCTGTAATAGACACACATATCCTTAGAAGACACTGTCAAAATGTTTTTAATGTGCATTTAAAATCTGCGGGTTCGGGGGCCTTTTCTGTCTGCTGTTTTCACTCCTGATTTATTTGCTACCTCTAGAGTGAGAGTGTAAACTGATTCCCAAGGGCAGAAACTTCATCTGCTCCCAACACAGGAAGCTTGCTCCAGCCCCAGGCAGGCAGGATCCCTTTCAGGTTAAAAGAACATCAAAGCTGTGACTCTGAAAAAAGACTTGCTCCAGAAAACTGCAGACCGGTGTGGCGTTTTGCAACAGATCCCATGTTGGGGAGGAAAGGAAATCCGGAAAAATTACATTAGATCCTGCCTTTACAAGGGCTGATTAGCACCTCAATCATGCAAATGCTGCAAAGAAAGAGTAAACAGGGTGATGCCTCTGTCTGCCAGCTGTTTGCAAGGCAAATTGTGTCTGCTGTTTTGGTACCAGGGAAGGAAGACATATTTAAGGGATTCTGCTTCTCCTCGGCTTGTGGCAGACCAGGAATGGAAATACTCATCTGTTTTAAGGAAACTGTCTGGATTCAATCCTTCACTCTCTCCCAACATATGTGATTCCTTTGTTTGCTCTCCTCCCTGGGAAGTAGCTAAGCCATGGCCACTGACACAGCTCCATGGAAGAGAGGTCAGGAACATGTGGGTCTGGGCAGGTCTTACAGTGATACTGGGGTAGCCCCCTTCACATGGGGCAGCTCATAACCAGACTTAAGCCAAATCCTGGGAGAGCCTCTTTGGCATAGACAGAGCTCTCACAGGGACCAGAAGAAGAGCCTCATAAGGTCAAAAGGGAGAAGAAAGGCCTGACCAGCCTTCCAGGCACAGTGCAGGTAAATGTAAACCAAGCTGCATGCCTTTGAAGAGGCAGTGCCCTGCTGTGAAGGCAGGCAGCATAGGACCTGGCTGGGATCTATCAGAGTAAGAAAGGGGAACAGCTAAACCCCTTCTGCTCTCAGGGTAAGAATTCTGGGGTTCAAGGCACACTTCAACCCCCTCTTAGCTCTAGGACAGCCCCACCTGTGATGAGTGGAGTGACTACCTAGTCTCCATTCATGGTTGTTGAATACCATAAAAATACTCAAACGTCACCTGGAACTGTGAGCTATATAACACAATCAAGTTTCTAATACAAGTAAAGGAGGAATAGACAAGGCTGGGGACAGCTTCCAGTGAGAATCTATACGGAGCAAGAAGGCGAGGGCAGGGGGTCTTGAAGTTGCCACAGAGAACAAGGAAGAAGAGGCTGTCCAAAATGTCAGCGAGCATCAGGCCTGCAGAAGGTCAGTAGATGACCTGAACTGAGTGTGGTCTCTTCCTTGATGCACAGCAAACAGACCCGCCATTGCTGAGAGCACTGGATCCCAGGGAATTCTAACTGCACCACGGAGCCACCTGGTTGGCTGAAAGTTTGTCTCAAAGCTTGGCTGCCGTCAGATAACAGGTGCAGTGGTATTCCCTTGCTCCACTCCCAAGGGCATCTTCCTATAAAATGAAATTTCATGCTCAGTCAAACTCGAGAAGCATATGATTTAAACATATGCCAGTCTCTTTCTACAAGTCAGCAGCTTCTCAATTCTCACCCCCACCCCAGATTCCCCTGGAAACGACTCTGGTTGAAGCTTCAAAGGATTAGCTGCAAACTGGTACCTTCTCTCTATATTCATCATAAAACCTTCCATGAGACAACAGAGCAGCCCTGAGAAATCTGAGGTGATGATGTTTTACAGTGTGAAGTTCTAATGTCTGGAATTATTTTCAGAATTACACCAGAGGGTTTTGTGTGTGTGTGTGTGTGTGTGTGTGTGTGTGTGTGTGTTGTTGTTGTTGTTGCTGTTTTTTGCAAACACACGTTCCAAAAATGTCACCATAGACCATGAGCAATGAACACAGGCTGATCCAAGTCTTGCCAGCCCACTTAAGGAAAAAGAGAGCAAGGGGAAATGCCACAAATATAGATGTATCTTGAAATGGTATCAAGTAATTTGCTTAACTTGGAAGCAAATTTTTAACCACACAGTGTGATAATTCACTTTTTTCTAAGATGATAAGTATGTAAGACATGACAAACATTGCCTAAATTAGGGTTATAATTAACTTACACTGAATATTTCACTAAAGTACAAATGAAAAGTTCTGAGGAATATTATTCTAATTATTATACAAAAACAGAATATTAGCATGCTGTATGTATTTTTAACACACAACACAACACACACACTCACATACACAAGCACCACAATACACACACACCACACACAAACTCATAGTCTATTGAATTAAAAATTTCTGAACAAGGAGGGCAACTCTGGGCCCCTAAGAGTTGAGAAGCACTGTGGTATGTCATAGCCAGCCTCTGGTTGGATAGGAGAACCAGAAACAGCCTGTCCAGGACAATGAGGTATAACGCCATCCTTCCAACTGCAAGCCCCCTGGGAGCTGAGAGCTGGTTAGCTGAGGTCTCGCTGTGACTGTGTATGGTCTCCAGTCTTCCAAGCATGTGTCCATGACTTTCCAAATGTTCCCCAGTTCTCCAGACTGTCCTTGTTTCCCTCGTGGATTAAGTGAAGTGCCATATTCCCAAGTCCACTCTGGTGACCCAGCTGCAACCTCTCCAGATCTGCTCATCATGTCATGGCTTAGTAACTGACTGGCCTCTTGTTTCTATAGTGTGAGCCCCAATTCCTCAACTAAGACCACTGAAATGGCCAAAGAACCAGGGCCTGTGGTTTACAGCCCTTCCCTTACACACTGTAGACATGCAGTGCAGAGTGTGGTGGCCTGCGATCAGGGAGCACCTAAGTGTACTGGTCTGTGAATGCAAAGTCCCGAAAGAATGGCAGGTGACTGTGAGATGCAGAGGCTGAGCTCACGAGACCGCCAAAGACAGTGAGGCCTGAAACTATTGGCTACACCTTACTACTGGGTGAGAGAGTCTGTAAGTGGATATGAACCAACATTTTACAGCAGAATCAGATTCATCAGATTGGATCACACACATCAGATTTTGAGAATTTTTGCTGAAACCTTCATGAGTGTGTATGGTGCACCATGATATAAGAAATCTATTTCTCACTGGGAAAGGTTAGGGAAGTTTAAAACACACTGAATTAAGTCTTCTCAAAATATATTTCACTGAATACCAGTTCTACTGTTATGACACAGAGAAGAGCATCCCCGCAATGCTCAAGAGCCAGGAAACCAACAGTTCTAAGTAGGCTTTAGCAGCTGGAATTGCTAGAGGCTGTGAGGCTGCAAAACAGCAAGCAGATGTTCAGCCCTAGAAGGTAAGCCTGAGCATATTCAAAGGTAATAGTGAGTGTATTTAAAAGTAATAGCATATACAAAGAGCACACTTTAAGTCCACAGTGAGCACATACTAAGGTTACAGTTCATTGTAAGGTCATAGTGAGCACACTGTAAGGCCATAGTGAGCACACTGAAAGGTCATAGTGAGCACACAGTAAGGTCATAGTGAGCACACAGTAAGGTCATAGTGAGCACACAGTAAGGTCATAGTGAGCACACTGTAAGGCCATAGTGAGCACACTGTAATGCCATAGTGAGCACACTGTAAGGTCATAGTGAGCACACTGTAAGGCCATAGTGAGCACACTGAAAGGTCATAGTGAGCACACAGTAAGGTCATAGTGAGCACACTGAAAGGTCATAGTGAGCACACTGAAAGGTCATAGTGAGCACACAGTAAGGTCATAGTGAGCACACTGAAAGGTCATAGTGAGCACACAGTAAGGTCATAGTGAGCACACTGAAAGGTCATAGTGAGCACACAGTAAGGTCATAGTGAGCACACAGTAAGGTCTTAGTGAGCACACAGTAAGGCCATAGTGAGCACACAGTAAGGTCTTAGTGAACACACAGTAAAGTCATAATGAGCACATTCTAAGGTCATAGTGAGCACATTCTAACATAACAAAAGTGTAATCTAAGGCAATCTTAAGCACATTCTAAGACTTTTTGGACATTATAGCCTCCAGAGGTGCAGAGCGAGGAGTTAGCATTTTGCACTTTTCATTGTAAAATACTGATACTCTGATTTTACGAAGGAATCAACCATGTCTCCATCTGCCCTGCCCTGCACAATCTATCCCATAAACAGGCTGTGTCTACATTAACCCGGATACAAAGTGACAAGAGCACTTGGCATACAAGGTAAGAAAATGCTGTGACTGCTGCTTTACCTGACAATGCAAAATTAATCTGAATTCAGCCCACATACCATCTAACCTAGGGTCCTCAGGGGACTCATGAAGAAGATGCACTGTAACTACATGTCTGTACGCTACGGAAACCATGCTCTCCTTCCCTCTAGGGCTGCATGCACTCAGGAATGAAAGGAGTGAAGCAGGAGGAGCAGAGCTCCCTCCGAGGCTCAGGGACTGGTGCAGAAGAGGGGAACAGAACGAACCTGAGAGCCAGAGGCTGTGGACCACCACAAGGAAGCAGTGTCGTCAGGCCACAGCGCGCGCTGCACACAGGAACTAACACGGGCGACTGCGGCGCGGAAAGCTTGTGCGAGCCTAAGCCAGACAAAGTCCAGCCTGAAGATGGCAGTTGGCCACAAAATCTCGCCCCTCGAGGAGTTGGTGGCAGTTGGTTACTGCTGGGGAAGGAGGGACAGTTTTCTTTGAGAATGCAGCCCCTGGTGAGTGGACCGCACTCCAGTGGAGACCACACATCCAAGAATGTGTGGGTAGCATGGACTGGTTTGATGGGCATATACAAATGGATGTGAAGTGGGGTGATAGGGAAGGCAGGTGGAGCTGAGAGGAGTGGGGGAGCGGGGAGATGAACGAAGCATGCTGCTCTAAACTTGCAAAGGACCAGTGATTTCTTATAGGAATACCCATTGACAGAGAACAATAAAGTCAACACAAATCTGATTTGTATACAGTGGACAATTAAATTGGGGGTTAATCCAAAAGGTGTTAAGTAATTATAAACGGGTTTCAATCAGAGGTGCAGGGCATATAAGGTCCACAGACTGTAGGGGACCCCAGGGAAGCAGACACCTCACAGATTCTTGGGAATGATGCAGCTGCTTTCAGCTAGATGAAATGGGAGGGTTGGTTGAGAGGATCGATGCCAAGGTTACTCAAAATACCTCCATGATCACATCCTTATCCCTGTGACTCCAAAGGCGTCCAGGGTCACACCCTTACCTACGTACTCTTACTCTTCCGTCGTGAACAGAACGACAGCATAGCAACACTGACTGGCCAGCAAGTACTGCCAAAGGCTATGCTCAGTGAGACTACTAAACCCTGGAGTACAGCTGAAGGATGTCCTTCGCCCACAGGGGGCCTGAGCTGCAGCCATGGCTTGTGGATTTCTGACCCCCCCTGGCCGTATTGAGAAGCCTGGGTTGCCTTAGCAACAACTTAGCAACAAATGAGTTGTTAAGTGATCCCCAGCCTTTCCTGGGTATAAGTCACATTTATGGCATTCTTTAATACATAAACTGAAAAAAAAAAAAACCCTCAAACAACGGGGCTAACAGGAACATTTCTAAGCCCCTGTTAGTTTTTCACTGGTTACTGATATTAAAGTTACGGGCAAAGCCAACTTTGGGATTTGGACATTAGCTTTTCCAGACCTCAGACAACTTTCTCATTCCTCTTTTTGAGCTGATTTGCCTCTCCTCGCCTTCCTCGCCTCTCCTCAGCAGTCCCTACTACAGCCCCAGGAGAGCTCATGTGAACTCACGGGACAGTGCGGTGTACAGGGTCTACCCTCTTAACTTTGTTTATACCCGCAACACTGTCTTCCCTTCCTTTTCTCACTACGCCAATTGGGACCCACTTCCTCACCAAGGCTGGAACACCATCGGCCGCAGTGGCAGTGAGCACACTAGTGCTCCCTAGGAGTGTCATATGAAAGACCTGCTCTAACTAGAAGGAGAGGGTGTGAGAGCACAAAGTGCAGCCAGCCTCTGCAGCATCACAAGATGCACGCGATGCCGCAGACAGGCACTTAACACTTGGGAAGCAGACTACTACAGAAGGAAGTGTGAAGACATTCCTACTGGCAATCGCTACATTATTTTTAGATAATTTGAAAACTGTTAATATTGAATTCAGTTTTATAAAGGAAGGATTATTCTGGTTATTCAAAATATTTTGCCACAAGATAAAAAAAATAGGTTAGAGGATTGGAACTCATACATGCAAGATGGGTCTTCTATCACCAAGCATGCCCCTAGCCTTCTACCATAGATTCAAACACTATCATGAATCCCCTAAAACTATAGCCAAATTAGAGAAATCCAGCTTTTTATTCTCGTCATGAGAATCAAGTAAGCTTTGCCATTTATCAAAAGCCTGCCTTTTTATTTTAGCTTTTTCTAATCTTTGCATTAATATTAAATGCTTCTATGATATTTTTTTATATTCTCTGTGAAAAGTCTATTTACTTCAATTATTATCAAAAGCCAACTTATGAAACAGAATATAGCTGACAGGCTGCAATAAATTTTTGTAATAGTCTCTATTAGCATATTAAATTGAAGTAATATAAGTCTGATTCAATAGCTAAAATTTTAAAAAGAACTAGCATTAAGAAGATTTTCTATGTGTATGATGGATGTGATCTATCATGTACTTTAAGATAATCAATTGAGTTTCTATCGTTATGATTGATACCTATTTACTGAGCATCTGTTTCCTAACATGATGTCTTCAAATACCAAATCAGAGCTGGGGAGACTTTCCATCACATAGATACAATACTCACCTTATATAGCATAAAAAGTCAAAGTTTTAACTACGCAAAGTCATTGTGGTTGTGTGCTACAGACCCACTCTACGCGGTACATTTGGGAAGCCACCGTGGTTGTGTGTGTGCTACAGACCCACTCTACGCAGTACACTTGGGAAGCCACCGTGGTTGTGTGCTACAGACTTACTCTACGAGGTACACTTGGGAAGCTACCGTGGTTGTGTGTGTGCTACAGACCCACTCTACGCGGTACACTTGGGAAGCCACCGTGGTTGTGTGTGTGCTACAGACCCACTCTACGCGGTACACTTGGGAAGCCACCGTGGTTGTGTGTATGCTACAGACCCACTCTACGCGGTACACTTGGGAAGCCACCGTGGTTGTGTGTTACAGACCTACTCTATGCGGTACACTTGGGAAGCCACTGTGGTTTGTGCTACAGACCCACTCTACGTGGTACGCTCAGCTTTACGACACACTGCTAATGCAAGCCTTCTTGTTTGACTGTTTCCAGCCCTTTCCCTTGATGCGGGGCACACTCTGCAGTGGCATTTTATAAACCTGCCACCTACTTCAGTAGGAGAAGTAGTCCCAAATTACTTTGTAAAGGCTGCTAAAGCTACATGTGTCTGTGTGTGTGGCTGACATGGGGAACCCTTTAGAGCCAACTCCGCTCATGCATGATTATTAGCTGGAGATACTAAATAATATCCCCAATCATGGTTAATATATATTGTGTGTGACACTTAAATTTTTCACAACTATTTTGCAAACTAACATTTTTAATCTTTTGGCAAGAATGAGCACGAAAGCATAGACAACACATTGTTAAAAAATTCAAAGTGGGATTCTGAAAAACAGTATCTAGGGTGAAAACCCACCAGGTTTGAACTGACGAAGGGCTAAACAATGCAAAAAGAATGGCCAGTGGCCTCTAGGGCTTACAAAATGAAGCTCAGAAAAGCAACTGGGAGAAATAAATTTAAGAAAACAGACACACACACGCGCGCACACACACACGGAATCTTTACAGGAATGAAACGATACATGGACAGTAAACACATATTCCAAGAAATGGAGTCAGTATTTGTTTTCCAGATCTTAGGAAAACCATAAATAAAGAGATGCTTGATGAACTTCAAGTACAAGAAACATGAAAACAACCATACAAAAAAGAATCTTAATGTCAGTGAAACAGAAAATCTTCACAAGAGTCACACATTAAAAACACATTATATTCAAAGGAACAAAATAAATACAACAGCAGGTTTCTTGAAAGCTTGAAGATTTGGGAAGCAATAACTTTAAAATGTTAAGAGAATATTTCAACTTAGAATGTTTTTCCTAGCCAAGGCAACTTCAAAAAATAAAACAGAGACTTTTCAGATATATTAATGTTGAAAGAATATTCAGGGAAGAAAGTCCTTAAAGCAGAAGACAAATGTTGATATGGGAGTCTGAATAGACTCAAAGGAATTGGGAACACAGGAAATAATTAATGATTATAAAGCAAACATAAGTAAGTTTTAATCCCTTAAAGAATAGACTCTTAAAGAAAACTTACCCAATATTGTAGAATATGAAGTGTATCAAAGATAAAATACATGAGAAAAGCAGCACAAGGGTTAAGACAAAAGGAAGGGCAGTATAGTGACCATTAGGTCCCCAGCTGACACGTGTAGGCATGTGTAGGTTCCTGGGCTATACACATAGGTTTATGTAAGGTTCCCAGTTGATGCATGCATGGTTCCCATGTTATGCATTCCAGTGTATGCATGATTCCTGGGTTATACATGCAGGCATACGTAAGGATCCCAGATTATACACTCAGGCACATGCAAGGTTCATGGGCTACATATGCTGATGTATGTAAGGTTAAATATAAAGTTTAAGTACAAAGATACAATTAGCATAATACAAAAAGATATAAAAACATGTACTAACAATTCATCCACAGAAAACTATAGAAGCAAGCCTATAATTCCATCATGTGTGCAATGTGAGTGTGTACTGGAAGAAGACTTAATTTGAGGCCAACCAATGTTACAGAGGGAGAACCTGCCTCAAAACAAAACAAAACAAAAAACAAACAAACAAACCAAACCCAAAGCCTAGGGTGGAGGCTAGTAATACAGTGACGGCCTCGCATGCGGGTGGCCCTGGATTAGACTCGTAGCACCACACAAAAGAGCAGCACTCTAGTTTCCCTTCATTCTTAAAATTAGAGTGTATTTCAGAGCAAAGACTGTGACCGTTACTAAAATACATTAAATTAACCCACAATGAAGGATGGAGATATTTATGAAGAGGATTTAGTGATCTTTGACCATTAGGCACATTTTAGCAATTAAAAAAACCATGAAATGAGCATTAACACACACACACACACACACACACACACACACACACACCCCACCATGACAAAAACAAGCCCGCAGTTATAATTAGAGATTTCAATGCATCTCTCAATGATTCACAGAACACGCAGACAGGAGATCAGTGGGGCATATAGAACTTTTGAGCAAAGTGACCATCAACTTGCTATAATTCATGGCTTTTTGTAAAGAAAAAAAAATAGCTGAAAGCATTGTCTGTCTAACTCTCATGGAACATTTACCAGCTGGTCCATTTTCTGGGGCATAAATTGAGACTCTGCTTTAAAAGGATTCGCCTCTTAAAAGTCTTTGTTCACACTGTATCAGATAAACTGGAATAGGCAATTGAAAGTCTAGAAAAATCACTCATATATGAAAAATAAAAACTCAGACAAAAATATGCATTATAAACTACTTTAAGGAAATAAAATATGTCATATAATTATATGTGGAGTGTACTGTGGTCTTACATAAAAGGAAGATTACAGCTTTTAATGTTTATATTGGAAAAGAGAGCTATAACGCTATAAGCAGAACTTCCACTTACAAATGTAGAAAAAGAAATGTCACACCCAAAGCAGGCAGAAGAGAAATCACAAAAGACCAAAGGATAATCAATGAAATAATTAAATGAACAAAAAAAAATTCTAAGGATAGTTATTTGAGAAGATCAGAAAATGATCAGCCTCTGGGTCAGCAGTTTGTAACCTGTGGGTCGCGACTCCTTTGGGGGGTGAACAACCCTTTCACGGGGGCTGCCGCAGACCACCTGTGTATCAGACATTTTTATATTATGATTCATAACAGTAACAAAGTTACAGTTATGAAGGAGCAATAAAAATAATTTTATGGTTTGGGGTCACCGCAACACGGGGAACGGTATCAAAGGGTCATAGCTTTGGTAAGGTTGAGAACCACCAATCTAGTTGGACTTATGTGAAACAAGAAAGCAAAAGTGAGCTTCGTATTGTAGATGAAGAGGGGGCATGGCTGAGACTTCACAGACACCAGTGACAGGCAGGTAAATATTTCTAAGAACTTTTTGCTGTAAGTTAAAAATCTAGAAGCCATGAAAAAAGAATCCTTAAAAGTCAGAAGTTAACATTTAAGAAGAAATAGATGCACTCGGTCACAGACACAGAGATATCAAATTGGTCTTAACCAGCAAACTTCCTCCGTGTGGGCTAGCTTTTATAGTACTGGAAATCACTATGTAGGTAGCTGGGATTAAAAAAAACAAAAACATGACTAGTTTTAACCAGCTGTGAGCCTGTGAGCTACAATAATTACAGGTCTGTCAAGAATGCCTACATGAGTAATAGTGGCAAGGATGTTTGTGGGTAAGCAACAGCTTTCTGGTTGAATTTAAGGCCTGTTCCACAGTAGGAAACACCTTCATGGTCTGTAAATCTGGCCAAGAACCCATATGCACATATGAAATTCTCTATAAATTAACAAAATTATAGTTCTGAAAATAAAAGGATGATAAGATTCCTTACGTCTATTAAGGAAACCGAGTTTATAGTTTAACAGCTTCCTGAAGAGAAGACTCTGGTCCAGGTGGCTTCTGCGTCTTACCAGACACTGAAGGAGGAAATACTAGCATTTGTGTCGCAGTGCCCCGGACACTGAGGAGAGGAGCAGCTGGCTACCCAGTGCGTGAGGGTAGTGTTCCCTGACAGACAGGGTGAGAGAAAACTGGGCAAGCATTCCTCAGGACTGTGACAAGGAACCCCTTAGCAGAATGTTAACATGGTGGAGGCCATGACAGGTCTCCAAAGCCAATCATCACAACCATTTGAAGGTTGTCCTGGGAGTGCAGATTGGTTTAACATTTGAAAATCAATGTAATTTACCTCGAAGAGGCAGCTCCCTGCTTAAGATGGCTTGACTCAGAGTGCTTGGCTTTCGGGTGGTAAGAGAGCAACACACCTCAGTAGAGGGTATTTTGAGTTAGATTTCTTCCTGAGCTCCTCAGGAAGATGATGATGACGTCTAGTCATAGTGAGACGCTGGGGGCGGGACCCTGGGTGGTGGAGTCACAGTCACACTGGCATGAGGGGGATGATGGACACCGCATTAGGCTGCATTGGGAATGTTGGGGATTTGGCAAACTATGTGGATTCAATGTATTTTATTTATAATTTCATCAATGGAATCTCACCACAAGGACCCAAAGGAAAGAGAACCAGGTAACAGTATTATCTCTGTACCAAAAAATACCATTAACAAACCCAATGCACATTCCTAGCTTTCAACTATTGGTAGCAAAGTAGTATGCAAGGAAATTGTATCAACTTGACTTCAAAAACAGTATCATGAATCATTAAGAAAAAATCTATTAAAACTATAAATGTAAATTAACCTCCAGTGATAGGAAGAAAGCAGACAGTGACCACGGGGAGAAGGGTGCTGGGGCAGGGTCTGCAGAATGCGAGAGGGACTTTAGCTTCTAGTTGCTCTTCATCAGACCTGCGTGCTCACACAGCCGGGGGAGAAGACAGTATGCAGCCACAGTAGCCGTGCTGTGGAATAATAAGTACGCCAGCGATGACCACCAGCTTCCGAGTCAGCAGGATAAGTTACCAGAAGGGGTGGGGGAAGAAACGGATGGGGGGTGGGGAGAGAGAGAGAGAGTGAGAGAGAGACAGACAGATAGACAGACAGACAGACAGACAGACCAGCATAGAAGGAATAGATGAAGGGAAACAGGTCTTAGACTAGGGGTACTCCTTAAGGAGTCTGGCTATCCTGAGACAAGGAACCCTATAGACAGCACCCACTACTCATAGGAGGCAAGAGAAGACATGTCAGGAAGGGAATGCTGACAAAAGTCCCTGCCATGGTCCCTTCAGTATGTGCATAGGCCAAAGGCATCTCTAATTCAATTCAATTCTGTGAACATAGGCCTTGCTCCAGCAGTGAGAAAGGTCCTGGGGTTCAGAACGGATGCTGGGCACATCCTAGCTAGCACTAAGCAGCTCCTCATCAAAGCTCATAGGTTCATCCATAAAGACCAGCTGATATCCTCCATGTAAGAAGTTCAGAGGTCTCTCAGACATTTGGGTCCCAGAACATCCCTATGGAAGGTATAAAATGGATAGTGTGCCAGGAGCTGGGGTGTCCAGCATCAATGCACCCTAGAAGGCCTGTGTCACTCAGCTCCAGACCCAAGGTGGCAGAATATTCTCCTTTAACAGGGATCAAGAATTCTCATAGGGACATCCTAATTAAAAAATCACCAAGGATGCATAACTGAAGCAGCATAATTTAGGACATCTTGTCTCCATAAGACTTTTCTACCCCGGATGCACACAGCAAACACAAGAAGCAAGCACAATAAACAATCACCCTAATTCTGATCGACTTGTACTGAAGGAAATCCTTAAAGGATTGTGGCTCCTTTGATACTACGACCACTAAATATTTATCATTTCACCTAAAGTTTCTCTATGGGCTATGCATGTCTGAGCTTTGAAGATAATTATGCCAATGCCTCTAAATTTCTGTGTATGTCATGCTCATTCTTATGCACCAGAGGCCATCAATTTTGTGTCTGCATTATGGAGAAGAATCATGGGACCTTTTACCTAGTAAATTGTATCTATTTTTAAAAAGGAATACAGAAAGTGCATTTTCTCTGTGAAGAGTGCTATTAATCACTATTTCTCATTGATCAAATGCAATATGAAACCTGCCATGAAGCCCTGCAGCAGGCTCTAGCAATTGTAGCTTCTAATCTATGTGGCACTGCGGCTTCTTTTTAGCTAAAATGGCATTCTTAAAATCCAAATGTACTAGGACGCATAAAGTGGAAACTAAACTATAGCATATGCTAAGACTTCTAGCTAAGGAAGGAAAGAGGCAGAGAAAAGAGAATAGGGGATTCTGGGATTCCTTCCACAGGTGACGGATGGAAGACAGTCCAACTGCTTGCCTGGGAAAGGCCAGGAGATCATTTGTGAGTGTGTGTGTGTGTGTGTGTGTGTGCATGTGCGCGCACGTGCACACGTATGTTTTGTACATCTGTATACGAAGGTCAGAGGGGAGGACATGAGGGAGATCAGGGAAGCACCACGCACAGGCATATCTGCACGAACACGATCATGCTCTGTATCTCACTGTGTTCTGTGTGACTCTTGTTGCCCTCACTGCCCAGAACCAGACTCCATCTGCATGTGCTCTGCAACTATGAGCCTTGCATCTTAATTGAGCTCACCTCATTGCTCCAGAAAGCTTAGGCCTGCTTGGTTATTGACTGGCATTTGAGAAGGCACCCCTGTGAACTAGGATGACAAGGAGGGCTGAGATGATTTATGTGAAAGGCCATCTGAAGATGGATAAGTTACGTGAGGCTGCAGAGTGCACCCATCTAACGATGGGTGAGACACTGTGGAAGAGTGGAGGACCACTTGCTGAAATGCTAGGTCAAATCAAGCAGACGTGCAATCCTTGTTATTTTATGATGGCCAAAGAACTTGCTAATTAGTATTTATCAAGTGAGGGCTGAGCAGCCCTTCCCTACACTTCTGATGCTTTGGCTATGGCTAGGACACGCAGGCACATTCTCGTTTTTTTACTAGTCTGAATGGTTCTTAACCACCCAACAAAAGGGTAAAATTAAAGCATCATTTGTCACTCTGGGAAACAAAAAGGCAATTATACTCATACAGAAATATAAATAATGTACAGAACAGAGAAATCGTATGTATGTTTAAATACTTATTATGACGAGGCTTAATTTCACAGGCTTGTAATTGGAGGTCAAACAAGTAGATCCTGGGAAACTGCTGGCCAGCAAGTTAGCACAGACAGTGAAGGTCGGCTCAGCGAGATCCTCGCTCAGTGCTGTCCTCTGGCCTCTGCCTGCACGCACAGAGGCAGACATTGCAGGCAGCACGTCAACAGCTAAAATATAGCCCTGCAAATGTTACGTAAAGAAATGTTTTCCAAAAGATTCTGAATGTCCAGGCCTCTGACCCTGGAGGACCTCCTAAATATAGCTTTGCCAAACCCAAGTGGGCAGTTTCTAATGTCAGTGTCTCCTCGTGTCTGGAGAGAGTCGGAGTGATTCTGAATTCACTGCCCAGCAACAGGCAGGCTTATGCGCTCGTGGTCGCTTGAACAAAGTCATTCAGAGGGAGAGGGGCAGCCTTCGTTCACACAGACATCCACGCCTAACTCCATCCCCAAAGCAGCGTGAGCTAGTCCCGACGTGGAGGTCAGAGCCGGGGGCTTGTATAGATAAACACAGGAGACCAGACCAGGAGTTGTGAGCAGCAAAGATTTTTTTTTAAATGTTACACAACATAGTAAAATGAAAAATGGCAACAAAAGCGGTGTTAACAAAACGGATTATTACCAACCTACACACTAAGAAAACAGGCACAGAACAAAAACCTGAATCATGAGTCACATGCGAGAAACCGCACGATAATGTCAGAGGCCGGAATAAAACTCCACAACACAGTTGCCAGAATGGAGTGACTGGTGTTAGGGAGCCACTGGAATGCCTGCAGGGTTCCTGTGAATCCTTAGTGAGCACAAATATTTTGGCTTTATAACATTCAGTATACAGAACAGCTCAGCCCGGTGACTCCACACAGGTGTTAACTCACGAGAGGCAGGACAGCCCCCCGGTGGGGTGGACACAGGGAGTGTCTACAGAAGTTTGTCTGTGGTGAGGAAAATCTGGGAGCACCTTGGGCATCCATCACCAGGGACAGGGAAACCACTTGGACACAAAATGGAGAATTTGTTCCTGCATACAGCCACAGGGAGAGCCTCAAACACATTTTTGCCTAGTGAAAGAAGCCTGACACCAAAACATACCGACTACAAGGCTCTATTTATATGACATGCCGTTATGGCAAAAACAACCCAAAGTGAGAACGTACAATTGTGAAGATGTTTTACCTGCTCCGGGCAGAGGGTAGTGGGCCAACCAGGAAAGGGTGTGGACTGCTCTCTGGAGGGATGGGCGTGGTTTTTGTCCTGCCAGAGGTTTGGGCTGCACAGATGTCTGCCCTTGCTGTTATTCACAGTCTCCCACTGGCTATAAAATGTGTCATGAAGGTGAATGATATACTTTTGAGCTCTTTGTAATGATCTACGTGCAAAGTATTTGCAGGCAAAATATACTCACATCTCCAACCCATTTTAAACTTTGAGTACATAAAAATAAAGATTATCTACTAGATAGAGATGGGCATACAGATCCAGAACTAACTGAACAACACTGTCCCTCAGTAGCCATGGAGGGTTGGTTCCAGGAGCCCCAGATGCCAAGATCTGCAAGTGTGCAGGTCCCTTATATAAAACAGAATTTGAATAATTACTATGTATGTGTAGTCTCTCACTTTATGTTTTATTGAGCCCATATAGAGAGAGTCACTGACACACAGGGCCTACACACAGTAGAATGTTAACTGCAAAGCCCCAGATAATACCAGCAATACACAGCAGTGGCGGGAAGGAGCTGCAGCTTTCCACGGGGAGTGTGGTTCTAAGAGGCATTATCCACGGCTGTGTGGGTTCCCAGGTGACTGTGCCCTACTCCTCCACTGCGTCACAAGCTCTAGTTCACGCTTCACCAATTCCCCGTCCTTCCCTACCTCACCTCCCCACACGGACCACACACACCGGAGCTCAGTCCAGACTGACGGACACGGGGGTAGAGGGAACGGAGTACGCACATGAGCTAGGAATACAAATGGAAACGAAGAGGTGGTCTAAAGGGAGGCACTTGAGCTCTCTCGCATGCAAGCTGCAGAACTTGGAGAAGCTTTGACAGTCATATATATAAGATGAAGGGTTGGGCATATCAGTCACGATACAAGGTCCCTGAGGAAACGGCCAACCAAAATTATCTTTTGCTAAAGCAGTCATGAAATCATAGGAAACACAAAGAGGCTATAGATAGACAATTTGAAGAATTAAGCCATATTCCTAAGACACTTTGGCCTGTAGGCATCCTCTTCGAGACCTGTCAACAGCCATGCAAGTAGATACTCTTGGGATGCTTGCATCTGCCTCTCAGCCCTGTGGTTCCCATGGGTTCTCTTGGGGCTTGAGTTTTTCTGTAGCCACACAAAAGGGCCTTCAAAGAGTGGCAGCTTGAAGACAAATGCCATTTAAACCTTTGAGATCACTTCTTTTTATTGCTTGGCAGGAACTGAGGAAGATCTCATGGAACTAGTGACTGTTTAGTGACTGTAACTCAAGAGGGATTAGAGCTCTGAACACACCAATGTATGGAAGAGACTCACAGCCACAGAAGAGCCAATGTCTTGAATAAAGGAAGCTTAGCTCACTTGGCAAAATGCAAAAGCTAAAATGACATTATTTCAAAACAAGTAGATTGGGGAAAAATAAATGCAGCATCCCCCACAGCGGTGAGAACCCCAGATTCCCTGCTCCCGTGAGGCAGGATTGAGTCAGTGTTTGTGCCCCCCTCAGGGCAGGAGCAGTGGGGTGCTGCCAAGGATGGAGATGTGCTTAGACCTGGAGGTTAGTGAATCGTCTTAATGAAGCAATCACCAGCCATGCACTTGTTGATCTGTTCATTATGTTATTTAATTATTCATGATCTTGCTCTGAATTTTTGCATGAGATACAAGATGTACTTAAGGCAAGAGCATTAATAACTTCTTTTCTTTCCAGGTAGAGGAATCATTAAGTAAAAAATTCATTTTTTTGAACTAATTCAAATGACATTTATTGAGATGTGTTAAAAAAAATGAAAGGATGACTCTGAAGATAAAAAATGTTCAAAAGTTAGCAGCAATCTGCTTTTGCTATTAGTGAAACTCAAGGGCCATTACAGGAAGTGGCACTCAGATTACAGCATTAATCAGAGAATATTTTCCTCGGAGAGACAGAAAAAAAAATAACCTGCATCTTCTTGAAAGACAAATCTCTTTCAGCCCTCATATCTACTTGATCATGTATGTTGACTTGAAAAATAGCTACATGAACTAATATGTCTTTCTACTAAGAAGTGATGATGCTTTATCATGGGTACGGATTAGAAAATGCCACATAATCAAAGTTGGGTACTCCTTGCAAAATCTCAAACAGTTTATTTTTCCCTGTTCCATGACTAATAATTAGAAGAATTAAGTTTGAGAACTTACCCATGTTTTAAATCCCAATGGGGATAGTGACACTTGTCAGGTGACTCCAGGACTTCCATACATCATTTCAGTCTTTTTTTTTTTTTTTCAAAGAAAAAGATCAAAGCAGCATTTGGTGAACAGAATGAGTGACAGACAAATGGCAGAAGTCTGTTGGTAACAGTGACATTTCAGAGACAGAGAAGACCAGAAACTAATATGAGCTTTGTCAGTTCATCTCCCTAGACATCACATCACTGCTGATCATGTTATTATAGACGACCTATATCTTGGGGACACTCACTGTTTGTGAGTGGAATGCAATATGGACCAGCCCCTGTGAGAGACAGCTGGAGAGCACTCACAGAAGAACCACGCAGGGCGGCCATGCCACATACATGAGAGAAAGCCCAAGCTAAGCTGAGATGTTTGCTCACACCCACTAACCAAATGTAGACTTGTATTTTCTTAGCAGTTTCTTCTCTAGGTCCCAAGGATCCCTAAACTCCGTACACACCACCCTGGTGAGAGGTTACATATGGATTCTAAATTTAGCTCCTCTGCCTGCCTTCAGAGCTCCCTTGAGAAAAGAACTGAGGCAGGAAAATCAATGCCATAGTCTCTCCTTCTGGCTATGATTCCTGCTTTTGGTGGTGTGTTGATTTATTCCTGTGACAAATACTTAAGAGAAACCTCTTAACAGAAGAACAACTAGTTTGGGCTCAGGGCTTTCTAGGGTCCAGCTCATGGTCGTGGACTGTAATGAGAAGAAACCTCACAGTAGAAGGCATGGAGGGCCAGAACTGTGCGTCGCCCGGAGGCCAGGAAGTGTTCCTGAGTCAACAGGCTTCTTCTTTGCCCACGTATTCTAGCTGACCCCTCAGCCAAAGGAGGGGCAGCCCACATTCAGAGAGGGTCTTGCTTCTTACTATGTCTGAAAGCACTCACACACACATGCTCAGAAGTATGCTTTACTAACCCCCCAGGTGTCTCCCGATCAAACCTGGGCGGCAATAAACATTTCCAACCACCGCTGAGGCTTCTTGCTGTTTATTTCTACTGTTTTTCTACTTGTTCCCTGAAGAGTTTGTGATCCTTGGTAATATTGTCAAAAGAAAAGAAGTACACTTCCTATTAAAGTGTCTACACTTTAGAGATCTTCTTTAGAGGCTAAGAGAAGACCCTAGAAAACGGATGTGCTCTTAGATGACAAGGAAAGGGAGAAAGGGGGAAGTCACTTACCTATCTCGGCTTTGTGACCCTGCTTTTCCGATGGGTTTAATGAGTCCCTTTAACTTGCAGTATCGTCTTAATAAAAGGACAGCTTGGTAGTCACAAGCAAGAGGCTGTGGTTTTGACTTTAGTATTCATTAAAAACAATTGCCAAATACTCTTAATCCCCTAGCTGTTAATAAACTGCTCCACGCCTACTTTATTATAAAAAAATAAATGAATGAACATAGTTTAAGAGTTTTGAAACTTCTCCTTGTCTGCTGAGCTGATAATTACAAATTTGGTAAAATTTCATTGCCAAGATTCCATGTGTATCTAAAGTTAAATTTATAGATTAGAAAAAAAAAATATGGGAAGAAGGGGTTCAAATCCACAGAACGAGGGCTGCTGTCCGCCTCGTCTGCCCTGTCTGCTTGTATTCTGGTGGTGTTAATTCAAGAACTCCAGGAAACATTTAACATTTCAGTGTCTTACTTTCCTCAGTTGTTCAAGAAGGATTAGACCAGTCTGATTTTCTTCCAATTCTATAGCTACAAATCATGAGGAAAATCACAAGTAAATTTTCATTTTATCAACTCAAGTTGGGGCTTGAAAAGGTAATATTTTAAAAATTTAAGGTTTTTAGAAAAGGGCACATGCTAAACTTTAAAATTTTCTATCACTCAATTAAATAATAAAAGAAACTGACAAGACTTGTAAAATGCGTAGGCACACGTCATAAACATTGTGGTCTCTGCTACTTCACCATCTCTGCCGTAGCAGCGAAGCTGGTTGGCTGGGACTTCACATGTTGATATATCAGAATGAGAGTTATATTATTATTTTCAACTTAAGTCTCTGCAGCTAAAACTGTCGTTGGGCATTGGTCTTCAGGAACCCTCTGATTTCAGTGACCCAATTGTTACATCTGCATTGCCTGCTAGATGACGGGAGTCCTGTAACCATCTTTACAAACTATTCCTTTATGTCTTCCGTCTTCCACTTGGTAAATGGTTTCAAAGCCTTGGCATGGTTGTAACAGCTTCCTTGGATGATGAAAGGTACCTGGAACCAGCAGTCAGACAGCTGGGGAGGGCGTGCTGACAGTACGCTGTAAGACATGATGCAGAGAAAGCAGCTACCCCACACACTGTCCCCAGAAGGATGACTTCGCATGGATGCCTTCCTCATTACAGAGTGAAATTTCCCATGATGCCTTTCCACAGGAGCTTCATCTTCTGCTGCTCAGGAGGTCGGCCCCACCCTTCTCAGCACAGCCCTTCCCAGGAACCTATCAGTTGTCTGGCTTCCCCCTTTCCTTTTCGCGCTTTCTGTCTTCTCTTCCTTCTGAGGCGACTGCAAAACAGGGATGAAAGATTCTGTGTCCTCGCTCTTTCATTAGTTATTTATTTCTCTCTGCTCTGGGGAAGAAGGTTGTGGAAATTGTGAGAGCAATTCACACATCAATGTTTCAGAGCCTGTGTCTAAATGGGGCTGCTAGGGAAAGCGTCTTCCCGCAGGCGCTAATTAAACAGCGATAAGTTCACTTCGCTAGTGCTCCCTTCCCAGCGGCCCCTCCTCTCTAGACACACGATTTTTCACTCTAGTTTGAACATTATGCCTTTCTGTCCAAAAAACAGGACCAAAACAAACAAATAAAACTCAGTAAAGGAAGGTAGACTTTAACATTAATGAGCAATTTGCAAGAGGCATCTATTTTTTTTTTTCTCCAATAAAACCTGCAGCACGGTTGGAAAATGTCACAAGGGGAGCAGGTCACACATCCCTCAAACAACGGCAACAGGCGCTTGTCACGACAGAGTATTGGAAATGGTGACAAACTAGCTCGGCCTCCACCTCCACCTTTATTGTGAAGCGTTTTTAGATGCTGATCACGATTGGTTTGGAGATAATTTTAGTGGCACTACTGTGTTGATCAGACTCAGGGCCACCACATAGCAGCAGGAGCACAGATGCTGTGGAAAGGCTGCAGGTGCTTTAGTTAAACCACCCCGGGCAATAGGAGTAAGGAACCGAAGTAATAGAAACCAGGGTGATTGGCATGGGCTTCGTTTAAATCAACGTTTATTGGAAAGTTACTATTCAATACGTCTAATGGGGAAGGTAAATAGAAACAAATACGACAAGCTGCACCAAGGATACACACAGAAAAATAATATTATTAATTCATCTAGCCAACTCATAAATCATTGAGCATTCACTTTGAAAGAGTGTGAGGTGCAGAAGGACTCAAAGATGTATTAAACGTGAGTCCTATCAGAGTTTCTAGGGTCCACAGCCCATGACATACGGACAGTAACGCTGGGTAACACACACGGGTGCCACGAATCCAGCTGAGGCGTCTTCAAACATCACATGACAGTGGTGCGACACAGAAACAGTAGCGGGTACGAAGAAACTGGGGAGAGGGGGAGGTGAATCAGGCTACGATTTCGCAGCCCACATGAAATTTTCAGAGAAAAATGCCCTGGGAGACAGTGGTCCAGAGGGGAAACTCCATGCTAGTCTCACCCAAACTAGCTGTTCCTAACTAGAGGCTGCAGCCTACTGTCAGACCTGGAAGGACACTGTAGAGGCGAGGGCTGCCAGCTCGGTGGGATGCTGCTTTTCTTGCTCCCCTGGAAAAACTTCCCTGAGTATCAGGTTCCTTGCTCAGACATGGGGAACTGCATCAAGCTGAGAGCTCGGGGATCCAGTGCAGGGTTTGATGCCTGGGGTGCCCACAGCAATGTACACGAGAGTTGGGCTTCTTCCTGCCCTGCCCCAACCCGCCACTACCCACCCTGCAACAGGACACCTGGGAAGACAGATGCGTGGACCTTGAAACCTCAGCAGAAAGGTGGCCTTGGGACAGCTTTCCAAGCACCCTGTCGAAAGTGCTCCCCTCCACTTTTCTCTACCTCCGAGTGCTGTTTCCATGATCACGATGTGTAACTTCGCTGTTCTGGCTGCACACAACACTTTCGTCTTCCTGTCCTCACTTGCATCTGAGTCTTTCTCACAATACAAACCCCAGGAGGGTGCGAACTCGCTGCCCCTTGGGTGGTGGAGTAGAGAGCAGTCGATAAGCACGTGCTGGGCCCCTGCTGGGTATGATGGAGGTGACGGAGGCCGTGGCGGCTTGCTGCTACTCCGCTGTTACTGTGCGCTTTAAGCATGTGAAGCACAGCAGCTTCCTTCGTTCCTCCAGCTCTGGGAAACCCACCTTACGCATGCACACTGTCATTTCCCACAAATTCTATGCAAGGATGCTGATGCACAGAGGAGCTAGCAAACTTACCCAGGGGCACACTCGATATTTTGCAAGTTTCCTAGAGCCCCAGAGGATGAGCTCTGGAGTACATTCTACATATACAGTGGATACGGCATGTGCGCCTTCCCTAACACTTATCTTTGTCCTGTATAAATATCTAGGGCTATCCACAGGCCAATCTCCCTCCTCCGCTCCTCTCCGTGTGTGTGTGTGTGTGTGTGTGTGTGTGTGTGTGTGTGTGTGTGTGTGTGAAGTCAGCCCAATGTGTTGTTCCTCAGAAACTACCCACCTTGCTTTTTGGGACAGGGTCTCCCATTTATCCCCAGACTCACTGATTCAGCGAGGTTGCTAGCCAGGGAGCCCCAGTGACCTGCATGTCTCTGCTTCTCCAGGACTGGGATTACAGGTACAGCCATTATGCCAATTTCCACATGAGTTCAGAGCATCCCACTCTGGTCCTCCTGAATGTATGGAAAGTGATTCATTGACTGAGGTGCCTGCCCAGGCTTCTCTCCACTTTACAGAGTCTCATGTAGTCCAGACTGTCCTGCACCTGCTGTGCAGCTGAAGATGACCCTGACTCAGTCTCCTACATCTACCTCCAAAGTGCTGGGGGTCCATGTGTGTCACCATGCCTGCGTTATAGGTGCTAGGGATGGAATCCAGGTCCTCCTGAATGCCAGACAAGTGCTGTGCCACCTGAGACACACCCCCAATCCTTTGTCACTTAATTTCCCAAAGTGACAGGTTTCCATGTTTGGAAAGTAATCGTGTCCGTTTTTAGACCCAGAAGCACCCAGAGAACAGAATGAAGTGGAGGCATGGCTGTGCATGGGTGCTTCAGGCAGTGTCTGCATCTGCAATCACCAGGCTTCAGATAGCATTTACATGCACAGGGATTCAGGCAGCTTCTGCATACATGGGGCTTCAGGCAGCATCTGCATCTGTATGCATGGGTGCTTCAGGCAGCGTCTACATCTGGATGCACTGGCTCTTCAGGCAGCATCTGCATGGAAGCTAACCGAGCAGAGTCTTCCCTGGCAGAGTCAGGGACTTAGCTGAACTTTGGTCCTCAGCACAGCTGCCAGAACTGAAGAATATGACCGGCACCTTCTGAGATACAGACCTCAGCCTTCCCAGGACTGGGACAGAGGCCATCTGGGAGGGCCACAGAGACTCCAGCAATGAAGTTCCTTGAGAGATGAAGAGGAGGGGGAAAGACAGAGGGAGCTGGAGGGATGGACTTAGGCCTCCTTCTTCTTGTTTTCTAATTATCTGCTGTTCATTTATCTTTCCATTATTTCTGGACTTCAAAACAGGGCCAAGGCATAGTGTCCATAGTGAGTTCTACTGCCATGGGTCTCTCTTTGGTTGGTTCCAACCTCTTGTATTGGTTACATTTTATTACTGTAATAAAACACAATACCAAGGCAACCTGCAGGAGAGAGAGTTTATTTGGGCTTGCAGTTCTGGAAGGTTAGAGTCCATCCATGATGGTAGAGCAGAGGCGGCAGGCATGGTCGCTGGAGTAAGGGCTGAGGCTCATATGCAGACCAGTAATAGGTGAGGCTCTTCACTCTCAAAGCCCGCTCCTCCACCCCCCCAGTGACAAACTTCTCCAACAAGGCCACATCTCCTAAACCCACTCAAACACCAACAACAACTGGGATCAAGTGTTCAATGCCTGAGACTTTTGTGGGGGGCATTTCTTTCAAGGTACCACACCCCTCCAGCTTTCAGGGTCTTAGAAAATTCACCTCAGACAGTCAATAATCTGACCCTATACCAGATATTGAGCCCCAATTCAGAACCCCCTTCATCTGTGCCCCATCACTGTAAAGCTGCTCCCAGCAGCCCCTACAACTGGGAACAGCAACCAGGAGAAGATCTGAAGCCTTTGCTGCTCTGAAACATGTGACCCATTAACTTTAACCAATGGCTTGAAGTGCCATCCTCACAAGGGCAAATGAAACATTCCCCAGTGCTGACCTCGTGTCAGTGGGCAGCAGACGGTCCCTGATATTTCCAGGTAGCCATTTTCACGCAGCATTTTTTTTTTTTAAATAAAAAGGCAATCTGTCAAATTGTTCTGACGTGGCCCGAGACGGGCGCCAGGGGAGCCTGGCCTACAAACACTGTTTCTTTGTTATTGAGTAATGAGTGGATGAGATGCTTCCATTTCTTCTGCCTTATCCTTGTCTTGCTGGAAGCAGGAGGTAAGGAGCAAGGTTGTGGCCATCTGGGGGGATGAATTCTTTGGGTTCGTGGTCTGGTTCTGTCCAATTGTGAGTCTGAAAAGGTTAGCTTCCTTGTCTGTAAAAGGGAAATATATAGTCCTTTATGAGGTCACAGAGAGGAATGGATGAGATAACAGGCTCAGGGTGGCTGGCTAGGCCAAATGCTCAGTAGGAGCTAGCTGTTTGCATCATTACCATGAGAAGGACTCCACACACCAGATGCTTGGACAGGAAATGTGCCTATAGATTTTTCTGTGTCCATTTTCAAGTATCACTATACATCCTGCTTTATGCATAATCTTTATAGTTCAGAGTCAGTATTATGGGGAAGAGGGCAGTAAGAAATAAAATGCAATGAGCAATTATTGGACAAATAAATTATGCTCGCTTTCATAAGCTCAGGTTCTATGCAGTTTAAAGGTAAATTGCTGAGGTGATATGGTTCTAATACACACTGGAGAAGGGCGGTAGGTGATGTAAGTAACGGTTTTCTTCCAGGATAAACAAGCACAGAGAGGCCTGCACTTCATATTTGCTACACAGAGCCGCTGGACACTTTATTCCCTCTCCATAAGCAAATAGAAATTAAATAACATTTACTCCCCTACTGGAAGTTAGTCAGCCGAATCCCTAAAGCCTGCCCTTCCCTGCCCCACAGCCCATGAGCAAGTGTCTTGCCTCTGGCTCTGAGGGCACACAGAAATAGATTTCATATTCTGTTTCATTTAACCTGTGTCTCTCTTTCTAGATGCCTCCACGGTGGGGTTAAATGCAGTTCTTCCAGTAATATGAAAGCTGGGCAGTTTAAAGGCATCCCGGGTGCTCGGGTTAGCAGGCTTTGGCTCACCCTTTATCCAGATCACTGTCAGTGCAGGCTTCACACTGGACTAGCCCACGCTACATCCTTGTCCAGGCCCCTTTCTGAGGCTCCGTGTCTGTCAGGCATCCAACCCTTTGTCTTTTGTCCTTGCTTACGGACAGTGTAAGCACATGCAGACAGTCCTATTCACAGCAAACACGCCCTGCCTACTCTGAGCTTTACAAGTAGATCCTCCACGTGGAGACTCGGGATCTCTTGTGTGAACGTGGAAGTCATCCTGGGACAATGGCGTCCTACGGGTCTAGCCCAGGCAAGCTGTTCCAGAGGTCAAGAGCAGAAAGATGAGGCTAAATTAAAATGCTTAGGTCATATATTTAAAACTGATTTAAAGACCCAATTCGAGAAAGAAGGCAAGGTATATGAGGAAGACAGAAGAAGCACTTGTGAGGGGAGAAGCAACATGGACAAATCGTACTATCTAAATTCTCACCTGTGCCATGTCTCATGGGTTGTTTTCTCCTCCCCCCATTTCTGTCTGTCTGTCTCTTCCACAGTCTATCCTGCTGAGAGGGTGCTTATGAGGACAAGGAGATGGATTTGGAGATGGATTCATACCAGAGAGTGCCCAGGCAGGTTCCCTGGAACTGCAGTGCACATTCCATAGGAGAGACATGGGAACAAGGTCCCTCAGATCATGGCTTCAGCTTAAATGGTCTCGTGAGAGAGCGTAGAATCCTTGTTTTCTGGACAGAGTATACAGGAGTCCAGAAGGGACATCATTAACAGGTGATTATATTGGGTTTTCCTGACCATGTTGTATTGATATATAGTTAATGTTTTCTTAATAACCCATGGCACACTTGGTCACGTGTCATCAGGAGTCATGTGTCTTGTGGATGTTAGGCACCACCTGGTTCTTCCATCTCCCCCTGAGCAAGGATCTCATACACATGATCCATTTGCTAGCTGCATGTTTACTAACACACACCTTGAATTCTGCCTATTCATAATGAGGCTTTTGCCAGCTACTTATTTAAAGCACTCTAAAAGACTTGCCTGTATTTTATAAACTATAAACTTGTTTATCTAATAGGGACCACAACAGCGTGTGTCTGTGATTAAACTGGTTTATTTTTATTATTTTATGAAGACCAATTGGGGTTTAATATTGATATTTTAACAAAGACTTATTCATGAAGGATGAGAGAAAGAGGAACTCAAGAGGGAAAGACACGACACCCAACAGCATGGCTGTGGGATTCTCAAAGAAGGATCTCAAGGAAGTGAGACAGACCCAAATGGGAGTATGTGATTCTCAAGGGAGAGCAGTCACAATCCAGTCATTTCACTGGATGCTCTGGATTGAGCACCTCAGAAGGGAAGTCCATTTACTGAAGCATAAATAAATACTCCAGGGCGATGCAGAGATTCCACAGCAGCCCAGAGATGACGGAAATGGGAGACTTAAAATGCAGGGCAGTGATAACCACAGCAAAGGTCACACCTGGGGAAGGAGGGCATCTTCACTACTACTGCTGTGGGGGCCATCAATGCCACCCATGGCCATGCTGCTGAGTTACCCATTCAAGATTCTCATTCCAGAAGCAAACTGAGAACTAGCAGTTGCATGCATACTCCTGGATGGACCTGGAATCAGGTGGGAAGACTCTGGTCTCATGGGAGATGACATAAACCAGAGCAATTCACAAGGCAAGTTTAGTTGCCTGACTAATGATACATGTCCCAATTCTGAAGAATTTCATCACTACCCTGTTTAATTCCTAGCAGGCCCATGACATTAAAAACATGTAAATCCTGGTGACTTGAAATTTGTTTTGATATGCACCAGACATGGTGGCAGGCTGGAAATCCACTAGACTCCTAAAAGCAAAGTGTTTATAATAGTGTGTATTCACAGAATCTATTGATAGCATGGTATCTATTGATCTATATATAGCTATCTACAAGGCCTTCTAATATTGGTAAATTACATATTTACTAAGTTTCTTGGGCAAAATGGTTACTTAATAGTAAAGCTGTACATCTTTGGGTTCACTTTTGTATCCTTTCTTTCCATCAGAACTTACTTCAAGCCCCTCAGAATGTCCCAATGACCGTATCTTCATAATTTACCTCTATTTGATGTCTTTCCCCCATGATAAGGTTCCGCCCATCAGTCATGTTCTGCATCCATAATCCTCACACTAGTCTTTTATGCAATCTCGGCACCTCAGCAAGGCAGTCTTGGTGTGCTCCCTCCTCCTAGCACTGGACTTCATCCATCCATCTTGTTTAGACTTTGTAGTCAAGCTGCGTGCTCTCCATCAGCCGCATCTGTTGATGATGTCTGCTTAGCATTTGCTTTCAGAGAAGGTTCTGCGTGTTGTGTTATTCTACAATGACTCGAGAAAGGCATCCTTAGGGTGAACACACTGCTGCGGCCCGTCTCTCTCAATTAAACCCGCCATGCTCATCTTCTGGCAGAGGCACCTCTGGAGCAGAGGGCTTGATTTGATACAACCAAGCCTTTGAGTGCTGTAAAAACTTCAAGCTACCCCTGGGTTATTCGGAGGAGAGCAGATTTGGGTGAGTAACATGAAAGTCCAAGCCTTAAATGTCCTTGAAGAGCAAGAAAGAAGGATGAAAAGGCAAGTCAAATGAGGCTGGAATCACTTCTTCACAGCCTGAGAGACACCTCGGTCACTGCGCTCAGTACAGCACCACTAAGAGCATATACATTAATACATAATACATACAACATTAATTGTGCATTGTGGGGAGCCCACAAATAGATATGTGAATATATTGGACTTTATTTTGAATGAGATACTTGTTTGATATATCAGGGAAAGGATTGTTTGATAAATGGCAAAATCGCAGAAGACCATCTAATAAAAGAAAGACGTCTAAAGCCTTTTAAAACGCCCAGATAAAGGAAATACAGGGCAAATGAGTGTTGTAAATACCGTAAACTAACAGGAAAACTACAGATACTGGAGAGATGTAAAATCTAGAGGGTGGTGATATTTCAGCAACCAAAACAGAAAAAAAGATAGAGCTACTTAGCTCCATTAAGTGCATGTGCTTGGTAATCAATGCCATGCAAACACAGAACACAGAAGCTGGCAGACGGAGAAACACACGCCACACGCGAATCTCCTATAGTGGGTGAAGTCACTGTTGGTCATCCAGAAGCTTAATAAATAAGTAAAGTGAAATTAGGATCTTAAGAGTTCATTCATATTTGGGAAATTAGAAAACATCTACTTCCATGTATTGAAAACAAAATGAACGATAACAGTCCTTTGAAATCCTATCTTGCAATACACATTAAAATATAAAATATCACAGCTTTCAACCTACATAAGGTACAAGGAAAGACACTGATATTATCTGCAGGGAGTAGGGTTGCAGTTAGGGACCAGACACATGTTACAAAAAGAAGGGCAGAGATGTAAGGACAGACAGAGAGACAGACAAACACACACACACACACATACACACGATAAATGAATGCATACACATACACCCTCATAACTAGAGTACTGTTTGTTGTCATACACAACAAACATCACCTGGAACTTTATATTATACTACACCAACCTCCTGGTAATGAAATGTATATTATCAGCACGTCAAAAAGGAAATAGTTAAATTATAACAGTATAGAATTTAATCATAAAATATTAAAACTTAGAACTATACGAATCACCTTTGATACAATTGCTATAAATTATTGTTAAATCTGTGAAACAATTTCAGAAAAAATACCAATGGCTGTATTAATGGTCTGTGCCTCAGACTTATCATATGATCAAGGAGTTTCATACACTGGGGATACATTATTTTTAAAATAAAATTCAACTTGAAAGTTACTTTCACTGTTGAAAGTCAGTGGAGTAACTACACTTATTTTTCTCCTTTAAAAATACACTCTCCAAAGAACTGTGTTTTTACCCAGTGCTAATTAGAGGTGGACAGGAGAAAAACGGCCCAACTTCTGAGAGAACTTTGATCAAATTGAGCAAAACTGAAAGGCCGACCCGCTTCTCTGTGTCTTCCTACTATGCCAAGAACAGAAAGAAGACAGAAGTTCGCATCTGTATTTAATAATGAAAACAAAGAGAATTCTTTGCACTGGGACATTCAATTCTCAGCTGCATCTGCCAGATTAAAAACTGAGGTGTCACGCACTGGGCTGCAGGGGTCCCTCTGCCTCACACTGGCACCCAGGCCCAGGCCACCATCCCACCTGCCAGGTGCTGTGAGTGCCCTTCATTTCACGTTGACTACGGCCAGCCTGTGGAATGAGAAGGCCACACAGCATGCCTTCTAAGCCCTGAAACAAATGCCAGCGGGTGCCAGACAAGCTACTCTGACACTTGGCCACTCCCTTGCCCCGCTAGGCCCCAGGGGCACTCTTTAACATAGGCGGGAAGCCTTGGATGCCCTCTGGCAAGAAGAGCCAAAGGTTTCGGCCAGGCCCCTGGGCAGGATTGCAGAAGTGGAGTTGCGACTTCACACAGACGCCTGGGAAAAGCACGTGGCCCAGCTATTGCAGAATCATCTGCGAACCATTCTCTGAGCCATCTCAGACCCTCTTGATAAGAATGTGCACAAGAAATGTAAATTCTGTTTCTACTTCAGAAACGTTCTCTGGGGAGTCTCGTTGGCCTCCTCAATTGTGCGAGAAAATTGCAGCCCATTGGCTTGTTACTGAAGTTGTGAGTTTGGGAGTGCCTTTGGTTGCCCTTGAGTGGGGAAATTTGAGTTTGATAGGGTAGCCACAGCTTGGGTTGATGGTTCCTGGGAACACGACCCCCCTGGGAGTCTGGGGGTAACTTGGTAGTCTCAAATTGCCACCATCCACCTACCTGCTAAATGGCCATATTGGACATTTGTAATCAGTAGAATATTGTCGTGTTCTGCCAAAGGGCTGCAGGTGGACATATTGTGTCCATGACCTATGAGCACCCTTTATTGTGTCACTGGGAACAAGGGAGGAGCCTGTTCCTGTCTCTGCTAGTTTCCTAGTGTAGCCAGGGCGCTTAGCCTGGTGGAGCCCTTTCTTCCTGGGTGTTGGTTCCATGGAGCTGCATGATCTCTTTCTTCACCCTCATTGCCTTTTGTTAACTGACACTGTAGTCCAGTAGACACCATCATACCATTTGTTAACTGAACCTGTAGCCCAGTAGACACCATCATACCATTTGGTCCTACTTTCTCGACTGGCCAGGCTTTGTGTCTCTCCCAAGACAGCACTCTAGACATCTGTCTCAACAAGTGGGCTTCAGGCCTTTGCCTGGGTTCTGGACTGCACTTTGGACCTGACTCTCTCACTCATGGAGCTCCCTGACAGCTGTTGTGTCCCTTCAAACCCAGCATGTGGAAACTGTCTTTACTCTCTGTACAGCAGGCCCTAAGATAGTTCCCATCCCTCTGGGGACACTTGAAAAGTGTTCCTAGACAGAATTGAATTTGTGATAAAAGCCAGAGGAAGGGTGACAACTTAGGTTGTAGATAGTTGAATAGAGGATGCCAAGATAGGACTTACTGGGTGGGCTAACTCTCTGTCGAGCAGATGGTTACACAAGGTACTAGGCAAAGGCATTATTGGGCTGTAAGTTGAAGGTCCCCGTCCAAGGCTGTAAATCAATCAGGAAAAGCAATCAGTCACAGCTGGGCCATTCAGCTCATCACTACGGTTGGCCTGACCCTTACTGAGTTTGAGTGCACATCGAGGGGAGAGTGCTCTCTCCTTCACGCCATGTTCCAATGCTGTAAACAACACTGGAGCAGCAAAGCTGGTACCACATGCGTTGGCCAGGATAATTACATTTCTCTCTCCCTATTGGATGACGGACTCTTTGGTCTCCACTTCTAGAGTAGGCCACTGTGCGCACATGATGGCTGCAATTATGATGGTGGGATGAAGCAGGGACACAGCAAAGGGACAAAGGCTAATTCCCAGGCTACCCTGTTCACTCAGGCCACAGAGGTAACTGCAGGATCCCACTGGGTCTCTTACAAGTGACTAGAGGACTAGTCCATTAGCGTCCGAGTTTTGGCTATCTTTGTCTTTATTTAAGATACTTTCTCGTGAGAAGGAAGTGCTTGCTTTATCACTGCTGTGAATGTGTGTGTGAGTTTAGTGAAGTCCACCTCCCAGAAGTGGACACTGAGTGTGGCCCACAGCACACAGGAGCGTTTGAAGAGCTTGCTGTGGCTCCTGCGGATCTGAGGCTGCACTGGGAAAGGGACCGGGCTACAAAGGATGGTTAGTACACTCGGCAAGTCCTTCCCAGGTAACATTTTCACTTTGACTAAAGCTTTGAGAAGCCTCTGAGCTGTCGGTACGTAGTTGCTTGTACTGCAGACCTGTGGTGAAGCCCACCGGAGGAGGGTGGTAAGCCAGTCAAGCTGATAAGGGAGCCTCCCACTGTGACCATCTTGCGCCTCCGAGCACCACTGTCCCTCCTCTCCCCAGCACTGAGGGCATGGCTCCCAATCTTTTTATTTTCTTCCTCAGCTGCCATTCTCAGCATAATTAACTGGAGAATCAGCTCTACGGGGAGAGTGAGCCAGCACAGTGTGTAGCTTGGAGCCTTAGCCTCCCCTTTCTTCCTGTCTTCAGGAGTCAGTCCACTGGTTATCCCACAGCCATTAATAACAGCCACAGGACATGCACAGTGGCCTAAACTGAAAACAGAGACCAAAGAAGTTGCCAGCCAGAAGGCGAAGTGAAGATGTTCATTCTAATGGACAGCATACAGGTCTAAACAGCAGGTGAAAATATATTTAAGCGAAGAAACTCTCCAACCACATAAAGCTTGATTCTTTATACCTTGCTTGATAGAAAGAGCAAAGCCCCGTCTCTAACACAACTCACTGGAGATTTGGGTGTGGCTGGGGAAGCAGAGGAAGGGAAAGACTGAGAAAGCTTATGCCAGGAGGTGGAGGCATCCCCATCCCAGGTCTAGTCACAGAGGCTTGTGTGTGCTTGCTAGAGTCGGGGCACACATTGTTTCTGAGCTTTGAGGTGAGTGTAGCAAAGGTAGACATGGGATTAAGAAAATCAGTCAGAGAAAGCACTCTCCTTTTCAATTGGTATTTCTAACACCAAGGAGCATTTCCCTTTCACATCCGAGCACCAGACACTGAACACTTAGCATCCTTTGGTGAGCTGGGGGAAGCAGAACGGCCACACCAACTCTGAGTGTCTCACAGGCCCTACCAGGATCTTGGATTTTCACACACAGTGGGGTTTAAATCCTTCTTGACTATAGTGGGGTAGAGGAAGTTAGGCAGAAAATGAAGAAAGGAAGGGATAAATAAATGAAGAGGAAGAGGCTCAAGCTTGGGCCAAGGTTGAGAGTGTATTATATCAAATAATTCAACCTGGTCCTTCCAAGGTTCAGAATAACAATGACAACTACATCTTAGGAAGAAAGGGAAGAAACTAGGAACCACTGACCCATCTCTAGATACTTGGCTGTGGCTGGATTGCCTTGGTGTTATTTACCCCACTTTACTCTGCATGCCTTAGTGTCCCTGTGTGGGAGAGGAATGCACAAGCACACTGAGCTCAGGAGTGGGAGGGAACAAAGACAGACGACAGAGTGGAAATCCTCATTTCAAAGGTGAGGAGACGCTCTAAAAGTTAAAGGTCTCACCTGAGGCCAGACATCTAGGGAGAGAACTTGGTTATGTGTTTATAAAAAAAACCTGGAAATACATTTTCAATTTTGGTAACGAGTCAGATATTAATGGGGCATCTATTCTAGAATACGGACAAACGACCCCAGGAGTCTAACGCCCTAGCTTACTATCATTTGTCTTATTGATAACTGAGTTAGAAGGAATGGGATTCTCTACAAAATGTGTGGTCTTTATGTATTTCCTCTCCATCCACTGGTTTGTATCCTGCTTCAGGATGGAAACTTAGAGTTTCTACCTTAGAGTTGTCACTTGCTGTATCCACGATATGGTAATCCTAGCTCATTGTTGCAAACACACTAGGCTATAGTTTTTAGTGATGGAAGATGCTTAGAACCTGGGAAGCCACAGAAAGGCATTTCCAGCAGCTGGCTGGTCCTTGAAGACACTGATCTACCAATGCTGAGCCCCTGCTGCAGTCCAGTGAGTCTCTTTGTGTCAGTCATGGTCCCAGTTAAATCAGTCATTTGTCTTGTGTTTGGGTGATGTATGCTTTATCCCCCTATTCCTACACAGTTCCATTCCGGTCTGCCCGAGCAGGTCATGACCTACAGGTGGTGTGGAGGGGCCATGGCTTTATGAAGTCACTCAGAGGATGTCCACATGTCTTGACATGCCTGGAGGAAAAGTTCTAGCACTCTCCTTAGGGAGTCCAGGGAAACTGGGCAGTGAAGAATTCTTGCTATTCTTTCTCAGATGTGATGAATCTCCAACTCTATTAGGGACCTTCCTGGGCAGACATGTTTTGTGTCTCTTGCATGGGATCACGGGGAAGTTAGGACGGATGTCATGGTGGATTGCAATAATCATTCCTAATGAACATGTTGACAATTTTAACTCAAAATGTATTTGTCTTAAATTTAATTCATACTGTAATACTATTGTATCATTTGAAATACTCAAAAGCCAAAACCCTTTCATCTGTGCTAAAGTCTACAGTGTTTAAAGTCTATTTGACAAATTAATATGGATGGTTTTCTGCCAATTTAAAGGAAAATTTATTTAAAAACTTCTATATAAATCCAAGAGCACTGGGCTGATATGTAGCTGGATTCATGGCAAAATAGCATTTTCTGCAATCGGAGGTCTTGGGAAGATAAGTTCTGCCTAGCCACACAGCACTGCACTTAGCTAGAACACAGAGTGCTTACTTGCTGAAGATCTCAAACAGCCTGGAAAGGTGGCCCTTATTCAGATGCAAAGCCATGGAGAGTGGAAATCTAATAAGATCCTATGGATAATGTGGACCTCTGCAACAAATCCCAGGCTGCAGTCAAAGTGACCTGGCATAGTTCCTAAGGATAGAGAACACACACAGGGCACGCCTGGCTGGCTCAGGTCTGCCAAGATCATCTTCTGGCAATGTTGAAATACTACTCTGTGGATATTGGATGAGAGAGAGGTCCTTGCAAGGTATTAGCCTATGGGGTTCCCTGTGTGCACAACTTTTTTCCAAATCACTGTGGCCATAGCTCAGTGGTGTGGTGCTTGCTGGGAAATACAGGCTGTTTCCCACTTCAGTATGGGGCAGGATCGGCTTTAATGAAAGCCTCTCTGTCTAACAGGATTCAAAGCTGTGTCCTCACTTGCCAGGATTAGGGTGCTGGGAAGCTCAGCATGGGATAACGTAATGAACTGTCAAGCCGACACACTTGGTTATGGTGCCAGACCCTGTCACCGCCATTGTGTGGTCAAGGCAATGGCTCGCTGGACTTGTTAACCATCAACCTTTGCTAAGGTCCATTCACTACACTGTGTGCCCCCGCCTCCAGCACCCACCATACCCTTCATTTTTGGAGTGGCCAAGCCATTACGTTCTTTCCTTTTCCTATTCTCATTAGTGTTGAGAAAATGTACTTAGAATTAATAAAATACAGGTAGGTCTACCCAACAGATCAAAGCACTATTTCCTAACCTAGTGGTACCTGACAGAGTTTCCCATGACACAGGATACGATCTTACTAAGGCATGGCTAGCATGCTGGTCACTACTCACAGGCAGCTGTGAGCCTGTGACCTGTGGCCGCAGTGGCTGGGGAGCTGGGAGAGTCCTCTAGCTTTCACTTATTACAGTCACAGGGGCCACATGTGGCTAGTGGCTGCCAGGCTGGGCAGCAGAGCGTACAGCAAGTTGTACTAATGAATGCATGTACCTAAGACCTTCCACCCAGGCAAATCAAACATTCAACAGCAAAATGGACGGGTTGAAAACATTAACTTCACTTGGTAGAGTAAGTAAAAGGTAAAGTAACAAACTCGCTGTATCTCACCCCAAGCTCAGTCCCCTGGAATCTCCTTCTGGGAGCTCACCACCCCCACACACCCTCCTCCATCTTGATTCCCACACGGTTCCTTATGTATGGCGAAGATTCAGAAACTCACGTATTTGAAGCAGAATGGGTGGCACCGAGCAGACTTTTCTGTAAATCCCTCAGGAACGTGAGGCAGACCAGGTCCCCCCTGTTTTTTACAGTACTGGTTTCGGTCTCCTAAATGAAGCATTTATTTCAAAACTCTTAAACATAAACTTGAAATGAAAACAAAACAAAACAAAACTTGCCACCGTCTATCTAGGTCTTCTGTTCTTAGTAACCTTAATACCACCTCATTTAATAAAGGCGAAATTGGTATTGTGAAATCTATATTGGCCTCCGGTTCTGAACACATAAATTGACATTTTCTTCAATTTGCGATATTAATTTAGTATATATTTCACCTAAACTATGTTTTCCAATATAGTTTTTTCAGAGCTCATCCAGATTTTTCCAGGCTCAATATAACACACAGTCATTTGAAACCAAGTGCTCACTCAATTTTGAATGAGTTGTACTGGATAATTCAAAAATGTTGTCCAGGAAGTGGCAGACTGGAATCAAACACAGAACTTATTATCAAGACCAATCCATCTTCACTCACCTCTTCAAAATTACAGTCTTCTAAGTAAAAGAAACAGAACTTTGTGGCTGAACATACTATCCTAAATTAAACATATTTGCTTAAGCAAACCCTAGGAAGAGGCAGCACCCACGTCTGGATAGTCAGAGTCCAGTGTTCCGTGTGTCCTTCATCGTGAGATGTTTGAAAGCCTTTTCTCCTCGGGAAGGACTATTGCCTATTCCATAGTCCTTAGGGGACAGCAGCTCTGTGTTATCAGGGGTCCAACATTCTGGCTCACTTTCAGCTTTTATTATCTCCATGCTCTGAGATGGAATTTAATAGATGGTGGGAACAGCTATAACATGACATTAAGCAGAGAACATGTCAGTGGCATCGTGGCCCCAGCAAAGATGGGAGCTCCAAAGCATAAATCAAAGGAATAGAAGAACACCTCAGAAGGCAGGGATGGCAGTGATCCTGCACATCTAAAATATTCTAAATGCCTCGGGGAGGCTGAGGAGCGTGGTGTGCTAAAGATAATGATGCCCCTTTAGCGCCCGCGCTCTGAGAACCCCATATGGCTTTCTCCGGTAAGGTAATGGCCACCGTGACGCCTATCTTCCAAATTCACATGATTAGCATATCAAAAAGATGTTGAGAATGAAAACATGTTTTAACCCTTACAGGCTTTACAGACTTAGCTTATATAACATAATATTACATTTCAGGCTTCAACTGGAGCAGCAAATACAATAGATATTATCAACCAAAAGAAGTCTGGATTTTATATGCAAATCACAAATCTGAAATATGGTATATACTTTGGGAGATATCTGAATTTTTAGAGCAGTTTTAAGATCATAGCAAAATGTGTAGAGAACTCCCTTACATAGCCTGCTGGGCGCGTGGTGCAATTTCTAACACTCTCGGCAACTAGTGTGCATAAAAGTTGCCTTACTAGAGATGACTTAAGAAAAGGCATGAGGAGTTCTGGAGGGGTCTACACTGTGTGTCCCCTGCCTCCAGCACCACCATACCCTTTATTTTTGGAGTGGCCAAGCCATTACGTTCTTTTCTTTTCCTATTCTCATTAGTGTTAAGAAAATATACTTAGAATTAATAAAATACAGGTAGATTTTTTACCTGAGTTTTACATTAAAAGAGAAAAACTTATCAGAATGACTGAGAGAACATGATACCGCTGTTACAGGGCCCATCAAGGTCGGCCGGTGAGTTCAGGTCTGGTCTGGGTCCGACCACAAAGGCTCTGAGAGGCGAGAAACCTGATTAGGGCAGCCATGCTGGGTCTAGCCTGTGTTCCTAGAATTCATCTAAACAAAAGACATGGGTGTTCCCCACGGAAAATGCGGAAGAACTGCGCCAAGGCCATATTCCGTTCTGCACAAAAGGATGTCCTTGAAAGCCTAGGAGGCATCAGAGAAAGTTGTGATGGAGAACAATGGAAGCCAGGGCCTGAAGAGGAGACCAATCAGCATATCACTGGAGGTGAGATTTCATCCAACGGACAGCTAGCAAAAGTCATGTGACCTAACATCGTTCTCTCAGGAATGCAGGTTTAGACAGATGACAACGAAAACCATTTCTGATAGGAGACTATGGATTAGCCAAGGCAAGCAGTGGCTATGGAGCCTTCGGACGATTCTCTATGGATGGTACACATCATAAACACACACTGTGCGCTGTGCTGTGCACTGTGCTGGGCACAGAGACAGGCGAGGGAGACCCCCACACCTGTCGGACTGAATCTTGTGGTGAATGACGGCAGGGATGCTCAAGAGACAAGGTCTGCTTCAGGTTTTCGGTCACACTCTATTTATCTTATGAACGTGTATCTCATTTTCTCTGCATGTATTTACGCACTGTTTATCTGCTTACAGCAACACTGTACAATTTGTAGGTTATATCGCACTCCCTTACACTGACCTTCACCAAAAACTACTTTAAATAATGGCCTGGCTTCTCAAGATTTTAGCATATCATGGGGAAGGGAGAAATTGTCTGTCTCTAAATTTGTATTTTCAATTCTGGCCATATCTGATGATTTTAATTGCAGGTCATTTCATAGGCAGTAGGTCAGTGCATAGTTATTAGAATGGCTTTCTAGATGAATATGAAATTCTCCCTGCCAAGTGATAATTCATAATGCACAAAAATGGAGAGTAATACTGACACTAGCCAGAAATGTAATTGCTTGATACTGTTGGGGAGAACCCTTAATTCAAGCACACCGATACTCGATGGTAGGGTGTTAATCATATTCAGAGATGTGTGTGGCCTTGCTGACTGACTAACGCCGAAGGTTCTGACTTCATTGGTATGACACACTAAAACAGACCAACCTGGCTGGCACTAGCCAGTGCCAAGTGTCATTTGAAAATTCCTAATCTGTGACCGTTCCCCCTCTCCACGATTTCACTTGTCCAAGTGCACGAGCCCTTCACTGCACTGAGAGAAAGCCCCACGTTTCACCTCTTATCGTGCTCCTGAATCTTGATCCTGCTATCCAGGAAGTATAGTCTGGTAAATCTGACTCCTCAGGGAGAGGCTGCAGGGTAGGTCTCAACTCTCTCCACGTCCTGGTAAGAATGCTCCCGTAACACGATGCAGGTGCTTTCAGTAAGAACCCAGGCTCCACTTCCCCAGAATTAATTCTCAGTTTGGTTTCCTTCTCACTGTGTGACCCAAGTAAAGTCAATTAACCTCTCCATTTCCCATCTGGCTTTAATGATACATTTGTGCAGGTAGCCTGATATTCCCAGGCGGAAAAAGCTTGCATGCATAAGTACAAAGGCTTCTGTAAAATAATGCGCAGACAGAAATCAGTCCTGCACTGAACACCTGCATAATTCCAGAATAGCATTTTCAATGTGACTCCCCTGTCTCCCACAGATTTTTAGTGTAGGGTAATGCACTTGGCTTTTTTTTTTTTTTTTTTGACAAAAAAACTACTATGACCTGAGACAAGACTGTTAAATTCTGTGTATGTTTCCCTAGTGAGGTTTTGAAGTAATTTACTTCTTAAGCAAAGAACAAATAAATTAACCCACTGCACTAAAGATCTATTTTTTATTTCCCCAATTTCTTGATAAAGCTTCTACGTTGCAAAATGGCTAATATTTCAAGTTCTTTCTGTAGCGGTGCAATCACAACTGTGAGTAGAATCCACCACTGAAAAACAGTAGCATTTCATACACCAAAACCAATTTCAAGTCTGGTCAAACTGCCAGAGTAAAAATGTTGATACAAATATGACATATGAGAGCAAAGCCTCTACTCAGTCATGACGCTGGTGAGTTGGTGGATGTGATCTAAAACAGTTCTGTGTTCACGAACAAGGCTGCCACTGGCCGCTCCACCCCGCACATCTGTTCTTGTTCAAAGAGCTCTGGGTTTGACTAGGGACCCGTAGTTCCAAACAAGGAAAATGATTAGGACACATGTAGGCCAGTCAAAGCTACTCTGGTTCTCTTTGGCAGACTACATTCCTTTACACGTTAGGTTGTGACCTGCCCAAACGTTCTAGGTAGTTTCAATAAATTCTCCATTAGAGATGTTTTAAATGTATCCTACTCTACAAGGAATAAAATTCTAAGCAACCCAACCAATTTAATTTCCAATTAAATAAATTAAAAACTACATGTCACTGCTGACAGACTATGTATAACTTTTAATATGTTCTAACTCAAAAGTAAATAGCATAGACATTTGTTGGGAAGTTTATTTTTAGTTATGTTTGAAATTGTTTTATGCACTGCTGGAAAAAGGGATGCATAGGCCTTGGTATTTTGTATTGTCTGCAGGTGTTGGGTTTCCGTGGGGGGTGTTTGATTGCTTAGATCTGCACCTGAGGAGTTCTGAATCATTAAAACTCCTGAACGCAGACGCTCAGGGTTTCACTGTTGAGGATGGTGCTTGCCATGATGGTTGTTCCCTCTGCTGAGGTCTGGCATGGCTTCCACATATGAAAATGCCTCCTTGTCATCCTCGGTGACCCACCCAGTAGGCATACAACTATAGACATTAGGTCCTTCATTGTGATAATGATTGGCAGATATGAAACTTAGAGGAGAAAAAGAACTATTCAAATATAGCAACTGACAGGCATAGACAGGTAAAATGCTGGGTTCAGGTTCTAGTTTATAGTAGGCAATAAGTAATAGCCACAAAACCAGTCAGGTTATATTTAAACCCCTCCCCTACAATGCTACACACACACACACACACACACACACATCTCACACACACACACACACACACATACACACACATCACACACACATACACACACACACTATACACACAGACACACAGACACACACACACACACAGAGATAACCCTCCACCTGTCAGTCTCACCTTTCTTTGGCCTGACTCACCTATAAACCTTCCTGCAAAGGCACCTACAGTTGCCCCCTCTCTCAAGGTCATGATCACGATGCAAATGTCCCATCTAAGGGGCCAGTGCTGTCTGAGAATACCATCCCTGGATGAAGTAGAGGGCATTGATTTCAACTGGAGTTCCAGAGAATGTTTTAAAAATAAAAATAATTAACATAGTTATATCCCATTCAATATTTGGGATATACTTATACTATGAACTGTTCATAGTTTGGTTTCAAATGTAAGTGACTCTCTTGTGTCCAACAGTCAGGATCCTTGTTGCTGGTGCAGTGCTGTTCTCTTTCCGTCCCCTCTTTGCTCCTGTTTCCTCAGTCTCTCGCACCAGAACCTCAGATAGATACTGGAGAACCTGCTGAGGGTCATTAAAATAACCTGAGGTTGTCCTGAAAACTCAAGACATCCGGCACATCAACCAAACACGTCCTTTACGTGTGCCCTGTAACCATTTGTAGTCACCAAAAGCTGACTTTCCAGATGGCCAACTTACCCGATACAATAACGAATTCAAAAGTTACTTGGTGTTCTTTATACAATATATGGCACGAGTTACATGGTCTGAGCCCCACAGATCTCCTGGGCCACTATGCACAGTTTTCTCTTGGTCTTTTCCCACAAGATGTCCCCAAATAGAAAAATCAGCACAATGCAGAGTGCAACCAAACAAGGTGAGCGGCAGGAGCCAGACAGCAAAAGAGAGCAGAAGCCATGAGACAGTTCAGGCAGCAGAAGCTGTGTGATGAGAGACAAGACACCAGCACTGCCCCCACCTCTGCTCTGCAGACACTTGACCTGCATGGCTCGGATGTTGCAGCTGCCTGGAGATGACCCCGCACACAGTGATCCTCTGTGTAGATCCCTGGCAAACACTGCGAAAATGCAATGCAGCATGGCTGCCTCTCAGGTGTACCAAGCATATTAGAGATACTCTGGGAAGCACACAGTAGCATGTACAGAGTCTTTGTCACACTCTGGAAATCTCTGGAATGCCTGACAACCAGCATGAGGAGACACAGCGAGGGGAGAGCTCAGACTGGGGCAATCAGGACAGATGTGGAAACCAGGAAGCAAGCTTGGAGACAGTGTGAGACAGTAATTCATCACCAAGATGCGCACAGCTTCCCAGGGAAGTAGACTCCTGACCAACAATTAATCTGTAGCAAATATTAAGTTTAAGAATGATTATACATTTAAACTATATTTCTTAATAAATTTCTTCACATAAATTTTGCCTAATCTATAAACCAATTTTAAACAAAATCCATCATGCCAGGCACTTTGCATCTTATTCTATTTACTGAGCCATTTCTCATCAGAAACCTTTTAGCTTTAATGCTATTCTGAGGCAGACTATCTCATTAGAGTGGCAAAGATAAAGTTCTTTTTGAGATAAAGTAATTATAGTGATTGTAGGGGAAAATATCATCTGAACTTCTTGCTGCAGTAATCTCCCGGCCCCGATTAATATCAAGAATAACAAACTGAGTGCAAACAAGGAGACGCTGGTGGTGGGTAATGCTGGGAAGAGAGTGGGTGCTGGGAGATTTTCAGTGTGTGGCTTTCGTCAGAACTGAGGTTTGAATGGGCTTTGCCCCCAGCCAGTATTCCACGGCAACGCGTGTACACTCTCTAAGCTCATGGCTGCCTGTAATCCATCCTCCAGATTCTATTGCAGACAGTGAAGTGGACTCTATAAATACCTTTTCTATATTTGTAGCTTATTTCCACGTAGGTGAGTCAGTTTCTTCTTGACATACAATGATTATGTCTTCTTCTTGAGAACGCTGATGTCTCCTAGAATGTGGGCAGTGCTCAGAGTGGTGAGAGTGGAGGTGACGCTCTGCCCACCCTGGGAAGGGGTCCCCCTGGGATTAGTGATACAGCCTGCAGGCAGCCCCCAGGATCCCTCAGAACAAAAGGGCCTTCCCATCAGCAGGGACTCTAACTGAAGTCCCCAGTTCAGCCAAAGTATTAAAGGTCATAATGACCCTGGGACTGCTTTGGTTGACATGAACAGGTCCTAGGGAAATCTCTGAAACAGCTACGTGAGTCATTTTAAATTACCCACTTAACTGCTCAAAAATACAATCAGAAACAATAGCTACGCCTGGTGCAACCCCTGCTGTGCTCACCTCTGTCTCATTCCTGCATGGCCCCAAGTGGGTAATCTTTGAAGAAGCAGTTGAAAAATTGAACACCTGCCATGTTTTTTCAATCAGCTGTGTTCACTATTTTCCAGCGAGGACTCACATTTCTAAAGGGTATCTCCATCTAGTTGAAACCCTGGTCAAGGTCACCGTGAAATGAAAAGGATATTTTGATTTGGAAATGGTAGAGAACCTGGTGTGTGAGTTGATTCTCAACTCAATTGCAAGGACATGTCAAAGCCTCAGACTCCAATTCCCCTCCAGGGTAGAAATGGCGAATGCCCATCTTCCTGGCCAGTTCATTAGGGATAGAATATTAAATGGGAAGTGTGCTTTAAACTGAAGCATCATGTGTGAATGGCTTGTTGCTGCTGCATGCCCAATGTTAGTAGATTTGAGGAGATATTAATGAGGGTCTAATCACAACAAAACATGAAGAGGTGACCACATGACACGCTGCAGGCACACAGCTCTTTGCAGGCAGAGTTCTCTAGATGAGAGAGACAGGCACACAGCTCTTTGCAGGCAGAGTTCTCTAGACAAGAGAGATGAAAACTGCCTGCTCAAAAGTAACTCAGGGAGCTAAGACGAATGCATTCTTTTCCCTTAAAAAATCTCTTTGCAGATATTCTTCAATGAACCCCACACTGACTGATTGCAGCTAGTTATCTAACATGATCTCACATTCTCTTTTTTCATAAGCAGGGAACACTGTATAAGCTGCTGATTTTTATAAAGAATTGGAAAATTAAACCTAATAGGAGACTTTTTATGTAAAAAAAAAAGTCCCCCTTGGCAACAAACAGCATCTGCCCCATCAGTGCCACCTGAAGCTCGCAGGCTAAGTGACACTTCCATGTCCACCGTTGACTGTGCAGCTCTTCTGTGTGAACCACCCTTTCAATGACAAAACTGAAGCACCGATCTCCTCTGCTGTGGACCAGTGACACTACATCGTAGGTATGTGAAGAAGAACCGTCCTTAAATTATCCTTTTTCATTTTCCCTAAGTCCACAGTAATATTTCCCTGAGTGTTTTCTGTGATATTTCAGTGTGTAGAAAATGGTTAAATAACAAATCACTGATTACTGGGTTTGTACAGTAAGCAATCTATGCTAGGAAAGACCAAGGCTCTGAACAGAACGGAGAAGACATTCACTCCCAGTTCCAGTATGTGATAGCAGCGTGACATTGGGGTCTCACTTAACCTCATGAAGTCTCTTTGTTAGAGACATACTACTTTGTAAATGTGTCATAAAAAGCAAAGAAAAGAACAGGTACAAAACCTAAGGAAGGAGACTAACAAACTGCTGCTGCAAACACAGCATAATCATTAAGGCCAATAGGACCCTAAAATGCCAGACAGGACTTCAAAGAGCTGTGGATCTATGAACTCAATGTATGAAAGCTCAAAACCAGAAGAGGCATTCAACATCGCCTGCTTTATGCTGTACTATGGGAAGTGTAGTCATTAGGCTGCTGGGGTAGCTCGGCAAAGAAGACAAGGAGGCACTTTCATAGCTATAAATTCTGCTAGACCTCAGCAGAGAGAACCACTACCATGGCAAGCACCGACTTGGACAGTGGAACCCTGAGCTCTCAGCTCAGGTGTATTTATTCTTTCCAAACTCCTCAAGTATTCTACTGATGGCACATGCAGATTGTTAGGAATTAAACAACCACCATAAAAATCCAATACCTGCAAACAATACAAAAGGCCAAGGTCTATGTACCCCTTTTCCAACAGTACACAAAAGTAATTATTTTAAACACAACTAAAAATAAACTTCCACAACATTTCCCCTTTTCTGTATAAAAATTTTTGCTTTACCTTTGCAGCACGATTTAACACTACACCAGCAGAACCATTTATAAGAGGAACAATTATGAGGCTTCTGATGCACAACTAAAAATAGACTTCCCCAACAGGGAAGACAGAGGGTGAGCTGATGAGGGTAAAGTTGGGAACAAAGTGACAAGTTATCTGACCACATAAGGCACACAGATGGACGAGCAAACCGCGTGAGAACTAAAGCAGTAATGAGAAAGGAGAGAATCTCAGCAGCCTTAGGAACAGCGTGTGAGCTGGGGCAGCGAGACCTCTGGACTAACACACTGTGGCTCCCAAAAATGGTCCTGGAGAGCAGAGTGTTGACACTTCATCTGAGAGTGACGTCCAGAGGCGGAGTCCTGGCTGCCTCTGAACAAGAGGGGCAGAGGGCACTACGCGTCTGCTTCTCTGAAAGCAACCAGCCAAAGCCTGGGTTTTCACACCAACTCACAAGTAAACATTCTCATGTAGATGAGTATATATGATGACAAAATGATGATGAAGGCGTTGACACTTTAGATGTATCCTTTATGCTTACATAATCTCCCTCTCAACCAAAGATAGATACTGTCATACTAGTGAATGACCATCCCCAGGCTGACATAGGTAGGGTGCAGGGGTCTCAGTACACACCCTGGCTCTATAGTCGTCTGTCCACCAGATACCACACAGCCTCCCTGACTCTGACCAGGGTCTGGGTGTGCACCCTGGCTCCATGGTTGGCCATCCATCAGGTACCACACAGCCTCCCTGACTCTGACCAGGGGCTTATTTCACCCAGGGTCTGGCCACCATCTAGCATCAACATACTGTGTAGTACCTACCATGTTCCACTTGGCTTGGATATTTTGAGACAGAGGCTGCAGGGTTTTATTATTGTTTGTTGGAGTTGTGGTTTTTGTTCTCTATTTGTCCCCCACAGAGTACATTTTCAAATGATAAATTTCACATAAAATCACATATTTATGGATCTCTTGATTAAAAATGAAAAAGAACATTCAGCTCCAGTGGGCCTCATCCTGTAGCTTGCCACCTATAGCCAGTGCCACAGTCTGGGCAGGGGTTCTGGTCCCTCCATGCCCCAGCATCCTTACTATATCTGCTCTGACCTTGCATCTTATCATCTGCTTGATCGCTGTGTTCTCTGTGTGTGGTCCTCAGTGTACATACATTTGTATGGCCAGAAAAGACCAAGCTATCCTCCGAGCTTCTCAGTGTAGACACAACAGTCTGGATTCAAACTCCCAGCTTCACAGGCTCTGGTTTTCATGGGTAAATGCCTGGGTCCCTTTAAGATTGAGCCTTCTCAAATCAAAAGTGGGATTACTAACAGCACTTAGCTTAGAATGTTGCTATGAAACAAATGATGACTTCGATGCTCAAAGGGAGTTAACTCGCTATTGCTATTCGCATTAAGACACGCCAGGAAGTGAGGACATCACCACTGGGAGCCATCAGGATGCCTGCAGACCAAGGGGCTGTGTGTCAACCTAAGGAAAGCACAGGAGCAGAGTGGGTAGAAGAAGCACTTCTGCTGGAGCCAGACTGCATACTCCCAGGCAGGAGACCCATTCAGTCTAGAAAGAGTCTACTGCAGATGATTCAGAGAGACGATGTGCCTTCTCAGTGGATTTCACTGTCTAGTTAAAAACGCTGTCCCAGGTAAGCTCTGAGTCACAGGCTCGAGGCAATGGACCCATGGTTTCTTTCTCCTTTATTTGGTATATTTTCAATGTCTTTAACAAATCCCCCATATTCCCATTGACCAGGATTTGCCCTGCCTCCCCATTGCCTGCATAGTGAACTCTGAGTGGCCCCCATTCCCCCGGGTCTCCTTGGTACCTGGGGCACTTATCCATAGCCCAGCACTTGACTGTCTAGAACTTTGTGTTTTTCTGCCTGTGATCTCACAGCTGATGAACAGACATCCCAAATGCTACTGCCCAGTGCCACATCATCTCACAGTCTGCTGCCACACCCTCACAGCTCCAGTACAGACCAGACTTGGGCAGTGAGGGGATGAAAAGACAAACACAGAGACAGGCAGACACACAGACAAGCTGAGCTCAGGTGGGCTGAGCCCTCTGATGTAGAAGTTGCAGGAGCCCAGAAGCTCAGCATGTTTATTATATGCATTGAACAGGGGGGTGGGGTCATTGCATACAGCTAAACATGGAGGCAATTACATACAGATAAATAAGAAGGAAGGGTTAAGGTACACAGCTGGATCAAGGAAACGGTTTAGTTAATCTGGGTAGGAGAAGTCTCTGTCGAGAACAGTCTTCAGGAGATAAATATCTGGCGGGTATGGAAGTGATGATAGACATTTTCTGTACACACCATCAATATCTGTACATGGACCAGAGTTACTATCCCTCTGAGCTGCACCATGGATGGGAAGGCTTTGCATTTTCCCGGGTCTGAGGTACTGGGCCCCTTGACTTGGTCAGCTCATGTCAACAGCACTCATTCACACAGGACTTCACACACTCAAGGCCTCCTCTACCTCTAGTAGTCTGCCACTGAGGTGTCAGGGATCCCACACAGCAGTGGCCCTTGTTTTGGATATCAAAGCCAGCAAGTCTTTTCTCCAAACACATGCTTCAGGCTCTAGGAAACATCCTACCTGTGCCACACACACAGCTCCAGAGCAGGTGCAGAGGGCATGGCCTGGGTATTGGCATCCGCCAGACTTTACTTCTAAAGTAAAGTGGGATCTAAGTGGCAGAGGACGATCATGGGTCACACAGTGGTCCTAATCTTTTTATTTTACTTCCCCAGCGATTTGGGAACTTAAGAACGGGCTGGGAGACAAGCAGAGGGCTGTGGCAGCTCGCTTTGCCGCTGCTCTCAGTACAGACTCTGAGCTCCACCACTGCCCTTCTTAATTGTATTATTATTACCAGTAAACTGTAACTTAACTGATCAACTTCAGTGCACTGTTTTTAGATGAGCGCTCTGGTGCAGTCTGACAAGTGTAGCCATGCTGCCCCACACAAGTCCTAATGTGGCACATTTCCAGTACTCAAAGATGTTCCTTCATAGTCTATCCATAAAATACCGTGTGTGTGTGTGTGTGTGTGTGTGTGTGTGTAGGGCATGGCTATGCACCAACTAAACTTACAGAGCAGAAAGAAATCCGGATGGACCACTGACATGAAATTTGAATGCCAACAGCAATCAGAGCTACCCAGAAGAACATCTGACTTTCAACATGGTGATACTGGATCAGAAACAGGGAGAGGCGGCTCCACAGGGACACATTTATTAACCCAGTAAAAGCAGTACCATGAGGACTTGCTCTCGCTTCCTTACCTGGACCAAGGTGAGGGTTGCTTGTTTGCAGGTACCGCACTGAACTCGGAGCTTTCCTGGCTGCACCCTTTGGCAGGGGCCTTTACAGTAGACATAAAAGCTGTTGTAGGTGGGCTTAGCTGTTGGGAGAAAACAGAGACAGCCCCTGATCAGTGCTAGTCTAAACCGAGCCATTGAGCCAAGAGACTCTCTATGAAAGCCTGTTAGAGGCCAGCCATACAACCCACTCTGCAGGAACATTTTGGGGAATTAGTAGAATAAACACTTCAAGGAGGAGATACAAATTTAGAGAACTTAGTTTTACGTTGAAAAGGGTAAAAGTCTTCTGTTTTTGTAGATAGTCCTGTGACTTTCTCACCAAAACAAACAACCGGATGCCGAGGGCAGGCCCGTGTGCTTGCAATACTGGGAAATTAAAATGACTTCTTTGCTGCTGAAGTCTGAGAAAAGGACAGGAGATTTCAGGACTGTGAGAAATGCAGAGTCTGCTGCCCCTGAATTCTATTTCATGCTTCTGTACACAGCAGTGAAGACTCAAGATCTTTTCCTCTTAGAATCGTATCTGCACAGCCAAGCCAGTCTTTTCCCTCATGATATGAATGATGGAATCACAGTTGCCAACAACCAGTAACACATAAAATAAGAGTCCTGAACCTCGGGGAGCTTAACAGATCCTGCAGCCTGTGCAGAACTGCAGGCTTTGCATTTTGTTAATAGTCTCTCTAGCTGGACAACTGTCATTCAGATAGAGTATTCCCAAGCATAAAAAAGGAACGTCAAAAAAAATCAATGTAATCAAATCATTTCTCTCAACTGTCAATATTCTCAAAGTGCTACTCCTTAAAATAAGGGAACCTTTATGGATATTTGATGCTTTTGTGTCTGAAAAGAACTGACCAGAAATCTTAGGGTATGGTGAGTGCTTTCTACATTTCTAAGTTTCACAACTTAATAATTTTATTTGATTGTTATCAAGTTGTTGCCAGGGGTGGGACACCAAATCGCCATGAGGTAAATATGTATTTACATTTTTAATCATATTGCCAGAAACACCTAGAAAGAATAAGCATTTCTTATGGTCATGAATGAAAAGCTTTGATCACCCAAATGCATAATCTATTAAAACAGTGGAGACAGGAAAACAGCAGAAGTCCCTGCCGATTGTGCACTTGGCTTTACTAACCCTGTGGCTGACAGAGCTTTTGTAAGACACAGGATAAAATAGGGAGCACTCTGATGCATTAGAAATACATTTTATAACGGCTGTCCTCAGCAATGAACATGTAGCTGTCAGTGAGAAAGGGAAGACAGATTATAAATACAAGTTTCTACTGATGCTAAATACCTATTTTGTCACCTCTCAGTAGCTTTAGTGCCTTCTGGGGAAGATATCCAAGTCGTGAATATTGCATTGTTACCAGCAAATATAATTATTACGTGAAATACATGTAGATCATAATTGAAACACAGAGCCATGAGTCAATGCTACAGTAATGTTTGTAACATAATACATGATTGACTATCAAAAGATCACAGGAAATCTGACAGCTCTCACCTGTGCTAAGAACCCTGTGAAGGATTTCAAATTTCCTCACTGTTAAAACTTATCAGCAATGGAGGAAAAAAAAATTGAGTCTCCGCAATTTTCATAACCCTCCGTAAAGCTTAAATGATAAAAACAGAGGAAGAACCAGTGACACAGAAGCAAAGGCCTCCCGAAGGGGCGTCATGGCTTCAGTCAGGACACCGCGAGTAGAGGAGAGAGTACCAAGTGTTCAGTACTAAAGGGAGCCTCGCAGGACCGGTGGGAGGCTAAAGAGTCTGCTGTTTTCCTCGTGGTAACGGCGTATGTGTGGAATTGTTCCAGCTAATGATGTACCAAGGAAAGACAGGCACCCTTCCACCTCTGCCTGCTTCAACCTTCACTAAGTCCTTGAGGAGCCAGTCACAATACGCTGCGTGCCGAGTCAGTGCCCTTGAAGCCCACAGGATGACATGCAATCCATTACACCTTGCTACCCAGAGCCAGCCGATTAATAGCCAGTCTAAAGGAGACCAAGGTCAGGGCAGTCCCGGCTGTCGCACTTTTCAAGCTGTTGGCTCCATTCAGCCAAGCAGCTGAGGCTTCAGCTGAGTCCTGAGAGCCCCTGTCAGAGTGGCTAACCTGCCTCTTTGGTTTGTGCAACACAATTTACAGTGGGCTTCTTTGTGTCCTGCTGTGGCCTGGAGTATACTGGGCAGGAATGAGAAGCAAACACCCCACAACTTTGAGGGCAGTGCTCGCACTGGCTGGACTGAAGAGCCTGCAGCTGGAGCTCTCAGAGTCACCACTCCACAGACAGCAGCAGGGCGTTCTGTGACAGACTTCAGAAGTCTTCACCAGGAACTTGGCCACTTCTACCTTTTTGTACTTTTAAGATCTTTTGCTCCCCTAATCCCTGGGTTTCTCCTCGATTATCCCAAGAAATTGAAGCAGCTCATGTTTATACCACATTTCTCCTTTTTATAAAATAAGCTTAAACCTACAGAAACTTTTAAACTGCATATAAATTATATCCCTTTATTGTAGTTTTCCAATTGTGGTCACTTTGGTGGGCACCCTTCGTGTATCTGTACCTTAATAGATATGTGCTCCTCACATACACACTTCTGACTGTAGCATTCATAATTAAGTCGCACACAGTGAGCATCTCCATTTAATCCTCATTTAAATCCTCCATCAAATCGTCCAGTATTCTTACAGTAAGGGCCTTCAAAACACAAAACCATAGAAGTTCTAAAATAATTTGGTTAGTTACTATCTCTAGCCATAGACTGAGTGCACACTCATTGTGTTTCACAGAGCGCTGCAGAGCTTTGAAAGCCATGAAGCCAAACTGTTGGGTTTTTGTGGTTGTTGTCCAAGCCCCCCAGGTATGACACCTCAGACTTCTGAGGCTCCATGGTGAGGCAGAATGAAATGCAGCCCTTGCTGAACTTGACCTGACTGTGGATGTCTTTTCTTTATGATGCACCTTGGGAAACTCCATTTTTCAGAAAGAAAATCTTGGGAAAAGGAACTAGCAGTCAACTAATGTGCAGAGGTTGGCGCACAGTAAGCTAAACTGCCTGTCTACACTCATGAATTCTAACATGCTCTTGGAGCATATGGAGATGTTACACTCTTGCTTCCTGTTTTGAGAGTTCTGCTCCTGGAGAGCCATAAATAAAAATCTTTCCTCTCCTTATATGGTCTCCATGTCAAACCAAAGTTTAATCCCACCAAAGTTCACCCTGGGGAAGAATGAGTTTCTTGGGCTTACTTTTATAGCATGGGTTACCCCAAAGCAGCCGAACTAAAAAGTCTTCACCCAGTGTAGAGACGGCTTCCTGATAGCCACATAGATGGAGCTCCCTTCCCAATCATCCTCCTCCAGCCCATATGTACAGAAACCGCTAGGTCAGCGGTTCTCAGCCTGTGGGGTATGACCATCAGAAAACACATATTTCCAACGTCCTGAGAAACTGAGACACCACTCGCTAGCAAAATAAGTTTTGAAGTAGCAATGAAAGTAATTTTGTAGTTGGGGTCAGCACAACACAAGGAACTGTACAAAAAGTCACAGCCTTGGGAAGTTGAGACACACTCACTGCTCTAGGTGGAGACACCAAGCCGTGGGCGATCATGGCAGAAGTGCATACATGCGGCTAGAAGGAGCAGTTGAAGACTCTGATGAGGTCCAATGACCCTCACAACCCCGTCCTTCATGAGGAAACAGCAGGAGTAGACAAATGCAACCATGACAGATTTGCACGAGGAGCCACAACTAATGTGATAAAAACCCACAGACTACCTTCTTCAACACCTTCAGGACAAGCCACGCACAGGCTGACATAAAGACTCACCATCCACCATGAAGGTTGTCCCATTATGCAATGGCTTCACAAGTAGAACAGACTTCTTTTGCTGAGTTTTTCTTTCACCTCTACAGAAGAGTTCAGACCACAGTGAGCTGAGAGCCCTCAGAACGGATGAAGCCCGTGAGCCTCCCGTGACCCTGGGCCTCTACCCCTCCTTTGCGTTATAATTCTATCAGTTCCTATCGATTTCCATGTCCACTTTTGCTTCTGCAACACAACCATCGACCATGTTTCCTCTTAATTTTATATTTTTTTCTCAGCCTGAAAAAATGCTAAAAGCCTTAATAATGTTCACAACTTAAGTTCCTATTTTTATAATTATGTACCAAGTTTTAAAGAGAACAGGGAAAGGGAGGATTTAGAGGGAGGAATGCAAAGGGAGAACTGATATCATAATATTATACTCTCAAAAGTAAAGGAAAATGTCTAGTATTTGCTTTGGTATTTATAAATCAGCATAATTCTTACAGTTGTCATTTTAAATGTATTTTTGGATAACATGCTTGAAACCTAAAGAATCATTTTAATAAAATATGCATTTATCCCCTATGTACACATTAAAACGTTGTATGAAACATTAGGTGGAACTCTGCTGTGCTGGAGGCCTTTGTACGTCTGTCTTATCTGACACATGAGCAAACGATGTGCGACCAGTAGCTACGTGTGGCTATGGAGAATTGGAAGCTTAGCTAGGGATTGCTCTTTTTTGTTTTGCTAACTTTAAAAGAAACTTCATTTCAACAGCCTCATGTGGGCAGATAAAAAAACACAGGTGTGTCTAGCCTCGTCTCACTCCCTCACAGGGCACAGACAGGCAATGCTAAGGCAAGAGACTCTGTCATCACTCCAAGAAGTCCCACCACTCACTGTAACTGCTGGTATGAAAACACAGTTGGAAGGAGAGAGAGAGAGCAGAGGATGGAGTTGGAGGCACTGGAGGAAGGACAGAGATGTGTGGACCCTGGCACTGTAGCTAGAGGCACCACCACTATGCTGTTCTTTCACATTGTGCTCTGACTTCTACACCACATGGCCTTGTGATGTGCCTGGCACCAGCCTGCATGTCTGGTTCCTTCTGCATCATTTGATCTGGCCCCTTCTCTCTTGCCCACTTCTGACTGTAGCCTTATGCTTGTTCCTATATATCAAGGATTTAAGTATCATCTGCACAGATAGCTCCATTTATCAGCTATAACATGCATGCTCCCTCAGCTTACCAGCTCCTCTCATCACATAAGGAGTAGGTGCAGTCCTACACAACCCCTGCAAGTCTCTTTCAGAATGGACCCACGCGCAAACATTACTAAGCAGTGACAGGGATCTGGGTACAGGCTTTGTGGTCTTCTCCCTCATCATCTGACAGAATCCTTGCTGTTCTGTGACTGGGTAGTAGTCCTCTAGCAAGTTATAACAGTTTCTGAGTACACGTGTCTGGAGTCAGGCACTAAACTATGCAACATGATCAAAATCAGTGCCATCACTGAAGTCTAGCATAAATTTCTTTCCATAACATAGTGGGAGAGAATATATGTTTTCCCCACACCGACCTTAAGCCATTTGACAGTCACAGCCTGAACAAAGCACGCAGAATTTGCCTAATGTGGTCCCATGTTAAGTCCATGTAGTGGAGACTTCCTGCATCACCTCCTTGCACAGTGTCTCACCTGGGACAATCAAAGGATGTAATTCATCCACTTTGGTCACGTGTGAATCGTCAGTGGGAAACTGCTCAGCTTGGCTAATCAAACACAGAAGCATCATCAGTTTACTAGGGCCCTCCCTGTAGAGAACCACAGATAACACAGAAATGAAGGATGCTGCCCTCACATCTCTGTCACCTCATGGTCCTGTAGGTGACTGTCTCCCTGTCACACCATGCCACTGTGTCCCTCTTTCAAGTCCTCTAAAGACTGAAGACACAGTCTGCACAGACTGCTGGCCTCGGGCTCACACTACTCCAGACTGTATACTTGCCCTGCTCTTCCTAAGGACACCCTGCTCTGTGTGTACTGCACTCTATTTTGTATGGCCCAAGAGAAGTATCTTGAACTTGGCTAAAAATACCTATTTGTTGGGTCAGTAAACTCTCCCATATTTTAAAGTGCTGTAAAAGTTGTAGGTATGGCAGTGTGAGGGCAAGCCAGCAACATAAAACACACTACTATGATACCAAATATGTAGACCATCTTTCTCTGCCACCAAACTCTATAGACCAACTCAACACATTCTTCAAAATGTCAGGGTGGAACTCCTGAAATCAACAATACTAACAACAATGGCACCACAGAACGGAGTTAAGTGATGAAGAGAAAAAAAGAAAATAACAATTATTAAAATTTTGTAGAGGACTTAGTAAAATTAAATGTTAAAGGTCACCATCTGGGCCAGGTGTGTTGGCGTACACCCATAGTCTCAGCTCTTGGAATGTGGAGGCAGCAGGGTCAGGAGCTCACGACCAGCTTGGGCTGTCTCCCCTTTCCCCCTCGAGAGGCAGTTCTGAAGACTTGGCCCTGGGTAAGCTTTTACAAAGGAGGGCAGAGGTACACCAACGCTTTGCATTCCGATCCACTGGCCACCCAGTTATCCAAGCTGACGGAATCCAACCACGCCATTCCATGCTTTACAGCCCTGTTCTTAACTCCTGTGGGGTAACCAGGACGATGCTGTGTTATAAACAACTTCTGACTATATAACCAGCCACCCAGTACATGTGCTCCTAAAATAGGGTTAGCAATCTCTGGGGAGCCTCTACCCTTAAAAAGTTATAACTTAATTTCTCAAGTTTTTTCTGCTTGGGATTTTAATTAATGTATCTGCACGATAATTTCATCTGGTGAGGCAAAAACTGCTGATTAAATGTAATGCTTTAGCTTGATTTCTTTCTGGTTGTTGTTGCCAATTTATTTTTTCATTATTCATTTTGAAAGTAATAAAGAGATCTCCCATGCCAAGATAAAACTGTAGAGTGAAGCATAATTTGAGGACTGTGTTCGTGTAAAATAAGGCGGCACAAAGCCAAGCAGAGCACATTTTAGATGCTTGTTTTTCTCAGAAATGGGCCAGGGGTGCGAGCCAGCAGTCGTCGCGTGCAGAGGCTGCTGGGATGCACGGTTAGCTCGAAGTACTTACAACGCCGGTAACTGTACACACATTTCTTACAGGAAGTATCTATAGCCCAGGCGTGTCTGTCTTGACTTCCAGAGGTAATCATAACTCTGAGTATGAACAGCTGTGTTTAAACCTGAGCCGCCTTTTGCCACTGAGAGCCAGTCTATTGGTTCTTCATGCCCATCTTCTTACTGCCCAAACTGAGATAACAGCACCCAGGGCGCAGGCTGTGGTAAGGACCCTAAAAGTGGCAGAGCGGGTGCAGCACGGCACTGTGCCTGACGCACGGGGAGGGTCCGACACATCGCCTGTTCTTACCTGCTGCTCTGCACGTTAGAACAAGTCACTAGTCCATGCAAGGAAGCCCCTCCCCGGCTTTACAATCCTTACATAGCATTTACATCTTAAGCCTACTCTAAGGTAGAAATAGCTGAATTATAATTCTTTCCCAGCTGCTTTACAGTTGCTTCACACCCAACCAGACCCTTTACAGGTCAACAGTACGAAATAGAGCATGCTGGGAACCCTTACACTGTCTGCAGTGTACTGGAGTCATTTTTCTTTATGATGTGAAGGTTGTGGGAGTACTGTATTTTTAAAATGGATGGAAACAGGAAGCAACTGTGTGGGTCCGTCCTTGTAGACAAACACACTTAAAACATTAAGTTCATATAAAATAATAACTGTCTTATTGTGGTATGGAAATGGCACCGGGGAGGATTTAATTTCAAAATTCCGTTTTAATGGTGAACTTTGCATTTAGTGATTCTTCCTAGAAAGCAGGCACAACTGCCATAGCTTCATAACTGCGCAAACAAAATCTCCTGGGCTGAGTGGTGTCTCCAGGACAGCAGCGCAGGCTAGAATACAGTGCTTCCTAATCACAAAGAACCCATTTCCCCCAAACCAGGCAATCGTAACCTTGACTCAGAGGGAGTTTTAGTAACTTCTGTGGGGACTGACTCCACAACTGTTACAAACCGGACCCTAACACGGGTTAGCAGATACACATGAAGTCAGCAATCTGAAAGCCGTCTCTGCTCCTGCTTATCCCCTGCCTCCAGCATTTTTTTTTTTTGCCTTCTTCTCTTAAGGCTAAAGCTTTTATGGATGTTTCCGCTACCAGATTTTAGCAGCTGTGTTCAACATGGGAGTGCAGAAACAGAAATTGCCAGGGAGCAAAAGTAAGCCTTTTAGAGGATCAGTGCATTTCCTTCCGACCGGCTATTGACACAACAAATGGCAATCTATGGTGGGTCTTCAGTCAGTAGACTGCTCTTGTTTATATTTACAAAAGTGATCCTTTTCTTGATACTTAAGATTTATCAAAAAGAGTTGTTTTAAATCTCTATTGTAAATGTTCTGAGTATTAGAGCAAGAAGCTCGTTAAGTAAATGAGCAATTAAAATGGCCTTACTGAGCCACTATAGCAGGCAAGGCGGGGGCTTCTGCACTCTCGCACCAAGGTCCGATTCCATCTACAACACACAACACATTCAGTTTTGTATGATCGTTTAAATATAATGCATCCTGCTTTGCTACTGTCATTACGCAAGTCTCTCAGGTTCCTGATGCGGTCAGCATCTTGATTCCCCTGCACCAAATGATGAGACAAGTCATATAAAGCTAATAAGGCTTCTCTTTCCCAGTATTGATTTCCGAAGCCTTTGGGATATTGTATCTTTCCAAGTATTGATTTATTGATTTCAGAAGCCTTTGGTATATTGAGATGTTACTACCTGTTAAAATGGGAGGACTGTTTTTCTTTAGTGACGCAGTGATTAATTATAAAATTATGGAGATGTGTGGTGGGAAAAAAACAGGAAATGATTTGTTTTCTGGGTCAAGCTAATGATATTGTGCATGACGCTTGCTTCTAAAGGTAAGTGACAGGATCACAGACTCCAGGAATGAGGTCCCGACTCCCAAAGTTCTCTTGGGTTCTAAGGAAGGTGTGGCTGTGCCTCACAGATGCCTCAGGGGTCCCCACTTTCCTCATCTAAATATGTCTGCTCTAAGTACCCTCCAGGCTGAATCTCCGTAGCATGGGGAAGAACCCCACTTCAGGGGCTTGCATACTTCAAACAGATCTCCCCCAAGGTTTCCAGCGGTTCACGGGCAGGGTTTGTGCTACCACTGCTATGTTTCGGATCCCAGCCTCTTCCTTCAATTCAGAAGGGTCAGGAGCCAACTGAATAAATACTGATCTCACTGGTGGGCCGCTGAGGAAGTGGGGATGTTCAGCAGGCTCCCGGGGACTCGGTGGTACCCTGGGAGCTGGGGAAGACACCTGCCTAGGTTGCTCGCAGTCCTGCCGATGCTTTAGCCCACTGTGGCCTTACAGGCCAGTGCACAATCCCCACCACCTTCAAAAAAGAGGACTAAATTCGGGAAACTTAAAATAGAAAAATAGAGACTGAACCCAGAACCTGATTCATGGTAAAGACAAGCATTCGACCACTAAGCTGTAGCTCCAGGGCTCCACTATCTAGCCTTCTAAATCAATTTAAAACCTCAATTGCCTAAAGTCCCTGGGTGGTTGAGGGATGGCATTCTGGGTAAGAAGCAGGCAGTGCTATCAAAGACAATACCGTCAGTGCCTATGAAGATTCTCTTCACCAATAACATTAATAACAAGTGCTGATGGGACTCTCACTGTGCTTGACACTCAATTGATGGGTGCAAAAGCATGTCTATGACAACAAGAGGCACCACGGCAGCCTAGAAAGCCAAGAACAAAACTGACACGGAGGCCTGGGGTGACAGCTTAGCTGTTAAAGGCTAGGCTTACAACCAACACAACTAAACTGACTTGGAGTCATATATATATACACACACACACACACACATACTCATCATGCATACACAGCAGGGCAAAGCCTGGTGTTCTTAGAACAGTGGGAAGCACACAAAAATACTGGGCTAAGAGTGTACACATTCACCATGGAGTCTCTGCGTCAAAAGTTCTGTGACTTTCAGTTTCAGACTTGATGCCACTTCCAGTGCCCATGATTTTGAGTTCTATCCAGTGCCATCTACCCTGAAACACATAGGACTTAAAGATGGCCAGAGGTGAGGTTCCCAGCCCACTTTAGTGTGGCCAGGCAGTGGTCTCTCTTGTCTATACATGGCTTTGGGTCTCAGGTACCATAATGTGTGTTCATCCAATGGGAGTCCGGTCAGAGGAAACTTTAGGAACGCCTTAAAAAAGCCCCAGATGAAACAAGCAGGCACATTGATACCAGAAAGGATAGTTCAGTTAGGGGAATAACCAGGGACACAGGGTGTCCTAGCTTTTAGGGATGCTGAGCTCTCTCTTGGTTGCATTGTCTAGAATGTTTGATCTTGGGTATCTTGGGTGCTTCATCAGCAGGGTCCTGATACCCCAGACAGCCAAGAAGCCACAGGATGACGCAGGCCTCCTCTCCATAGTGGCTTATACACCTGCTCTCCTCGACTCCCAGCTTCATCCTTTCTTCTCCTTCCCAGAAGCCTGGTCCTGCATAGGCTTCTGGAGGAGCTGCCAAGGCCTGATGGGAGCTCTCCTCCCTTCACCCAGCAATCCTGACAAGTAGGACAAGATCCACACTGCAGAAAGAATTACCATCTGAAAATTATTACATCGCTGCTTTTAAAAAGTTCTTCATTTCCCTGCAACCCAGTTTCCCTGGGTGGTGTCTTGACACTCAGGACTCCAGGGCCCCAGAGTGCCTGGCAGGAGATGCTTTCATTAAGTACCAGCTCTGTCATATATATATGTACAGTGTGTGTGTGTGTGTGTGTGTGTGTGTGTGTGTGTGTGTGTATGTGTGTGTGTGTGTGAGAGAGAGAGAGAGAGAGAGAGAGAGAGGATAATTTGTGTGAGTTCTTTCTCTTCATCTACCATGTTGGGAGAGAGAGAAAGAGAGAGAGGAGATAATTTGTGTGAGTTCTTTGTTTCTCTTCATCTACCATGTTGGTCCCAGGGATTAAATCCAAGTAGTTAAGCTAAGCAGCAATCACCTTTACCCACTAAGCCATCTGGCCAACCCAATTCTGTCTCTTTAAAATGACATATTCACACATTATATCTTACTGCAAGATACAGCTCTATTAACTTAAAAAATTGAATTATATACCATTAGTGAAAGCAATGGTCCTTGATTATATACTGCTTATTTGGGTGTTTAAAACAATCACAGAAATTGTGTTTCATAGCTGAAATGTCTTATCATGGATTTGTGTCCACTTAGTTTCCAAGTGTAATTCCAGCTGCCCACTCTTGCTTCAGCACAGAGAGGAAGGCAGAGGCCTCACTGGCCCCGCTGCCAGCATCCACAGGCCTCCATGACGACCTTTCTGTAGAAAGGCCCACCCCGCCCCCACCAGGAAGCCCTGCTGTCACCAAGGTCTGGTGAAGCATCAGGTGTGTCTTCCTCATTGGGAAGCCTGGTCTCTAACTCCCTCCCCACACCAGGCGGAGCCAGTGAGCCCCACTGTGGCTCCTCAGCACCTGGTTCATTGGGCTGGTGTTCCTCATTATGTTTACAGTATTTACTGTAATGTGCGCTTGCTTCCTCGTGAACTTTGATTTCCCAGGAATGTGGAGCCTGCATCTTTCACTTCTGTGTCTCAGATCGAGGCGAACAATTATAAAACGAACGACAGCCAGCCCAGAGACTGTTCTCACGTGGAAAGCAAAGGACACATCTTAAATGAGCAGAAATGACTTGCTGGGTCTGCACATCCCCACTGAGTCAAGGAGCTGGGTCCATGTTAGGAAGTGTTCCCGCCTTGTTTGCTTAAATACACTTATCTTCGTCAACATTAGATCCTGCCCAGTAACATCTCTTACCGTTCCAAACCGCATCTGCATAGTGACAGAAAAAACTGCACGAACACCTCTGTTTGCTGAGTCGATCACACGTGAGTCACATCTGAGAAAAGCATGTAGGGGGAGTCGGCCGGTTTTACTATTCCATCCTGCTGTGGTTAAGTAATACTTCGTTTAGAATCATGAACATACTTTCAGTTCTTCAAATGTATTTATGTGCGTGTGCTTTGCCTGCATGTATGCCTGTGCATAATGTGCATGCCTGGTGCCCATGTAGGGCAGAAGAGGGTGTCAGGTCCCCCCAGAACTCACATTATAGATCGTTGTTAGCCATCGTATAGGTACTGGGAACTGAACCCCATCTCCTGAATGAGCAGTAAGTGTTTTTAACAGCCAAACCATCTCTCCAGCCCCATAAAATGTATTTAAAGCAGCATCAGACTCACTTGTTACCATTAAAATAAAAATGCAAGACTCATCTCCTCAAACACATGCAAACATCAGGAAACAGCTTATTTTCTCTGCTCTTTGAAAAGTAGGTACACAGACATTTTAACCTGTTGCTAGATGCATAAAATATTTCAACCGCTGTGCACTGGCACAAACACTTGGCCTCCAACCCCTGTGAACATTCCCTGCTCTTTATTAGCACCCTGCTCCTGGTGCTAATGGCTCACTTGTCTCAGACTGCCTAGAACCTATCAATCATCTGAACTGCTTTCCCATTCACTTTCCTGAAATGAATCACGGATTGCACCGTGTTCCTTAAAGGTCTCCCCCTGGCCTTCCCTGGGGGAGTGGGCATCAACCACTTAGCAAATGCAGCTTCTCTGTTGCATGCAACTGACTTGCCTGTGTCTGCTTTTCATCAGTCCTCTCTGGTTGAAAGTAATCTGTGCCTTAATACAACATCCTTTCCTCTCTCTATCAGAACACTTACATGAAACTAGAAAGTAGATTTACAAAGTAGGCATCAAGCCCACATTTTTATGAAAAATTGACCTGCATGGGCAAGAGTCCTGCTGAGACGGGCATTCTAGGCCAGCACAGTGCGGACGCTCTGAGGATGGAGACGTTCCCTGTGCTGTGGATATGGCAGTTGCTGGCCAGGCATGGCTAGTGAGCACCTAAAGCATACTTTGCATAAACAAGAAATGAATGTGAATGAGTTTGATCTATTTATTTATTTTTAAAATAATTTATTTTTATTTTATGTGCATTGGTGTTTTGCCTACATGTATGTCTGTGTGAGGGTGTCAGATCCCTTGTAACTTGAGTTCCAGACAGTTGTGAGCTGCCATGTGGGTGCTGGGAATTGAACCCAGTCCTTTGGAAGAGCAGCCAGTGCTCTTAACCACTGAGCCATCTCCCCATCCCCAGGATTTGATTAATTTAAATACAAATAACCTGCTGGCCAGTGTTTATCTGAGTTTAGGCAACAAGAACATATGGGAATATATTCATTAACACTGACTACAAGCCACAGACTTGGTGAGTTGGTAGTAGTTTATAAATTTTTGTTAAATATATGTAAAAATAATTTCTGTCCAGTAAAATAGACAATAAAACAAGTATAAAGCCTGAGGACATTTCTTTGTTGAGGGACAGCTAATTTCTGAGATACTCCTTAAAATGATTGCAATATTTTTATCCCTCACTAATGGCTTAAGTACATTTTACATGTGTTTACTTTATATTTTGCCCTGAAAGCCATTTTATGTTTTGTGACTTGTTCTGTAACACATCCTTGCTCTGCAGGAGGGCGAAGGCCATTAAAGGCCTGGCTTTATGGCTGTCTTTCAGTAAGTGCATGATAAATCCTCATCTTTCTCCATGACCTTCCTGCCTGCTGGTGGCACCTGATAGTGAATAGCTTCCTGCTTCTACACTGCCCGGTCCCATGGCTCCCATCTCAGGACTGCCTTTGGAGAACTCAATAACTGATTCTCCTATCAAATGCAAACTGATTAAGTTTTATTACATTTTTCTCCAGGTGCTAAACCCTTTATATCATATATATAAAATTAAATAATTACATATAATTGTATAATTTCATAATATACATATAATTTATGCATATGTATACACATATGCATGTGTGTATATATAACGTATGTGTATGTGTATATGCCAATTAATATGTATACCATATATGCCAATTAAGAACAGTAGTCAACATTGTGGGAAGGAATCAACAAGCCACCAACAAGCACTGCAGTGTTAGAATGCCTTTTTGCTTGCATATGATGAAATCACAACAAACTGACCTTAAAATAACTTAATCTCTGTGACAATATAATGAGGAATGTTCTGCTAGGCCCATTAAAATGACATGCAGTTGGATAATTATTTTTACAGTGTCAGGATTCTAATGCTAAAAGTTTCTCAGCTTCCGTTATTTGGCAATGCTAAATGAATGTTGTCAAAAGATTAAATATAAATTGGTTATAAATCTTCATTTAACTACATCACGCAGGGAAAGTTTCATTCTAGCAGCCATGCCTCTGTCATCATTATGAAAACGGAGAGTCTTATTTTAATAGTATTAAGACTATTGAAATTATTGTTTGTTCTACATAATTGCCTGTGGAACTGAGCCTTTATGGTCAACCCTGAGAATATGGGGAAGGCCGGTAACAATGGAAGGCGGGGAAGCTGTGTTCTGGTCTACCAGCATTTCTGGGCCTCCCACTTTGCAGTAACACAACAGGCCCGAAGGCTACTTTACTTTTCCAACCACATTTTCCTAACTGATTAAAGGATCTGATTTCAGAAAATAGCCAATTTTCAACCCAGTTTGCCTGACTTTTTCAGGCAACGACCTGTGGTTTGATCACCTGTCTAAACCATCTGGTGGCTCATTATAATCCTACAAATGGTCCCTGAAACGCTGCAGCATGCTCTTTAACAGCAGCAGCAACAGCCACACAGCCTGGGAGGCCTGGTGATTGACCACTCCCCGACACAGCTAATTTCTGAACTGAAGACCAAAGTTGGACCACAGTAATTTTTAATGTCAGTAAAAGCCAACTGTGAGATAAAACTCTTCTTTTGGATTGTATATAAATATGAAGAAAGATAACTTTGGGAAATTAGAACTTGACTTCAGAAGAAAATCTTCAATGGTTTTTAAGGTCAGGGTAAAGGTAGCTTTCAATAGCAAGTGTGGCATAGGCTTGTGCTATGGGAAGCCTGCAAGAGACTCAGTCGTGTGGTATCACCTGAAAGCTATAAACGCTGAAATGTACAGCATGTATGCATACAAAGAGTGTAAGTCTGTAAATATACCGCTGTAATTAATGTGAGCGTACTACATTGAGGAGCCTTTACTGAACCAAGAATCATGGTTTATAAGAGGTGTTAAAAGTAAATGTGATTATTTTTCTGGAAATAAATTTCTTAATACTTTAAAATCTATTGATGGTCATCAAAGGCCTCTCAGATAATAGTTTATTCAGGTATTTTTTTTCCTTTCTTTTATTTTTTCTTATTATAGGAAAGAGTTAATTTAGCTTATTTTTTGTTGGAATTTTTATTTTGTTTTCCTGAGTCTTTTAGAGTTTGTTTCATTGAAAATTTATAAAATATGACATTTGTAATAGCAAATGATAATTTTTAAAAGAAACATCACTTTTCAAATATATCCAGAAACAAATACAATTCTGTCATCTATCTACCCACATTCCTACCTGTCTATCATTCACCTGCTTTTCTTTTGGGAAGGATGCATACATGTCGCCATAAAAAGTTTTTAAAATGAAAGAATTACAATGTCCGCAGAAGGAAACACTACCTAGAGCAGGGCATGTGCCCGAGCCAAGGGGGAGAACTGTTTGGGAGAAAAAGCACAGGCAGAATCGCCTATGAACCCAGGGGTAAAGATCACCAATAAACAATGTGTGCTTTTATAAAATAGCATCTTCCTGGATTTGACCCTTGGCAATCTGCTCTCAAACACACAAGCTCTGTCTTGATTGCTGTCGGAACAGACCCCTGTGGGGTCATGAGCCACAGGCTCACCATCTGGTCAGTGATTTGGGGGGACACTTTCTACTGCTGTCAGGTACCAGTTACTGAACGTCTACTTCTGCTTTCATATGATGTTGGCTTCTACTGAAGATCACAAAAAGCTAATGTTCATTTTGTGAGCTTTATAGATGAAAAGTGAATTTTGGCAATGTAATTTTCCTAGAGTTGCAGGGCTTCCTAAGTGTAGTCTGGGTGATTTAAATCTGGCTCTTATGATTCCAGTTTGCCTGTGGTCTCTGCTGTGATCCACCCCAGTCTTTAGAGATTAGCTATGATTCTTGGAGGACAACCCAGTCACTCTAGAAAAGGAACATTTAAGTTACCAAGTAAGACATGTGAGGAGATGAGGGAGAACGCAGACAATGCAGTGCTAGCCTGGGGAATAAGCAGATGCAGACACACTGTGCACTGTTTGATAGCTGTTAGGAACTGGGGGCAGGTCTGTAAGACATTCTGAACCTCAGTTTCTTCATCTACCACAGAAATAACAATCCGTCTTCCTAGAACGTCTGAGAACAATGAGTACGATAGAGTGCCCTTGCCTGGCACACATTTGCCAATCTGCTGCATGAAAATAGCCAGGGATGCATCCTAGTAGACCAGTGTACAAGGGGAGAACTCTCAGCAGAAAAGTAAGTGAGTAACTGAATGTCCGGTCAATCAAGACCACATGACGATCCTAACGCGAGACCCCGAGTAGAGGTATTTGCCTGAAATCCCGACAGACTCTCAGGAGGCTGAAGCAGGGAGATTGTGAGTTCCAGGATGGCCTGGGTAACACGATGAGACTGCATCTTAAACAACAATAACAACAAAACACGGAATATTTCAGTACAGGGTAGAGGTGGACAAGCCTGAGACCAAGTTTCAAAGAAGCCCGGAAGGCGTTGCTAGCTAAAGATGAGGACGAGTCTGCGGAGCAAATCGGAGGCCACATCAAGTGCTCAGAGACTCCATCGGGACCTCCCGAGTGATTTGCCATGAACGAGAGGTGACGGCAAGATAGACGCAGGCTAGGTCCTCACCGGATTCTTTCCTTTGGCTCTTCTTTTGTAACGAGACAAGCAGCAAGTGTACCTCGAGATAGCACCTACCACCCTGTCTCGCTGGCCAGCTACCCATTCTCTCCTTAGCGTTCAAAGAGTCAGGAGAGCAAAGAGGAGTATTGGGACTCGCCCGATGCCTCATCTGGGGACTCTTCCTCCATTAAATCAGGGGCACTGGCTGTAGAACTGCTCCTGTCGGCCTGGCTTCTTTTGTAAGACTAATGCGCAGGTGACACACGGTCTGCCTGTGTTTGCCTGGAACTTGTATTTGTGAGGTGAGAGTGTTGCTCCTTCTCTCTGCTCCGCTGCTCACTGCCCAGCTCTGGAGCTAGCATTTGCTGCTCACTGAAGGGCTGGAATTGACGGCAGAATGAAATAGACCTCACCATCATAGCGCCTATCCCTTCCCCTCTGCCATTTCTGGGACAGTGACATGGCTGATGAATGGGATTTGTTGAACTACGGAGAAGAATATGACACTGTTCCTGAAGCCTGGTCTTGGCTGCTGTCTAATGCAAAGCCATCGAAGTTAAGTGAAATTGCCTTATATATCGAAAGGATTTCAATCAGATTTGGAGTGTCCATGGCGAATGCTTCCAATAACTGTTCCCAAACTGTCAGGCAAATATCTCAGTCTCACAGACCAAAATTTTACACAAGCTGTGTTTGGCTAGCATTATTTTATTACCAACATAAGATGACTTTAATATATGAAGTCTAAATGCCAGTAGCAGTGACGAGATGGTTTCTCCTTTGCTGAGGTTATCTGAGACGGCTAAGACGGGGGTTCACACATGGACAGCCCATCTCAAGTCGGCTCATTACAAGGGCTGACACCAGAGGTGGGCCTGTCACAACCACATGCTTCCCTTACCAAACACCTCCAGGCCTTCCCAGAGGGAAGGGGAAAGGGAAACAGGTCTGCTGTGTTATGAGAGTCCATGAGAGGGGCCACATGCCAAGGTACTGCGGGGATCTCTGGATCTCTGAGCAGCTCTTGACAACAGCCACCAAGAAAGTGGGGACCTTAGTTTTACAACAGCAGGAGTGAATTCTGCCAACAATCAGGTGGACTTGGAAAAGAACCCCAACCTTGAGAAGGAAGAATAGCCTAGCCACGGCATGAATTGTAGCCTTGTGAGCCCTGAGCATAGAACTCAGCTAGTGCATGTCCAGGCAGATCACCTAGAAACACCAAGATTACAAATGTGTGTTGTTGGAAGCCATTAAATAAGTTGTAATACATTGTATAGCAAACATAATTATATATAGGTGAGTTGTTTTCTCAATCTTAATAAGCTTTGGTTTTGATGCATGTGACCCACACAGGGACTACAGGAGATGTCAGTACAAGAACTCAATGTGGTGATTTCTCTCAGTACAAACTGAGATGAGGTGACAAGGGTTAGGGGGTAGGAGCCCAGCTAGTTAGTGGTAATAAGAGAGGTGCACATTTACAGACTGCCACACCATTGAGATATGCCTATAAGCCAGACAAACAGTGAAGTGGGCAGTTGAGAGTTCTCCCATGTGTAATGTCTAGGTTAAATAGCATAAATCAGTTTACCATCAAACCTGGCAGTGTCTATGTAGTTATGTCTTTACACACACACACACACATGCACACACACACACACACTCTTACACACACAGTCACACATTCACTCTCACACACTCATACACATAGTCACACACTCACACACAGTCTCACATTCACACACAAACTCTCTCTCAAATACACAAACTCAGCCACACACTCACATACACATCCAGTCACACACATACACTCTTACACGCACAGTCACACACTCACACTCACACATACACACTCTCACACACAGAGACATTCACACACATATACTCACAAACACACAATGTACTGGGAAAAATGAATTAAAGATTTTTATTTATTGTTCGTGTGTATAGTGTGATATGTATGTGCATGTGCACCTGTGGCTTCATCCTGGAGCTATTCCCTGGCCTACTTACAGGAAACTATGCTCCCAGTGTCTTAACTTGGTAGCCTTAAGTCCTGGTGCTCCACAGGAAGGCCCCTGGCCATGAGGAAGGTCACTGTGATCTGTTTTTAAAGCAGAATGATATAAACATTTCTCGTATGACTTGGATCTTTAATATTTTAAAAAGAGCGTGGTGAATGTTGGTCATAACTGTAATCTCAGTGCGGGGGAGGCTGAGCCAGGAGGATTTAGGAATCCAGGAGCATATGGGCTACTTGGAAGACATCTACCTGATGCCAAACCAAAACTAAGCCAGACAGAGAACAACAGAAGAAACAATGTGTCTTATTCTACACAGCAGCCTTATGGTATGGCAGCCAGAGAGACCAGAGACAGGGTTATCTCTCCCTGTGAACCCCGAATAGGGTCTCTTCATTTCTGCACAGCCTGGAGAGCGCACCCCAGTGCCTTACACTTAATAAGAATACTTTGATCAAGAACTAAAGCAACTAGGTTGATCCTCAGTAGTCAAGCTGACAGTATCAGTAGCCGGTGTGTCTTCCTTGAAGATATTTACAGCAGGATTCAATAGAGAGGGCCAGCCCAGACTTGTCTGGGAAGTAGTTAGTTATTAATTAATCTGAAAATGAACTCCCACCTGTGGCAAGTGACTGAGGCAAGTAAGATTTCAAAATCTAGCTAATAAGAAGATACTGCTTTAAAAATAAGAAATAATCTGGAGTATTTAGAGTTGGCGGGCAGTAGATTAAACAATTCTAATTTTACAGTTCACATCGTCAATGAAGGATATCTGTATCTGTGTGCCTATTTACATATGTGTATGTTTGTATATATGTGCATGTATATATTTAGTTTTAGAAACACCCCTTCTTTCCTCCACTGATCTCATAATTTCGTAATGACGCAATTTCACATATCTAAAGAAATGCTCAACATCCTTAGAATATCACATAAAATGTAAGGAATTACTTAGATAAAGTGTAATAGTCTCAGTGAGATGGGTGGGCTGCTGGCTGCGCTTAGAAACATCTCAGACAATGGCTCTGGACTTTCACTCAGTTGAGTGAATGCTTTTCCTCCCTGTTACTTCCTGGTAGAGACATATGCTTGCTCAATCTCAGACAAGTGTGAATGAAAATCAGACACCAAACAATCACACGGTGCACATGGATCCACAAAAGCTACCTTCATGAAAATGTCTTTGAGATGAATACATGGGGCTGGAACATGAGTCCTAACACCTTACAGTACCTGGATGTGACAACCTGGGCTTCTTAGGAAAATGAAGAGACCTCATCTTACTGTGGAGAGTGAATTGACATGAGGCTCATTTGCATCCTCCCCGGTAATTTCATCTCCCACAGTCCCTCTTACAGACCTATGGTCAGTCTCAGTGGCATGGTCTTTTGGACTCTCTTATATCAGGCATCATTCACTGTGACACTGCTACCCAAAGACTGCTACGGGTACCAGCATAGCATGCAGGGGCATCTGTGGGTACCAGCATAGCATGGAGAGGCTGCAATGGGTACCAGATAAGCATGCAGACTCAACTTGGCTTCTTTCCCTGTTTATCTGTCTGGTTTAGCTTAGGTGACCATGTACATGCCCATGTGCACTACCATGCCCTTCTTTTCTTACAGGATAACTAAAATTTACACATCAGATGCTACTTAATGTGTGGTCATGATGATGGGAACAATCACCCATCTTGTTTTATTTCTTCTCCATGTGGTACATGAGTGGAAAGAGCCTGGCTTTGCCTAAGAGAGCTGTGTTCCCATGCTGACTCTGTCGCCTATGGTTTGTGACAAACCGCTTTGCTGGGCATCAGCCTTCTCATCTCATAGGATATGTCACAGACTAGAGGCAAGTAAACAAGGGTCTTCACAGATGGGCCTATCTAGATTCATATGCATAAACTAAGATTAGACACAGAGATTCACATACAATTCAGAATGATGCTTAAAAGGTGTATGTTTAGGAAAAGTGAACACCTGAACACTGATACACATAACCCCAAGACAACACACACACACACACACACACACACACACACACACACGGCATGGAAGCACTGCTTCCTAGAGGATTCTGGTGCACAGATGGTGGAAGTACAAGAAGTAAAAATAAAATAAAGCAAAACCAGAAAAAAACTAGGCAAATTTGAAAGAAGCAGAGTTTACCCTAAGAAATTTGGGGGCAGGGAGAAGCAAAGGTTGTGTTCTCTCGAATATACAGAGACTAACACCCCAAGATGAGGGCACCTCTGTACCTGGATGGAGAACAGTCCACTCCTTCATGGGTACCTGTGTTATTGATGAAAACAGTCCCTAGGAACTTAGCACGTGGATCAAGCTATTGACTGGAAGAAAGTATGGGGTAAAGTTTGAAAAGCTTATGTGGATAAGGAAAGCACAGAACTACCTTGAGATGGAGATGCTGAGATTATAGCACTAAGGAGAGCTCCTGTGTCACGTGCCTCCTGGCCTGTCCCCTTCCTTGAGATAGAGGGTTCCTTTCCAGGAAGCCCAACCGGAAACAAAAACAACTTCCATGACCCTTGCCTTGTCAGAGGCCAGCATCTCTGCATGTCGGCTTTTCCTTTTGTGCCAGAAGTCTCCTATTCAGGCAGGAGAGGAACAGCCAGGCAATTCAAGGTTGGTTTTGCTCAGTGTTACTTGGTTTCCACAGGTATATCTGTGCATATATCCTGCTTCATGCATACCATCAGTTACATAGCTGCTGTGATCTCTCTAATAAAATTCAACTTTCAGTGTTTTTATCTTTATGCCATTTGACTGTTTTGTTCATTTCTAGCTAAGAAACACTTTGAAAACATGATGTTTCATCTCCTGAACGTGGCAAACTAAACCACTGTGCTTTTCTATCTGTAGTGTCGGGCATAAGAGTCCTCACACTTGTCCTCTAATTTTCCTCACATCTATTAGAACCCAATTTCTGGAAACTATGGTTTTTCAAAACCCAAAACATATCCAATTATATTTTTAATGTAAGAGATTCTGTGAATGATCAATAAATCTAAATCCCACAAACATTTCAGTTTTGGTTTAGGAATAGTTCAAATGTGTGAGCCCCGTGTTATGAAATTGTAGCATTGATTTTTCACTTTGTTCTTGACCTCTACATGAAAGCATAAGGACCGGTGTCTGATTTTACATCAATTCATCTTATTCTCTCCATCTTGCTCTTTACCTTGGAGAACGTGGTAGGAAAAATATTGGACTTGAATGCAGTTAGCTTTAACCGTCAACTTGACACAGCCTGGGGTAACCTGAGAAGGGAGTCTGATTGGCCTGAGGGAGTGTCTTGTTTTAACTGATGTAGGATGGTCCAGCCCACTATGGGTGGCTCCGCCCCTGGAAGGTAGTCCCTGGCTACAAGAGAGCAACTGAGACAGCATGCTGCATTCTGACATCATTCTTGCGTCCAGGTTCCTGCCTTGATTTCCTGCCCCACTTCCCTCAATGTTGAACTGTAGACAATGGAAGTAGACAGAGAAATAAGACTTTTCTTCCCGAAGATGCTTTTTGTCAGAATTTTTTCTCCCAGAAACAGAGTGAAACTACAACTTCTACCATTCTTATCCCCCAAGGTACATATAGAATCAAAGTTAAGTGAGCTATGTATTCACTGGTGGTGAATGTTCTCTCACCATGGTAGTTTTCATACAGAAAAGACCAAGAGCACATTCCAGAAGCAAAAGATAAGGTAATGTTTCTCTACAGAAATCTGAAGCATGGGTCCACACTCCCTTTATTTCTGGAGGAGGGAACTGTACTTGAAAGCAGCCAGGGGTTAGAAAGATGGCTAAGTGGTTAAGAGCACTGTTTATTCTGCTCTTTTAGAGGTTCTGAGTTCAATTCACAGCAACCATATGGTGGCTTACAACCATCTATAATGGAATCCGATGCCATCTTCTGGTGTGCAGACATACACGAAACAAAGTGCCCATATAAATAAACAAATAAACCTTTGCAGGGCTTGGTGGTGCATGTCTTTCATCCCAGAACTTGGGAGGCAGAGGCAGTCAGATCTCCTTGAGTTCTAGTCCATCCTGCCTGATCTACACAGTGAGTTCCAGGACTGCCAGGGCTATGTAGAAAGACCCTGTCTCCAAAAACAAAAATAAAACAAAACAAACAAACAAATAAAAGCAACAACAAACAGGCAGCTGGCTTGGGTATGATGGCACACACCTATAATCCTGACAATTCATAAAGTTGAGACAATGAGATCACTTGAACACAGGAACACAAGAGTAACTTGTCGATATAGAAAGGCACTGACTCAAAGCAAACATCATGACAACAACAACGCCACCAACAAATAGTTTGAATTCAAAAAATGAGATCCACAGCAAGGTGGCTTCGGTGCCCTGTTGTGAATGTTGGTCTACAGTGTGGCTATTAGCCCCACGTATCTCTCTAAGTTCAAGCCATGGGAACCTCAGCACTGGGACCACTGAGAACTGAGCATGAAATGATTCAGAATAAGAGGGATTGAAACATATGACGGAACAGATGTCTCTCATCTTTATTTTTATTTAAGGCAGTATGTTTTAGGTGGACATATTTCAACTGAAATATGAAATTCACAAAAATCACTACATTCAAATCAACTTGTCTTTAAAAACTCATCATAAGAACTGTGGAATTTATCCATAAAACATATTTCCTTGGAAGAAGAAGCAGAGAGCATTACATTTGAAGTTCTTAGTCAGAATGGGTCCTATTTCTTATAACTGACCACGTATGGAGTGAGACAGTGACTAGAGGCAGACCCAGGGCGCTGCAGAGAGGGGAGTACCGGAGAGCCTCATCACAGAGCTCACGGGGTTCTGGACAGATGTGGGTTCTCATTTAAGGATCTCGCATATGAGGTTATGAATCATTAAAATGGAAAGCCAGACACTCACGGGAGAGGTGTTTAATTCATTGACCTCCCACTTTGCCGAAGGACAGATACTTGGTCTGGAATTTACGTCTGGTAAATATGTGAGCTGACTGAGGTTGGAAATATCTTCAAAGGGCCAGCTGAAGCTCATTAGAACCTTTGTTATACTGAGAACAAAGCAGGAAAGTTATCGATATCTATGTTTAGGAAAATACAATATTGCACTCTGCATCTTAACTTACACACATCATTTGAATAGAAATCTAACTTCTTTTACCAGATGCTGCGCCCAAGCCACATCTGTTCTGAGCAGGTGCTCTACACAGGGCTCTGGGACCAGCCTCTTTTCTCACATTTTTCTTTATACAGAGTCTTACTAAGTTGCCTAGGCTGCCCTTGAACTCACTGCATAGTCCTTGACAGAATTTTAACTAGAGTCATCTTTCAGCCTCCTGAAGAGCTGAGGCTATCAGCCTTCACCTGCAGGCCCAAGCTTGGGATTTCAGTATCATGTTGTTAGGGTTACTCTTTCTTTTTACTTTTACTTTTTGAGGGTCTGGACTGCATGTCTGTGTACTGCATGTACTGTGTGGGGGCAGTGCCCTGGAAGTCAGAAGAGGGTGCTGGATCCCTTGGAACCGGAACTACAAACAGATGTGGGCTACTATATGGGTGCTCAGAACCAAATCTGGGTCCTCTGCAAGAACATCAAATTCTCCTAATCATTAAAGCATTCCTCCACCCTTGTTCAGGTTTTTTAAAATTCAGGTGGATTTTGTACATGGGTGTGGCTGCTAATCGAGGACCCTTCAGCAGCAGGAGCCTGACGGTGTGCCTTTCCTGTGCCCTCGCAACTGCTTTGTGGGCCTGTGAATGAGTTTTCTGCTTGCCTCTGAGTCCTTGGTGGTCCAGTCCACGGTGCCATTTCTGTCTGTCTGTCCTTGCTACTGAGGTGCTCCTGTGCAGTCCCCAGGTGTGCTCCTAATTTTCTCACTGCTGTGACAAAATGCCTGACCAAAGCAAGCAACCCAAGGATCAGTTTACCTTGGTTCCCAGCTTGAGAGAACTGCACAGTTCATTGAGGCAGGGAAGCCGTGGAGGGAGGAGCACGAGCAGCTGGTCAAACCACATCCGGGTCGGGAAACAGAGTGTGATGGACACTGATGTAAGTCAGGGCCCCCAAGTTATGGAATATTGCCTCTTCCCTTTAGGGTGGGTCTTCCCACCTCAACTCTCCCAGTCTAACTCCCTCACAGAAATGCCCAGAGGCTTATCTCCTAGGTGAATCTAGAACTTCTCAAGTTAGCAAGCATCATTAACTAGCTCATGAAGATTTAAGTATCGAAACTGATTGCATGACAATTTATGTTTTTAGTATTATTGTTTGGTCAATTTAGTTTGGCTTTGAGATAGGGTCTCACTGTGCAGCCCAGGCTGGCGTGGGACTCATTAGGGAGCTCAGGATGTCCTTGGATTCTCCTCCTTACCACCTTATCTAAATGCTAGGATGGCAGACCTACCTAGCACACAAATAAGTTTTAACCTCCAGATTTGTACAGAAGGTTATTCTCGTCATCTGTTTTGTCATCTATAAATTGATATGTCTAAATTACAACACTTGATTATTCTCAACAAAACTTGCTCCTGCCTGGATGCCTCTATCTCAATAAAACAACCCCATTCGCAGCCAAGTGCTCAAGATAAACATCTTGTGAGTCACCCTTCACACCCCCATTTCCATAAACAGACGCTGTGAGTTCTATCTCAAGAACCTTGCTGATCAGACTACTTTCCGCCACCTCCAAACATATGCAGACCTAATCAAGGCAACATCGTTTATGTGGAAACTCAGAACTGCTTCCTCTGCTTCCATTTCTGTCCTTCGAACCCACGTCTCCGTCAGAGGCCAGAGCAGTGGGCGAGAAACAAACATGACCCTGTCACGGCTCTGCCTGGTGTCTTCCGATGTGTGCGCTCACACTCTTTACACGGCTCTCGGGACTCCTGGCCTGGTCTGGCCACGCAGCCTCTTTACACCCAACTTGGCGTCTTCGCTCTTCACTGGGACTTGCTGCCCTCGCTGCCTTCCCGCTGTTCCTGTCAACCGTCTGCGGTGGGGCCCTCAGTCTACTAGGACGCTGCGTGTGCGGCTGCCTTTCCTGACATAGTTCACCTTTTACACAAACTGTCCAAGAGTGGCTGTTCTTTCCATCTGTCTCGGGTTTGCGTCTTTGTTTTTGTTGGTGTTGGTGTTTTCACACTCAACGCTACCTCAGAGTGCATGAGAAATGGAAGTGGTTACTTGCTGACGGGGCGTCCTCCCCAGCTTGAGCTCCACTCCACCATAGGCAGGAGCTCTGCTTGCATCGCTATACAAACGCTCACTCTGCTACAGAGCTGCCACTCAGTAGATCTCCCTCAAATGGAAGGAACATTTCCACACACTCATTTGTACATCCTGCTGAGCAGACGATTCCTACAGACTATGCTTGCAAATGTAAAGTGAAATGACGATTAACTTTGGGTAGGTGGGTTTAAGACTTAACCAAGCCGCCATACATTAATTAACATAACTGTATGCATACATAGAAAGTGTGTGTGCTTCTGCACAGCTCCCTCCAGCAGTCAGTTATCAGACTATATGTATGTATGGTCGGTACCAGTGAACGCTCGGATTAAATGTAGGTGTGTCTGTCTGCTGCACGTGAGCCGAGAGGTAGGCTGACAATAGCACGCCTTCATAGAACTGGATTTGCAAGGACGGATTTGCTACCAGAAAGCCCCCTCCTGAGCTGGAAACATCTGCTGAAAGGAGAGGCATGCCCTGTTTGAAACAAATACTTATAACATCTTCCTACACAGCAGATGATGGCTCATTGATTTTAACACTCTTTAGACTCCACAGAAGCCCTGAGGGTGGATGAAAGCCATGAAGAACTGCCAGCAGCCAGCTAGCCTTGAAGCTTGGTGAAATCCAGAGAATGAGCCAAGAAGAAGGCAGCTGGCTGATGACCAGCCTCCTAATTTGGTCCAGCTATAGTTAGCGATTGTTGTCACCACATTTTAAGACTGTTTAGCTGAACAATGTGTCCTCCAGCACTGGTCTACTGACTCTAACGTTAATTTGCTCATACTCTACCAGGAGAGAATCTATAGCTTGAAGATAATCTACATAACTTTTGACAACGGAGGAGAGTCTCACAAATCTAATAATAGCCTGGAGAGACCACACTCTGGCTTTGCTATTACACAGTGAAATGCATCTGCAGAAACCCTTCTGCTAATTCCCTGCTCCTATCTTGCACCAGGCAAACCAATTCACAATGAATACGGTTTCCTTGGCTCTTTGAAGAAGAGCTTTATAAAAATTCTAGGCATGCCCATCTGAAAATAACTTGAAAATCTCTATTGTAGCTTTCTGGCTTTCTTCCCATCTCATAAAAAAATATTTGAGAATATTCAGACACCTGTCTTTCCAGTGTGATGTAAATCCATAGGTTGACCATTTCTGCACTACAATAATGCTATAGATGTTAGAATAATTTTATACACAATTTATCAGCATTCTCGGGAAAGATTCATTCCTTAGGAATTATGAGAAGTGTAATACAGTCCCTCCCTGTCTCCTTTCTTCTTTTTTTTCTCCCACTGCTTGCTCATTCATCCCCTTGCTTCCCTTCTCTCAGATGCCAGCTCAGTTAGAGCTATAGGAGACCATCTCGACACAGGGCCAACACAGGGTCTCCAGTGTCTTCCGCAAGGACCACCCATCCAAACTAATGTGTTAATCTGCTCACAGACTGTGGAGACAGCTCATATTTTAAACAGAATAATCTACTCATTTTTCTTGTGTCTTAAGAGAATATATTAACGTTTGATTTTAAAGAATTTAAGAATAATTCTGTCCTTAATAGACAAAAGTATTCTCTAAATGGGGAGGAGAGCTTTAAGAAAGAATTTGGCAGTGCTGCTGTAACTCTTCAAAGTCTGTGGATGAGGAACTGAGATTAATTTATGCCTGAAATTACACTCAGATGATGAGATTCTAGTTAATCTTGGAATTCTGGAACAGACAGCTGCTGCCTTCTGGGTCTACATCCAAATCATTGATATCAGTATTTAGATCATTTAGGAAAAAATAACAGCCACGGACATAGTCTGGTTCTAAGGGAGTTACCTTGTGGGGAGGTTCCATACAATCAGCTGATGCTAACCATGCCAGCGGTTGGCACTAGGAGATGAAGGCAGTGCCTGAGTGTTCATAAACAAGAGACCCGAGTTCAGTCTCTTTTGCCCCTGCTTCTATTGGTTAAACACACACCGGAGACAGAAGAGGTTGGGGGATGAGCTGCACTCTCTAGCAGCGATGACAGGAGATGGGAAGGAGTTTTTATATGCCAGCCTCAGTGTTCTGTAGCCTCACCTCACTGCGCAGGGCATGCTGGGATGGGGCCCTTCTGTGCACCGGCCCAGAGCCTCACACTTGTCACCGGGACTCTGGAGCTGGGTGTTTTCCTTGACCGCCTTCATGACCCTTTTTCTTCTGGACAAGATAAACTCATCCCCCTGGCAAAGTGCTTGCAGAAGAGCAAGGGGTGAGAGCTCATCTCAGGCCAAGAGAGAAGTGGGGCCTGAGCTGACCACCAGTGGGTCCTCATGCTGGCCCTGATTGGGGCGATCAGGCTGTCTGTGAGTGCTTGCCCTGGCTGTGCGCGTCCAGGTGTGGCTTCCACAGTGCCTGCTTCTTTCCAGCTTCACCTTGGACTGCTTTCCTGGGAAAAGTGAGGTGAAAAAGAGCTCCAGTGAGGAAGGCTCACTCTCTCAAGGAAGAGGGGCTCCTAGCTTCCTTGCTAAATATAGGCTGCTGATTGGATGACCACTGAGATGTCAGGAAAAGTGACCCCTCCTCAGGATTTTTGGTGAACTGCTTTTCCCTTCATTTCCCTGAATGCAGGCATAAAACAGAACAGTGTGTGGGTATGTGTAGCAGTACAATACGATCTTTTACTCTCAAGTTGGGAAGGAAAAAGGAAAGGCAGAAATCTTCACTGCTTTTACAAGCAGCCTTAATACAGAGAGAAAGGTAAAAATCTTCACAGCCTCTCTTTAGGCTGTCCTAAGCTTGAATCTCTCCAACCTTTGTTCTTTTAGGAATTATCACACTAACAACAGCAACCCAGCCAATGAACCAACACCCACTCCAACTCTCGGGGTTTCAGACCTTTTATGCCCTAAGTCGAAAGTTCGCATAAACCCATGCAGCACGCAATCCCAAAGACAAGCTACAGATGCCAGAACGACTGTAGCTAACCAGACTACAGCCACCTGCATCCAGCACTCCAATCCCTACTCATAAACATCCACCACACCTGGGGAGGAGACGCCACCTTAATCCATACGCCATTTTCTGTTTTTAAAGGAAACAGAATAACAAAAACATCTTCCAAATGTTCCTCTACAGGTATAAGACCATCAATTGGCCTTGAGGATGAGATTGGGCCAGTCATTTCAAACGCTAATAAAGGCTTTGTGTGATCTTCTCTCTGCTGTGACTTTATTGGGGTCTCCAGCTCATGTATGCTTTTGTCAGATCCATTAGTGATCAGGGGCTGCCTTAATCGAGTTAAGAAAAGTAGCTCACCAAGTCCAGTTATGGATTCACAGGATACAGGCTCTTTTCAAAGCCAGTTTGTGCATAAGAACCATGTGTTAGCTACAGTCTTTGGGGGATATTAGTCAATTCAGATTGGAGGATATATGACACAACTCATTGACAGAGAGATCGATGTCAGAGCTTGTATGTGAAACCTAAGCTTGGGTTAAGAAAAAAGTAGCAGTAAGTAATAAATAATTAAGTGAAGAGGGAAATGTACACCAGCACAAAAGCATGCATGCCTTCTTCTACAAAAATACCAGGAACATAAAGGACAAGCAGCCTTCCTCAGACAATAATACAGCAATGAAGACAACTTCCTGCCACAGGGGGAGCTGTAATAGCAAACCTTTAATGAACTTACTCCAAAATGCTATGTATCTTATTTCAGTATTAATTCTCCAAGAAAAGAGGTGTTTGGTTCAGTGTCCATGAACATGGTTATTAACATTGGATAGCATTTGTATGTAAACTTACTTTTAAGGAAAGAGAACATTTGTTCTTAGAATTGGTTTTTGTGTATAACTTTTCCTGGAAAGAAGTAAAGGAATGTCTATTCCACCCAGACAGAGAAGGCACTGGCAGACCAAAGAGAGTACTTGGTCCAAGTCCAGCTTGGTTCTGTACAGGAACACAGGTTACTGAGAAGTCCCTCTTCAGCTAACTGTTAATCTCTTATACAATCTTAGAGGGGGCAGAAGCCTTGTAAGGGTCTTCCGAAGGCTCCCTGGGTCTCCTTAGCCTCTTAATTCTCCTCCTGTCTTTCACTAGAGAATGATAAGGCTTGATCTTGTGAGGATCATTACAGCTGCCAGCTTCAAATGGCCACAGTCATGTGCAGCCTTGAGGAAATAGTTACACTATGTTTTCAGGAATGTATTTGACAGGCTATACTCCAAAGTGAAGCTAATCCATTAATTCAATGTCAGGTCAGGGGCATGAACTGAATGTGGAAGATACTTGTCAGCACACTTTAATAAAGTAAACAAACCCTGGATAAAAACTAATAGCTTATATGAGCTCAATTTAACAAGCTATGCCAAAGTAAAATCAAATACCACATGAACCCAATCTTTATAAGAAAGTTGTCCTTGAGTACAAAAGATGGTCAATTTAAAGGTTGAATATAGATTTTTCTCAACTTTTTGACAGCTATTATAAGAAATACATGCTTATTATTCACTACAATATTTGCTTATTAAATATGTGCCCAGACACCTGTAACATGGTGAACCAAATCTTCCCTGGCTGTATAAAATGAAGAGTTAGTGACAAATGTAGATATGCAACTTCTGACAGGTTCTGCTGAGAGAAAGGGCAAGAGACAATCAGTGTTGACAACCAGACCTTTCTTAGGTCCTGGGAGGGAGGCAGGGGGAGTGGAGGTGAGGCACAGGTGCACAGGAAGTCAGGAGCTGATGAGAAGGCTCTGGATTCAGAGACGTGCTTGGGATCTTGCAAGGACTGCCACTGCCATGCTCAGTGTGGCTGGACCACTCAGTGAGGGCAGGACCTGAAACGGGACCAGGAACAAATGGTAGCCAGGTCTTGGCAGGCCTGATCAGCAAGGCTTGGGATTTCAAATTCTGATCCAGCTGACTTCACTGGAGATGCTGAAGGAATGAGCTCAGTGGGCTCAGGGATTTGCCAGGAGAGAGCGAGTGTGTGAAATGAAGGCCAGGCCCCACTCAGCGGCTATCTGAGCCACAGACTGCTACTCCGTGCACCATCACCAACAAGCCTAGAGGTCCCAACCACCAGGACGGTGGAGAGCATTCTAAATAAAGACAGCCTTGGGGCAGGTGACAACAGGAGGTGATACGCTCCCCCACTGCAATCTCACAGCTCTCTGGAAGGAAACTGTATTCAGGGATCCTGTTGCCAGCATTCACATTGTTACAGTGCGGCATGTACACAATAAAACTTCATGCAAGGTTGGATGAATGTGGGTTGTCTGTGATTTTGCGGTGCAAAAGGAAATGGCCAAAACAGTAGCTTAAAGGAGAGCTGTCACTTGACTAAGAATTAGAGCCTATGAAAGGAAATCTCACTTCCAGTTACTGTCCTATAGGGTGTTTTTTTCCTGCTTCTTTATAAATTATGAATTGACAATTTATGAGTATCTAAGCAATGGTACCATTTATAACAATAATGTGAAATTCCTAAGCTGGAAATCACACACAGTATCTCAAATACTAAGCATTCTGTGGCAAGGGTGAATGCATTTACATGTTCTCATAAGAACTTTGTTCATCATGTATGCCCTGTTCTGCAGCTATGAGATTACCTGGTTTTTCTTACTTAAGCTAGATAATACTTGTATCTGGCGGTAATGTTTGTTGGAATGCCAATGTGACTTGCAGCACTAATAGACACTCCCAATTCCCAACTTTACCTAACCAATGGCATATATTCTGCCTGTGTTTACTGGCTTGACAACAGGTAAAATCTGTCAATCAAATATCACGCCTCCTTCCTCTCTTTTCCACCATGGCCCCTGACCTCTGGTCACCCCCAGGTCATCCAGCAACCAGGCTTCCCTACTGTACAGTATAGTATCCTCTTCTCTACAGTCTTGTGATGGGCTATCCTTCCACCCCACAACCTCACACTGAGTCCTCTCTACAAAAGAAATGGCTTTGTGTGAGACCCTCGGGACACTTGTACACCCAGGGTCAAAGTGTCTGCCCTGTCACACACACTGTTCCTGACGCCACCCTACACTGTCACGCCCCTGTAACAACGCTTTCTAACTCCTCCCCTTCTCGTGGATGTTTGCTGGTTTGATTATGTATTTCTGTGGCAGGGCCTCACTGTGCAGCCCAGGCTGGCCTCGAACTCGTGCTCCTCCTGTCTCATCTGCCCAGCACAGGGCTGCATATCTCCGCCACTGAGTCTGGCTAGGATGTATTTCTACTGGACAGTGTTTGCAGGGATGCTTTCGCAGGTGGCTGGAATCACTGTGGTTGTTGTTCCCTAGTCTCTGTCTACTTTCCCTCCCTGACCTGGAAGGAGTTGTTCAGCATAGAGTTAAAATATGATTATTAGTAAACAGAAAGTTTCTAATTATCAAAGATGACAGAAACAACAGAATAAGTCCCAGGACATAAAATCATTAATGTGGAGACAAACAGCAAATACCAGCACTGTCTAAGAAGAAACGGGGGTGGTAATTTCCAGCATGAGTTTGTGCTCTCTCATTTCTGCTGCCGAAGTGTGTTTGTGGTATCTCAGGTGGGATGCTAAGCCGGCAGTGCATCAGTGCTCCTCTGAACAGCACGGTGTAAGCAGTGAGCACGCCCCGCCTATCAGTAACAAAGGCAGCCGGAAGCCTACGGAGTGTGCTGGCTTGAAATGCTTATTCATCGTTGTTGTTGTTCCTTAACTGTTAGAGTAGCCGTGAAGGCTCTTTGGAGAAAACTCCTGTTGGTGACCAGTGTAGAATGTCTGGCCTGGGTGGAGACCTAACACTGTAGTTGGCCAGGTCAGTCACCTGGTCAAAAGACCATCCCTAGCGAGGCAGGCTCACTTAGGACACACTGTGGCTGTAGGAGAAACAATTAGTCCTTTAATGATATGCTGGGTCTTCCATCCTGGAGTTCTTGTCCCCGGCCCAGTAGCTCACCAGGCCCATCTCTGCAGCTTCTTCAGTCTGCTTACACTTCTGAACTGCTCTATCTCTGTTTCTAAACCTTCTTCCTTTCACACTGTGGACTTCCCCACAGTTTGCCCATCCTTATGCCTCCTCCAAAGCTCCCCTCACCAAATGTGGCTGCTTAGCCATCATATGTCCGACCTCCACGCCAGCTTAAATGCCTAGCTTTTTCCTTCTGCCCTCCTGGCAACTGCTGAGATTCACAGCTTGCCTGCCCTGGGAATTTTTCCTTTAAACTCTAAAAATATTCCATGAATTTCAACTTAAGTCCATTCTTAAATTATGTTGTTGATGAGACTATGAACCCCAAGAAGGAATCTCGATTTACCTTGTCGCATCCGCTGACCACAAAGGGTCACGAATCATCATAAACTTGATGACGCCTTAAAATCGAGGAACAGTGACCATATTTCAATACAAAACATTCAATAAGAATGGAGTGAGGTCTGTGAACCCTCCTAGTTTGATACTGGTATTTATCAAAGAGCAGGCAGTTTCAGCCCGAGGCTACAGGACCCCGTATCTCTGGTAAAGACCCACATGCTTTACTGTCCAGACTGGGAGATCCTGCTGCACAGGATCACCCCAAAAAAGGGATGAAAAATCTGAATCCAAATTGGTCTCCTATTTGGCAGAGAAAATAGATTTATAAGCAAATGCCGGTGTCCTCACTTTGACGTGCTCACACACAGCCTCTGTAAGCTTGCACAGTGAATATCTACGAATTACACAAATACATAGCTGGTAAAGAAGAAGCTCCAACTCTGACCAGGCTCTATTCCAAGCAATTTCTTTCCCTTAATCTGCACAATAAAATCTTAAGGGAGCAATGATTACAACTTCAGCTAAAGAGGAAAGACTCTGAAATCAGTGGCCTCCTTGGTGGCCACTCCACGGGACCAGGACCAACACCTTCCAGTCCAAGGACCTTGTTCCTCACTATAGCCCTTCTGGTTCTTGGAAAAACAAGAAAAGAGGATGTGTGTGGAGGAAAATTGAAAGTAAATTCCTCAACATTCCTGTCTGAGTCTTGGGCAAGAACAGCATCTGAATAGCCATTTCCTGACCTTTACCACATGTAGACCTGCAAATGTCCACTCCATAGGCATTGTCTGGAGCCACTTGTGGATGTGGAGAACGTGGCTCTGGCTGTGTGGCCTGCAAGGCATGGGGATGTTTCCAGGGCTGACGCAGCAAGTGTTAGTTAGTATGCTTGTGAAAACGATTGTGACATCCTGCTCACCCATGGAAGCTGTAAGAAAGGGGCCTGAGATACTGAGGATTAATGACTTCTATGCTATGTACAACTACGAACAGGAGAACCCTCCCAACCACAATGAGCATGCAGCTAAAGACTGGGAAAATGATAACATTATTCAACATTTAAAATAACAGCTAGACACAATTAGTCTGGAAAGTTAACAACAGGTGTTATAGTCCTCAGAAATGCATTTCTATAGCAAACTCACTGCCATCACCAGGAAAAATCCCACCTCCCAGCTATGAAGTGTGCTCCCCATGCAGAAGAGCTGACCCGAGGTCAGTGCACTCAAATGCGTATGTTTTCTTTTAATACTTCATCTATGTTTGTTCTGACTCTAAATTGCTTCTATTTTATTATATTTAATGGGCTCTTTTGAGTTTCTTCAAATACTTCCTAAAGTATTAAAGTAAAAGTATCTAAAAGATACATTTGCACCACAGATTTTAATAACAGCTTATTGCTCTATGTTTATAAGCACGTTTATCATGTATTTTTAAGTTGATCATACAAGACTCCTAGAGGAACCGTTTTTTATGTTTCCACAGAAGTCCTGCGGGTTCTTCCATTTGCATATGATAAAGTGGAAGCCAGTCAGTGGCTCTAGGCAGGGCTCTGTGCACGCCTACCTCCAGCTACACAGGCCTGCAGTTTCCTGTTCCCCTCCCTTCTGCCTGATGGCTTGTCAGAAAAGAGAAGGGTGCAGCTCCCAGGGGCCAGAACAGACAGGAAAAGCCAGGCCCCAGCAAGGTCCCTGCTCTCATTCCACAGCCCAGGTTCCAGCCCTGACTCTCAAGGCTCTTAAGAGAACAGGCAGAGGGTGGGAGAACCTCAGTTGAAGTGGGCTTTCTGAGAGCTCCCCAGAGCCCTGCTGCATTGCATGTGATGTTTGGATCTGAGCACTAGTCTCTGCAACTTAGTTATCCTAAGACAATAAAGGTAAAAACAAAATCAAGCAAATCATAGACCCTGGAGACTTTAGTTTCAATGTTTCGGCAATGTGTCATTCAGAATCACATTGTTGGAACAGCTCCCCTAGGACTGGACTTGTGAGAACTTAGATCCAGGTCCCAGGATCCATCGATGCGTACTGGTCAACCATGAGTCCTTCACAGCAAAAACTGTGTTCTCGAGTTGGCCCCTTAGCCTTGCTGATCTCCTTTATGCGCAGGGTTGAGCACAGCGCTATTAAAGCCAGCCAGTTTTGTTTCTGTTAGCCTGATGGTGGCCTCCCAGCAGTTCTGAGCCAAAACGGGAGTCAGAAATTTGGACAGAAAAATATATGATCAGAAATAAAAACTATTAAAAGTATAGGACCTTTGCTTTCATCAGTTTTCCAAGCCAAAAGTAATGGATGTATAAGCATCTAATCAATTCCTTCATTCAGTGACTCTGAATGCTGTGCAAATATCATCTAGGACCAGAACAGCTGGAGCCCAGCAGAGTTCCAAAGACTCCACAGCTGCATCAGTGCTTTCCAGTCTATGCCCTACTTGCAGACTGGCAGCAATGTTCCACATTTTAAGAGGATTTTCAATATTTGGAAAAGCTTAAGAAGTATCAATGAAAAACTGCTATAGATCTTGAGGCTATCAGTTGATTAAAAGCAATGACCTCACATCTATTTAAAAAAATCAGAACACTAAGCTACCAAGAGAAACTGGAGAAGAGCAGAGCACAGTGTATCAGCTAATATCAGAACATCCCTAAGGGCAGTGTTTCCCAGTCTGTGGGTCATGACCCCTTTGGGGTATCAAAGGACCTTTTCACAGCAGTCGCCTAAGACCATCCTGCATATCAGATATTTACATTACAATTCATAACAGTAGCAAAATTAAAGTTATGAAGTAGCAACAAAAATAATTTTATGGTTGGGGTCACCACAACATGAGGAACTGTACTGAAGGGTTGTGGTGTTAAGAAGGTTGGAACCAGTTCCCTAGAGAAAGTAGCAATCATACTATCTTGCTAAGCAGCGGTGTACTGTGAAAAAAGCAGCACCGACCCTATACAAAGGACCCATGCCCCTTGAGGCTGATGTGCAGCTGGGTAATTGTGCCCAAATACCAAGGAAAAGGAAACAGTAGTGCACTAGAACAAGTTCCATCAAAAACCTGGGACAAGCAGAAAATACGATTACTGCTCATGAGCACAGTTGCTTACCCCAACCCTTCTGTCGTAGTTAGCACCCCGTTCTCAGTCACTGCTCACAGGCTACTGGGAAGGCTAGACTGTAGAACAACCCTTGGGAGAGGGGCTGGACCAACCCTGGGCTCTGAGGTCTGTAATGGTGCTCATCCACCCCTTGGGGCTACTTGAGCAAATTTATTCTGACACAGCACTTCCACGAGTTAACTTCTCAAATTTCTTTCAATGTAGAAACGTAAACTACAAAATATGTTAAAATACATTAGAGCTTAACAGACTGTTTTTATGTGTTTTACTTCTCTCCTACAATTGCTCAAATGGCCTTTATTATACCCTTAATATACTGCTACCATCATCACTATTTTAGCTGTTCACACAGGGAAATATAAACCGAGTTAGGCATGTGTTAAGAGGTTTTCAAATCACTTAGAATTAAAAATTTCATTGTAAGTAAGCAGTATTGAAATACAAATAAATAATACATAACTACAAAAGTAAGCAACACACAAGGAATGTGCAACTTATTTTAAAAATACGTGGAATTGGAATACTGAACTGTGGTGGGAAGAGATATTAATGCAAGTTCGAACAAAAATGAGGTCATTTTAGGAAGACGAGTGCATTAGAGATCTGTTATCTGCTGATAAAGAGCATTAGGATAAATTGTAGCATCTGATTCACCCCAGCTTCTGCTGCAGGCGGCCTGAGAATTACATTCTGAGTATGCAATATGGGCTTCAGCTTTTCACACCCCAATGAGAGCTCCTTTATGTGAGAGCACAGGCATTGCAAGACTCCACTGTAATCCATGAATATTTCATATCTAAAATGTTTATGCCATGTTAAAAATGTGTTGTATTTGATCATGCCAAAGACACTCCTATAGAATCCTCAGCTTTTATGGTGACCATCTTGAGATTCAGTGGCCGATGACATCAGGACATTCTGTACTGCAGATACAAATTTGCCTCAATTTAGTGATGACATTTTTGCAAAAATTCCTTTCCCCGGGGACACTTAAACAATGTGGGCCCTGTCCTCATGCATCCGGACTGATAAACCAAAGTACCGTTCCACAAATGTTCACTCTGGAGAACAAGTGTGCTTACAGAGCATGATGAAAAGTAGCAAGCAGAAGCACAGGTGAGCACGAAGAAGCTATACTGGAAACTCTTCAACTGGAATGGACAGTGGCTTCTGCCATAACCTCAAAGACAGAGCCTCCCTCATTCACTCAGCCCCTGTGCTTTCCACCTCTCGAGACTGTGACCAGACCATGACCATGCACAATTAGGGAAGAAATGTGTAAAAATCTGGGAGGAGGGTCCCAGATTTCAGGAGTGGTTCTAATAACCCTCCTTCTCTGAGGGAGTATCAGTCCACAGGCTGCTCCTGATGGCCTCCGGAGAGCAGGCACAGCTGACTGATCTGCTGGATAGGACAGATTCTAGTTTCAGTGAAGGGGATTCTTCCCAGAGGAAGCTAAGGAGAAGCTGCTGTGTGGGAGCTTTCTCTTCACTGTGCCTGTGGAATCCATTTATAACACATCTCTCTGGAACCTCTGTCACCCTTCTCTCCAGCTCTTCCTCCTTCCCAGAGCCTGTGCAACCCAGGCCTCCTGGGACTCACATTCCTCCATTTTCTCAAGTGCCGGGAGTCCTGGCACACCCTGCCACATCCAGCTCTGAGTTAAGTAGCTACCAAAGGAATGTTTAAAATGAAGATAAATAATAACACAAAAGGAAGAAAAATATTGTTCCCAATCTATGAATGACCAGCACGTTCTGAACTGGGTTTCATCTTCCTGCTATTCAGAACGAAACATAAACTCCCTACACAGCAGCACACACCTCATGCCTCGTCTTTCAACACTGATGTGTGGCTCCTCACTTCTGAGTGCAGAATCCAGGAGGTAAGACTACCATTTGTCTTTGCCTTGAAAACTCCATTTTCTACAGTGTTAAGGATAGTTAGTTCCTAGTACCAGAAGGAGAACAGACAGAGAAAGTACAGTAAGATAGCTGCTTGGTCCATTCTGAAAGTGGAGTGTCTCACCTGTCTACCTGAGAAAGCCAGGACGAATACGTTAAGTTTAAGTTTTCCTTTGTGTTCTAATTAGAAATCCCCACATAAAATCTACCTGACGTTTTTCAGTTGTTAGAAATATTTATACATGAGCTGCTTCCTAGATGTAAAACTTTCTCAAATAATGATCAAATATTAATCAATGCAGAACTGAAAGGAAGTATTCACAGATACAAGTGCTGTTACCATCAGATTAAAAAAAGAAGAGCTACCTGTAGACAAAAGTGACTCCCAGACACCTGCGCTCACCTGTAGCAAGGCTTCAGCCTTCAGGGAAGCAGCCCCACCCCCAACACAAACACACTGGGGGACTGCAAGCGACTCCAACTTACATCGAGGAGCCTCTGAAACAATAAGTAATTAGACATGTTCACGAGAGATAATTATATCGTGTGATGATGACTATTCCCCAGGGCACTGCAGGCTCCATTAGAAAGCAACATTCGTCATCGAATCCCGCAGACTCGGAGCTGTGAGGGAAGGCACTCTTCTCGGCAGAGCTAAAAGCATCTGATACCAGTGGGGTCCTCTGCACGGCAATGACTGCAATAAATTACCAGTGTGGGCTCAGTTTTCTGAGATGGGCTCTATTCATCATTTTATTGAAAAGGTTCCATTATGCTAATGTCTTTCAAAATCACATTCTGCTGTTGCTGGAAGGTCATAAGGGGACATACATTTTTATATTCAGGACCAGGAAGTTGTACTGCAGTCACAGATTTCAAGGGTTAATAAGAAGCCATCAAAGGAGAGCCAAGGACTTAGCAATGACAACTTGTGCATGTTCACCAAGCTAACCAAAGGAGAAGAGGAGAACACGGGCTGAGTTTAATACTTTTAAAAGTAATGCTTCAAGTCCAGGGGGCCTGCAAGCCCAGCTGCAGGCACAGGCGCTGTCTGAGAAAGAGCTCTTCTCACTGAAATTTTAATTTACGTATCAACTTAAGCAACAGTATACAGGTCCATAGTTAACAGGACGAAAGTGTGTAGTGTGCAAGCTATGAGAATCATGTACCATCTTCAAACATTTTGAAAGCAAGTGTCTAAAGAGCTAAGTGTACAACTTCAATATACCTACATTTGTGAAACCTCATCGGTGTCTGTAAGATGAGTACTTGGTTTTGTCTATTCTCAAATGCCACACCTCAGTGAATTCTTGGAGGAAAAGGAAGATGATGAGATCATTACTCAATGCAAATTTGATATTATTCCCTAGGCAAGTGTCTTCTTTCTATCTTTTCAAGAATTATTGATTTCCTCCAATCACCAAGGGCTATGAACATAATCCATGAATATAAGGTATCATCAATCTATCAATATTTTGTAGTTATAGCCAACAACTGCCAAACAGCTGAGTTAAAACACATTACACTCAAATAGCTCCCAGTGGACCAATGTCTGTAAATCAAAGCTACACTGGGGGAAGATGGCTGCTCTTTACAAACGCTTGTTTGGTATATATTTGGCAGCCAATGCTCCGCAGTGGGAAAAGCATGGTGTGGACACTCCTTGGCTGCTCTGGCCTGCTGCTTGCCATGCCTCCATTGCTGAGTGGATGCTGGGCTTCTGATTTCTAGTGCGAGTTTCTTTAAGTTCAGGAGGTCATTTAGAATGGGTCACCGAGCACATTTTGCCTGCACTCGGAACAGGGGATGAGGAAGCTGGTAGCTTGGAATCCAGGGATGGGCATATTCGATCATTTACTGTATAAAAGACCATCAATGGAGTTGCACAACCTGCTCTTTCCTGACCCAGAACTAATGTGACGGAGAAATAGTTCCAGAAATAGGTCTAAAATCCCTGTTGAAAAAAGAGCAGACACGGGGGTGGGGTGGGGGGGAGAGACAGTCTCTCTTAAGAAATTCAAATCATAAGACTTCCTTGCTGACTTCTCAGACAGCGGCTCTCCTCACCGCTGTGCACTTTCTATCAGGTGAGGCGTTCACTCACCACATGTCAATGCCATCAAAGTCACACAGTCCTTGGGACCACGACAAAAATATTTTATGGAGGGAGAAAGATCTGTTGAAGGGTTCAGCTAGAGTGACCGCCCTTGCATCGGGTCATATATAGTGCAGGCACTGATTTTACAGGGTATGTGAAATCTAAACAAGTACAAAGCCAGTTTTAAAAAATAAATGGAATTTTGAGCCCAAGAAGCATGATGAGAATTTTAGCCTCAACACTGTTAGTGGTGGTACCTTGAAAATGGTAGTCATTACTCTTAGTTTTGGGGGCGAAGTGATAATTAAGTTTTAGTGAAAATGTTTCATAAACTGATAGGAGCAAGGTTGTATTCAACTGTGGAGAAAGCTGCCTGTGAAGTGAATTTAGGGTTAGGGTTAGGGGAAGGAACACCTCCCTCATAACAATTTACACAGTGAACAGGCAGCATCCAAGTATCAAAAAAATATGTGCCTCTTGGAAATCAGGCCAGAGAGACAATTGAATTCCTTCCCTGCGAGGCAGATCCATTGTCTGATGCATTTATGGCTCTGTAGGGAAGGGCTTAGATTCTTACCAGTAGGAAAACTTAAGTATCTCTCTCCAGTAGAGCGGATAGCCCCAAATGGCATGGTTTATTGCCCCATAAGAACAAAATATGCATCTAGCCTGGCAAATTTGCCCTGACATCTTTTTATTAAACTGCAATCATCAATCTATCTGTGGACTAACCTCCTAATGGTCTTCAAACCAACTCCCTTGACTCCGTATTTCCCAGGAAGTCAATTTGAATACAAGTACGGCCACTTCTTCATTCCTGTTTGCAGGAAAATGGTGGCTCAGCCTTGCTCAGAACCATACTGTAAGAGTGCCAAGGTCCTGCTGTCCTGACATGCACAGAACATACACACACACACACACATACAGAAAATAAAACATATCTTTTTAAAAAGTAATCTCTCAAGTTAGCTAGAATTATAATTCCAGCAATTTTAAAAAAATAAATGTGTTTTATAGATGTTAGAGCCCATATAATTTCTTCGATCTTTATACATTACAAGTTATATTAATATTAAATTATTCTACTTAATGACTAACCTCTAGATAGCTAAATGTATTTTAGGTGTGCATATTTTGTGGTTCTTTAGTTCCATTTACTACAGAATGTCTGTATTTTTGGGTCATGTTAGTGAAATGCTTCATTTTTGCTACTTAAAGAAACTGTGGCTACCGAAGACCATGTTACACATATTCACAAGCATCGCTCACCTGCTAAAAAGCCTGTGTAAGGCAGACAGTTCTGCATTAACTACTCTGCTTCTCTGTAGAATTGAAGGCTGTGAAGTTACAATAACTGAAAATACAACTGTCTATCAAGAAACATGTACACCCTTTTGTTTCCTTTTTCAGGAAGATCACATCTTCCCCTCAAACATTCAGTTTGCTCTAGAACATGGGAGAACACACTAAAGGACAGAAACTGGGAGATCACAGTGAGCTACGGAAAGTTTGAGAACTGGAAAGTGGCTCCCTTTTGTTTGTCATTCCAGGTTTTGAAAAGGAGTCACAAAATGTGTCAAGAGTCTGGCAATTGTTCTCATGTGTAAAATAATTTAAGTGGAGACTAAAGGATGTCAGGAAACTCTACTATTAAACACACTAACTCAGAAGGAGAATTAGGCTTTTCATCTGCTGAAGTGATAAAGTTCTTAGATCGGCCAAAAGAATATTTTTCCATTCTGCATAATCCTCCCAGAGAATAGATTTAGCGTCCCACCAGAATAATCTTTCTTATGTAGATTGGATCACATTCTTTGATAAATAAAAATATTCACCTTAATAAGATGAGTCTTTCTCACTTGGAAGTGAGCTGAACTCCCTGTGACCTTGGTGCTACCTCAACATTCATTCTTAGGCGTTTTATGGTCACCCTGGTTACACAGAGAACAAATGTTATCACCCGTCATTGATAACTTCCTTATAACTAAATTACCAAATCTACTTTGACAAGTACATATATTTTTGCCTTTGCAAAAGTTATGTCCAAAATGGAGGTAAAAAATGAAACAGAACTTTTGAGGTACACTTCACAGCTAAAATACTGCTAAAGGCCCCTGGGGAGGAGCAGGAGTAGGCCTGCTGGGCCTACTGTCTCTCAGGTCCAGCACTATGGAAGACCTGGGGAACCAACTGTGGAAGCAGAGACACTCAGCCTTCCCTCCATTCAGTATGTGCACAGGAAGTGCCATTCTCGTGAACCTTTTATTAAAGGAGGGTTTGTGGAAAGGCCACAGAAATACACTGGAGTCTTTGCTGCTTTCCTACTCTCCAGGAAAACACCTGAACCTCTAGCCAAACAGCTAAGGGAAGGATCTCGGAGAGAGTTCCCAGCTTCAACCTGCTGCTTAATCTTCACAGTAATTACTCCCGCATTTATTTATTTATTTATTTATTTATGTATTTATGTATTTATGTATTTATGTATTTATGTATTTATGTATGTATGTATGTATGTATGTATGTATGTATGTATGTATTTATTTATTTATTTATTTATTTTAAAGAAGACTGTCCCCTGCTTCCATTGGCTGTCTTGTCCTAAACCCTGGGCTTAGATATGTGTCTTCATCAAAGAAGGGCCATGCCTGGACCTCTTGTAGAGCAAGGCCACTAAGGACCCAGTAATACATTGGCTTCTGGCTTTGGGGCTGACGGTGGCTAGCATTCTCCACACTGCTCCAGTGTAATGGATCAGGATTCCCATGACCTGGTGGGCCCAGGAGACAAGTTCCTCCATGGAAGTGGCAGCACTCTTCCCAGACTCAACAAATCAGCAATGAGCTAAGAACAAGGGAGCCAGTGGGGAGGCTCATATGGGGCCACTGGCATTGGATGTTACTGGTGGGATTTTCAGTGTCCTGATTCTGTGGACAAATGAGGAGCTTTATGTCTCGGGCTCACTTGTAATCACCGTCATTTTAGAAAACCGTGCTTCTGTAAACTGAAAACCTCACCTGACATTCCTAATTCAGAAATACTTTTATTTAATCTCCTCACTATTCATAATGAAGTAGTCATATGCATAGTTAAATGAGATGTGGTTCTCATTTTAGCAGATTCTGATAGAACAAAGTGATCATGTAAAAACGCATATACACAATGTGGTATATTGGGGAAGAAAGCTTACTTCACCCTGAATAAGGGCTTCATAGTATGGAATGATGATTGGATTGACACCAATCTTCAATTCTAATGCCTGCCAACCCACTCATGACAATACAGTTGGTGATAATTCTCTCTCAATGATCTTCTTGGGAACTTTAGAGATAAAGGATTCACCATAGTGAGAGAGACTGCTTGTGAAGTTTGGTGAAGGGGGTGTTTGAGGATTGCTTTCCCAGCTTTGATAAAGAAGAGTAAGTAATATCCATCCATCCATCCATCCATCCATCCATCCATCCACCCACCCACCTACCTACCCACCCACCTACCTACCCACCTACCTACCTACCTACCTACCTACCTACCTACCTACCTACCTACCTACTTTCTTTTTTTCCCTAAGGCACCACCCTTTAGCTCAAGGTGGCTTGAAAATCCTGTAACCTAAGTAATCTTTCTGGCCTTGAATTTGTGACAATCTTCCTCCCTCAGCCTCCACGTGAAGGCTTTTAAAAGTTAATTTTCAGATTCTTTGATTAAATTTTAGCAGGAGCAGAGTATCAGACTAAATTCCTGGCTCTAGACTTGAAAGCCAAGTTCTGGTAGGCTGGGCTGGCCAGTTTACAGTCTCGCTGTATCTCTGTAATTAAGTGGCTAAACCTAATGGAAACAGCCTGTTTTATGATTTAAAAAATGAACAAAATCAAAATATCTTTCTGATTCTCTTTAGGATCAAAAGATAGGAGAAGACTGGAAGGATAAATTACTGAATGTTTTTTCAGGGTAGTGCTTAGCATGTTTTCTTTCTAGTGGGCAAGTTTAGTGGTTTAGGTACACCTTGCAGATTTTATCTGATAGAGATACATATAAGTCCAAGGGGGAGTTCATCACCCTAATCCAGCAATTTTGATTTTCCCCCTAGTTTCTATTTGTGTCTCTTTTTCTCTGCATCTGTCTGTTTCTCTCCTGCCATCTCCCCCACCTCTCACTTTCCGTGTGTGTGTGTGTGTGTGTGTGTGTGTGTGTGTGACTCTCTATGTCTTTCACTCTTTCCCCCTTCTCCCTATCTATCTCTCTCAGAAAGCTGTAGCTTGGTCTTTTAAATTTGGAAGCAGCATAGAAAATAATACAATAAATAACCATCAACCACACCCAATAACATGCTGTATTGGTTTGGAGCCTCAGGCCTCCTTCATTATGTATCTACCTAACCACTTTCATTATGTGTGCATTTATGTATATCTCTTGCCAGGATATGTTAACTCTTGAATATTCTAACTTTATATTCATTCCGAAGTTATAGAATTGTGACTATTCTGTATAGGAACATGTACCACAAGCACCAGGTAAATCACAGAAGTCCTGCAGCTGTTGCATGGTCTGCCATTTCCTCCTCTCCCTCCTCTTCTCATTTGGACTGGCCTGATATCCGCCTGCTTTCCACCAGTGACTCTGTAGCCTGCCCAAGTGTGCAGAGACCCGGGTTAGCTCTTTTTTGCTATATTTTTGCTACCCTTCCAGCCCCCAACCCCCACCCCGTCATTCATGTAGTCCAAGCCCAATGGCTGATTTCCAGGGAACCCCACCCCACCCCCCAACATCTCTCTCTCCTCTGAGGATTCACCTAACTCCAGCCCACTCCTAACCACAGGCTCTCTAGACACCAAGGGTAGCTCAGAGACTCAGAGCCCTGCCAGCTTCCCAAGTGGAACTCTACAGCTGCCCATTTGGCCTTAAGACAAGGACCTGTCTACGAATTCAAGGGAAACTTATTCCACGTTCCAAGACCATGGCACTGAAAGCATTAAGACTATAGCTGACAAGAAGAAGACAAAGCCTAGAGGCTGTACCCCAAAATACCAGGCAAACAGAAAAAGCTGACATCCAATCCTTTTATGAATTAGCTCACCCCATCACTGAAAATACATCTGTTGAAAGAAGAAAGGTGAATTGAACAAAAGAGCAGCCAAATTCAACCAGAAAACTGATGTAAAAATCTCAACAGAAATAAAAGTAACATGAAAAATAAGGTGTATTTCAAGTCCTGAAGGACCCACAACTGTCAACCCGGACTACTGTACCCAGAAAAGATATCTATTTAAATCAAAGAATAAATAAAAATAGATTAAAGGAATTTGTGGCTAAAAAGCAAGCTCTACAGAGAACACCTGAGGAAACACAAACACACCCAAGAGGTTGCAAGGAACAAATAAAGACTGCCATGACAGATAATCCACAGAGCCTTGAAAACAAGCATCACAAAATCAACAGAACAGCAGGAATTAATACATGTGATTCAACAATAACTCTGAATATCAATACTTTCAATTCCCCAATAAGAGACACAGACTAATAGACTGGATTGAATACAAGATCCATCTGTTTGCTGCTGCCAAGATACACATCTCACCATAAACAATAGATAAAACTTTAGGGTAAAGGGATGGAAAAGGATATTTCAAGTAAATGAAAATAGGAAATAAGCATGTATAGCTATTCTGATATCTGACAAAATAAAACTTCAAACTCAACTAGCCACAAAAGATAAAGATGGATACTTAATACTTATTAAATGGAAAACCCACCAATAGGATGTTATAATCCTAAACATATATGCAGCAAGCATAGAGTTCCTCAATTACGTAAAAGAAACAATTTTAGATTAAACCCATGGATTGACCCAAACAATGGTAACCAGGAATTTCAATACCCCACTCTAGCCAATACGTCATCCAGAAAAAAACTAAAGAGAAACTCTGAAGTAAAATGAAATAAAAAAAAAATTAAATGGACCTAATATGTACATACAGAACAACCTACCCAAACACTAAAGAATAGCCCTTTTCTCCACATTGCATGTAACTTTCTCCAAAATTGACCACATATTGGGTAGGGCTAGTCTCAATAAATATAGAAAATTTGAAATAATATACCACATTCTATCTGACCACAATGAAACAGAGCTGGACATCCACACCGACAGAGACTGCAGAAAGTGTACCAACTTACAGAGACTAAACAACACACTGCACAATGATAAATGCACTAAGAATCAACCAAAAAAGAAATTTAAAAATTCCTAGAATTGAATGAAAATTAAAACATGACATAGCAAAATCTATGGGACACAGTGAAGGCAGTCCTCAGAGGAACACTCACAGCACAATGTGCCCACACCAAAACAGATGGTATCTCGATAACACTTAACACCTGGAAGCCTTGGAAAAACATGAATAAACAATATAAAAATGCAGATAGAAAAAGAATCAGAATTAGGGCTGAAATTAATGAAAAATAAACAAAAAGCCCAATGACAGAAAGATTTAAGTACTAGGTGAAAGGAACTGAAACTCTCACAGGTAAGGCAAGGCCATTGCTCATTGCTTTCCTTTTAATGGTCATTTTTCTGAGCAAAGTTTTAATGCTCATGTTATTTTTATGTATTTTGTATTTTAGCAAAATTATATTTTTTATGTTTAATAATTGCATTTTTACTTTATTCCCATATGTGGTCTACCAGTCTCTGTTATCATAGCTATCTATCTGGTTCGTCAGGAGTCTTTGATAAGCTCCATGAACTAACAACAGGTCTATTATGCACACTTGCTGTTTCAGGACTAGACATTCCTGGTACCTTCCAGGAGGAAACAGTGTAAGAGACCACAATATGAGTGACCACAGAATCACTTAGAGTGGAGGCTTAGAGAAATTTTCTTAGTTCTTCATGAACAGAAGATGGGAAAGTTGATCAGACTAGAAAACCCAAATACAGGAGGTCCTAAAGCCGGCAGAGGCTCAGAATTAGCTGGAAAACCCCCAGAATACAAGGTCCCCAGCCTCAGCTAAGCCCTGCTGAAATTTAGGCTCAAAGATGAGTCCAAATCATGGCGGCCTCAGGAAATTTGACATCACGCAAAGTTCCAGGCCCTCATTTTCAGGATCTTGGCATCTGGTACATTAGATAAGGAGTTTCTTATTGTTTCAAAAAAAAAAACTAAATAAAAAATAAAAGTACCACATAATCCTATTATAAGGACAGCTATACAATGTTTCTTCAGTTTTCTATGCATGCGCAGCACAGAAATCTGTCTACTTTAAATAGGACCCTAAGCTGATGGTAAGATGATACATCAACTTTTTCTGGTCTTAGATCTTATTCCCAATACCATCTTCAGTCACTGTATGTCATCCTATTTGACTTCCTTTCTATTTATTTATGCATAAGGGTTTTCAGGTTTTTATATTATCTTTAATAAAAATTTCTTAATAAATATTATCAATAATACCATGTGAAGGTTGTGGTGTGTGTGTGTGTATGTGCGTGTGTGTGTATGTGTGTGCAATGTATATGAAAATAGGTGAGCATGTGCTATAGCGCACACTTGGAGGTCAAAGGATGACTTTTGGATGTCAGTCATCTTTTCCACCTTGAACCTGCTTCAGTTTCTACACCGCTTGAGTGATAGGTATGCACCATCACGTCCTGCTGTTTCAGTTTCTGCAAATATATTGATCATCTTCCTGGAAAATTCTTTGCACGAGTCATTAATGATGAGATTACAAGAAAAAAATGTAAAGAATTGAATGGCAAGGTCAAAGGTAGAAATCGCACTTCCTCTTCTAAGAGTGCAGTTTTAAAGTAGCCCCCAATCCCTCTGAGTTTGGGAAAGCACAGGGCGCATGGAGAGGAAGAAGAGCGTTTTCAAGGAGAAGGAAAGTATATTTAACCTCAATGTGAAGGTCAAATAAGAAATGTAATTTTCAAACACGCTGCTGTTTTAAGAAGTTAGCACCACAGGACAACATTTAACAGCACACTTGACAAGATTCCACACAAATTTTGTGTATTTATTTGCAAGGTGGGAAGTTTAAGAAGGAGTTTTAATTATCCAAGTAAGGAATTTTGAACTCAGGATACCTTCTAATATTCACTGAAATGATTTAAACATGTTTGTCTTGGACAAGAGACCTGAACTCTGCTTTAGGACTGAAAAACTCTACAATTCGTTACACCACTATTAAGCACTATGTGTTAAGCAATGTTCCACTGCTCAGATATCCCAGAACACAGTGCTGGCCCTGCTGCACAGAGTAGGTTCTCCACTGGGCTTACAGAACCTGCATGTAGTACTCTAGTGTTCAGGGTCTGTCGAGTTCGGTAAATATCCTAAATTAGATGAAAGAGCAATCCTTTCTCCAAAAAAACAAATAATTATTTGCCATAGAGTTCAAAAGCAAAGGAGACCAACTGAAATAATCAGTAAGAGAAAAATTCGACAAATAACCTGTCTGAAATTCGTTAGATTGGTCTGTTAGCAAATAAAGTCAAGCAGCAACAGAAGTCTATCCAGTCTGTGTTTCCAGCACTCAGCAGCTGTAGGACTGTGGAGGATGCAGTTGCCCTGAGTGGCATTAATTTCTCCTCAGCGAAGTGTCCATGTTTTACTGGATCTGGTTATGATGTTTCCTCTTGGCACAAAGAGAATGAATTAAGCAAAGGAATTAAAGCCATGGTTCTTCTGTATCATGGGTTCATAAACCCCAAAGGAGACAATACAAAGGTAGCTACACCAACAGTTTTTGTGAAAGCATGTAATACTGGTCAAGCATATAATCTTAATGTACATGGAGGCAAGTCCTGTACAGACACTTGAAATACCACTTCACTGTGTGCTGGAGCTTTTACTCTACTCTTGGCTCACATTTCCCCAAGATTGCATTCATTCGCTAATCGTGAAACATCAGCCAGAGTTCAATGATGTCACTCTGGAAGAATTAATACAATAAGTGAGTATCCAGTGAATGATTCGATTAATTCTTAGAGCGGTGGCTTCACAGGCCTTCCCTAGGATCACCCAGCTTCACCGCCAGAGGCTGATGTCAGCATCAGGACTCTGTACACAAGCACTCTGCACTCAGAGCTTGTGAGTTTTCCTCTTTGGTGACAAAGAAGACGTTGCGTGATCTGTGATGACTGGTAGCTCACACTCGCCCCGGCCTGCCCCATGTGCTCCATGGTTCAGTACTGCAGTGTGAAAGGCGTACACACTTTCTTTAAAGCTATTTAAGGATGGATCCTTTCAGATTTCTGTAAAGATCCATGTAACAGATTCATGTAGTCATCCAGAACAGGAGGCGTCCTTTCTTAATTCTCAGTGTATTCGGTTTTCAATATACCACTTGATACACGGTATGGTTGGGATTGGAGCTTTTCCCTGAAGGACTGCTTGGTTGCCCACTTACGGGCTTTCAGGATTCAACTGTTTGGTGATGGCACTGGATCCCTTGGGACTGGAGTTACAGACCACAGTTTGCCACTCTGTGGGTGCTGGGAACCTTGCTAGTATCTTGATTTCCTTCTCATGAGAAGCATAACTGTGAGTCCACGAAAGGACAGAAGTTTCTAGTTTAATCAGGCACAGTAAAGGTAGAACATCAAATGTCACAGACTTGGAGTATAGTAACATGTCCCTAATACCAAAGGCAGCCCATAACTTAATCTTTGGGGATCTTAGAAGAGTTTTAAGATCCTACAAAACTCCAGAAGCTTCATTCATAAAATTAATGATAGTTAATGCACAGAGAAGGAGAAGAAATTTGAGTCAGGGTTCATAAAAATAACCCCCTAAAATTGTTTCCTTGTCAGAACAATTTAATTTTATTTTATAAAATGGACATTACACTAACCTATCATTTTATTACATAAGTAGATCACAGTTTCCTAAATTGTGAGAAAATCTGGGAACCTGCAGGTTACACTAAATAATACTTTTGTAAAAGTTTCACAAAATAGGTGTCAATGTTTATTCAGGATGAATTTAGGAAGTCGGAAATATTTTTCTATAGGCGGTTAATCTTTATTTCTTAGCTTCTGTTTTTTCCTTTCTCTTCCTCTAACCACATCAAGAAAATGGAAGCCAGCAGCCTGCCTGTGTTTTTGGCACACTTGGCATTAATTAGGACGCTCCACAGGCAGACTCCAAGATGAATTCACCAGCTGTAAATATTCCTCCTGGGCTCGCATTCTTGTCAAATGCAAATCGTAACATCTTGGCACATGTACAGTGTCCTCGGAAAGACTTCAGGGTCCACAAAGTGAAAATGCAAATGGCTTGCTTCCCTGGTCATTAAGGCCTGCAGGAGCCTGATGTCCCTGCCACCCTTGCAGAGGTTTCTCATTAACAGAGCACACAGTCAAACTGGGTCTCAGCTAGTCCAGAGGGCAACGTTTCCTTTTCCCTTTTAATTACAACATGACTTTTCTAAAGTGGCTTCAGAAGAATCAAAGCATGGCCAGGCTCCCAGCAAGCACCACAGTCCACTCCACAGGCCAGTACTGATTGCTACCTACCTTCCCCTGCACTGAAATTTTCATTGCTTTGTTTTATAACAGCCAATCATAGAAAGCGGCATCAGCAGAACCGCCTGTCTCCGAACCACAGACATTGTGCGGACCACCTGAGTTTGTCTGTCCTGGTTTTGACAGGAAGCTTGCTCCCAGCAGGCAGCTAAACAATGCACCCTCCAGAAATCGGCTGCTGCTAGCTGCACACATCATGACTCCTCCCCACGCTGAATCTCTCCTTTGCAAGTGTTTAAGAAAGAAAACTTGGAGTGTGCAGGAACACCTGCATAAATGCCGGAAAAGGAAGCAGATGGATGCACTGAGAGCTGGGCACAGCAGGAAGACGGCACTACCAAACTCTCTAACCGTAAATGATTCCAGAGAATTCAGCCACTGCTTGGGGTGGGACCCAGTTCTTCCTACATCACCAGGGCACCACACAGGTGCTGTGCATCAAAGCTTGTGCTTTGGATGGCAAGGCCCTTGGTTCATCTTGCTGCACCAAAAACAGAGAAACAAAGCCAGCCTTGGGTGCCCACTCAGCCTTTTCTTTCTCTAAGTTCCCCATGACTTTAGCGGGGTCCTGTTTTATTCTGACTGAATCTGAACACAAGTACATATTTATAAGCTACACTGTGATGTTTTCACTTGTGTATATATTGGGAAGTGATCAGCCCGGGGCAATCATTATATCTACTGCATTATAGTTCAACGGCTTCTTTGAGATCGACTCAATCAGAATTCTCCCCTCTGCTCTGAGACCTGCACTGAATTATTAAAGGCATCCACCCTGCTGTGTCAGACAAACAAGAGCTTATTCTCCTTTCAGACTGTAGCAGGGCACCCACAGACCGGCCCCACCTACCTCCCCTTTCCACTCTCCTCAGTCTGTTAACTACTACCCGCTTCACCTGATGCAACAACCGATCTCCTCAGTTTCCCATGCGGACGTGCATCTCCTAAATTGAAAGCTTAAATTAGAAAAAAACAAAAAACAAAAACTGTGACATAGAAACTAGAAAACAAATAGCTTTATGTCCTCTTTCAGGACTCCTGTGTCCCTTTTCCCTTTCCCATCTTCCCCGTCAGCTAATATTACCCTCTCTTGGTCTCCTTCCCAAATTTTAGATTGTACTCAAACTGAGACGTGTTAAGACTCCTATCGATTATAGGCTAGCATCCACCTGAGAAAGAACTAGCAGGTTTTTTGTTTGTTTGCTTTTTCTGAGTTTGGATCACTTTGATCAATATTATACTTTCCAGTTCCCTGTGTTTCCCTGTAAATTTCCTGATTTCAATTTTCTTTACAGCTGAGTAAGATCCCATTTTGAATATGTAACATATTTTCATTACCCATTCATCTGCTGATGGATTTCCAGGCTGGTTTCATCCCTTGCTATAACACACAGATCAGCAATAAACATGGACCTACATATATTTATTTGGTAAGATATGGAGTTCTCTGGGTATATGCCCAGGAGTGGTATGTCTGAGTCATTATGTAGTTACATTTTTTATTTTTTGAGGAACTTCCAAACTGTTTTCTACAACAGCTGTATTAATTTGTTCTCCCAATAGCAGTAAATAAGGGTTTGAAGATTTCAATACCCTTAGCTCATTTATTGACTGACAGTTTTATTTCCTTGAAGTTTAGTTTTTACAGTTCTTTGTGAAGTCTGGATATAGCTGCCTCTGTCCTGAAGATGCCCTCCGTCCTGGGGCTGTCTCCTCCTCTGGTAGCTCTCTTTTCTGAGTTTCAAATTATCCCATCTGTTGGTACCCAGGGCTGGTACCTCTGCTAGTGATGTTCTGTTCAGAAAACTCTTGCCTATCCCAAAGTCTTAAAGAATATTCCCTATGTTTTCATCTAGCATTTTAGCATTTCAAGTTTTAAATAAAGGGCTTTGATTCAGTTTAAGTTGATTTTTTTGTACCAGGAGAAAGATATAGACCTAATATAATTTTTCTACAGGTGAGTATCCAGTTTAGTTTTTTTTTCCCCAGAACTATTGTTACACAGGTTGTATTTTTTCCTCCTTCATCACTACTTAGATGGACATAGATTTATCTGCCTATTTCTGGGTCATCTATGCTCTTCCATTGGTTTAATTGTTTTTATGCAAGTGCCAGGCTTTGTCACTATGGCTCTGTAGTATAATCTGAGGCCAGGTATTATGATACCTCCAGCTATGTTCTGATTCCTTAGGATTGCTTTGCATAGTCATATTATTTTGTGGATTGCCTTTTTCTAGATCAGAGTTTTGATGAGTATTGCACTGAATCTGTAGAATCAATTTGGTGGAATGGCCATTTTCATGTTATTAATTAGGATAATATAGGATCATGAAGATCCACTATCTAGTGTATCCTTTTTTTCATGATGGATATGTGAATTTGACTGTCTGTTTATTGAAGTACAAAGACCCATTTGTGCATTACAAAAGAATCCAACATGCCTTAATCCTTTGACATGGTGAGTGTGAAGCTGGACTTTGTTTTTAATTTTACTGACCATTAGAGCAACAGGAATTAGACAGGACTAATCACTGAAGACATCTGTCACATTGACCCACTTAGAAAAAAAAATTTAAAAAAAATTACTTTTAGGAAAAGAGTTTTATAACCCCCAAATTTTTCCCTTTTATCTTCTGTTTAAAGATATATTAAATCAATCTATTATCATGTTATCCAATATGTAAACTGTATTGCTAATCATAGAGTATTTTTTTAACTAAAAAATAAATTGTAATCTCTCTGGGAACCTGGTTTCTCTAACAAAGAAACCGTTTCTGTCCATAGTTTTATTAAATATTAGGTAGCTTGGTTAAAATAAGGGAGATCTGGGTGTCATGATATATGCCTGTAATCCCAGGACTCAGGAGACTGAGGCAGGAGGATGCACTGTTGATGACAACTTGGCTTATGCAGTGATGCTCCATCTCATAAAAAAATGGTAGGCAGGTAGGTAGGTAGGAAGGGAGGGAGGGACGGAGGGAGGGAAGGAGGAAGGAAGGAAGGAAGAAAGGAAGGAAGGAAAGAAGGAAGGAAGGAAGGAAGGAAGGAAGGAAGGAAGGAAGGAAGGAAGGTCATAAAAAGGGGGAAACGACAGACACACCATTTCCTTTTTGTCTTCGACAGATGTCCTGCGGGGGTGGTCCTCTCTAATTCTCCTTTTGAGATACCCCAGCTTTCCTGGGGCTGGGACCCTTGCTTATAGTTTGCATACCCCAAGGCACACAGCAGCCTGCTCTCCATATGCAATTATTCAAACCTTTTTCCTGCCACATGTGAAAAATCAGAGTTGAAGAGTCGTAAGGGTCACATTTTACATGTTAGAAAACGACACTTTTGACAGGTTGACAAATGGCGGTCGCCATCCACGTGCCAGGCAGCGGAGGTGCGAATGCTCTTGACCTGCTTGCGGTTGATGAGCGAACCTTCAGAAGGGTAAACAGAAATGCTACAAGTAATTACACGACAGTGCAAAGGGCATCAGAAAGAGCAAGGGGTGACCAGCTCTGCTTTTAGAATCCTGTGCCAGCTTCTTGGAATGAACACAGCAGCTTTCTTCCTGCCTCCCCTGGTCCCCCAAATGCCATATCCTCAATGCTCCCCACAGCCATTTAACATTTTTACTTCTATACTGAAAAATGATACTCTCATGGGAATCTCTGTGATGAGAGAAAAATTAAATCCCTGGCTGAACCCTAATGTGTTCTTAATAATCTGAAGCGATATACTCGGACTCGCTCTAGCATGACGCCAAGGTTTTGTCATTTCATAGAAGGTTCATGCAAGGAGCTCTCCTTACAGCTGTCCAGAAACACCAAGAAATTCACACCCTCTGCCTTAAAGTCATTAGCATGCAACACACGTCTTTTTCCAGTGCTTGAGGTTTGAATGGAGTGAAACGAGAGGCATGTTCGAAGCTCATCGCTCTGTTTCACTAACAGACCTCCGCGACTGATTTGTACTTGGCAGGTACGAGCTAATCGTTGATTCCAGGATCACTTGCATCTTGTTCTACATCCCGGGACTAGCGAAGGATGTTGATAAGCAGGGATCGCTAATAACTGCAGTGAATCTGTGGTGTGGACTCAGAGTGCAAGTCTTCAAGTACCATCGATTTCAATTTCTTTTACATTTGTCTGCTTGTAAGTATCTTCTGTTTTTAGGTTTATAAGTTGAAGTTCAATAATTTATCCCAGCCTGCAGTGTTTCATCAAAACCAGTCTCTTCTGGAGGGTTCAGCTCTACACCAACAAGTAAATCATACCTCTTCCTACGGAGGCTTTTAGGGATCATCGTGTAAGAGTAGGAAGGAGGATTTTAACAACTAGAAAGAACAGACAGCTGTAGTGAAACAGATGTGTGTTCTTGCATACACCAACTCATCGCTGCCAGGACTGTACACATGAGACTTGCACAACACAAAGCCAGCCAAAGTCCCAGCCCAGATCAAGGATAGGCTCATTACAACCCATCCCTAGCTAAGGAGACATTGGCAACATATGACTGTTGGCTGGAGGAAGAATTGGTTTTCTTCAGAGACAGATGCCCCGAGAGGCTTCCCATGCTCTAGGAGACAGCCCTACGTCCATGCACACACAGGCAGGACCACGTGGACTCAGTGTTTTTAATAATAAAGGAGCACATAAAATTGGGAGGGAAAATGCTGGGGGAGATGCAAAGGGTTTGGACAGGGAGTGGGGAAGTGGAGTTGATGGAAACACAAATTCACGTATGGAATTCTTGGGAAGAACGTATACAGAGAAGTCTCTAACTTAGCCTGGGTACAAACAGTTATACAGTAAAATAATTTCCCATACTAATTAATGCTTTTTAATACTGAACAAAATTAACACAGCTTTTAATTTTAAGATTTATTTAGATTTCCAGTTCTCTGTCTCTGTCTCTCTCGTGTGTGTGTGTGTGTGTGTGTGTGTGTGTGTGTGTGTGTGTGTTTTTCCAGGTGTTCTGCAGATAAATGAACTGCAAAGAAGTGAGAATGAAAACTCTTTTCATATTGACTTTTTCATCCTGAATCAAGACTTGTATAGAGTCTGTTGCCAGGTGGTTTATTGCTAGCACTTTTAAATACAGTATAATTTGGGGGGAAAAAGTTTCCTGGTGTAATACAATCCCCAGTGCACAAGAGAATATAATTACATCGAAACTCAACTCAGGGTACATGCCATTTCTTCCGAGAAGATGAGTTCTAGAGATAGGCTACCCGGACTACTGAGGGCCTAAGAGTCTGGCCCAGTCTCAGTTATACAGATAGTGTAGAAGTCATTTGGGCTATTAGCCACCTCTGGTCCTGACTGGGGGAGCTGGGGGAGCCCTGGCTGTGAGGGTCATTTAGATTACTACCCGCCTCTGGTCCTGGTTAAGGGAGCTTCCTATGGCCTGAACCAACCGATAATGCGCATCACCAGACTGTTAGCCACCTCCAGTTCCCAGCTGTCTGGATAGAGGAGCAGTTTTTACAATCGTGCACACCTAGCATGCCTGGTTTCTCTAGGCACAAGGGCCTTAGTGCCGTGCTTCTAACATGTAGGTCAGAGGAAGCTTGCAGGACTCTGTCCTGTCCTTCCACTAGGTGGATCCTAGGGGTCCAACCTGGGCCATGAGGTCATAAGGCCTGGTGCCAAGCACCTTTACCCAGAGAGCCTCCTCCAGTCCAGGATTCCATCTTTAAAATCGAAAAATAATGAGAAGATGGAAGACAAGAGGATATAAAGTTGAACTCTCGAATTTGACTATTTGACTGAAATTAACAAGAGATATGGCTTTTACAAGGCCCCAATATAAGGTTATGCTTATTTTACAACGACAATATCTACAAGGAATAGAACAGTTACTTCCTCTGTCTGACTCTTGAACAGAAGCTATGGGAGGAGATGATTCTTGGCCAAGACTTCTCAGTTGCTCAAGCAGATCACGCTGTCTCTTCACCTGCGGCAAACCCACGTGCATTGTCTATGCGAAGGATTAATAATGGATCTAGCAGGTAACACGTGGGAGGGGCTCATGTGGAGGCAGATGCTCAGCAGGTATTCAGACATCTGCCTGGCTTCCTTCACACCAGTGGCATCTGGAGATGCCACAGGCACTGGGCATTTCTATGATCTGCAAACCCACTGGTTATGTAGCTTTTGCCCCAGGTCTCCTGCTGTTCTCTCCTCTCTCCGTGTAGCCAGGGTGAACTTCCCTGAATCAGCCCATGTTCTCCACTGGTCCAGGACCTCCAAATGGCTCCACTCTCACAAGGGCAGATCCCGGGACCAGGGAGGCCCTGCAAGATCTCGCCTCACTCAGCTTCACGTGCTGCTCTTATCCCTTATTGTCCTGCTCACTTTGGGAACACTGCTCGGCCTCGGGCCTCGAGCTATGGCTATGGACCTGTAAGCTTCCTCTGCCTGAGCTCAGAAAAGGGCACTCCCTCTTCATGGTCACCCCCAAATGTGAGCATATCTCAGAGGAACTGAGCAACCAGCTGGAGACCGTCCTTCCCATTTTTTCTGCTAGATATTCCACAGGACACATTCTTGCTAGCAACTCATCCTTGTTTATAACTCTCTTACAACTAGACTGAGTTCCCATTGGAGAGGCTTTCTTCTGGTCAGTTCCCTGCTGTATCACAGTGCCCAGACCTGTGCTCTGGCACAGGGCTGGCATCCAGTGTCTATGTGTTTACAGGATGAGCTGTATGGTAATGTCAGAAGAGACTTCTCCCTTTCTAGATCCTGTAGCTTTATTTTATCTGTCAGGCGGTGATGGATGATCCCTCATCCGAGAAACACAAAACATGTAAATGTAATTTATACACAGGAACTCCACAGCCCAAAATAGCTCATTTGATGTTAATGCTAAAAGTTTGTAAAATAACGTATTAACTAAGCATATTTTTAATAATACTATTTTTTTACATTTAGGGCAGTGTTACTCACTTTGGCTCCCAGACTTACAATATTAGCATTACCCAGGAACCTGTCTTCTGATACCTTTGTATACTTTCCTAGCCTCTGTCCCACACCACAGGGATGTGGAGGGCTCAGCATGCTATGCTCTAGTAAGCCTGCAGGTGATCCTGGTGAGCCCCAAGCTGGAGGACCACTGCTCCCATGGCTTACTCCAGTTCCTTGACTCCTTAAAAGTGTTAATGCCCTACACTGTTGAATACTGTAAATATAAAATAAGAACATAAATAGTGCCTCCCAAAGAGACAGGCTTATGTGAAATGACAGAGAAATGTATCGTGAGACCTGCAGGCTGTGACGGATCACAGAAGCATCCCAAGACACTGATTATGAGGAAATTCTAAAGGCAAGAAGGGAATCTGTCAGCTGCTTCCAAACATCACTGGTCAGGGTGTCCTGCAGCAGCCCCAGGTTACACCATGGAGGAAAAAGCCAGTGCTAGGCGGCTGCTCTTGGGAAGGTGCCATTTCTGACTCTGTGCCAGCTTGACGGAGTTCCTGTTACGGCTCTACTGTAGGCACTTGTGCTGGAGGTGCTGGGTGGAGGGACATCTCATGGGCTTTAAAAAAGTACTTATTTTAGAGCTGTTTGCACAGGGTCTCCTCACTCAAGACCTGTCCCCGCTGTGCTTTGGGTCTGGTGTGGCTGCAGTGCAACACTGACAAGTTCCACGGTACAAACAGTAGAAGTGGTTTTATGTAAATCGTGAAATCACCACTTCTATTGATTAGACACATTCCCCTCCTGCCTACAAATACCCAAAGGGCACACTCTTGCAATAAAGAGTTAGATTGCTTTTTCTGAAAAAAGAAAGTAAAAGAGAAGAAAGGAAAAAGTGACTTTTCGCTCCAGTATGCACATGCCACGCGCAGTGTGTCTGTAAATGCAGGACAGAAGTTCGGTGACTCTTTGGCATCTGTCTCCTTTGCTACCTTAGAAAGCTGGACCAGAGTCCTGCTCTACTCCACACGGAGACTTGAACCGCAGCTCAGTCTGGGCCATGTCAAGCTGCTAATCCTTCTCCTTCAAGGCTGAAGACAAAGCACAAGTAACAAAGGGACACACAGCGACATCCAGTCGACTGCTGGACTTCCCCATGCTGTGGTCCAGACTGAGAGAAGGGAACCATTCTCCTTGAGTTCTAGACACAGCACAGGCCTACAGGCAGATCGCACTACTAGATATCACTGGTCCCTAAGGTAGAACAATTATCCTATGAAGAGAACCAGGAGGCTGCCTCCCCTCTCCACCAACTAAGCAGGAGCTCTTATCTCACAATGAAAACAGAGCAGCCCCTCGAGTGAAAAGATGTCTCGAGGATCTCACAGAGTCGGCCTGAGAACCAGGCCATGGTGAGATCAAGGCTGCTTAATTATGCGTAACATTGGCCCCGCTCCAAATCTTTCTATATTTAAACGTGAAGTTCCATATCAGAGATTTGAAGTTAGGTCTGGGGATGCCGCCTCCTCTGTTTTCACACTGTAGCCACACTGACTAAATCCTTTTCTTTGTTTTCAACGTCGTTCGTTCTCTTGGTTCGTTCTCTTGCTTTCGTTTCTGGAGGAAGAAGCCAGGCCCCACCTGCGCCCCCAGCTGCTTACAGTTCTGTTTTCAGAAGATCCAAGAGTTAAACCTAGGTAAACTCAGAAACTCAGTAAACAGAAACTCAGCAAACTGAATATTTAGTATGTACACACAGGGTTAGTCTATTGTTACGCTTGTTGAGTTTTGCTAAATAAAATGTAAACGTATATTTTATTTTTAGAAAGAAAATTTGGATATCACATTATAGAATTAGTTGATTGATCTACTAATATAACAAGTTGATTTGGTCAATAAACATCTTACAAGTAGAGAAGTAGGAAGAGTAAACTATTTTAATGCTACGTTTAACTCTCAACCATAGCCAGTTCGCACAGAACATATATGGCCAACCCATAGATAAACAATATATACAGATTTTTTTGGCTTTGTTTTTTTTTTATGCTTGGATTTTTGTATAAGCTGTGGTTCACTGAACATTCATTCATTTGCAGTTCATGATTTTAAAAGAATGGGTAACTCTGTGAGCTATGGAGACTATTTAGTTCTGGGATCATCATAGGTGTCCAGCAGCACACTTTAAAGACAGCTATCCTTCCTATTTCTCAAGCCTCGTAAGATACTGTTGCAATCATCTGTGCCTGTGTCACAGAAGATGCGTCTCTTGAGGCTCACTCACCTCCTGAAGCTGCAGAACTCTCTAGGGCAGCTTCAATAGGCCAACACTCGGGGAGCTGTATATGAAAACGCTGATCAATCTACATCTTGAACAACACTTCACCCCTTCAGGGTGCTAATTTTAGGGTCAATGTTACAATTCTAACTCCCTCTTTCTGATGGGTGGTGAGAATATGAGCATATTACAGCATTACTTTCTGCACACAGTTTTTCTAGTAAATACCATTTCTTCTGCTGTTGCTGTTGCACCTTGCTGTGGGCCCACCAGACTGACCAGCATATTTGTTTCGGCCTCAGTCCCATTCTTTCCTGTGGTAAGTCCTTCGATAGGACTTGCAAGGGCAGAGAAGCTGCAGCTGGCTTAGGGGGGCTTAGGGGGTCACTTTCAGCCTGTCCTTCAGCAACAGTTTTGTGGGTGATGAGCTCTGAGTTCAAGTCACTGCCCTTGGTGGTCGGCTACTGTTCTACTATTTCTACTCTCTTTCTCTTGGAAGCAATCCAGGTTGTTGCTCTCATCTAGCTAGCCTGGGATCCTTTTAATTTCAGAACCTGGGTTCTGGGTGCTCTTCCCTTTATGAGGTGAGTTCACAGTTATTTGTCAGGCTTAGGATTTTTACTACAAGGCCATTCATGGTCTTAAAAATCACTTAAACAGTATTTAGTAATTTTAACAAGAGATATTTTCCATTATTCTAAGCTTCTACCTTTTGGGCCTCAGATCTCTGGGCTGAGAAAGCCACACTAGTCCATGCTAGTCCAGACCTATCTATGTCCATGTGGGAGAAAAATAAACTACTTTGGAGAGACAACTATTGGTTTTTATCTGTGGGGCAGCCAAAATTCCTACTGGTCTATCATTACTTGCTCATATTAGATAAGAAAAGCTTAAGGAAATATATTAATATCATCAAGGAAACAAAAGGATGACTGTCTGCTAGGGTCTAACGATCTGTTCTGCTCTACACCTAATCCCAAATATGGTAGAAATAGGTGGGACCCTCAGGACCTCAGGAGCAGGATTGATGTCATAAAAATTAATTCAAGGTTGATATATTTATCAATATATTTATATATACTGATCACAAACAAGAGAAAATTTCACCTTGAATGTACAGGAGACTATAGTACATGGACAGCAATATGTCTCCGGCATGAGGAGTATTTGATTCATTGTTTAAAGAAACAGTGGGCCCATCATTTGCTCTTTAAGGCTTTAATCCCTTCTGCTGCATGAAGACAGGGTCTTCATCTCCTCTGTAGAAAGCACCAACATGGTGCCCTCTTATTTACAAAAGCCAAGCCCTTCCAGACTCCCAACCCACCGGCACCTCCACCTTGGACTGCGCAGCCTCCAGAACTGTGAGAAACACTTCCTCTGCACTGGAAGTGACCAGTCTTGAGCATTTGCCACCAGATATGTTCACTGAGGCAGAGCATTTACTCGCCGAGGAAATGCCTTCTACACCAGCGATTACACTGACATCGTGATCTCGGGCCAGAGAGTATGAAAAAGGAATTAAAAATGCCTTTGACTTTTTAGACCTTCTCTACATCACTGAAAATATAGTCAAAGAAAATACATTTAAGGAAATAAGAAATCAAGTAGAGGCAAACTGTGAGACAGACATGTGTGCTCCTCGTTGTGAAACCAAACCCTGACGCAGCTTGTCACCTGACTTTTCCATCCCAGCTCCTCAAAGGAGACACATCACTCACTGTTCACGGCCAGGCGTCGCCAGCAGTCTTTACGCCCCCTCTATCATGGCCTCTGTTTCATTGCATGTACTGTATACACTGTATGTATTGTACTTACTATTGTGTGTGCGCCCCTGTCTACAACTGTGTAATCTCAGGGTGTCCCCCTGTGGGGACTTAGATCCAGCCCCAAATGTATCATGAACCAACCGTGTGTACAGTCTCTCTGGAGAGTCACTGAACAAACAAAACTGCTCAGTAGCCTTGAGCAGAGCCACAGCAGTTACCTGGACCTCTGGCTGCTTCTGGATCATTCCCGCTGTCCGTGTCCAGAATGACTGCCAGCCCCACGGAGTCTGCTGGCAGGATGTGGCTGCTGAGGTCCACTCTTGTCAGGCTCCTGGGCTCCCGTACTGAGCCGCCCGCGACGCTGTGGGGTTTGTCCCCTCCAGATGCCTTTGTTTCATGACTTTTTCTGAATGGTCTCTGCACTATGTGAACGATGCTCTGCTGTTCCAAGTCACAGTTCTGTGTGGGGCCAGGCAGAAACACAGGAAAATGGACAGCATTACACGCAGGTAGGGCTTAAGTTACCCTCAGTTCTAGAGTATGCGAGAACAGTTTAAAAGCCACAATTTCAATTCCTACTAGCAGTAGGGGCATTGAATGGAAACAAGGTGCACTTGATTGACTTAGGGGCACTGACTCTGCCAGGCTGGCCACAGAATTTATACACTGCATGTGACAGGTAGGTGACGGGAACTGGGGTTTAGACATTAGAGGGGAAGTGGATCACAGAAACGGAAACCTAGGGAAACATCAAATGATTACGAAGCCTAGTAGGAAAACAGATCCCAGAGATTTCGTAAGTGCCCTGCAAGTACTGGTTACTTAAGACTGATTTACATCTCAGGCGCTTTGTCCTTAACTTGTTCAATTTAAACACCAGTTGTTGTGTCTGCTTTGTAAAAGCTCTGAGAGTTATTATCAATTACAGGGCATTTCTCCACAGAATCATAAAGACTGTGCTTGTGGCCGACTGGGTCCCCTCCTCCCTGTCCTGCTGCTGCAGTGGGAAAGCTGAAGAAGGCCTTGCTTGCCCTGCTGCCTATCTTGCAGGAAAGATCAGTAAGCATTTACAATAAGACCTTTTGTGCTCCTATCTGGTTCTTCACGAACAGGAGCCTGCAAAATCTAGAGTAAAAATTAAGTCAGATATTTGCTAAGGCAAGACCTAGACCATGGAGGTCAAGTCCTAGTTCAGAAAAAGAATTAGACACTTGTATTAGACAGCCTTGTTCTGCCTTTCCTAGCAGAGCTGGGATCTGGCTCCCTCCCAATGCCCATGTCAGCCTCTGCCATTGCGGGCATGATCAGTAGACATGTGTACAACGCAGCCACTTGAAAGGCGCAATGATTCTCCCCCTGCAGTGTCTTCTTAAGCAATCTCTTCACCGTCACTACCAACACCCTTTGAGGAGGGTGACCTTTGCCCTTCAACTGATTCCAAGGCCAAACACACTGCAGCTTGGTGTTGGCCTGCTCCAGCCGGAAAGTCGCTAGAATGTTAGCACCCCAACTTCCTGCCACTCTCCTGCTCTGGCCTCTATAACACTGACGGCTTGCCCGGCCCCCAGTCCCAAGTTTCTCCACAATGTCTCCTGCTCACCGAGAGTCACTACCTGCCACCCTCCTGATCATCCTCTGTTCCCAAGGCCTCCCCTTCCATCAAAGTACCGCCTTACAACTTCCACAGCAGCTCAGGGCCCCCATTCCAATGCTGATCAGAGAATGCACCCCTTCTCAGGCTTCGGTCACTGCCTGGGGCTTCTCCTCCCTGCCTTGTTACATCAGCAAGATGTCCAGAGTGACTGGTCACGCACCAGGAAACGCCCTTCTTGTCTCCACTGGCCTTACACCTCACTGACACCTCCCCACATCAGGACTTCACTAGTACAATGATCTGGTAACTACTCCCCACGTGTCTGGTTTCTGCTTGCTCCGAGCTGGTACATACAAGAACCTTTGGTATGTGCTTCATACTATCATATGACTAGTGTGTTTATTCCTTTATTCTCTCCAGACACCTGTCAAGTGTTTTTCATGGCCTTCACTTATCCAGAAGGACTATCCTCCACGTACCCTCCGTGTACCCAAGGCCATGGCAATGCACTGGTAGGTGCCCATTGGGTGCCCACATCCTCTTCACCTACATTTTAGAGTCAGCCACGTGAATGGCATTGGACTAGTGATTTTAGCAAATACAATGCAGCCAGGGATTGAACATGGTTTTGCCTGGCTACTTAGGTCCTACAACAGAACATCCCCAGAAGCTTTCATTCCTTCAGCTCAGGAGCCAGAACTGCACACGTGATGTAGCCCCGAGCCCAGCCAAAGAAGGACCAAGTGCTGCCCCAACTACAGTTAAAGATACCTGCAGATGAAGCTAGCCTAGGTCTCAGCCCCCTGATGATGGGAAGATGTGTGAGAAGGCAGACCTGTGGCAACTGGTCCTGTGGTCATGTATTTGCTCCTCAGAAGAAAAGCAGACAGCACCCATTGCCCATCCCAACTGGAGGAGACTCCTCATCTCGCTGCCCCGTGGACTAGGCTCTCATGCAGAACCCAGGAACTTTGCAATACACAGCCAGGCTCCTGAGGAGCCAAGCAGTAGGAACTGAGCACACAGAAGCACAGACGCATGAGAATGGAGTCCTGCAGAAGGGCAGAACAGAGTGGGGGGAGCACCTCAGCACAGCACAGCTGTACCCCACACTGCCTTCTCAGGGAGACAGGGATTCGGTCAGGTTAGTTCTGTTCTCCAAGCTCAGAACTGAGGTCCTGGTAGAAAAGTGGTAACTTTCTCATCTGAGTCCCCAAATTCTTTGCCTGCCAAGGTCACTGATCACAGTGTTTAAAACTTAGATAGTGTGTGTGTGTGTGTGTATGTATGTGTGTGTCTGTGTGTGTGTGTGTGTGTGTGTGTGTGCGCGCGTCTGTGTGTATGTGTGTGTATGTGTGCGTGTGTGTGCGCGCGCACGTGTCTGTGTGCGTGTATGTGTGCATCTGTGTGTGTGTGTATGTGTCCATGTGTGTGTGTATGTGTGCATCTGTGTGTGTGTGTGTGTGCACGCGTGTCTGTGCGTGTGTGCATCTGTGTGTGTGTGTGCGCGCATCTGTGTGTGTGTGTGTGCGTGTGTGACATCTAAGGTATTTTACAGAATGTTTACAGCAGTAACTGGTCGTACTTACATATGTATTATCCAAAGCCTCACAGCACTATGAACTAGGGATGTGGGAATTGTAAAAACTAGATGACTGAAGGGAAACATATTGATCAGATGTGACTTTGGCCATAAACCGTCTTGAACCCTGCTCCTACTGTGCATCAGGGGAAGCAGGCAGAATGCGGAAGGAAGAACGGCATGGAGAGAGGGATATAACTACATAGAATATGTAGTCATATTATATAGCATAACTCTCCTGTATGTTTCTTAGTTTCTGTATGATGGGGATACTTTTCCTCCCTGTGCTTTAGTTTCAATATTAAAAATAATGTCTGTCGAAGACTGTTGTAAAGACTTAAAGAAATGTAAAAAATCCCAATACTCATCATGCATGAGTCTTGAACATGGAAGGCCTTGCTCCCACCTTATAGATGAATGCTCCCACCTCAGAATTCTACTTAGTTGTTCCACTAGTATGAATCCTTGTGGAAAACATACAGAGAAGGCAGAACATACAGAAGGTATAAATATGGCAATTCTGGCAAAATCTCAGCTTTCTATGATCTAAAAATTAATTTAAAAATAAATCCTCTCTGCACAAGTCTCCCTGCGATGTGAGAGAAGCCTGGGCATATTTTCTGTGGCAAATGTGGAAGAAATCAGAGAGACGAGCGCCTATCCCCTCTCAAGCCCAGGCTCCCCTAAGGATCAGAAGGCTCTGAGGAGGTATTTCACAGTTACAGTGGGATTTACAGAACATATTTCCACGTCTCCATCCACGGTTCTGAGATCTGTAATTGCTTAATTCTTTAACTGTCTCACAGAAAACACTGTTGATCTAGAGGTCCCTTTGCCAGATGGCAGGCTTGCATGCCATGCCAGCACAGCCCAGAGCCACGCTAATAGCCAATTCCATGGACAGTAGGCTGGATAAAGTTCAGCTGTGTGGCCACTCCAAATCAAGTAGTATGTAGTTCACACAATATTCAAAAACTCCCCTGATTTCAGATAGAGGTTTTAGTGGGAAGAAAGGAAAGTACAGTGATCCAATATGGTTGTAAAGTTCCACAGGGTAAAAACAATCTCTCCCCTAAAGGCACTAACATTCATGGGGAAAAAGCAAAACAAAAACATTGCCTAATAACCAGGGAGCAGATACTCACATTTTATTTTGCTTATAATAACTTATTTCCCCAAGAAAAAAGGGCAGTAGCATAATTATTTTGTAAACAAAACAAGTAGGTTTTCATCCAGCTGGGCAGGGTCTTAGGCTTCCATCAGAGCTGCTGACCCGATGGGGACTGAGAGGCACCTGAGTGCTGCAGGCTCCCTTCAACAGGACCTCTGTTACAGTGTGAATAACTGGAAAATAATAACCACTTCCCATCAGACAGCCACTGTCTGAGGATATATACAAGAAAAGCAAAACAAAGACAACAACAAAAAAAAACCTTTCTCTTTCTTTAAAAAGGCCCTTTAAGAGACATATTTTTAATATCCAAATATTTCAGAGCTTGGTACTCTAATTAAGACCTTGGAAATGAGAAACATTTTAAAATCTTGACAATGTTATCTATAACACAACTCCCACACCTAAAGCCCAGGGCTCACTTCAGGAAAGAGGGCAGAGAGACTGTGAGAACCAGAGGATCTGGGAGTTTCTGTGAGATTGTATCTTCTAGGGATTTCAGGAGCTACACCCATAAAGTCTTACTAACATGACTACCTAAGCAAGAGCTGAACAAGGACAGCACAAATAGTCGTGCCAACATCAGCAGGAGAATGCTCACAGAGCCTCAACCTCACATACAGAAATGTGGGTGACAGAGAGCTGCTGACGATGGTGGGAGAAACAGTCTTCACCCAGGGAGTTATCCAGTACAGATAGTCACTCCTGAAAACACACATTCAGTAACATTAGACAGATAGAACATGCTCTATTTATGTACTTAGAAATACATATGTGTATGCATGTGTATCTATGTGTATATACATATATAAGCATAAAACAACAATTAATAAAAATAGGCCATGATTTTGAAAAAGAGCAAGGAGGTGAGCATATGGCAGGGCTTAAAGGGATACGGGAAATGATGTAATTATATCATAGTTTCAAAAAAAATAAGATAAATAATTTAAAATGGTCTTGAAGTCCAAAGTCCTGGAAAGAAAGCATATTCTCTAACAAGAAGAGTTACTAGAAGAAGAATAGTTACTAAGATTTTACCAGATACTCAGTGGGAGCCATGCAGACCAGCCCTGAGCCAGTTTCTAAGGAGAGGCTACAAAACATAACAGCATGCCACAGAAACGCGCTCAAGCTCCCTGCGGGAACCTCTACCAGTCTCTGCAGAGTCTAAATGTAGCCCCAGAATCCAAATGTTGGAAATTGATCACCCATGTGATACCAATGAGGAGGTTCCTGCAGGAAGAGATTCAGTCATCAAGATGGAGCCTTTACAAACAGGACTGGTGCTTTAGAAGGGAGGCAGGAGGGGGGGAGCCTGCATCCTTTCTGCCCTTCTGTTCTTGTGACAAACAGGAATTTGGTCAGAAGACCCACACTAGACAGCCCACACCTGAGCTTGGGCCTCCCAAACTTCAGAGCAGTCAGAAACAGATTTCTATCCACTATAAACTTTCCAGCGTAAGCTATTTGTGTGGCAACATAATCTAGTCAGAAACAACACTGTTGATGATTTAGAACTGCTCGGGACATATGAAGCCATTGCACGTCATTTATTGTGGTCACTGCTGTCCCTTTCATTTCTACTGTGTGGAAGATAAAGGACCCACTGAGAAGAGAAAAATGAGCCAAGGTTATCCAGTCCCCGATGTGAAAGGAGGCTGGGACAGCTTGTTTGGCTGAGTCTGATGCAAGAGTGGACACATGGGTATGGTAGAGCAGGGCAGGTCTAAGAGGGCTCCGGGGAAAAGTGGACCTGGCAATCCCAGCGGAACCAGCATAGGTGTAAAGGACTGAGAACAAGAGCCCAATACCTGATGTGTGAAAGTCTAGAAAAGCCAGTTCCCAGGAAGGGACAACACACCTGATCAATCCCCAGGCATGGAGGCACGTGACTGCAGTCCCAGTGTGGGGAGGAGGCAGAAACGGGCTGAGTCCCGGGGCTCGCTAGCCAGTCATCTGTTTTACTTGAATTAGTTCCAGGCCAATAAGAAACCGTGTTCCAAAGAAAAAGTAAAAAGTGTTTGAGGAGTGACACCTGAGGCTGACCTCTGACCTCTTCAGGGTTAGGGGTTTGGAACAGGTTGAGGTCACAGAGGTGTGGGTGTGGGCTACAATTGTTTTAAATTCTTTTCACTGGCAAGACCTTCATGTCACTAGTCAATTCCATCTTCTGGAAAATCCCTTGTATTCTCCTTCTCTATGTGAGGTATGAGTGCGAGGGTGTACTACACTCATGGGTTGTACAAGTGCCTGTGTGCGGGAACCTAAGGAAAGCATCGGGTGCCTCCTCTCTCACTCTCTGCCTTATTCCTGTGAGGTATGGCTTCTTGCACAGGAAGCTTGCATTTAGTTTTTGGCTGGCTGAAAGCCAGCAAGCCCCACCGGACCTTGTTCCCGTTCCCCAAAGTGCTGGGCTTACAGACATGTTCAGAAGCATGCTCAGCCTATTATGTGGGCACTGGGATCTGAACTCAGGTCCTTACTCTTTACTGCTGAGCCAGCTCCCTGGCTCTTCTTTCTGATATTGTGCCTATAGAAGCTTCATGTGGATCTGTTCGTGATACTCAGTTTCTGTGTTGGCTGAAGTTGGCGACCATTCTGTAGAGTGCACAGCTCTTCTAGTCAACAGTTCAGAGGGCTCCCACTTAACACCCATGGGGAGGAAATGAAAAGGCCAGGTCTGTGTAGCCTCTGTTGTCTACCTTGCAGCCCTCTGTGATCCCAGACACCCCTGGCTAGATTCTGCACCCCACTGGCTTCCAAAGCCAGTAACCACCTGCAGCAGAAGCTCCCAACAGCTTTGCTTTTATAAGCTCACCTGTCAGCCCAGACTCTGGTTCTTTCTGGGTTATTGCCTGTGCTCCTTGATTTAGGTCACACTATTGTCAGCCTTGTCACCATTACCCATCTTTAGTTCCCTCTGGGTCTGTTAACTCTATCTCATCATACAAAGTACTTCAGAGTATTTTAATGGAAGGCAATCACACTCTCTAGTTTATGGGTTTGGCCTTTAAAGTCAAACCATTTCTGATTTTATTTGAAATTTCAATACAAATATTTTTTTCTAGAAAATCAGTATTATTAGTCAGAAATTACCATACCAAAATACTCTAAATAAATATTTTCACCTGATTATTAGTCCATATTGTTCTCATATTTTAATTTTAAAAATTATTTTTCCATTAAAGATTCCTTCGTAGGTAATTTTAAAAGAACATTTCTTTACATAACATTTTTCCTTTTTGACTGAAAGTAAGTCTGCATGATTACTCCTTTTGCTTTTTCTGAAAATAACTTCTAGCAGATGTTTTTGTAAGCCCATCAGAGTTTTTAATAATGTATTTGGATGCCAAAGAAAGATAAAATGGCAGTTATTTAGAAAGCCACTTATGGGTGTTTTTTAATGGATAAGAATCTGTTTTTTTGCTTTGTTTCGTTTTGGGGGGTAGCTGTGTTAAGGCAATGTGTGTCTAGAGATTTTCAGAGCCAGGCTTTGTGGTCTTTAACCCTGGGTTCCCTCCAGAGTTCTCAGTGAACATTAAATGCCAATTTATATTAATTGGATGAGAATAATTTTTTTAAAAAAAAGACTATGCCTTCAACTTTATCCTTCATTTCTTAAGAAGACCTGAAAAAATGGATTCTTTGTGATTTATGCTTTGAATTATTTCTTGTTTCTCATGACTGGTTTTATTATAATCAAAGAAATTGCACTGCACAGAGATATTGGAAAGGCCTCCTCTCTGGCCACCAAAGGCAGGGTAACACAATTACTGGGAAAAGTTCATTAGCCCCACACTAATTACCAGAGCAGGTCTGAGCCTTGTCACCCTGTGTCCCTCCCATTGCAGGCCTGGACCTTCTTCCTGCTCATTAGAACCTAAAACAGAAGGAGCTCAACAGGGGAAGGGGAGGACGATACTCCGATTTCACTGCATGTGAGCTGCTGCAGGAAGTGGCATGTGTGTAAGAGTCAGTGGTATTTAACAAGTGATGTTTGTGATTGACCCTCCCCTAAATGCAAAGAATATTGGCAATCAAACCTATATTCATTAACCATGTTATAATTGTTTTCTGGAGCTAAATATTTCAGTTAGGATTCTTAATGTGTTTGGAAGCAGTCCATCCCTCCCATATCTCCCCTACTCATCCCGACTTTTCCCTCCCAGATTCATGTGAACTCTCTCTCTATCTCTCTTTCTCTAGTATTCTTGCTTTCTCTTACTCTCTCTTTTAAATTTAATAGCCACAGAATCTATTTAGTACTGTCTGCATAGGTATAGAATCACCTACTAGAGCCTGGGTAGCCTCTCAGAGCCCGGATCTCTGCAGAAAATGACTCTCCCTCTCCCAGTCTCCACCCACTGCCAATGGCTCCACAGATAGTGGTGGGGCTTCATGACCCCTCCCTCATCATCAGATAGGGGTGGGGCTTCATGACCTCTCTTCATCATCAGACAGAGGTGAGGCTTCATGACCCCTCTTCATCATCAGACAGAGGTGAGGCTTCATGACCCCTCCCTCATCATGGCTGGGATTTGGGCTGGCTCCATCTTGTTCATGTCTTGTGCAGGCAGTCTGGCTGTTTGACTTAAAATTATGTTTTAAACTGTAAACCATTCAGAAAATGCCCCCAGTATCATTCATTTAAGTGTCATTTTATTCCTAGTTATAATGTATATTACATATATATATTCTTAAAAACAGAATTAAATTAATTTTTCAAATCACTCTGTGTAGTTCATAGAATTACTGGGGCTAACAAATATACTTTTGTCATGAGTTCATAAGGAAAAATGGGTGAATCTCATAGGGCATGGTAGCACATGACTATAATCCCAGCACTTATGGCTCAGGATGCGCTCCTGCATCCTATTCTAACAAAACACTTCTCACAGGCTGTCCTTCTAACCATGGCTTTTCTATGATATCCAATAAAACACTCATTTGTCCATGCCCATTTAGACCAAAAAGGATCAGAAGTGCTCCCTGCTTGAGCTACACAAACACACACACACACACACACACACACACACACACACACAGCATATACAAAGTGATGAACATCCCCCCAGACTCATATGCTAAATCTAACCCCCAATGGTATTAGAAGGTAGGGCTCTTGGGGTGGGTGAACAGAGTAAGAGGGTGAAAGTCTTACAGTGTTCTTATAAGAAGAGACAGGAGAGCATACTCTCTCTGTTCTCTGCTGTGTGAGTACAAGGAAAGGACCATCTGCAAACCAGGAAGCAGGTGTCATCCCTACGTGGGTCTGGATCTTGGACTTCTCAGGAACACTGCTCTAGAACTATGAGCAATGTGTGGTATATAAGCTGCCCTGTCAGTTGATATGCTGTAATATCAAAGCTGAAAGAACGAAGCCCAGAGCATGTTGTTGCACATCCAGGAAACTGATTCAAGGTTGCAAAAGTTAGTAAGGTATCTAGAAAACGATACAATTACCTCAAGCTTAGAATAAAGTAGTAGGCATAGAGGAGATGCCTAGGTCCAGTCCGTGGAGGACCAGTTTTGAACAGTTTTGACGATTTTGACAGTTTTGAACCTTTTCTACAAAAAGCATCCAAACCAAGAACATTCATTGGAGAAGCCAAAAACAATGAAAATTACTTACTTGGATATATATATGTAACATAAAGCTATAAGAAAATTATATACTCTAATGATGAGAAAAATATAGCTCACTTTACACTAACTGTCCTAGCATAGTGGTGGAGAGTATGTAGTTCATAACTGGTTCCTACAGTTTCGGAGGTGATCCAAGGTCAGGTGTCAGTAGCCAGCAGGGGACTCCTCTGTGTGTCATCGCATTGTGAGAGGTGGACAGAGAATGGGACCTAGAATCACAGCCTCCATCTTTTGTTACTGGCTCTAACCCACTTGTGAGTGCAGAGCCTTCATGTTCAACACTGCCACGGCTGCAGAGAAGGTCAGGTGTGCAATATGAGGACTTTGGGGCACACTCAAATCATAGAATGGAAACCATTTACTCCGTAAATCAAGCATGTGACACCGAAGCACAGCTGCTCAGATCTGATCTTCGGACACTGAGTGGAGCTGGAATCCCTGCATGCCACTTGGCTGTGGGGGAGGAAGAGGCAAGTTTACTAAGGCAAGTAAGAAACCAGCACAGACAGACATTTATATTTATTTATCTTAACAACTGACAGAGATAAACAGTTCCACTCTTTTGCTGTAAATTCCTTAAGCTTCTAGCCTTAGGTTCAAATTTCAGTTGTAAATACTACCCACTGTTACTTATGTCAGCTCTCTTCATAATCTGGATGTGTTATGTCATGGGCAACAATTCTTTTCTTTGAGATAAATGGTACATGAAACAGTTCTCTCCTTTCACGCCTATGCTCAAGAGGCCTGCTTACCCTTGCCTTCCAGACTGTAAGGGTAGATAGATATGGGGACCATCCATGGGATTCAGGACAAATCCCCTAGACTGGCATTTGAGAGCAGGTCAGGATAAAGAATGTGTAGGCTCAAGGCTTGGGTCATGATACCCTGGGTCATGAAACCCTGTCAGACTTGGGTCATGAAACCTTGTGAAGCTTGGGTCACAAAACTCTGTGAGGCTTGGGTCAGGGAACCCTGTAGGCTTGGGTCAGGGAACCCTGTAGGCTTGGGTCAGGGAACCCTGTAGGCTTGGGTCAGGGAACCCTGTAGGCTTGGGTCAGGGAACCATGTCGAGGGACAACAAGGGAATGGAGAAAGGACAGACACACTGACATGAGTTCCATAAAACTGGGGTCAAGTGGAGTCTGCTCCTGCTCCTGCCACCTGTAATCCCAGCATGCTTCTTAGGCACAGCACAGGGGAGGGGTTGGCTAGTCTTGATAAGTGGTCTCTGTAGGTGAGCAGTCTCAGGTGTGAACAGCTGGGTGGAGGAAGCTACAGTTATTAGTCTTTGCACACACTGATCAGTGCACTCAGACTCAGACTCCAAAGAAGATCTTTGCCCCCTTCCTCAGTCTGGTGCATGTGGGTAATGGCTTGGCCAAATGTCCCATGGGGTCTGAGGCCTTAGAGTCCTCAACACCTCCATACCAATGTCAAAGTACACTCCCTCAGAGCTTCCTCTGTTCCCTGTGGTGGCTGGTGCTTCTATATCTGTCCTCATTAACTATACCCCATAATGATTTATTCAGAAGAAGCAACATGCCAAGGTCTCAGTCCATGGGGTAGATGCCTGGGTGTAATGGTTATCACACGCAAGCACAACAGATCACAGGGACTCCAGTCAGCTTTGATAAGAGAGGAAGGTGGGCTGGGGAGACTCCGCTCTACAACTTCACTCAAAAATAATGACAAAGATTGCAATTGAGAAGATTATTTATCATAAACTTATCTAACCTCTTAAATAGTCCTTGACTGATTTCCTCAATGTTGTTTTCTTAGGGTTGTGGATAGATGAGCCTCAGCAGAGGCTCATTTGTGTTGTGGAAGTTTATTTTTAGTTACATATAAAAATAATCGTTTTGTGCACTGTCGGTGAGGGGTTGCCTAGGGTTTGGTGTTTTATATTATCTGCAGGTGTTGGATTTAGGTGGGGAAGGTTGACTGCTTATGAGCTGCACATACTATGTGCTATCAGTAGAACGCCCGAGGAGTTCTGGATCAATAAAAACACCTGAGCTCAGAGACTTAGGGTTCCACTATACAGTGTGGTGCTTGCCAAGATTGTGGTTCCCTCTGCTGATTTATATGAGAATGCCTCCTTGTCATCCTTGCTGAGCTGCCACATTTGGTTTTCTCTTGCTAACAAGTGAAAACATTTTCAAATGTCTGGTTGCAGGAGAGCTGGGGCAGTGGGGCCAGCACTCTGGGTCCCCCTAACAATAGCTAATGAGACTTCCGCATGACATCCAGGTCCTACAGGGATGTAGTCACACCCTTAGTCCACAGGGATTATGTGTAATGACCTGCAAGAGATGTCTGAGACCATAAATAAGATACAAGGCCAAACTCTGTGTGTAACCAGATGGCCAAGACGTGATTGGTGGTGGAAAGCACACGCAGCACGAACATGTCGTGCAGAGGGATGACATACCACCCAGGTAGGAAGGAGCAGGATGGAACCGGATGCCACAGTATTTTATCAAGCTATTCAGAATGGCGCACAATTTAAAACTTGAAAAGTAGTTCTGATACTGAGTGAGTTTTCAGGTTCTGAGTAACGGTGGGTTATTGAAACCATAGGAAGGGAAACCAAGATGAGGGCAGCTGTTGACACACTCGCTTGCCTTACTCAGGGAGTGAGTGAGTGAGGAAGACGACACGGGAGCTGGGTCATAAAGGAACTTTTGGGAGGAAATAGCTCCATCTTAGTGGGTTAGTGACACAGCAAGGAGGGTGGTTTGTCCCTTTCTGTTCCTTCCAACATGTGAGGACACAGAGCTCGTCGTTACCAGAATATGAGGTGATAAACCATATGGTAAGCTTCCCTTACCCAACACTGTTGTTGTGCCTTTGACTCTCAACCATAAGAATCTCGAGCAGTAAGTTTCTGTGTTGTATGAGTTCCTAAGGTGTTTTGTTACAGTAGTGGGACCGAGATGCTCACCTGATATTTCCTCCTCCCCATTTTCAAGTGTCATTTTTAGTGCTTGGGAGGTCAGAATACTAAACAAACCAGCCAGTATTGTACATGGAATTTCCATAATACATCAGCTTTCTATTCGTAGCAAAATTGGCCTAAATATTGCCCAAAATACCAACTAGAACACATTTTATTTCATCCCTTAGCCATGAATTAGAATCTCTATAGGTAGGTCCCAGCACTTTGGGGAGTTTTCCGCAGGCTCCTATGGGCGAGGCTAGGGACCTGAGGAGCAGGACTGCATTCTACAGGGAGCCTCTGAGTCCTGCTCAGACCTCACATCGCAGAAATCCCCCATTCTGACACACAGACACCAGACACTTATCACCTGCACCCCCTGATCTGATTCACTGGGAGTGGGTTCACTTGCCGTGTCAGAAAATTCAGGATCAGTGGGAAGAAGATGAGTGACTACTCAGGACCCACACGTCTTCTCTTCTCAAGGCCACAACCTAAGAACCGGTGACACCCTGAATCCAATTAGCACCAAAGGCTGTGAAGGACAAGTTCCCTCGGAAGTGGACAGGAAAATCTACTATGTCCACATGTATAATGGAGTCTAACAGCTATAAAAGAAAACATCACCCACTGAACACAGAGAGAACACACAGGCAGTTGCATGTGTTAGGAACTTACCAGTGTCAGAAGTAGATCAATTCTGCCTTATAGGGCAGAGCTCTGAATTAACATACAAATAGTAAGACTTGGTATGCCCAGAGGCATGTGGTATTTGTAAACCTGGCCCATGTTGAGTAGCCCTGAAGCAAAGCTAGGAACAGGAGTCACATTTTAAGTTAAGTGAGGAATTTAAGAAGTGCATGGGTTTTTCTGATTTATGACCTAGACCATTTAACTCCTTCATAATACACTAAACTCAAAAGAAGAGAATGATTTGGTAAATATAATTAAGAAGTTCAAACACTGATTGCATTATTCTCTTTTAAATGTTAGGAACAAAATCTAAGACAGAGAACATCTGGTGGAAGACTGGTATATTCAACTTGGGGAGTGAAAGACACACATACACACACACACATGCACACGCGCACACACACGTGCACAGTCACGCACATGCACACACACACACGTGCATGGGGGGTGTTTCTATCCCTGAATTTACACTTTCACGGGAGCTATTCATATTTGCTTTCCAACTGGATCATACCATGGAAGATCTGTTGTATGTCCATTAGTTGATAAGGTTTCAGATACTATGAAATAGTCCTCTTATTTGAAAAGTAAAAGGTGTAAGAATAATTAGGAGTACATTATTTCCCATCCTGTAACAGTATGAAATGCAGTGTTCTTTCGGGTATTCCAGCGCATCTTTTAGGGGACAGAGGAACAGGAAGTTATCAGCGCCACCTAACCTCATTACTATTACCTCCCCGAACAAAAGTACTGTTGTTTTTTGTTGACCTAGATCAATTGTTTCTAAATTCAAATGAAAAAAATAAATATGCAAAGTATTTAGAAAAGTCCTAGAAGCAGAGCAGGGAGGGCTCTAGCTCTGAAAGACCTATCATAAAGCCTCTGCATGAACCCCAGTGGTCCTCCATCATGAACAGACTCATTTCACATAGAGAACGCCAAGTCAGAAGATGTGCACCTGAGTGTGTGTGTGTGTGTATACACATATAGGTATATGTGTGTGTGTATATATACATATGTATACATATATATTGCCTTCTAGAAGCACAAATGAACATGTTCTCTATCTTGAACTTACTGAGAGCCTCTGAAACTCGCTCCAAATCAGGGTGCAATAAAATTCAGTCAACCTCTATAGCCAAATCCATGGGCTCAGTCAACTATGGTTCAAAATATTGGGGAAAAGGCAATTTCACCCACACTTCCGTCACCATTCCCTAAACTGGCACTTCTCCACCTATGGGTCGTGACCCCTTCGGGGGCTGAGTGACACTTTCACAGGGCCACCTAAAACTACCTGCACATCAGCTATTTACATTACTATTCATAACAGTAGCAAAATTACAGTTATGAAGTAGCAATGGAAATAATTTTATGGTTGGGGGTCACCACAACATGAGGAACTGTGCTAAAGGGTTGCAGCATCGGGAAAGTTGAGAACCACCGCCCTAAATGGAACAGCAACTGCTCCCATAGCATTTACCCTGCACTGTCAGTGATAAGGGGAGGAAAGCAGAGGAAGACGTGTGCAGATGTGCACGAATCCCACGTGGTTCTGTGAGGAGATGAGAGGCCCCTGGGTTGGTAGCTGCAGGTTCCCAGAAGCAATCCATCACAGAAACCGAAGGACAACTTCAGGAGCTCATCTTTACTATGTCCTGTTTTTAAAAATCTTCTACCTAAATATGCTTTCAGCTAAGACAAGTGAGAAATTACGAGATTCAGGATGAAGATCTAGAACGCTCTCAGGTCGAAGAGAAAACATTCAAATCCATATAGATGGATAAAAGACTTGATGGTGTACAAAATATGGATGTTAAAATATGTAAAAGTGGTGAACTTTGCTCTAAAAAGGTAAACACATAGTCTCTGTTCCCCTCTCTACCAATCACACCCATGGCATTTCATGGCGGCGTACTGTGTTGTGATGCTGTTGTCGCCTTCATCTCTGTCCTAGAGATCTGCTCTCAGGTCCACACACCTCCAGAGTCTCCAAAGGACGTGCAGATGGTGACCGGGTGTGAGAGTCCTACAACAGAGGAACAGCAGGAAAACGCAGGCGCCCGTTTGCAAGAGTCACAAAGTCTGTGTGCAGAGAGGAAAGAACTTGACCAACTGGCTCCTTCCGTGTGAAGAACAAAGGAAGCCGTGAATACAGTGTACTGTTTGTCAAAAGAAACGCTAAAGCTCTAAAACAGCAGTGGGTGACACAGCCCTGCTGGGCAGGGGAAGAGGACAGAATGGGACGACAGGATTGAGGCGTATGTTTACACATGTGAGTGCACACGTATATGCTTATATGTGCATGTATCTGTACAAATAAAAGCAGAGTTTGAATTTTGAACCGTGTACTGTTTTATGTAGTCAAGAAATTAAGCTAAAGAAGAAACAAAGTTTAAAATTTAATATTATCAGAAGTAAATACCTTAACAACATATACTGATTATACATATATACATATTTATGTATGTATGTAAGTTAAATTATTTAAAATAACTTCAAAATACAGTGCCGTTCTTTCTCTTCCGTGTAATGGAAGTACTGTGATGTGTGCAGTAAGTCTGTGGTTTGGAGTGGTACAGGTGCAGAAATGATGAACTTCTGTTTATATATGTTAAGATAGAAAAATACTTAACACTGTTATTTTTGGAAACCAGGTTTCTCACATGGCAGAAGGGATAGGGACACTAAGAATCAGCTTCCTGGTGTTGAATTTGAAGCTAAAGTATACCATGTACTTACGAATGTTTTTAAAAACAACACCTTTCATTAGGAAAACTTCCAAACGCATCCCAAGCACTGGGATAATGATTCCCACACACTCATCAGGCTCTCTGACACGACCAACTCGGGCTCCGTTCTCTTTTATTTACACCACTATAGACTTCCTATTCTAACTTGAAGCGAATTCAGATGACACTTATTAACAAGAGTCAATCTGTCTATACGTCTAGGATGGCGGGCTTTAAGGCAGAACTAGAATACCATAATGACATGGAAATATTGTCAGCTTTTAATGTCACCCATGTCTGTTCATAAATGTAGTGCGGTTTTAAATCTACTGAATCAAGATCCAAACAGAGTCCACATCTTGTGTTCACATGAAATGTATTTTATGGTTCTCTCTTTCTCTCTCTCCCTTTTAAATTTTTTAAAACTTTATTATATCAGGTTCTATAAGACATTTTCATGCAAGGATATAATGCATTTTGAGGATATTTCCCTTATGTCTCCTTTTTGTTTAATATATTTTATAAGGATGTGATTCACCTTCCATGAATTTCTCCACTTCAAAGTGTACATATATTCACAAGGTTACGCAAGCACCACTGTTAATTTCTGAACATTTTCTATTACATCACTTTAATTTACAAATTCCCTTTCCATCTTTCTTTTTTGTCTTTGCAATTAATTTTTGAAGAAAAGAGTGGATTAATCACCTTGAAGAGCTTGTGACTAACATGAAAGTTTCTGATTGTATCAAGTGATAGATGTTTAAGGATTTTCTCCATTCCAATTTCCTGACTGTTCTTAGCTGGAACCACAGAGTGTGTCTGGTTTAGGGTAGGCATGTTTGAGGGGACTGCTTCCAAGGGTGCTTGATCAGCCAAGCCCTAAGCGCTATTGTGGAAGCCTTTGGCTGCATCTTGGCATCCCATTTTGTGCGAGTCCAAATGAAGCCAGCTATCGAGAGGGTTCAGTTAAAGCATTAAAGGGCAGGGGACCTGATCAGCTCAAAGTGAACTTTACTGGCAAGCAATTGTAGACTTCTCAGGAAGGAGTTCCACAGAGCCAGGGAGACTACTGACTCTGAGAGTTGTGGGTTCATATGGGATTGAATGTTCCCTGGCCTGTTGACTTTCCTCATCTACTCTATTGGTCCTAAGGTGTTCATGTGTTCCTTCTGGCCTGGAATTGAGTCCCCTGCTCTGTCCGGGAGCACAAGAAGAGCTGTTAGTTGGTTAGGGACTGTCACCAATCAGAAGGACACCAGACCTCTGTTAAGAGTTGCAATAAATGAAAAGGAAAAGCTAGTGGGGAAAGAGAATATGGAGGAAGAAGGGTGTGCATGGAGACTCACCTCCCCTTTTCTCTTCCCCCTCTGCCAGGGACCCAGGGCCTCACAAAACTGGCAGTCCTACATGAAAGATGCACTAATTTCTGGAGGGTAAAACAATGATCTTACAATTTTAGCATTCCATCTTCAATCTTTGTGAAATACTTCAATAAAGACAAAACTTCCCTTAGCTATGATTGTTTTTATCAAGGAACATATTTTACATAGAAAGGCAGAACAACTGTTTCTCTATGATTATTATTGATGTGAAGAAGTTACTTGGACAACAAAAAGCGAATTTTAAAATCTTGTTTAAGAACCTGGATGTGCAAACTCACTGCAGTTATTGTTTGTAGTGGTGCACAGCTCCAGTAGATGGGGCATCTCAAAGTGGGCTCCTAAAGCTGAGCATAAGAGTAGCAGCTTTGGTAGCTTCTCTGATGTCATGAAAGAGATTCCAGTTTAGGAACATGTTGAGACATTCAGTCTTTTAAATTTTGTATTTATTTATCTGATATGTCTGTATTTGTCTGTGTGTGTGCATACGTGTGTGTGTGAGTGTGCATGTACACGTGTGCACACCAGTGCACACCATAGCACACATGTGTAGGTCAGAGGACAACTTCCAGCTCTTCCCCATGTACTGGCATGACCTGGGACTGAACTCAGGTTCGCACTGTGACAAGAGAAGACTTGGCAGCAGGTGCCTTTATCCTCTTCTTGGCCCGGATTTTCTCGCTTTAAACAGGATCAGCATTTTTCCTAATGGAAGTGGTACCTGAAGACCACTAGCTAGCAGGTAGAAATCTTGTTACTCTTGTATTCAGTGTTTGTTGGCTTTTCAACAGCTCAAAGTGAGGTTCACGGGCTTGCTTCTTTCCTTTTAGAGGATAAAAATGTGCTCAATGCAACACTTCAGTTTCACATCCAACAGGAGAGATTTCATACTCCATTCTCTCTTCTGTTTCAGTGCTTATTTCTCTGGGTGAGAACCTTAAAACAATATAACTGAAATGACAACAGCGGCGCCCTCTTAGCTCCTCCGACACTCAGGAGCTTTAGGACGATGCCATCAAGCTGATGACTGACGCTTGTGACATGCTTCTTGTCTGGGGTTTTGGTTTTGCCCTTTTGTCCTAGGGTATAATGTGGGGAAAACTTTACAAAACCATCCATAAAGCACAAGGGGAGCAATTGATTGGGAGGTTTACCACTGGACTGACTTCGCATTCTCAACTACGAGATGGCACTGTGACTGTGGGCAGAGCTCCCTCCCTCTTTGTACATACAGAATCTCAGGCTGCCTGAATCACAGTTAAAGTCTTGAGGGAAATAGGAAAGGAAGGCCAGAAGGCAGGAGGGAGCGGGAGGGAGGGACAGAGGAAGCGGGGTAGGAAGAGACATCAATAAAGCATGTGTATACTGTTGAGGAACCTTAGTAAAATCATAACAGGTAAAAATTATATGTATATATTTATATCATATATATAGAGAGAGGGGGGGGAGATGTATATACTCAACCTTGTAGAGTAGAGTTTGAATCCTTTAACATAAAAAGTGAGGGAGTTACATCTTCAAGCTGTGACATGGAGAGTCACTATTGAAATCAAGGAATATAGTTGTCCCTACAAAAATTTAGGAGGGGAGGGTTTTATGTATTGCATTCTGTCTTAACCTATTCTTGTACCTAACAATTAAAAAATGTGTATTTCTTCCATCATGAAAAAATACATACTTACTTTTGAAAACCAGAAAGCTTTGTACATATATGGCTCATCAAGAAATGCAGACCAAGTCTGTTGCAGTTGGATTTAGGTTCAGCAACTCACAAAGACTTTCAGAAGAACACTAATGTGAACACATTTACCAGAGCTACTCACTTATCAGGTATTAAAGCCAACTGATGCAGTTCAGCAATCTAATAATGTTCACCAGAGTTTGCTGCAAGAATAGCCCTGGCAAAGGCAGAACTGATGCTTGCCCTTCCTTAGTGTGGTGGCGATAGAAACAAACCTTCTATATTTTCATAGCAAAGATAGTTTTCATCACGAACTTCAAACATACCTGTGCTTTTGTGAAAGGAGATACTGTAATAACCAATTATCATCCTCCCACATATAGCCTGGAACAGTAAGAAATACAAACAGCAGAAGAAAGCACAGCCATGGTGTTCCCTGTTAGCAAGTATCCAAGAAAACACATATGTGATTGTCAGGTAGTGGGATTCAACTGACACAGTTTTTTAAAAAGATATCTGATAGAATTTATCAATGCACAAATATAAATGATCACCTAAGTATTTAAAAACATATGTACAGAGATGGTAATTGCATTCATTTTAAACAATATGGAGAGGGTCCTGACAGTCACTAGTACCCAGTTGGTTTGCCTTCATACAGTCAATTAATAAGCATCTGTGTACACACACACACACATGCATACCATGATACTCATGGTCAGTCTCAGATTGATAAGGTAAAGGTAGAGAGTTCCAGACTTAGCATGGGGTGTTTTGCCTACTTTCCTGTCAACATCTAGTTGATGCCGTTTGTTTCCCTGTTTTGCCATTGTTAGCTGAACTTCTCCTGACTACTTTATCCTCTCTGAATACAAACTCACTTTACAGGAAGTTTGTGGATGTGAGAGTCAGTGAATCACCTTTCTGTCTGAGAAAAAGAACACAATCATGTTTTATAACTCTTATTCTCTGTCTGCCAAAAGAGACTTTTATTTGGGTCAGCATGTGTCTAGTTTTGGAGTGGCCAAGATGCTGAAGCTGTTCTCTCACATACCTATAGGGAGCGTGTGTGTGTGCGTGTGTATGTGTGTGGTGTGTGTGTGTGTGTGTGTGTGTGTGTGTGTTTGGAATCCTTTCAGAATTCTTTGTGAAAGCTCCAGGAAATTCCTGGCCTCCAAGACTAGAAGAGAGAATTAAGGAAAATAGTGAGTGCTAAAATTTTGAAGTGCAGAGGAATAGACCTGTGTGAGAGCTAGGAAGGGTCTATCTTCCAGGAGTCTACATTCAGAGGCCTGTGGGGTTCAGATGGAATGTAGACACACCTTTAATCCCAGTATTCAGAAGGCTGTGTGGTCTATAACTTTAATCCCTAAGACAGAAACAATGTGGAAGCAGACAGGAAGCAGAGCTCAGAAGTCAGTGTCAGATTGGAAGTGACATGTTAGATGTCAGAGTAAATGGCAGGCAAAGTGATTAATCAGAGGAAGAGTTAGCAGAATGTGTCAGAGTGAGGCCATGTCCAACTCTCACCATGGAAAAAGTGGACTCTCAGCTCAGAGCAGAGTTCAGTTATAGCAGAGTCAGTTACAGAGGCAAGATGGAGCAGTGAGAGCTCAAGGGGAGAGACACAGAGATACAGCAGAGCTTGGCAGAAGTCAGTATCAGATGAGAAGAGTGGGTCAGTTTGAAGCTGAGCAGAGCAGTTCAGTCTGAGGCAGCCAGAGTTTACCAGAATCGGAAGAGTTGAGTCAGAAACAGTGAGCTAGCTCAGAAGGTCAGTTTGAACTAAGCATCTTGGAGAAGGGTTTGAGCCAGAGCAACAAGTAAATTGAACCAGAAGAGTGAGAGTTTGGGAGGAGCTAGCCAGAGTGGCACAGTCAGCAGTAAGTCTCAGAGGTTGAGGCTGAAGCCTTCTAGGTATGGGCTAGCATTTAAATGTTCTAGATTGTATGAAGGTTGAAGCCTTCCAGTTCAAGGCTTAAGATTAGATATTAAAGAGGACTAATGCTCCTGGACTTCAGGGCTCTGGGCTAGAATCAGTGATTGATCAAAGAATAAAAAGCCTTTACACCAAACCAATGGCTACATCTGGTGTGAATTTACTGTTGAAGCCTTGTGAAAAGAGCTCATCCATGTTAGATTTAGACTCCATCTTAGTTGGCTTAAGTTTAAGTTTCCCCTACCATGGAAACAGGGCCCACTGCCAAGGAAATTAGGAAGCCACAACATAACATGATCCTTGTCTCTTTACTTCCAAGGAAATAAGGAATGTAACATATTCTTTGTCCCTCATCTGCCCATCACTAGACAATAAAAATAAAGGTCAGTTACTTCTTCATTGTTCTGCACACCAAGCTTGTCTAATATGGGAAAACACCTGTTCTGCATTTTTTCCCTTTATAAGCTGCATGAAATTCACTCTCAACAGCTCTCACCCCATCTGCATATGGTGGACCAGTATGTTTCTTTTCTTTCCTTTCACTAAATAAACCTTGCTATAGAGTGTAATCTGAGTGTGAGAGTTACTGCCTGGTCATGGACCCACAGCATTACATCTACAGTGAAGTGTTATCTTTTCTCTCTCACTGGGTCTCTAGGCCTCAGGTGTCTTGCTTTTGTAACCACCTCATGAAAAACACAGAGAATCAGAGTCACTAATAGTAAATACTGCTCCAATTTGTTAAAGTGAAAATAAATAAATAAATAAATAGATAGATAGATAGATAAATAAATAAATAAATAAATGAATAAATAAATAAAACTCAAACAGATAAATACTAATCCCACTTAGCATGTTAATTTAAGTTCCAAGTTCACTATCTTAAAAACGGTTACACGGCAGTTTGATCACAGACTTAGCCTGTATTTACTTGATCAATATTCTTTTGAAAAATATTAAGACAGTTTTGTTAATGTGTATGTGTGTCTCTGTGTGGGACCAGAGGATGGAACTGGATCCCCAGATCTAGAGTTCCAGGCAGCTGTGCGATGAACCATGTGGGTGCTGGGAAAACGACTGCAGCTCTCCAGAGGAACAATAAGTGCTCTTAATCCCCGAGCTGTATTTCCAGCCCCCAAAACAATACTCCAAAACCTTCAAATTAAACAGACTACATATGCATAAAATTTATCCAAAATATAATACATATTAGCCAAAAAGAATATAATAAAATCACTAGATTACACAAATCCTAGACCTTCATAAGCTAGCAAATGGAGACCCTTCTCTAAATACAATGAGAAAAAATTAAGTTCAGCCAGAGACCCGCTAATTTAAGCACAAATTAAGAGAAGAGAAAGGGAGTGACTGGATACATTTATTTATTGTACATTTATGTCCTGACTTTTGAATTTTACCAGCTCTTTTTTAAACATCAATTCTATGGTAGTGTCCAACATTCAAAGTTTGGGCAACTTTCCATAAATAATCTCAATTCTAGATTTTATTAAGAGAAAACAAGCTTGATCAGCCCTTGGCATCTCTGTGGAGATGTTCAGGATGAAGATGCCACCGACGGCCATCTTGTAGACCAGTAGTCCAACTAGTTCACCAGTCACCATGTGCCAGCTTCCCTCTTTGCCATCACCTGCAAGTACTCTGCAGTCAATGGAATATTTCTGCATTGTGTGCGCCCAAATTCAAATGCTGAAATGTTCTACCCCAACGGAGAAGAGCACTCCATAGTCTTGCCCAGTTTTAAAGCCTATGGGTCTCAAGAATGGCCAGCCCAGCATGATATCCCAATGGTACAATAGTGGTACCTTTATCTACAGATAACCAACAGGTGTCTAATTGGACTTAAAGTCAATAGGAGGGAATTCATGCAGTTCTGGGCCCTAGAGAGTGCCTGGCACTGCTGCTTTCCTGAACCAGCATAATCTCCAACTCACTCTGAGTCCTTACCCTTGAAGACTGTAGCTCTCACTCATCAAAAAGCTCCTTGTTTTGAAGAAGATGGAGACTATTACAGAAATTTACAATGCAAAATTCTCATAAGACAGAGATCAACTAACTATGTGGTGCACAACCCCAATTGATACTTTCACAACACAAAACTTATACCTAAGGCTCAGGGAGAGAAGGTGGGAAGACTGTAAGCAGCAGAGATCAGGACTCTTGCTGCTAGTTAGTGTCTTCTAGACATGACAGGGAAGCCATACCCAGGAAATCTCAACAATATGGCTGCCTAGACAAGACCCACCACCTAAAACAGCATCAGTTCACATGCCACTGGTGGATGAGGGAAATCTCACAAGTTACTCATTTTAAATTCTGGGATTTGGGATAGACAGTAAGCAAGCAAATAACTTTAGTTATCTTAGTGCAAAGAGCCAAGTGAAGTCTGCAATACATCCCCAAACTCAAACTAATTTCCATCCCATCCAGAATTCTGAGGGAAACTCATTCAGTATCACAGTAGGATTTTCACAGTGGGAGCATCAACCTTGTCAGTCTAACCAGTATTTAACGCATGCCTGTTGATGGAATGGGTAACAACTTTCAAAAGCGATTCCAAGTATTTCTATTTTTATGATCACCAATTACCTCACTAAAAAAATAAGAACTTTAGCATAGATTACTATAAATTTATCAAAATCTATTCATATTGGCTACTCAAGACCATATTTCCCAGCTTCTTTGGCATGGAGAGTTGGCCACATTGATTCACTCTTGTCCATGGAAATATGGTGGAAGAGATGTGTGCTAGTTGTAGCCAAGGCATGCTTCCTGAAATTGTAGTGGAACACAGACAGACATACAAAGGGACAAACATATGGCAAATCAGTGTGTATACAGACATGATGTATAAATGGCCAAAATGGACATGTAAAGGAAAGTGTACCAGTAAGATGGGAGCTCAGATCTGGTTTGGACCGCACAACCAAAGCCACCCATGTGCAGTTGGCAGCAAAGCCCAATGATGTATACATCAGACTCCTAGATGGTCAGTAAGATTTCTAGATAACTGTGTGTAACTAAAGGTTAAGATGAACATCAGATATAAGGCTATATCTGATATATAAGGCCAGAAGAATAAGCATCCTTTTTTAAACAAGGGTTTACATTTGCAGAGTCCCACACTAATAAACAGGCTTTTTTCCTCATCATCTTCTAGTTAGTTCCATTCTTGATGATCTTGCAAATGCATTTTATTTTGTTGTTACCTCTGGGTGAGCCACGGGCTTCATCTTTGAGATTCTTAATGTGTGCTTGTTATCTTCATGTTATGTTTAATTTCAACATTTTGAACTCACTGTCACACAATCATAAATCCACAGACATACTACATATCATAGTGAGTTCAGCAAAAGTCATCATTTGGAATTGGTCATGGTGGGGTGCTCCTGAAATCCCATCACTTAGGAGGCTGTGGCAGGAGGACCACGAGTTTTGGATAGCCTGGGTACATAGCGAAGTTCTGTCTCCAGCCAGACAAAACATTAGCAACACAAAATTAGCATATGGCATTACAAAATCTGCTAGCTTTCATTCTCTTGCTTGTAAAAACAAAATACCAAATTTTTCTGAAATTATAAGGGACTTGCTCTAAGTAGCTTGATGTGGTTTGAGGGTTTCTATGGCAACATTCAACTTTTCCTTAAAAATGTCTGATAAGATTCTCATTAGGACAGTCAGTGCTTGGCAGGAGTAAGTAAGTAAGTGTGTCTTTAAATCTCTCTCAGTGATGGATTTAAAAGCTGGTCATATTTACACATTTATATACTCTTTACTTGAATTCTTCGGTCTTTTAAATTTTTTATTTGTTTTTATTTAATGTGCATGAAGGTTTTACCTATGTGTGTGTGTGCGTGCCACATATACGTAGTATCTATGGAGCCCAGAAGAGGTCATGGGATCCCCTGGAACTAGAGTTACAGACCACTGTGAACAAACACCTGTGTGCTGGGAGCTGAACATGGGTTTTCTGCAGGAGCACCCTGTCCTCTTAACTCACAGCTTTGATTTCTGACTTTGAACAAGTGCTTTAAATAAGCATTATGGGTGGCAGAACTCAGACTCAGTGAGATGCATAACTCACCCAAAGGGAAGTAGCTAAGTTTCAAGGCAGATTTCCTTTGTTCTAAAATCAATGGCAAATGTTCCCTTTGTCTGAATGGATTGAGCCATGATACTAGAACTGACAAGCCTAAAATTTGCCTCCCACTATAATCAAAGTGTTTATTAAAGTAGACTTTAGAGTCACTGAAGACAAATTTTCTAGCTCTAGGTCCTCTCTGAAAGCCTTACAGCAAATATGTCTATTATGTGATAATATGGGGTGTGACAGCAGAACACAGAGGGAGACAGGCCATGCTGTGTACTAGAGACCACAGGCCACAAGATGGAGAAGACAAAACTGCTGTCCAAACCAGACAAAGTTTCTTGCTGCTTTGATTCGAGATTAAGATTACTAAACTTTTGGAGAATAAGTTATTAGCAGAAGGACCAGTTGTTTTGCTAAATATTGATTGACATCACAATGATGTGATAATTTTGTAGAAATACAAATAAACTCAGCACAAAATATCAGATTTTTTCCTTCTTAATATGACTTAAAGTGTTTGATTTTACACTGATTTCTTTTTCCTAGTTAAAGTTTTATTGTTCAAACAATACCTTGATGTCTTAGCATGTTGAATTAAGTGCCAACAATGCTTGTGACCTATTTTTCCTTACCAATGGTTTGAAGTCTCATTTGCATTTTTTATTCATGTACTAATATTGTAACAAAACCAAGTCATGGACTATCAAACTCAAGCAGATCTCATATTTATGAACACAAAGTTAATTTCTTAAATCAAAATTAAAAAGTATTATATTTAACGTGTCTTCCTTTACCGGTACTGCATCAAACTCTTTTAAAACTCTGCCTTAATGCTCCAAGAGAAGAAAAGTTCATAATATGAAAATAACAGCTATAAGATACCGTCAATGACGGCACTGACAGTGTTTCATGACAATCACAAGGATGTTCAGGATCACTTTGAAGACGGGACAAAAAACCAGTGTTGCCAATTATAACGCTCATACCCAAGCTTTGGGTGAGGTAAGTTTGTTAGAATTAAATGTGTTCTAAATCTGGAGCTGGAGGGATGACTTTTTGCCCTCAGAGGAGAAGCCTCCCTGTGCCTAGCAGAGTGTCAACTGGGCTGGCAACCACCTGCTGAGACACGCTTATGAATCAGACGAGACTCCAGAAGGACAGCAATGGAAAGGGTATCATCACACATGGCTACTGTGGCAAAAGGTCATGGTGACCTCCATACTACTGGGCAGTGTATGGTGAGGAGGAGGGTCACAGCCATGCTTCCGAACCCCCTTCCTTTCTTAGATTCTCATCATCATCTCCTCTCTTGTCAATACCAGTCTACAGCAAGAAATGCCCTTAAAAGACCCTTAGTGGTTTTGTTGACAATTACAACCCAGATCAGTTAGACTGGATGCAAACAGATCACTGGGAAGTGGCAGGGTGTTGATCAGTCAAATGTTCTTTCCTTTCTAGTACCTGAACACACACACACACACACACACACACACACACACACACACAGCCTAATTCCTTCAGACCGCTTGGGATGGTGCTGGGTACCTCTAGAAAACAATCACGACCTACACATTTCTATATGCTTAATCTCTTGCTTAAAAGACAGGTGAGGAGGCTTGTTGAGTCAAAGATGAAAGCAGTTTTTGAAAGTTAGCCTGACAGAGGAATTCCCTGTGCAAAGATGAAAGACCCTGCTTTAAGAGAGCCTTTTCATTCTCAGCCTAAAGCAGCTTGCCTTTCATGTTTCCTGAGGTCACTCCATGCTAGGACAACAATCTCCAAGGTTTGTCTTTGTTTTTTCCTTATAGAACAGGAAATGGTTTGGCATGAAGATTTGGTAAGGATATAAAAATCCTGAAGATAAACAAGATGCTCTGATTCTGAACCAGATTAGTGACTCATTTCATAACAAGTGAGCAGTTCCTTTCATATGAATTTATTTTATCTTTCCAATTATTTCCTCATTTGCCAACTGACCCACCTTTCAAAGACATTCGGCTACTCTGCAGAGAGATCCAAAGCTAGGCCTTCAGGCAGAGGCTTATTGCCTCAGGGAGAGTTGGTCAAACAAAAATCCCAGGAAAACAGAGGGTCAAGCAATTGGCCTTTGGATTCCCAAGGAGAAAAGAGAAGATGTAGGGGAACTCACAGCAGCCATAATAGTAGTCACAGAATTTTCTCCAGGATAGAGGATGCTCAGAGAAGCACAGGAGAAGATGAGGCTGATCAGATTTGCAAAGGAGGGTGTGGCAAGGTGTGGGTTGCAAGTCTGGACTTGGATGACGTAAGAAGCAACACCAGTGCCTTGCACATGCTCTTTCTCATCAGACCTTGTAGTAGAGATGGAGGTGGGGAGAGTAAGAGAACACACAGATACATTTGGTTAAGGGAACCTGGAGCAATTGATGCCCTGATCTGGGGAACTTCTGGAGGAACCACCTCTAGAATGCTTGCTAACCAAAACCAGGTAGCCGGAAAAGGTGTGGTCAAGCAGGATGTCAGTGCTGTAGGCATCTGTACACGCACTGGGGTGTGGGAAAGACAAGGGGACCTGATGCAAAAGCAAGAAGATTCTGAGAGTATGGGCAGCCCCAGAGACTGCTGGCTGGAAACCAAGCCAGACAGATGCCTAAAGATGTTCCTGAGCTTCCCCTGCAGATGTCTAGGGAAAAAGCTGATATCATAAAATCATATTTGTCAGACTTCACTTCAGTGAAGACTCCAAGAAATTGGCCAACCGATATACATATTTTAGAAATTTCTCTAACTGAAGAACCAAAGCAGAACTAAAACGGGGAAGACAATTCACATTAAATTTTCCTAAGAGGAGTAAGAGGGAGAATTCTCCCAACATCTTCAGCCACCCAAGAATGATTGCAATTAGGCAGGCACTCTCTCCTACCCTATTTTAGCATACCACTCTAGGATTCTTGTGTTTTTAAATCTGAACTACAGAACTTATCTCTAGACCTCTGAAGCGACTTGTCCAATCATACGTCCAGCAGGGAAGAGATAACTGCCAAGGGGCTTTGGGTAACTGCTAGGATGTTTAACTAGAAAAGGTTCATGGAAAGTGAGCCTTGTAATTTTATGTAAACTCCATAGCCACAGCTTGATCAAACTGCAACAGGAATGGTTTGGGTCTTAGTGATGACATGCTTTCTGAGTGTTTTCTCTTGGCATCTTAGTTTCCACAGAGCAGCTGGTGACTCTGCCAGAGATCGCAGGTGAGCCTTAGGAGAGCCGAGTTGTTGACCGCTGTGCCTAGATAGAACCTTGGCAGTATCTTCTATAACATATTACATACTGACTGTTGAGGCATGTTCAGTCCTAACTGCTGCCAACTGTGTTTAGGTCCGCGGACACAAGAGCCTGTGTGCCTGTCGGGGACCAACGCTATGTTAGCACTTCTGTTAGCCTCCATTTTTACCCCTTTGCTGACTCATTTGCTTCTGTTTCTCTATCTCTGTGTCCTGGAAGCCTAAAACTTGGAGACTGTGTCATCTGGGTTCCTTGTCTTCTGATTCCAGCTGGGTCCAGACAAAGGCAAGGACTAGTAAGAGATTAATGTGCATGGAGGGACCTGGAGAAACACACAAGGAAACCGGGAGATCCCTTTACACGGCTCTACCCCGTCTGGGATTCTGGATGTCCAGCTCCAGCAAGGGCCCTCCAGCTGCCCCTCTCTCTGTTCCAGTTCCTAAGAAGCTGCAGATCCACTGTGATCTCCAGAGCTTGTCTTGGTGCCCAAAAGAGAGACAAAGTCACTAAGAGCTCAAAGTCTGAAACAACTGGCAATTCCTAGGTCTGTGGTTTTTAGTCACTGGAAGAAGGTGAGACAGACTTGCCAGAAAATTGGTTGGTGTGCAACTTTTTAAGTAAAGGAACATTTTTTATTTAACTTTCCTCAGATACAATGAAATGTTCAGTGGCTTGAATTAATATAGGTAAATTTAACAATATAGGTAAATTTCTATTCAGTTAGAACTAACTTTATGTTACTGTGAAATTATCAATTGTACAAACATGTGTAACAAACAAAAATCATATTCGAGCATCAAGTGGTCTGTGCATATCTTTATAGCGGTATTCTCTGGAACACCTGCATGTACAGGTCTGGATTCACATGGCCACAGTGTGGGGTCGAGGGGGCTCTGAAGGAAATCTACCACTGGCTGCACCTGTTACCTACCTAAAGGTGTTCAAAAGCCACACTGAATAAACAGTTTATTCAGTTGTTTATTATGATTTTATGTACAGCCAGACCAGGCCCCAGTATGTATTTTCTTGGGGAAAGAGAAAGCATGAAATATATTCAACATCATTACAGAAAACTCAAGCTTTCCCTTTAGCTTTGTTTACAGGACACTTATGAAAAATACCTATGGAGTCTTCTACATATTTAGTGCTGAGTGCCACTCATGCTTGCTTTCCACACTCTGCCAGTCCTCTTTTTAATAACATATTTCCATGCAACAATTTACTTGTGTACTTGTGTTCTGGAGATGGCAGTAGGCGGCCAGTGATTTATGAAGCTATCTGCTCTGCTAACACGGTGATGGTATACATATGCAATGGCTTTCACAGACTTGGGGAATGCCTATTACATTCAGTATGTTTGTCAGTCTCTTCAAAATATAATTTCTTAGCACAGTAGCTTTTATCCTTTTGAAAAAGAAAAAAATATTTCTATTCAATCAGAGCCCATCCCACATCCCGAAGACAATGTGGAAGCTGCTATATTTTTAAGAGAGTGATAGACAAAAGGAGTTTACAGCGATCTCTTCCAATGCTTGATGCCTATTAAACATTTTTAGAACTCATCTATCTTTCAGAGACTACAGGCCTTGAACAACTTCCATTACCCCCTTGATGGAGGCTAAAGGATGCCCTTCGGATCTCCGTGTGGTTGTGTCTTTCTAAGGCTAACACATTGGCCTTCTTGAAATGTTTGCTAGAAATCTCCCATGTTTTCCATGTTCATCTTTAACAAATGAGCCACTGAACAACCCGAACACAGAGCGACTCCTCAGCTCTATTCAGAAAGCATCTACAGTCTGTCAGATGATGATGGAGTCACGAGCAGGGGGAAGGCATATGACCAAAGCTGCCCCATGTCCCAGCTTCACCTCAGACGGATCTCATTCACTAATGGCAGTGCCTCTGCCTCCTTAATAGAGCACTGCACACAGGCATGCGATGCCAAACCGGGCTTTGTTAGGACAGGAAAGCTTAATGCCGTGACACGTCTAGGAAGATGACAGTCAGGTGTCTTCTCAGGTCTTGTGTTCTTTCTCAAATTCCCAACACCGCCTTCAGGATTGCAGCTGTTAGTTTTATACATAGCCTCCAAGATTTTCTCAATATCCAGCTATTTCCACTTCTTACCGGAGCAGAGGATAAATCTCAAGCCAGTTTCTGTTCTACGTATTTAGACCTTAGGCGCCCAAACCCAAGGACTCTGGCATAGACAAAAGCTAAGTAAACCATGTGATGATTTATTAAGACAATTAAAATATTGTTTTATTTTCCTAATTAGGCTTTGTGAAATCAGTGTTGTCTATTTTGAGTTTTTATATTACTATCATTGTTGGTACTTTCTAACTTATCTTGTCATTGCATCTGATTGACAAATCAGCATTTTGGTGCACTTTCAATTACTATTTTTTTACTAAACTTATATAGCTTGTCAGCTTCTTCTAAGTATTTTGAAACTCCATAAATCAAATTATATTTCACATGTGCATTTTTTTCTGGGCCTTTGTATATTAATATCACATGCTTTTCTTGCTTTGATATTTTCTAATGAAAAACCTAAATTCCAAAGAACCAAATCTTCTAAAGCATTATTGAATAATTGCGTATTTCTATTATTCTTCAATATGTGTTTTTTTTTTTTAAAAACTTAGTAAGTCTCCTTGCTTAAAATATAAAATGAACCTTCTTAAAGTAGACTCTTACACAAATGAAAAGGGAAGAAAGGTATTCTCAGACAGGCTCTTCTCAGGAGCCCTGCTCCAGGTGACGGCAGTGAGGTGAGGAAGTCTTGTCCCTCAGGTGGTCTGGTGCCCTGGCTTAGGATGCATGCCATTGAAGGAGGCTGCAGGACTAGGAAGAGGCCAGGCCCTCCCTGGGAAGGGCAGGATGTCGGCAGTTCAGGATTGCTTGGTCCTGACCCCTAGAGGGCAATTTTCCATATAAGTAATTACTTTGTTATATCTAAGTCTCTCTCTGGTGTTCAGTCAGGAATAGTTTCATTAAATGTTATTCTTTCCACACCATAAATTAACCCCATACTGTATATCCCTTGTGAATCTCCAAAAGAAGTTGTAAAGATTAATCATTTAATTTGTGTAAACTGTTGAGATTGTTTTCTCTTGCTCCCTGAGAAGCCTGGCATATGGCCGGCTGCACACAATAGATGTATTTTCCCAAATTAATTTACTGGACAACTACTATGTGTCTCAGAGTATGTCTGGCAGTGTTGGGACCGAGAGTGATTATAAGGCAGCTATTCAGCTCTGAGGAACCATAGTCTAGAAACAAGGCTCTGAAAGTGCAGATTTAAGTAGATTGTGATCCCAAATGTCTACAAGTCCAGGAAGAAAGCAGAAATAACTCGGACTCAGCTGCATGAGGCACTCCACTGGATGCTACTGTCCCCTGGGATCCCCTGGATCTCAGATCAGCCACCTGCTGTCTCTGACAGAGAATGCAGAGGGCCTGCTGTGTACCTTCACTCAGATGAAGCTGCGGTCATGATTCCATGTATAGTCAGCTAGTTTCAAAATGCAGGCACTCAGTTAAAGATGATTATTTTTAAAACTATCTGTGGGGCTAATTGAAACACATCCATAGGTCACAATCAGCTGGTAAACTGCAGCTGCAGACTGGAAATGGAAAAGCCATCTAGAACTAATCAAGCACAGAATCATGTATCACAAGTAACAGACGCATGCACGGGCAACCCGCCCTGGGTGTGGGCGTAAGAAATGCTCGGATGAAGGAAGACCTGAATTGTATCTTCAGGAAAATATTAAATCATGCATTATAGGAGACAGGAAAAAGCAAAACAAAACAAAATCCTTGCTGACATGCCACGGTGCATTGGGCTCTGTTTGTATGGAAATATTTTAAATAAAAGAGACTTGCCCTTATGGAAAGATCTAGAAGGTATTGCAAACACTGAAGAAAACACTGAACACTTTTCAGATAAATTGCATTGCGAACCACAGCCACAGACATCCCCTCAGTGTTTCCCCATTAACAGGATCACAGGTGACTGTGAACACGGAAAACCTCAGTGCCTTCCACTCTTGCGATACAGAACTTAGTTATTAGTAATGCATTATGGGATCAAGTTTATTGGACATCTTATAATGTTTGTCAAGCTGATAATTGTGTGAAGATGACATTTAAGAATTAAGTTGCCTTTGCAAACTCCCTTCTCCTGGAAGTGCCTGGCCCCTGCTAGACACCTTCTTCTGATAAGGAAGGAGGCAAATGTGAGCGTGCCCACAGGCACACAGCTTGCCCCAGTCAGTGCCACCAGGAGCCAAGGAATCGTCACCCATCCCTGCTCTTTGCAGGCCGTGCAAGGTCAGGACACATCCTTCAAGCCTACTTTTTATTTCCTGATCGATGGAGATGCGGCCTCAGTAGAGTAAAATAATATTTGTGCCCCTCTGCTAAGAAAAGAAAAGTCAAAAGTAGAAGGAGAAAGCTCTTTTCGGGGGAGAGAGAGAGAGATTGGAGCAACACTGGTTCAAATAAAAGATTGATGAAGAAGTATTCTGTGTTTGCAGGGAAACTGCTGGAAAAAACAATTGGTGTCAGGAATCTTTAGATAAGATAACTCAAAATTTTCATTTTAATACTTATTGCTTGTAGTGAGATTGATCAGTCTCTCCCACATGATGAGGTCATGAAAGGAGAGGCTGGTGCAGGGAAATTCATTGTGCCTGCTCTGTTCTTTCTACTTTGATATTAGTCTATTTTCCCCCAATAAACGCTCCTACTCCGTGCCTCCCTGCTTCTGCCTGTGCTTTGGTAATGTAATTTTCCTGTCATCTTTTATAAAATACAAGGTACCCATCTGTTGTCAGGGGAGGGAATAAAAATAGCTTCCTTTAGAAGAAAACATGGGCTCTAGCCAGCCAAGCCACGAGGAGGATAAATTGGGCCTCCAGGGGACCTTTATCAAATTATGTTGTCTGATGCCAGGGCAGGCCACCCTCCCTTGAAGAACCTTCTCTACTCACACGGCAAGAGCTGACCTGTGCTGCCAATTAACACTCAAGTTTACTCAGTTACACAATAATATGCTGGAGTGTTTTCCTTTTCTTGCCTATTTATTCAAGTGTGATATTTTAATAAAACACTAATTTCATTTCATTGAAATCAAGAAATTAAACATGGAAATTATCAGAACTGATATATGTAGTCGGAGATCCTGAAAGGCCATGATCTCAGAGAAAATGTTAGACGTCAGCTTACATCTCTACGTCACCAACCATGGCGTGAAGGATGATGAGACACCATCTTCCTTGCAGGCTTCAGCAAACTAAACACCGTCCAGGAAACACTGAGAGAAGGCTGCTGTCCCAGCAGGGAGTAGCCCTACCTTAGCCGGTCTCCCAAACACGTGTTATATGTCTTGTACACTGCAGAAAAGCCAGAATGTTCCCACCCATCCTTGAACATAACTCTAGAGAATACCCTGGTCCATGCTGAGGCTAATTTAACTATAACTACATACTAATTACTATCAAAATATGGAGCATGCGAATAAAGATTATTAGAAAGTAAAAGATGTGCTGCTAACATCTCACCAAGCCCACAAATACGGAGACTGTCCTGTCCTGGGGCACAGCTGTGAACATTCTTAAAGCATTGTTAGACACTGTTTAACTACTAATGCCAATAGGTTCTTATTGTAAGTATTTCTGGCTTTTATTTTTCCTGTGAACAAATGTGTTGAGGGATGGCAAGTTGATTCCCTGACAGCTCTTAGACATTTCCTTGGTACCCTATCTGCCTTGAGCAAAGAAGTATCATTGAAACAGCCCCAGCACTAGCTGTTCTGGACACACCATGACCACTTTGGGGAAGCTGTACAACAACTGCATCTGCTTGCTGCCAGAGAACAACTCTAGTTCCTTACGGTATGGCTCCCAAAACAACTACTTCAAGCAGCTTGTGCTGGACTTTCCCTATAACCATTTCTACACTGGCCAGAGGGAAGCTCTCCCCGTGGTGGCCTACCAGGGGGTCACTCGAGGCTGATGCAAAAAGAAAAATGTCATGACTGGTGTGAACAGGACCCTTCTTTTGCATGAAGGTCTGCCATGATTGGTGTAAACACTCCTTTTAAGCTCTGTGAGCAGACTGGTTGCCCTGTGTTGTGCGACAGCTCCGGACATCTGTGCACCACCCTAGGACCGCAGCATCAGGCGTCGCAAAAGGATTCTCCCAGGTGGTATTTCCTAGTGTGCTTTAGCCTTCCATCACTAGTCAAGTTTCTAAGCTGATCACACACAATGCAGAGGCATACTGGCAGCACGGGGCTCCTGAGTGGTAGCAGGGCAGCTGCAGTGATCACGCAGCTGGAACAATCTGACTCTAGTCCTAGCAGTGATGACAATGGCAACAGCAGCAAAGGCCGGTGGTTCGACCACCCTGAAGATGACGGCGAGGAGAGCCGGGGGGGGGGGGGGGGGGAGACTGGCTCTGATCCCTGCAAGAGTCTCTGCATGCTACCAGGCCTTGAGGGTCCAGGGTCTCAGATACACAGGCATAGAAGTTCTAACGCCAGCTGTTGCACAGGACTGGGAGTCCCAGTTGCCTAGGCCTGACGGAAGCTGTCTCTTTTAGGGCTAGGGATCATAGTGTCCAGGGCCTGCATGAGATCCGTAACAGCAGAGGGTAGCACCTGCTGTTGTTCCTGATGTCTTCTGCCACTGCTGGCTACGCCAGAAGCAATGAGCAGAGTCATGGGACTCTGCTCTCATTTTCTACCCATGATTCCTACCCATGCAGACAAAAAGACCCCAACCTTTTATAACAGGCATACTGTGCACCCATACACAGGGTCCCCTTAAGTCAGAACGAAGCCACAGCTGTCCCTCTGGATTCCAAGTTTTGCCTTCCAGATCAG